>CM052797.1:6556281-6611492 GCA_028533885.1 Nasua narica
AAAGGCAGATGCTTAATTGACGGAACCACCCAGACATCCCTTGGTGGTTTTGATTTTCATTTCTCTAATGACTAATGATATTGAGGTCTTTGCATGTTTTTATTTGCCATTTGTATACCTTCTTCAGAGAAATGTCTACTCAAATTCTTTGCTCTTTTGTTAATTTGTCTTTTTATTGCTCACTCAAAAGAGTTCTTTATATATTTTAGATACTAGAACTTTATCAAATACATAATTTACAAATAATTGTCCCATTTGGGGGGTTGTCTTTTTACTTTCTTGATAGCATTGACTGAAGTAGCATAAAAGTTTTAAATTTTGATTAATCCCAATTCTCTATTTTTTCTTTGTTTGCTTGTGCTTTAAGTATCATATTTAAGCAACCATCGTCTTTTCCAAGGTAACAAAGATGTACCTTCTGTTTTCTTACAAGGGTTTTATGGTTTTATAGTTTAAGTCTCAATGCGCTTTAAGTTAATTATTGTATATGGAGTGTGGTATTGGTCCAACTTCATTGTTTTGTGTGTGGATATCCAAATGTTTCAGCACTACTTATTGAAAAGGCTATCATGTACCATGCAGCAGTCTCTATTTATGCAGTACCCTGCAGCAATTTTGGCACTAAAAGTGTAGTAAGTTTAGAAATCAGTAAGTGTCAGCCCTTCGAATTCTTCTTTTTCAAGATTGTTTTGTCTATTCTGGGCCCTTTCCATTTCCATATAAATTTTAGGATCAAGTCATCCATGTCCACAAACATATATGTGGGATTTTGGTAGATCTCACATTAAAACTGTAGATCAGTTTGGGCACGATGAGCCCAAAGTGACCAGGTGGCAGTCTTAACTTCCAATTCTTAACAGTATTTAATCATCCATTCTCTGAACGCAATTTCTTTGGGATCCTTCAATTTCTTTTAATGATGCTTCTGTAAAAAAAAAAAAAATGATGCTTCTGTAGTTTTCTGTGTACAAGTCCTGCACCTTAAAAAAAAAATTGCCATGGATTTTATTCTTTTTCTTGCTGTTGTAAATGCAATTGTTGTCTTAATTACATTTTTGAATTGTTTATTTTGAGTTTATATGACTGTAATTGATTTTTGTATATTAACAGATGATACATTTTCTGAACTGGTTTATTTAGCTCTGACAATTATTTTTAAGACTTCTTGGTGTTTTCTATATACAAAATCAAGCCACCATCAAATAGAACAAAAATTTTTTTTTCCTTTCTGGATGTCTTTTATTTCTTTTTTCTTTTTATTTACCTTGGCTAGAACCTCTAGTACAATGTTGAATAGAAGTGGTGAGAACGAAGTTTTTATTTTTATTTTTATTTTTTAAGATTTTATTTATTTGAGAGAGAGAACACAGGGAGAGAGCACAGGAACCGAGGGGGAGGGGCAGAGGAAGAAGGAGAAGCAGATTCCCTACTGAGCAGGGACCCCAATTCGGGACTTAATCCCAGGACCCTGGGAACATGACCTGAGCTGAAGGCAGACACTTAAGCGACTGAGCCACCCAGGCGCCCCAAGAACAGACTTTTTCTTGATCCTGATCTAAGGAAGAAAACTTCCAGTCTTTCAGCATTTAGTATTATGTGGCCCATGGGTATTACATAGGTATTTATTCTCAGGTTAAGGTAGCTCTCTTCATTTCTTATTTTTTTTTTTTTTGACTGTTATTTTATCATGAAAGATGTTGGATTTTTGTCAAATTTTTTTCTTTGTGGAGATGGTCATGGGGTTTTGTACTTTATTCTTATTACTATGACTCATTATAGTAATTATTTATGTAAAGCTAACCTCCCATTCCTGGCATAAGTCCCACTTGGTCATGGTGTATATTCCCTTTTGTATGTTGCTAGATGCAGTTTTCTGGTATTTTTCTGTCTATATTCATGGAGGATATTGGTTTCTAGATTTCTTTTCTTGTGGTATCTTTGGTTTTGGTATCAGAGTAATCCTAGCTTCATAAAATGAGTTGGGGAGTGTTCTTGCCTCCTTTATGTTTTTAAAATTTGTGAAGGAGCGGTGTTCTTTAAATGTTTGGTAGAATTTACCAGTGAGGTCTATATTTCTGGGCTTTTCTTCATGGGTAGTGTTTTGATTACTAATTCAATGTCTTCTCTTATTATAGTTCTCTTCAGATTTTCCATCTGTTCTTGAGCCCCTCACAGTAGTCTGTTTTTCTAGAAATCTGTTTATTTCATCTAATTATATCATATGTTGATTATATAATTGTTCATAGTATTCCCTTATAATCCTTTTTATTTTTGTAAGGACTATAGTAATACTTCCTTTTTCATTGTTAACTTTAATAATTTGAGTTTTCTTTTGTTTTCTTGTGTTTGGTCTGTCTAAGGTCTTGCCAATTTGGTTGAATTTTCATAAAGACAACTTTTGGTTTTGTTTGTCATATTTTTCAAGTCACTTCTTGTTGATCTTTTCTTTAATTGTTCTAGCCATTATAAAAAAGAGAGCCAAGTCTCCAAACATTATTGTTGAACTGTTCATTTCTCCCTTTAATGCTCACAGTTTTTGTTTTATATATTTTGGAACCTTGTTTTTAGTTCCATAAACACTTATAGTTGTTATAGTTTCTTGATTGATTATTCTTTTTATTATTAAAAAATGTTCCTCATTTCCTCTAGTTCCAATTTTTGTCTTGAAGTCTAGTCTGATATTAGTATGGGCACTTCAGCTGTTTTTTCTTACTGTATTTTATGTTTTTTTTCCATCTTTTCTTTTTTTTTATTATTTATTTATTTATTTGACAGAGAGAGAGGTAGAGATCACAAGTAGTCAGGAGGCAGGCAGAGAGAAGGGGGAAGCAGGCTCCCCACTAAGCAGAGAGCCCAGTGTGGGCCTCCATCCCAGGACCCTGGAATCATAACCTGAGCTGAAGCAGAGGCTTTAATCCATTGAGCCACCCAGGCACCCCCATCTTTTTATTTTCAACAGTTTTTTTTAGTTAAATTTGAATTTCATATTTGAAAACAGCATATAGTTAAATTATGATTATTTTATTCATTCTTTCAATTGCTGTCTTTTAATGGGGCATTTAACCCATTTATATTTAATGTAATTACTGTTAAAATATGACATAGCTGCCATTGACTATTAGTTTTTTATGTCTTATATTTTTGTTCCTATATTACTTTGTTATTAACTTCTTTTGTATCAAATAGATATTTTCTAGTCTACTATTTCTCCTTGTCATTTCTTTTACCTTATTTTTGAGTAATTTGCCCCAAATTGAGTGGTTTTGAGTGGTTGCCCTGAAGAATACTATTAGCATCTTAATTTATAACAATCTAGTTTGGATTAGTAAAAATTTAATTTCAATAGCATACAAAAACTTGCTACTATATACTTCCATTTCCTCCATCCTTTGTGTTTTAATGTCATACAAATTATATCTTTGTACACTGTGTGCCCATCAATGCAGTTATAATTATTGCTTTATACAGTTTATATTTAAATTAGGAGAAAATATACACAAAATTAAAATATATTAATATTCTCTTTTTTATATGTTTATATAGTTACCTCTATAATTGCTCTGCATTTTTTCGCGTCGAGTCAAGTTACTTTTTTATTTCAATGCTTTGGGATTTCTGCCTTTAGTCCTCTATAGTTTCCTTTGAGAAATCAGCTATTAATCTTATTGATGACTCCTTATATGTAATGAACCACTACTCTCTTGCTGCTTTTGAGATTTTTCTATTTGTCTTTGACCTTTGAGAATTTCAGTATAATGTGTCTATGTATTTCTTTGTGGTTATTCTGCTTGGAGTTTGTTGGCTTGTTGGATTTTCAGATGAAGGCTTTAAATAAATTTTGGGAAGTTTTTTACCATTATTCAACTTTTTTTCCTGCCCCTTTCTCCCTCTCTTTTTCTTATTCTTTTCAAATCAATGAATATATATAGCTTACAGTAGAAATCTGATGATGGTGAAGCTGTGAACTGATTGCAATCGTATCCATTTCTTGTTGAAGGAAAATGTCCATTGCCCAACTCAGGTGTCAGAAAAGATTTTTCTCCACATGTGGATTCACGTGAGAGTGCACACAGATCATGTCTGTGCTGGGAGTTGTGTAGTGGTGAAGACTGTGCTACCTGTGGATTCTTCCTTGGGTACATGTTCTGGAATGAGTCAGCAAAGGTGTATCTGTGATTGAACAATACTATAAGGGTTCCCATTCTATCATTTCAACAGGATACAGCAAAATTCCAAACTCTATGGGGAGTCCTAAGTGGGGAAAATCCTTGGAATTTCAGAACAAGAAAATTGAGCTTTCTTCACAAAATTCTGAGAGGGTACTCTACAATCTTTGCCAGAATTTCAAGAATGGAAATGGTAGCAAACTCCACTTTTCACAGCTCCAAGACCAATGTCCCCTACAATTGTACAATGATACCTAGTCATGTTTGGCACAATTGTCTTTTTTCCTCTCCCTTTCCTGCCCTCCCTAGAGGGAACATCAGGAGTATAAATATGAAAATAACTTGTGTAGAGTTTGAAATTGAAGGTGTAGCTAATATAAGCATGTACGTATACATTTATATAAACCCAGTTTATGCAGAGAGAGAGGGTACTCTTCTCCTTTGTGTAAACAGTGGCATTTCTTCAAGTCACCAGGCATAGATAGTGTGGTAAACATCAGAGTCATCTGAGGCTGAGAGTGTGAGGCCCAGAAGAAGGCTCTGTGGTTTTGGTCCTAAGGAGGATTAGGAGCTGGCCTGCACTAGGCTTGATGGGAAAATATGGTAAAGCCCAACAATATGGTGTCCTTCTGGTGAGATCAGACTGATGTAGTAGCTAAGAAAATTGGGCTTTCTGAATTGACAACTCTAGTTTTGCCAGTTACTGGTTGTGTGACCTTGGATGCCTCAACTTCTCTACCTTTAGTTGTTATTCCTGCATTAGAGACAATAATAGTTGTTGCTTAATTCAGAAGGTGTGAGGATAACTGCATGTAAGGTTCTTGGCTCAATAAGTGGCTAAAAGAGGAAGAGGAAGGGAAGGAGAGTTGTTACTTGTATGGGAGAGCATTCGGTACTAGTAAAAGATTGCACTGATTCATGCTCACTTGTGTGCTCCTATGACCTTTGTGGTACCTGATGGCTGCAGGGTAGATGGAGACCTGGTCAGGGGCCAGAGGCCCCAGAAACCAGACTACATATGGACTGAACCAGTGATCTGGGCTTCTTCAGTAAGAGGCTCTAGTCAGATGCTCTGATCAGCTCCAAAGTAGTGCATTTCAGAAATATTATCACAGTACAACAAAGCTGCCAATGAATTGCTTAGCCCACCACAGATGCTCACAAATGTCAGGGGTCTCAGGAATGGCACAAAGGTGAAGATCACCGGATCTCTTAAAGCACGTATCACAGTCTCCTATCCTACATGAAGAGAAATTCATTTGACCATGATTTTCTTTTTTAAAAAGATCTATTTATATATTTGAGAGAGAGAGAGAATGAGAAATCATGAGAAGGCAAAGGGGGAGGGAGAGGCAGACTCCCCACTGAGCAGAGAGCCCAACATGGGACTCGATCCCAGGACCCCAGGATCATGACCTTAGCCTAAGACAGATGCTTAATCAACTGAGCCACCCACCAGGCGCCCCCGTGATTGAGTTTCTTATCTGTGGATTGGCATGACCTTACATCTCTTCTTGTTATAAAACAGAAAATCTGATGGAAAGAGGCAAAGCCCATTAGTTTGGTCTCACTAGATGGCTTTCTCAGTAACACCACTCACTCCGTCCTGGTCACCATTCCCCTTTCTCATCGGCAACATCTTTGCCCTAGAACCTTCAGCAAAAATGGGAATATTTGGGTGTTAGAAGCTGCCATTCCTAGGAAATAAATAAGCATGTTCACATTTGGAACATCTGGTAAAGCATCTGGCAACAAGCGAGAACCAGGCTGGCAGAGTATCTATCTAGAGACATGCGACATGACGTAGATAGTGGCGACAGCTCTTCCCGGTGTGCGTGCTAGGGAGGTCACAAAAGAGATCCAGTGCATGGACCAAGTTCCCAGAGAAACTCTCTTGTTGAGGTTGTGCGTGCCCTTCCCCTGGGAACCTGTGTTCTGATTGCTAAAGATGGGCTGTGGTGGGCTGATGTGTTCCATGACCCCTCTTTTTTTTTTTGTCTCCATCCTCCCTGGGAAGCAAGAAAACAAGAAACTGACCACAAGGCCAAAAGCAACAGGACGTAGTTCTCTCTGCAGAATTTGACATCGTGGATTGCCAAATTCCGTACAAATTCTTTTTCCCCCTAGGTTAACCGTGACATTGTCCTCTCTGCTTTTCTCCAAACAAACACTCTGATTGCTTCGCTTCTCTGTTTCCTTAACTGCATCCTTGTTTTCATCTGTCTTGAAAAATGGATTGTTGCTTTTCTCAACACTGTCTTCTTTCAGAGAGACATAAGCCATGACCGCCATCTCCTACTTGTAACATGTTTGAGTTCTCGCACTCACACTCATTTATTTGTACAATGTCCACTTGTTCTCAGCTCTTACAAGAAAGGCACTGAGCAAGGTAGTGGAATATGCTGCTCTCAAGGAAACCACCACCCAGCATGGATCTTCAACTGCCCCTTTTCCCCCTAATATGACCACACTGGTTAGTTCTCTGTTCTAATCAGGGGTTTTCTGTGCTGTACGAGTGGTTAAATATTTCAACTATTAGCTCTACCTCGATAGAAATACAGCAGTCCTCAGTTATCCAGAGTTTCCACTTTTGGTGGTTTCAGTTATTCGTGGTCAGCCATGGTCCAGAAGCCAATGATCTCCTGACAGTCGATCAGAAGGTCAGTAATAGCCTAATGCTACGTCACAGCACCCATGTCATTCATTTTACCTCATCTCATCATGTGGGCATTTTATCATCTCACATCATCACAAGAAAGAGGAGGGTGAGTATAGGACAGTAAGATATTTTGTGAGAGAGATAGACTGCATTCATACAACTAACATGGTATATTAGATGATACATGGTATAGTACTATTATAATTATTCTATTTTATTATCAGTTATTATTGTTAATCTCTTTCTGTGCCTACTTTATAAATTAAACTTTGTCACAGGTAGTACATATAGGAACAAAGATATCCACTGGGTCTTTGTCCTCCTGGGGAAAATGAGGAGCAAGTGTATTAAACAGTAGAGAAAGTTTGCCTCCAAAGTTGACTTCTGTCTTGAACTCTAATACCCATTTCCATGATTGAAAATTTCCTCTTGCTAGCAAAAATGCAAACAACTAGCATTAACCAGATCTCAGCTTTAAAAGTTCAGATCTCTTCCCTTTGAAAGCTTGCATCACGGACACTGAGCTCAAAGGAACTCCAAAATGTGGCTGGTTTTCTTATTTAGCAAACGAGGATCATCCCACAGCAGGGGGCTGTGACTTGCCCAGTCAAGCCTTTGACTAGAACCCAGATCCTCCAACTTGGAGTTCGGCGTGTCAGCATTTTTAAGGCTTTGGAGGCGTTTTTCCATTTCCCACCAGCTGCCCTGACATGCGGACGCACTGTGGAGATTCTCAAGAGAAGATATGCCAGTGCGGTTCTGAGAATGTGTGAAGACAACTCGTGTGAACAAGGGCATCCTTCGTAATGGTTGGAAGGATAGAACAACCAGGGACCCTGCTTAGGCAAGACCTTATGCTTCCTCACTTTTAATCTGCATGTCTTTGGTGCTGTTTTATTTGCCCTTCCCACGTGGCACTTCTGCAAGGCCCTCACTATTGTCAACTTAGCTGTCATGACAACCGTATGCATGGTTTCTCAGGGACAGAACCCTTTCAGACGAGAGGTCCCAGAAATTTTTAATATTCTGGCATCCGGAGACATGTTAAATTGCACACACACACACACACTCTCTCTCTCTCTCGATCCAAATGTCTTTTGCCAGATCTCGTGTCTCGATATTTATTTGACAATATATGGCCAGTGGACCAATTAGAAACACAGCAGAAAACAGGAGGCAGGACGACTGACAAGAGAAAAGTGACAGCTGACAGTCTGGTAGTGAGGGAGAAGGCCAAAAAAAAAAAAGGTAAAAACATGGCACGAACGGGCCATTCTGGGTAATGACAAATTACTCAGCACCCAGCAACATTATTATAACTGTAGAGGCCAATAATGGGTATTAGTAACAAAAATTCTGAAACCTCAGTAAAAATTGTCATTGTCTTCTGTATCTTTTGTTTTAAAATGCTAGGAGATATAGCCTAGACTTTAGGGACATTTCTACTGAAAATGGTTAAAATGTCTTCCTGGTGTCCTAAGGTAATAATAGTATGATAATACTACTAAGAAGGGGGAGAAGAAGAAGGAGGAGGAGAACCTTCTTTGTTTCTCTTAGGTTACCTTTTTTGTTTGCGTTGTCTGGTATAATTTCAAAGGAATTCAAACAGGTATTACTCTGTTGTTGCTGGGGCTGGTAGTTGAGAATACAAAAGAGGAAAGTGATAATAGCAAACAAAAACAGCAGTAATGGAACCTTCGGGTGTGTTCCCAAGTGGGTGGTGTGCACACTCATCTGTGAAGTCCCAGGGCTGAGCCTCTGGGACAACTGCCCCCATGGACCTCACAGGGCTGAGCCTCTGGGACAACTGCCCCCATGGACCTCACTGTTTCTGGGGTCCTCACTTGCTGAGCCCAAGAGAAGCCACTACCCAGTGTTCGCTGGTATGTGTTTGGGATGCTTTGGCCTTCTCCCCTCCAATCCAGCAGTCTGAACCCTCTACATCTCCTTCCCTTAGTGTCTTCCTGAAACTTCACGACACTGCGTTCTGTCCGACCATGCATGATAAGAGTTCCCTCCTTCTGACTCTGACATCCAGGCCAGGGTAGGTGGGGGTGGGGAGCACGGGTGGAGACAAAAGGAAGCTCGTTACAGCATCTTAGGCAAGAAACTGTCCAGTTTCCCTCATGGCGTCCACACCATCCCTTTACCTAATGTTCACACCTGTCCCAGCTCTCTCCCTCTGGAGCACTGGGGCTGTCGAGGGTCGACGTTTGTTCTTTAGTGCGTCAGGGTTATTTGCCGGGCTGGCTGTCAGCTCTGATGTGTACAGTCACCTATCATTTCTAGCAAACTCCTTAGTTCTTGCAAATTAAACTCTCGAGTGAGCCTGGACCATCAGCCCTCTGGATAGACTAGGATGGGTTTGAACCTGCAAGGGTCGCAGTTCAGCCTTTTATATGAGACATCTCTTGTGAGCCATGGGGAATCCTCTTGAATTCACCTTGCCACCACCACTTGGTAGTAAAGAGTTCTCCGCAGATTGTAACCAGCTTCCTGCAGGTGCAAGGAGCTAGCCCCTTGCCCTAAGCCAATGGACATGTATTTCCTTGTACATTTCCTGGCAGACTATTCTGAGCTGGATTTCATCTAATTCCTAAGAAGTCCCAACATGGTTCAGCATCAGTTCCTTGAGGAAGTAACCAACTAAATAACCCATCCTTGAGTGGATTTTCCCCTCCCTATTTTATTTCTCTGTCCCTTCTTCCTGGGATCATGTTCCTGATAAACCCACCTTGCCTGTAAGCCTTTGTTCAAAGCTTTGCTCTGCATGAGTGGTTAGTAGTGCAGGGGGGTAGGAGGAAGTGGAGCCCAGACTGAGACATTCATGCTCCAGGTTTAAAATATATATATATATATATAGTATAATATAAAATGAAGAAATAACAGCCAGTGTTTATTGAGCACTTATCATGTGCCAAACATGGTTCAAAACACCTTGCATGTTCCGATAAATTTAATGCAATGTGTGCATTTTACAAATGAGTAAAGGGAGTCTGTGTTGAAGTGACTTGTCCTGAGTACCATGAAAGGAACCATTAGACCATGAAGCTGGTCAGGTCTTCTGAACCTAGACTCAGAGTTCTTGACACTGTACGATATCGAAGGTCAGTCCCCACCGTTTGGAAATCTTGGGGAAGCAGATATCTCATTTCCTATTCTTTGTTTATTCGTTCATTTATTTAGCCATTTTTAAAGATCGTATTTATTTATTGAGTGAGTGAGTGAGTGAGTGTATGCATATGCGCATACAAGGTGTAGGGGGCCAGGTAGAGGGGGAGGGGGAGGGAGAGCGAGAGCGAGAGAATCTCAAGCCACTCTGTGTTGAGTGTAGAGTCTGCCACGGGGCTCGATCTCACGACCCTGAGATCGTGACCTGAGCCAAAACCAAGAGTCAGATGCTTAACTGATTGAGCCACCCTGGCGCCCCCAGACGGCTCATTTCTTAACTGCCGAAGACCATTCTAGTGTAAACAATGCATGGGACAGTTTCTTGGAGTTCAGGGTATCTGTCATCTCCTGCCACTTATACTGGCTAGATGTAATATACTCAGTCCTCTCTTGTTTAAGGTCCAGTGTGCTAAGTACTAGGGTACTGGACTGCATTTCTGAGGTCTCTAGGGCAC
The DNA here is from genome assembly GCA_028533885.1 of Nasua narica. Classification (NCBI taxonomy): domain Eukaryota; kingdom Metazoa; phylum Chordata; class Mammalia; order Carnivora; family Procyonidae; genus Nasua; species Nasua narica. The sequence continues at coordinate 6,566,733 of CM052797.1, forward strand.
GCATGTCTTCATCCCTCCACACCAGGAAAGGATTTTCCTATGACTTGGTGTAGCCTCAGTGGCCAGCACTTGATTGTCCCATGTCACACTGACATTGGCCTCAATGACACACACCCATGCACACATACACACCTCCCTAAAACCCCAAGTGGAAATGAGTTCCAGCCTTCTTACTGCAAGGGCTAATGGAGCTGCACATTTGCCTTTGTAAACTGAGGCACCAAGAAATGCCACCCAGCATTGACTCCCTGGCGCCCGTGTACTTTAGAGTCGGGGGCCCTCCCCTTCAGCCTGGACATCTTTCACGAACCTCTGCCTAGACCTTCACGCCTCACAGACTCCAGGGCTTTGAGCCGGGTAGGGCCCGCTTCCCCAAAAGCTGTCTCACACCTCTGCTCAGAAAAGGCAGCTGGCCATGCCCCTGACCGGTTTATGATACAATAGCTTCCTTGGAGCGTGCTTATAAATATTTATAGCGTCAAGCGAGCAGTAATGGGCTGCTATTCAAACACACCTGCTGGGGAAGAAAGAAATAAAAAAGAAAGGGAAGGAAAAACACATACACACTCACACACATTTATGCTCACTGTATGAAGGTCATTTAGGCGTTTAGACCCACAAAGCTTCTATACAGAGCTATCAAACTAATCTCCGCTTTCCCAGGGTCAGTGGTCCAGGCGTGCAGTATCCTCTCTGAGGAAGTAGGTCAAGGATTCATTTTGTTAGTTTGTTCATTTGTTTATTTATTTAGTTGATGTCAAGAGAGCACGGGCAGGTGTGTGTGAGCTGAGAGAGGGGCAGAGGGAATGGGAGAGAGAGTATCTTAGGCAGGTTCCACACCCAGCTCAGAGCAGACAGGGGGCTCGAACTCATGACCCTGAGATCTTGACCTGAGCTGAAATCAAGAATCAGTCACTGAACTGACTGAGCCACCCAGGCACTCCTCGTTCTGTTTTTAAATGTTGTTCCCCACCCACACAGCCCCAATAATAAACATATCTGTTGAACTACTTTTGAACAATCCTGAGCTGTGCAAAGGATAAGAAAAATATTACCTATATATTTTACCTCCCAGAGGTAATCATGGTAACGTTTTAGAATTTTTCTTTCTAGGCTCTAAGAAATATATGCTTTATGCGCTCTTGTGGGCCCTGCTTTATTACAGTTAATGCTACAGTGTCTTTAAACAGTTTAAAAATCTTTTCTAATTTGATAGTTGAAAATGATATTTTATTGTTCCAATTTGCATTGATTTGATTATCAGGGGCTGCTTATTAAGTCAATCAATACAAATTTATTCCAACACTACTGAATGTAAAGCTCCCAGCATGGGTAATGGGGAGGCAAAGATGAACTGGACGAAATCCTTGCCCCTTGAAGCCTTAGAATAGAAAAAGATCTCTTTCTAATATATAAAATAGCCATTATTACATCTCCTTTTGTGACCTGTGTATTCAGGTCTTTTAAAGGTTTGGTTTTTCATTTGATGGAGGAAATAACATGGCAGGAAAGAGATATTTTATTTCTGTCCTCTGTCCTACCATCATCCAGTGTTCAGAATAAAGGGGCATGTATAACATTGCTTGTGGACTTCTTTTCAAACGATTTGGAAAATGCTGCTTCCTGGAGGTAGGTAGGAGTTAAGGTCAAACCAAAGGAAAGGAAGAGCAAGTTAAATGACTGATCACAATTCACACATGCACACGCGCCCACACACTCATGTTCTTTACATGCAATGTTATACCTTTATGTTTCTTGGGACTAGCCTTTGGTAGTGTAGTAAGTATACTTCACTTCAAATTGCCTTGTGTTTAATGTTTTTTTGTGGATTTCCTGGCACCTGCTATATTGTCCTCTGCATTTAGTATATGTGCTGCCGAAGCGAGCACTGTCCTCTGCATTTAAATAGGAAAGGGTTATAAACATGTGGCACAAAACTCCACTGAGTACATGGCGTCAAACTTAGAGCCTGAGTCCAGAGAATCTCTGAGATGGGAAAGATAAGTGGACTCTATCTGAGGAGGCTCCTTCCTCAAGGAGGAAGACCTAAGACCTGGACCAGTGCTCCCTTGAAGTGGGTGGTTTCAGTGTTGTCCACAGGGGAGGGCCACCCACAGATACTAGCACAGTGGAGAAGGGCCGGTGTCGAGTAGATATTTGTGCGGTGCCTAAGGAACACTCTACACATGACCTTGGTCTTCGTTGAGGAAGCATGCAGCTTTACAGTGGAAATGTCTGGTTTTCACCAAGTGATTACACTCGGCATCACCAAGAGTAGGGCAGCCTGACTTTTCATGCCTCCTAATGTGATGTGAAATGGAATTCAGCACCACGCATGAACTTGTTTTGCTTAAAATATTTAATCGGAAATTAGTTAAGTCTTTACACGGTAGGTTGCAGGAAATATAGGGACTAGGTAAACAAGTTAAATAACACTATGGGGAGACATTTGGACAGATCTAGAATGTGGGATATTTGTAACAACAATAACAATGAGAGGCCTGGTCTCTTCATCAAGGTAATGTCATGCAAAAAGGAAGAAGCAAGTATTTTAGATTAAAGAAATTTAACAGATGTAATAATCAAATGTAATTTATGTTCCTTGATTAGAGACTGATTTTTAAAAATTCCCAAACTCTATGAAACTTTTTAAGAAGTAGGGGAATTTGAATGTGATGTGATTGTTATATGATATTCAAAAAGCACTGTTAATTTTATTAGGTGTGAAAGTAGTTATTTGGGCATGTAAAGCTGACCCTTGTTTTGGGAGATGCATTATAAGTTATTTAAAGATGAAATGTCACAGTGGTTTATCAAAAATAGAGATAAAAAAGTAGGTAATAGATATGAAAACAGGAAAAGAAGAAGAAAGGTAGAGAAGCAAACATAACAAACTATTAAATATGTTGAATTTTGGTAGATATATGAGTAATCATGGTACTATAAGTTCTGCTTTTCTATATATTTGCAAATTTTCATAATACAAAGTTTTTTTTTAAACTGCTATCTCTGACCTAAAAATCCCTAGGGAAATGAGAGTTGCTATTAAATTTCTTTTATGTCAAAATGGAAGCAGAGAGAGTTAATTCAGGTCACTTATTCAGAGATGGAGAAACAAGGTTTAGTCATGGATTTTCTGGGATGTTACAGGAGGCCTACTGTCAGGATGAAATTTTACAGAATTTTCCAGGTGATTCTCATCTGTTTCTTTTCCCTCAAACCCTTCATGGTTTATGTTTCTTCTATTGAAGAAGAAAGTGCCTTTGATTTTGAGTCAGAAGTTGTGGGTTTGAATGCAGGTCTTCTACTTTCAGCTGCTGGGCCTGGGGAAGGTTATTTAACCTCTTAATCATCACTTTCTTAAGCCATAGAATTGGAATATTAAATTGATTTACTTCACACGATTACTGTGAGGCTGGGAGAACATTCCGTAGAGTCTATGTCTATGTCATTATGAGGCAAAATGTGCCATCTCACCCCTAAGTCATGTGCTCAAGTCTCAATGTCCAGAACCTCAGAATGTGACTGCATTTGGGGACAGGGCCTTTAGAGAAGTGATTAAGTTAAAACGAGCCCATTCAGGGGATCCCTCAAGCAAAAGGATTGGTGTGCTTATAAGAAGAGGAAATGTGGACACACTGAGAGATACCAGGAGTGCACCTGCACAGAGGGAAGACCATTGTGAAGACGACTATCTACAAGCTGAGGACAGAGGCCTCAGAAGAAACTCACCCTGCTGACCCCTTGAGTTTGGACTTCCAGCCTCTAGAACTGGGAAAGAATGCATTTCTGTGGTTTAAGCCACCAAGTCTTTGGGATTTTGTTCCTAACAAATGAGTACTAGGTCCTCATGCAGACTGTCCTTTTTATTTTTTAAAGATTTTATTTATTTATTTGAGAAAGAGAGAGAGAGAGAGTGAGCACAGCAGGAGAGTGAAAGGGCGAAGTGGACTTCTCGCTGAGCAGGGAGCCCAGCATGGGGCTCGATCCCTGGACCCTGAGATCATGACCTGAGCCAAAGGCAGACACTTAAGCAACTGAGCCAACAGGTGCACCTCATTCTCTTATGAAACTGTGGTGCAGTATTCTATCCTTCTAGGACCAGTATTTTCCCCTTTCTTCCTCATACAGCTCTGTTCTGGACCTGTCTGCCCTTCCAACGGCCTTGTCACAAAGGATCGTACAATGACATACGCATCCCCTTTGGGGGTCCCTTAATCTGCTAATGGGACAAAAATCATTAGATTTCAATTCTCACTGAAAGTACCTTTCAGTTTGTCAGACATTCACAAAAATTCAATGAGCACCTACTATGTGCTGGACACTTGACTACTTAAGAGAAACCAAAACCAATGCCCAGTTATTCTTCAGCTGTTATACCAAATGCTGTTCCCCACTGAGTCTTTTGGAAAAAAAATAAATAACATCCACTTGTTCAAATAGTCCTTCCCTTCCTCACTCAAATGGCTCTATTGTCACTGGCATTTGAAATACTGTAGAGTCCTGTTTGGAGTGCCACTGGTTGGATAGTGAATCAATTAATAAATTATTCAATCAACAAATATTAATTCATGTCCCTTGAGAAACAACAGCATTGGAAAAGAGGGTAAGACAGAGCCTTTGCCCTCAGGGAACTCACACAAATTTTGAAAAGCTGCCAAATAGCAAAACAGGAAAACAGAAGAGAGGTCACAAAGCAAGATATGACTAGTCGTTGCATGAGCGATAGATGGTGGTAAGAGCTACCGTGGTTCAGCGTTAATAGGAGGAAGGTGGAGGACAATGACGCTGTGGTCCGGGCGGAGAGAAAGAGGAGGATGAAGGGGAGAAAGAAGAGAGGGAGAAGAAGGAGTTGAACAATACAAGCTTGGGAAAATCGAGCAAAAAGTAATGGAGAGGAAACCTACCCAACAGTTGGCCCTAAATATGCCGGTGGGTTTCAAAGCCATGATGACTGACATGGGAAAATCAAATCGAAGTGGGAATGATTTAAAAACTAAAGAAGGCCAGAGGACCCAGAGGGGGACAGGATTATATACTTGTCATAGCAGCCAGAACCCGCCCTGCAGGAGAAGGTCATTAGAGGGGGGGGGTGGCTGAAAATAAAGTTTCAAGTAAGCATTCTTACTCAGCTTTGCCAAAGCCAAGAGGAGTGGAAGCTTCTGGAGAGGGCTGAGAGAATCACTACAATGTGTGCAATGTAAGCCACAACGTCTTGGCTTGGGAATGGTACGTTCTGTTTTTGCTGTTGAACTATAATTGGCACACAGTGTTACATTAGCTTTGGGTGTACACTGTACGGATTCAACAATTCTGCGCATTGTTCGATGCTCACTATGTTGAGTGTCATCACCGTCCATCACCATACAGCAGTATTACCATATTAGTGACCACATTTCTTATGGTGTACTTTGCATCTCTGTGACTTTTTCATTTTATAACTGGAAGTTTGTACCTCTTACTCTCTTTTCTGTATTTCTCCCATTCCCATCTACCTGCCCTCTGGGAACTACCAGATTTAAGAATCTGTATTTAAGAGTCTGCTTATTATTTTTTGTTTGTTTTCTTTTCTTTTCTTTTTTTAGATTCCACATATAAATGCGATCATGTGGTACTTGTCTTTCTTTGTCTGACTTAGTTCACTTAACATAATGCCCTCTAGGTCCATCCATGTTGTTGCAAATGGCAGAAATTCATTCTTTTTTATGAATAAGTAATATTCTGTTGTGGATATATATGCCCCATCTTCTTTATCCATTCATCTATTATTAGTCATAGCCAAGATACGAATGCAAGAATAGTTCACTCTTAAAGAAGTGATAGGAAGGGTTTATGCATGGCATATGATTCCGGATCCAAACTGGAAATTAGAAACAATGCACTGCTATTATTATTCTTGTGGCTGTAGACTATGAATGGTGTGGCCCTTGAGTAACAAGTTGGCCTCAGAGTCTAAGAGAAAGGGTCAACTGTGCTGGGGACTGTTAGATGATACAGAGCAACAGAAGCTGAATCCGAAGCACAAATCATCCCTGGGCCTTAAGATGTTCCTGCAAAAGGAGAAGAGAATGAGCATGAGAGGGGTGGTGTCCTGGGGTCACAGCCACTCAACTAGGAACCTCATACTACATCCAAGGACGCTCTTTCCCAATTTCCTTTTCTCTCTCTGTCCTCAGTAGGGAGTCCCCATTTTCATACCTCTCTAGCTGGTTTCTCTCCTCTGTATAGCATGGTTTTCTCAGTCTACCCTTGTTTCTTGCTGCCCCAAGTCATCAGTATATGCAGGGCTTTGCTTTCCTTGGTGTGGATACTGCTGTAAGTCCATACAGCCTGCAGCTGGGGTCTCCACAGCTGTGTAGGTGACTCCCCAGTGGCCCAATTGCAGATCCCCAGGCAAACACAGTGGAGCCACAGCTCATGTATTGCTTCAGTGTAAAGTCTGCTTGTGAGACAAAGCTTCACTTAAAATCTCTTTGGAAGCACCATATTGGAAAGTGACAGGTCACTTCTAGGTAGGTCAGAGCCAGCCATGGTTTCTTCTAAGGCTTGGACTAGATTGTGGTTTCCTTACTTGGGTATGAAATGAAGTTGTTGATTTGCCTTTAGGAGCCACACTTTAGAAAACACGAGCATTTTAAATACAAGGATGGCCCTTAATTTTGTTAGGTACTCATGCTCTTGGAGTCACTTATGAAACAACACAGACTGGAATGGAGGGGCAATAGATTCCCATCAACCGTGTTGAGGCCACTGAAACCGTATGTCTTCCATGAATGGAATAGTGATAGGAACTCCTCATGCTATTGACATTTTTGTCTCTGCATCTATTTCGCTCTCCACTATCACGTACATATTTGAATTCCATAGGGCGGTGTGACTCTACTCTAGTGAGCTCCCATGCACTCATGGGTCCACCCATGGGCAGAGCAAACTGGAGATGAGTGGTATGAGACAGGTGAACCTCCAAGCATGAGCTTCTAAGAGGGGAAATTCCAGAGAAGATGGTGGTGGGAACCTGACATAATAAACCTTCTAGAATGAATGATGCTAGGGAAGTGTTTTATTGGGCCAGTGGAGTCTGACTCTATGAACACCATGTGCCTATTAATAAATCGATCCTTCTGGAATGGTGAGTTGGGAAGAGCAATTATTTTACTTGCCCTTATTGTTGAAATGGAGAGCCTTGAAGTACTTATACGTGGCCTCTTCCTCTCTCAAAACCACTTTTGTGGAATTCAGTGCAATGACTATTTGTAAATTTGGAGATGAGTGAGAGCCTCCTGTAAGGCTTATCTGACATGGTGACTCTGAGTTCAGATGTTGAGGTTGGATACTTGTGGGTCCTAATCCAAGCTCTGCTACATCAGTGGTAACTTTGGACACATTATTTAACATTTCTGAGCCTCAGATTCCTTGCCTCAAAAATGGGCATTATAAAATATTCCATCCAGGGGTCTTGGACAGATTAAATAAGATAATGCACAAATCCCAGCACATCATAAATGAGAGTGTTTGTAAGAGTTCATGATGACCCCTTGACTATGAATTTCTGTGATATTCTTGGGAGAGTAAGGAAGAGGGCAGAAGGCAGGGAGAAGGTTTAGAAGCCCGTGGGCAGGGTCACCTTCATGGGGTGAAATTTCACTGACCCTGTGTTCAGAAGGGCGCCACACCTGCCTTCATATTCTGCTGCCACTGCCCAGAAATTCTTAATAACTTTTGAATGAAGTACCCCACTTTTTCATTTTGCATTGTTCCCACATACTACATAATTGGTCTCCTCTGTGGGCCAAGTGAGCTGTCATCCCTGAAACCATTGGTTGAGTAAAGAAAAGGAACAAGAGAATGTAGTCTCAGAGTTTCCCAAGGGCACCTTTAGGTTCTTGGATTCGCTAGAGGGGCTCATGGAAGTCAGCAAAGCTATTATACTCACAGCCAGGGCTCAGTTCCATGCAAAGATAGACAGATTAAAGTCAGCCACAGGAAAAGGAGCTTGGGACAGGGTACCAGACAGGCTTGTGCAGAACTTCCCTTTTGCTTTCCCAGCAGAGCTGTGCATGTGATGAGCACATTACATGGTGGCACATGACCCCAGGCCCCTACCATAAGTCACGGCTGGGGTAGACGGTTCGACATGGCACATGTTTCCCTGAGAAACACAGACGGACTTAGGCTGGGCATTCCAAGGGCTTAGAGGTTACCTCTCAGAGGCCCATCAAGGGCCTCATTGTTCTTTGGGCAAGGTTGATCCTTTATGGAAAGGAGAGGTTATCAGAAAAGTTGCAAAGGAGGGATGCCTGGGTGGCTCAGTGGGCTAAGCACATCCGACTCCTGGTTTCAGTGCAGGTCATGAGCTCAGGGTCATGAGATCGAGCCCCGTGGGGGGCTCCATGCTTAGCGAGGAGTCTGCTTGGGACTCTCTCTCTCCCTCTGTTCCTCCCCCTGCTTGTTCTCTGTCTCTCTCTTTCTATCGATCAATCAATCAATCTTTGGGGAAAAAAATCACAAAAGAGAAAGAAATGGGACTTTAGGGAGTGATGGAGAGAAAAAGAGGGGAGTGGGTATAACAGGAAAGAAATAGCTTTCTAAGAACTCCAGTAGCATTAGGGGGAGCAGGTAGGAAGCCCAGAGAGTTCTTCATTGTTTCAATAAAGCAGAACTGGCATTTCTTGTGACTGTAGCTGTAGACATCAAAGGACAAATCGGTTATGAAGGATGCCATTACAAAGACTCTACATTTATCAGCTGACTGGGGAGGCTGTGGTGGCCTTGCTTGTTGCTGCTGTCCCTGGTCACCTGCTTGGAAGAGTTGAATTGGCCTCTCTGGGGTTCTACCTGGGTCTCCCATTTCTCATGAGCAACCTCCTACTACCCATTCTGTTCCCAGCTCCCATTTCACCATGCAGCACTGTGAACACACATGCACACATACACATACACACACACCCTCACTCTTTTGGGACACTGCCCAGATCAACTGGATTCACACAGGCAAATCTTTTTGCAAAATGTTAATGGAGTCCCTTTGACCTAAGATATATTTCCTAATACCAGATGCCACACTTCATTGAACCTGCCCCCAACTTACCTTCAAATAAAATCTCTCTGGGTCTTGTCTATAGCAAATATCATTCCCCTTTAGGACCTCACAGCTGAATGTTTTGCATGTTGTTGGAACTTAATAAATATGAAATAGTTTGAATAATTGATCCTTTATCACCATTTATTGGAAACAGCTTTCCCTATCTTTCATTCTTATCTTAAAAGGAAGGGTCTGCCATCCAGGTCTGCCAGATTCTCCTAGCAAGAAAAGTAAGTCCCTGGAGACAATAAACAGTTCCAGAAGCTTCAGAGCTCAATGCCAGCTGCCCTCCTTTGTGAGAGTAGACAAGAATAGAGAAGCAGCCCATTAATTCAGCAGTGATACAACATTTCCTTCTGCAATGTCCTTGATTTTATTTTGTGGTAATTCCTCAAAATCACAGTTTAAAGGGGCATGATTGCTATAGGTCTCCTCTATGCACCTTGAGAAAGGGAACTTATTTGATGCCTCTCTTCTTTGCCCTTCCCCTTTGGCACTCACGGCCACCCAGACCCAACCTGTCCCCCCACTGGGTCCTCTTTACCAGTCTGGTTTACACTTGATGTGTGCACTCGATGGACCTTTCTGCCTTGGCATTGCTTCATGGCACTCGACTTTCCAAACATTTCGGCATCCATTGTTCTCGATGTCTCAGTGAGACAGACATTGATGTCTGTTCTTCATCATCATTGTCATTATCATCATCATTTTTATTAATCACAATCACTTTACAGTTATGAAACTGGAAATCTAAGCAACTGAAATGAATTAAAGATAATGTAAATTCACACTCTGATCTAAAATTTTTCATCATCCATTGCATTGGTAATTAACGTGGAAGGCAGGCATAGCAAACATTTGGTTTCCTTGTTGCTGCTTCCTCTCAGGTACCCACTGTAAGTACCCCAGTTCCCTGGTTCCTTCCCAAAGAGCTTAGAATAGTTTAGGAACACTTGGAATAACGCTCTGGGCAATCGCTACCCATTGAACAGTGTTGGCAAATGAATTAACACACAATTTCCATTCTTGGCGAAGGTAGCTATTTCCCAAATGGGACTGGGAGAGAAAATTCCTGCAGAGCAAAGGCCTTTGATATTTCATGAGATGACTCTTCCTTGGAAGAGTTTCAGAAGCAAAGGTAAGGGAACTAATTTTAATGTGTGCCCGTGATTTGCCAGACTGCATCCATTGTCAGGACAGCTTGTAGAGAGAGGCCTGCGATGTCATTTCCAATTGTCAGTTGAGGAAACCGAGTCTCTTCATTTAAGTCACTTTGCTGAGCACACAATAGTACAAGAGACAGTCAGGGTTAGATTCAATATCAGACCCAAAGGCTCTGCCATAGATCTGCCCTCACCCACCCTCCTCCCAGCCCTCCAGCTGAAGTCCTTTCCATTCTATCATAATAGCATACTTCTCAACATTAAAAAATAATCCTCTAGAAAAACTAAGGGGCAGAGAATGGAGATAAGCATAGGAATGATGCCAAGCTTTGCTCTATGTGATCTTGTGTATAAAGGTATGAATTCAGCATTAAGTCATTTCTTTTCACTGACTGTGCGTGTTTAACTATTATTCTGCACAAGTATGTAAAATTTGAAACCTGTTCCTCAATTCTGTTTCCTTCGAGGTACCCACGCACGTGTGCATAGCCAGTTTTTTCTTTGCTGTTATGCATTAAGTGGCTTGGCATCAGTGATTTTGGCGGAAGGAGGAGGAAGAGAAAAGAATATGAAAGGCTCCATCAGTCAGGCAGTATTGACTGAACAATTTTTGTTTATCTTTCATTGTTCTAGACACTGTGGGGACCACAGAGAGAGTAAGACAGGGTCACGCCTCTCTGAGACATTCTAATGAGCTTGATTTCAAAGACCTTAATATCTGAGAGAAAAATTAATATCTGCCTTAGGAAAGTAGTAGAATCACAGAAAGTGAGGATCTGAACGTGACCTTAGGGAACGTTCCTTGATGCTGCCTCCCTTGCGGACAGGCGAATTGATTAGATTACACAGCCCTGCCAGCAGGGGGCGCACGTCTTCTCTCTGTTACTTCCACCCCGTGGTTCGATTTTTGTCATCAGGCAACTCTGAAAACCTCTCTTCCTTAAAAAAGCTCCTGATGCATTTGAGGGCAGCTACTGTTTCTTTCCTCACCTGCTGCTTTTCCCATCGAGATCACCACTCTTGCTTCAAACATTTCTGCCGCCATGTACAGGGCCTTCACCATCCCTTATTTGGATTTCCCAAATGTGAGTGGCAGAAGCAAGCACGGAGGGTTCTTTAGGGGTGACTGACCCGGGCAGAGAATGCTGGGCCATTTATTTCCAGCACTGCACATTGTGCCTCTTTCCATGCAGACTGAGTCCCTGTTAATATTTTAGCAGCTGCCTCATGCTATTGGCTTCTATTAAACACATACTTCCTAAGCTCTAGCAGATATCAGCACATACTTCCTAAGCTCCATTTCTTAGGAATGGATAGCACGTTAAAGGCTCTTTAGGGCAATTTTAAAAGTGTTTTAAAGGAGTTAGCCATGAGACATGAGTGCTAATTCTGATTCCACCGGTTTGGCTGTGAATCCTTGGGGAAGCTCCTACCTTTTTCTGAGCTTTAAGTTAATATCCCTGTCAAATGAGGCAGTTGAACTAGATTGTTTTTCAAGTTCCTTACACTACTAAATTTCTCAGACTAGGTGATTCAATCTTCTAAGAGAGCAATTGGTTTTTTTGAAACTACATGCAGAATTCTACATTTGTCCCAGATAACATTTGTCCCATTTATTCCAGTGTGTTTTGGCCCGGAGTTCCAGACTTTTAAGATCTTTTTGAATTACAGCCCTGTAACTGGGTACAGTAGCTTTTGTGCATTTCAGTATTTCCATGGTAACAGATTAGCCATTTGAAAAGCTCTTTTAGAATATCACTTGACCGACTTCCTTCCTAACGTTGGTCCTGCTCAACCTTGACTTCCTCAACTCAGTCCATTCCTGCTACTGACACTCCCAACTTCATGAGCTGGAAGTTTTCAGAATCCGTGCTTTGCTGCTTTGGGGGAAATTAGGATTAAAATTCTATCTGCAGTCTACGAGCAAAGCTCCTCTCCACTCTCCTCTGTTCTTCAGAGACGGCTATCAGATGTACAAATTCTTTTAGCATGTGTGATGGACATTTTCTTTTTGCCTGTCCCGCATTCCACCCTTTCTTATTTTTGGAGAACTCTCCTATTGCACATGCTATTGGTAGATTGCAATAACACAGCTCCCACAGTGAAAGCCAAAGGGGAGAGCTCTCTTTTCTTAGCACTGTCTGGTGGCTGGTATAGAGGAACATGACCTAGGCTTGGCTAATCAGATACTCTGTCCAGGACTTTGATTTTGGAGGAGGTGATAGAAAGATAAAGGGATGTTTAGGGGTGAATTCCCAACAGCTGCAGGGTGGTTTTGACAGGTGGCTGAAATTGTCTCTAATTTGGGAGTGTTCTTAGAAAATGGTTTCTCCTATAACTCACATGTTATAGTGTCTGCCTGTTGACCATCAAGAGTCTTGTCAGTTTCTCAGCCTGGCTCCTCATCCTTTCAGGTTTATGAGATTACTTATATTTCCAGTAGATTCTTTTTATAATTAAGATCGCCAAAGATTATAACTGTGTTTGCAACAAAAAGACCTGAGAAAAATAACCCTGTAGACACTGTAAGATATAGCCAATGTCAAGACACTGCCTCCTGAGACCATCTCTTTCTGGAGAGGTTTATAGGAACAGAATTCTGCCTTTATTTGCCATATCCCCTAGCCATGTAGGTCTGACCTGTTCCCCCTGTGAGTCTTGGTCTTGCTCAGACTTGGTATTCCCTAGTCAACCCATCTCTGGCTTTGTCTTCCCATTCCCCATTTTTTGGACTGGTACCCTTCTCCCTCTCTGTACTGTGGTCTTGTTTTGCTATAAAATTGTTCCAGATTCTTTGTTCTGTTTCTCAGTTACTTTGCTTTCCCAGGAACAGGGATGTCACAACTCTCCATTTGGTCTGGATAAAGTCTCTTTCTGGTATTCCTTCCTCTGGCAACATTGGCAAGTTATATGGGTTTTTTTTTGTTTGTTTGTTTTTAAGATTTTTATTTGTTTATTTGACAGAGACCTCTCAAACCCAATATATTGAAGGTGAAGCTCATGAGCCCTACTCCATCTCCCACAGAGCTGCCTCTGTAATGGTTGATAACTACTCTGTCCTTCTATTTCCTTAGTTTTAACACGTTGGGATTATCCTTGTCTGGTTTTGTTCTCCTACCCTCCACCTCCAATCTTTCTGGAAATTTTGCTGGATAGATCTCTGAAATACATTCATAATCTAATTTGTAAACTTAGTACCATAACTCTCTTGAAATACTATTAGACTTATTTTGAAAGTTAGACAACTTGATTATAAATTTAGTTGGCAAAACAAATAAGCAAGACAAGTTTTTTCGGAAAGAAAAAGAACAAGGAAGGAGTAGCTCAGTAAGATATTAGAACATGTTATAAAGCCTCTACAATTAAAACAATGATGATTGGTGTATGAATAGCACAAAAGAACAATAAAATAGAATAGAAAATCCAGAAATAGACCCTATTGTATATAATCCATTTTTATGTAGTGAAATCAACACCTCAGATTAGTGGGGCAGAGAACAAACAGACTGGAATGAACAAAGAAGCTATACATTTCTGAACATGCCTTATTTTGTATGCTTTATATCAGAACTAAAAAAAAAAATCTATGTAATTATAAAATAAAACCAAACTGAAATTATAATCAAACAATTCTTAAAATTCAAAAGCAAAGTAAAATGAATGGACCTAAAAATGTATCACATTTTAGCATTGCTTTGGTATAACTGGCAGACTGGAATTATTTAAAATGGATTAAAAAAAATTTGTGTGCTACACCCAAAGTACAAAATACAACTGCAAAAAAGTCTTAAACTGCTTCCAGCAATCATATTACTAGTAATAATATTGTACTGCTGTTTTAAAAGAAAGGCACACACTTTTATTCATATAACAAAATGATGAACTTGGAATACCTTACTGTACCAGAAAGCAGGGAAGCTATCAAAGATTGCTAGGATAATTTTAAAGGGAGACAAGACCCAACCTGAAGATGCTTCTTTTGACTGAATCCTGAACTTTCAGTATCAAAAAGAATGAGAGTTCTGCCTTTAGGAATATATAGTAGATTAACTTTTTCCTATTCTGCTAAATACAACTACAAACTCTGGACATTATATACTAAACACACATAAAAAGACTCTAGAGGGTGGAGAGAAGAAGGTAGACCGACTGGAGAACTCAAAACCAAAGGAGTAATACTATGGTAAATTCTGTGTTATTGTTTTGTGTGGTTTTTTTTTTTTTTTTTTTTTTGCCTTATATATTCCTACCCCAGATTCAAGTCAATAACTTGAAAATTCCAATGAGCATAGGCAAAAAAACTCCACCCTCCCCCCCAAAGCCTCCTTCTTGCTAGTCAAAAGACCAGGAAGAAAGCAGTCTAGAAAAATGGAAAACTTGTATTGTTCTTCTTTTTTTAAAGTAAGCTCCATGCCCAGTGTGGAGCCCAACATGGGACTTGAACTCATGACCCTGAGATCAAGACCTGAGCCAAGATCAAGAGTTGGATGCTCAATTAACTGAGTCAGCCAGGTACCTTAGAAATACAGAAAAATTTTAAATAATAACCATTGTGTTGCAGTCAAATACCACAGAAAAAATGTAGCTCTCTCCTCACCCATATCAGCAAAGGCAAATGGGGAGCCTACAGTTGCTCAGTTACTCACTGGGATAGTGCCAGAGAAGGTCCAGCAAAGGAACTGGTACATTTATCCACATTAGGTAGAAATGAACCTTTTCTACTTGTGAAGTATCACTGGAGAGGACATGGGGAAACTGGACTTCCACACCCACCTGTTCCTAACAAGGTTCTACTTTCTGCTGACTGGAGTTGTGTCAGAGGTTTAGTGGAGAGTCAGCGTCTTCACCAGAGTCCAGTGGTGATGAAGTCAGCCTTACTCCTAACCATAAAGTTTTATAATCCATAAAAATGGAACACTTGTTCCTTCCACTTCATATCGGTGGAGCCCTAGTGGGAATCCAGAACCCCTAAATCCAGAAGTAATGAGAAGCTCTTCTCATGTGTCAGCAGAGGTAGAGTGGGAGACCTGAACTTCTATACCCACATGGCAGTAATGAGAAAGAACAAAGAGAAGATAGAATTTTAGAAAATTAACAGTGTTTCAGGGATCTGTGGACCTCTAACATTCATATCTTTGGAGTTCCAGAAGGAGAAGAGGAAAAAAAAAAAGATGAGACTGAAAAAAAAATGCTTGAAGAAATAGTGGCTGAATACATCTCAAATTTAACAAGAGACATAAATCTCAGATTCAAGATACTGCCTGGACTTTAAAACATTAAACTCCAAAGAAATCCACACTAAGACATATCTAAATCAGACTTCTGGATACTAAATACAAAGAAAATGTCTTGAAAACAGCAAGGGAGAAGTTAGCTGTAGAGGAAAATCAACTGAGATGGCAGTTTTTGTTTTTTTTAATTTGAAACTATGGAAGCCAAAAATAAATGGCAGAACATTTTGCAAACGCTAAAGGAAAAAACCACCAACTCTGAGTTCTATACCCAGCACAAATATCCCTCAAGGACAAGGGGAAATCAAGACATTCTCAGATGAAGGAAAACTAAGAGAATTTATTGCCAGTGCATGTACTATTAAAGAATGTGTAAAGAAAGTTCTTAAAACAGAAATTATGAAAAGAGGAAAGAAAGAGCAAAAGAAAGTAAAAAAATATGTGTAAGTATACTTTTACTTTTCCTCTTGAGACTTCCAAATTATGTATTATAGTAGAATCAAAAATCATAACACTGTCTGACAAGCTTCTAAGTGTATATTAAAAAATATTTAAGATAATTATATTGTAAACATGGCAGGGTTAAGGGATAAAAAAGTAGGTGAATTTTCTGTCCTCTCAAACTAGTGAAATGTCAACAGAGTAAACAGCTTCACCTTGTATTATTTAAATATACTTATCTTATTCGAAGCAACCACTAATACTGCTATGAAAAGAAATGCACTTAAAACACTATAGAAAAATCAAAATGGGATTCTAAAAAATGTTCAAATAATCCATAGGAAGGCAGGAAAAAGAAGCAGAGAAATGAAAAATAGAAAGAACAGAAAGAAGAAAATGAAATGGAAGACTTTCAAAATCATATTTGCTCAAGTGTAAGTGATCAATATATACTAATTAAAAGACAGATTGGCAGAGAAGAAAAATCACATGACTATATTGACTGATGCTGAGAAAATATATGACAAAATTCAATACCTATTCAGAATTAGAATTTGATGATTAGAAGGATGGATGGGATTTTATTCAGCTTGATAAAGAACATCTGCATAAAACCTAAGCTAACATTATACTTAAGTGAAAGACAGACTGCTTTCTTTCTTTTTTTTTTTTATTTTTCCTAAGATGAAGAAGGCAGAGAGCAGTGATGACCACTCTCACTCTTTTATTCAACATAATGCTGGAAGTTCTAGCCATTTCAATAAGCAAGAAAAAGAAGTAAAATCATATAGATCAGAAAGGAAGTAGATTATGTGACTATCTCTACAGAAAATCTCAAAAAAAAATCTACAAAACAACCTCCTGGAACTAATAATGAATTCATCAAAGTCACAAGATCCAAGATAAAATTTAACTATATTCCTATATACTTGCAATGAACACAGATACCAAATTGGAAATGCAAGTCCATTTAGCATTGCTAAAAAAAAAAAAAAAGTAATACTTAGGTGTGAATCTAACAAAATATATACTAGCATGTAGTATATTGGAAAGTACAGTGAATTGGTGAAAGAAATAAAAGGAGATCTAAATAAATGGAGAGACATACTATGTTCATGGATTGGATGATTCAACAGAGTAAATATCTATCTTTCCTAGACTGATATACAAATATAACAAGAAAACTATGTAAATTTGATGACTTTTTCGTAGCTATAGACATGATTATTCCAAAGCTTATAGGAAAGGTAAAGGTACTAGAAAAGATAAAATAGTATTGTAAAATACAATGAGAATAACATGAGGTGATCTGTCTACCCAGGTTCAAGACTTGCTATGTAACCACAGTAATTAATTCTGTGCAATATTGTAGGAGGAACAGATACATGCATCAATGGGACAGAATAGAAAATATAGAAATATACCCCCACAAAAATTCCCAATTTATTTCTGACAATGGTGTAAAAGTAATATCATGATGGTAGAATAACTTTTCCAGTAAATGGTTATGGAGCAATTTACATATCTGTAGGCAAAAATCTAAAACAAAACAAATAAAATAACCTATACCTACACATTACACAAGAATTAACTTAAAAAATTAACTTAAATGTAAAATGTCAAGCTTTTGAACTTAGTGGTTGCCAAGGATTTAGGAGGGAGTAGGAGGGAAGTGGATGTGACTATAAAAGGCCAAACACAAGGGATCCTTGTAGTGATTAGAATATTCTGTATCTTGACTGTATCAGTGTCAATATTCTGGTTGAGATATTTTGCAATCTTGCCTAACTATAGTAGTTTCATTAAAGAAAACTTAGTGAATAATATGTGGGATCTCTCCATATTATTACTTATAACTACATGTGAATCCAATTATCTAAAAAAAAGCTTAATTTAAAAGGAATAAGTATGATAATATATTGAAAGACATCAAATATTTTAAATCCATGAATTCACAATAATACCAAACACAAATCATATTGATTACTTTTGGGGGGAATGCTAGGGAAATAACTCATTATTGTGAAAACTGGTAAAATAGGGCAGGTAAATATCCATTTGCATTTTTCTGTTTATATTATACCTCAAATAAACAGTTGATAAGAAAAATTTTCTCTTTTAAAATTTTAAAGAAAATGAGCAAAAAAGGAATATTATTGCATTATCACGAGTTTGAAACCCTGAATGAAATCATAGATCAATGCAGTTCTTCTGATGTCTACTCAGAGCATCAAGTGTACAGCTACAGAAAAATCCATCATGGATCAGGGTGACAACATCTGAATCTGCTGCTCAATTTTAACTAAGAAAAAAGAAGAAAAGTCAGACATTAAGTGCCTCTGATGAAAGTACACATCATCATCAATGAAGTATTCTTGAAAAAAAAAATCAAACAGCATCAGAACAAGGAACTAATTTCAATTGCCAGTTTATGTGACATCTAAGGGATGAATAAACAAGCCACAGGATGCACTCAGCAAGACCTAGTATGCAGGGAAATTTACAGTACTAACAACTTAGTTTCTTTAAAAATAAATTTAAGGAAAATACAGAAGGGGAAGAGAAAACTCTAGGCTGTAAAACCTTAGGAGACATCAAAGAAATGCATGAAGGTATGGCCCTTGTTTGAACACTGTCTCCTAGAAGAAAATTGTAAAAAAAAAAAAAATTACGAGACAGTAGCATACATTTGATCACTGATTAGATATCTGATGCAGCTGAGGAATTATTTTTAATGGTTCAGATGTAAAGATGGCAGTGTGGTTATGGTTTTAACAAGAGTCTAACTTTTAGTGATATTTGCTGAATTATTTATGGATGAGTATTTATTTCTCACTAATCCAGTGGGAGCAGGGGGAAATGAATGGGTGACATAAAAAGTGAGATAGGCCATGAGATCAAGGTTTTTGATGCCTCATCACCACTTACGTGTTTGAAATTTTTTCATAATGAAATATGAACATATGTCCAGGAGTCCTTCCTACTTCCTCAACGGCTAACTGCCCAGTCCAATCTACCACCATTTGTAATGTGAAACATTATGGCAATCCTGATGGATCCCCTGAGTTCTACCCTTGCCTTCTTTCCATGTCTTGCTGTAGCCATGGTAATCTTAACTCTGGCACCAAATCCTCAAGAGGTATTCACAGGGTCCTGCCAGGACCTTTTCCTAGGTTAATTTTCCACCATCTCCATCCAAGTGGGATGCCAGTGGTATCCTTGTTCAACTGCCCAGATGCAGCATCAAAATCTGTTGTTTGTAGCATTTCTGAGAGTATCATTTGCTGTGGTTTATCCCCCCGCCCCACAGTGACCCCGTGGGATTGTTGTGCACCTGTTTCATGGTTCTCCTTGCTCCCATGCCCTCCTGTCAGTGTTTCGATGCTTGGTCTTTTGCAATCCGGGCTGAAAGCTCCCTGTGACTCTATATGTCTTTCCAGAGCAGCCTTCCCACCTTCACTGGAATTGTCCATAATTGTAGTATCATAGTTTTACTTTTTAGAAATTTGTCTTCTGATGTCAGCCATGCACCCTCTGGGATCTTACCATTTCTTCAAGCTCTGTGACATTCTGATTATCCACTATGTGCTAGGCACCATGCTAGGTTGGTCTTACTTATAATTTTATTTCATTCAAACAATTGTGCCAATAGTGAACACATTCATTTGACTCTCCTTTAGAAATAAGAAGATGAAATTCAGAGAATTTCAGTAGATGTTTGAAGGTCATGTATAGATCAGTCAGTGGAATCAGAATCCAAATCTCAGCTCCAAGATGCAAACCATTAAATGATAAACTTGGAAAATACATTTCCTTTCTATTACAAAAATCAAGATCACATAGTCACTTTTTCGCTGGATCTTCCACATAATCAAGCAGGTTTTCCCTTGAGGCAGCCCAGAATAGTAATTCCTCTGTTTTACCTCTGGACTGGGACGGGGATGAGTATAGAGTTCTTATGTGCTATCAAATTTGTTCTCCCTCATTTTAGAGTAGAATATAAGCCCTTCTCACAAGACATCCATGTCTGTTTCATGAACATCTACTCTGTGACATAACTCTTAGGTGCCTATTCTCACCATCTCTTCGATGATGAGAGACTTACACCCCAATTCCTAGTTAGCTTTCATTTTAAAACAGAGATTTTTAAAAAAAGATTTTATTTATTTATTTGACAGAGATAACAAGAGAGGGAACACAAGCAGGGGGAGCAGGAGAGAGAGAAGCAGGCTTCCCGCTGAGCAGGGAGCCCAACGCAGGGCTCGATCCCAGGACCCTGAGATCATGACTTGAGTTAGGCAGATGCGTAACAACTGAATCACCCAGGCACCCCTAAAATAGATGTCTTTTAAAAAAATATTTTATTTATTCTGGGGGGGAGAGAGAGAGAGAATATGAACAGGGGGAGGGGCAGAGGGAGAGGGAGAAGAAGACTCCCCACTGAGCAGGGAACCTGACACAGGGCTCCATCCCAGGACCCTGAGATCCTGATCTGAACTGAAGGTAGAGCTAAGCTGAAGGCAAACTGAGTCACCCAGGTGCCCCTAAAGCAGAGATCTTAAATGTGATGTCTTTACACTTACGCATTGGGAAGACGGTGAAGTTCAGAAAATCTGAATTCTGTGATAGGTAGCTAAGGTTTATTAAGCACATACTAGGTGTGACCAGCACAACCATTAACTACTTTTTATCAGTTATTTTATTTGACCCACAGGAACTATTACATAAGATGAAGAACTGGAGAGCCAGAGGGGTTGGGTAATGTTCCCAGGGTTGCATAGTTCACAAGTAGTGAAGCTAAGATTCAGATCCCTGTGGTCTGTGCCAGAAACCAAGCTCTTCACCACCACTCCACCCTGCATGGCCCAGTGGTCATTACCAGTCTGACCCCCGATGAAGTCACTGAGCTGCCTTGATACCCTGAAGTGGAGAAGGGAGCAATTGTCCCACCAGCAGTGAACATGACAACTCTCAGCGCACTGACAGTCCCCTTTCTAAGCATAATGGATCACCACCACAGGACGTCGGCAGTGCCAATAATAACATTTATTTGAGATGCTATATGGACCACCATTATTTTTAGCATTTTGTATCTCATGTAATTATTACATAAACAGTATGGAGAAGATAGTATTATTATTACAATTTTAGAAACAAGGAAAGACACATGAAAAGAATATTTATAATGTAATACAATATATAAAACCATGTGCAAAAACACATACGCTTTCTGAATGTCATATTTTTGACCATAAACCTTTCGAGAACCCCTCATGGACGTAAATTGGCTCTTTGTTCATGCTTGGATGATGCTGTCTGCTCATTATTTCGTTTTTTCTAAGGGGGTCACAGCAGCAGGTGCGAGAGCAAGAGTGACAGGTGCCTCTTCCCCTAGCCACCTGCCAATCCATAGAGTTCTGTGTGACCACACACGATGGTCTCTTAAAACCTCAGACACACGTGCGCTGTCATCTCTCCAGGAAGCTGTTCAGCCATTGTCAGAGTTAGCTTTCGGTGACAGGACATAATGGACTTGGGGTTTCATTAAGGGTTAGAGCACTCTGAAAAATGTGCAGACCTTTGTTTGAGCAAGAGGGATCTCAGACAAGAGGTAGGATTTACTTGGTCAATGAAACAGATTGGAAGACTTCCAGAATCAAAGTTTTGTCTTTATTTTTTTTCCCCCTTCTCTGCCCTGAAGAAATGCTCCTGAGGCATTAAAGAGTCTGGGATGATGAGCACGAAGGGGTGGGCTGGGTACACTGCTAGCTCACGCAAGCAGGGATCCCGAGGTCGGGAGAAGGCTTACCGGTCTCCCCGAGAAAGGTCAGTAGCTTGGGATGTTGAAGGGAAAGGTAACTTCTCTCTAACCTCCCAGAATGTGCGTGACCCAAGAGGGGTTTCCGGTTTTCTGGTGAGACTTCGTAATGCCTTGTCAGATCCTCCTGAAGGCAGGGAAGCTTTGGCCTGTGTCTGTGGAAGTGGGGGACACGGGAGGCATACATGGAAGGGCGAACGCGTGTGTATTGATGGAGAGTGAACCTTTTTTTCAAGGTGCACAAAACACACAAAAGACACCTTCTACTTAGAGTTGGGCAATCTTTTTCCCCTGCTTTCAGATTTTTCATCTCCTAACTCGCACCCTTTCGCTCAAGGCATTCAGTCATTCGATAAACATCCACATGAACACTTGTCTGAGTCCGTCCTCCCGGCTGGGGGCCCCCCTTCCGTGCTTGCTGTACTCTGTACAAGTGTCCATTGCAGTCCTCTTCACCATTGATGGTTTACCTGCCTGTCTGCCTCCCATGACCAAGACCCTAAACAGCACAGAAGGCTTCTTTTTTCTCTGTATTTCAAGCACCTAGCCATTCCTGGGGCCTTGTAGGCGTGTCATTCAGCGGGCTTGAATGAATATTCAGATTCAAAGCTCTTTAGGCACCAACCCCTTGGGAAGCTTAGAGAAGATTGCTTTCCTAGTTTGTTCTTAAACTGAGTGAGCCTATCAGCAGCCCCCCGCCCCCCCAAAGAGGCAGGTCCCTGGGCAGTCGGGGAGGGGGTGCTGGAACTCACCTCCCTCTTGAGGTTGTACATCATGAGGCTGCCTGCATGGCTTCTCCCTTGCCCACTGCCTCGCTCTGCTTCGTTGCTGCAGAGTGGGAGTGGGAGTTCAGGTTTCTCTTCCGGGCCCTGAGGACTCCAGAGGGGAAGGAGGAGCAGAGTGCCTGGACTAGCGCTGCTTCTTCCCTTTCCCTGTGCCTGCCATCTTGTTCCCTTTCACGGAGGCTTGTGGGGTAGAGGCTCAGGTCTTCACTGGGTTCTGCTGACACCCTGAAGGGAGAAAGCAGAGTGTTGACTAGCTCGCTTGCTACCCCCTTGTTTGTTTTCTGGATGCCAGGAGAGGGCAGAGGCCCAGCTCCACAGCGGGCCAAGCTGGCACCTGGGGTGAATCAGGGGATGTAGGGGACTACATCAGGGGACTGCCGTATTCAGTCTCACTGATGTCTGGGGCTGGGGATCCAGCTTTGAGCGGGCTGGTCTCCGTTGGCCTGCCCTGGAGAGGGGTGTACCTCCCAGGGGTGGGATCTCTCTATTGAGAGATTGTAGTTCTTCTGGAAGAGTTTGACACAAGCAGGGAAGTTATTGCCAAAGCAGTTTTCCATTGTTAGACCATCCATTTTCTTGCTCTTTGACTCGGGGAAGCAGGCTCTTCCTGGACATTTTTGGGTGGTTCCTCTTAGAGGTTCCGGGTGGGAGGCTTCTGCATTGTCCAGCCGGGCATACAGTTCAGCACCACGTTGTTGCTCCTTGAGTCCCAAGGTCCTCAGGCAATTGGCCTTCTGTGCCCTGTGAGTCTTCCTATGAGTGTTTACGGTGTTAGGCTTCCTGAGCTGTAAGGTGAAGATGGGGAATGACTAGTTCATGGTGGCCATCCCAATGGCCCATAAATGGATGTGATGACATCATGGCTCCGCCTTCAGACTACCTCAGACCAATTCAGCTCTGGTTCTATTCCCATCGGATACTGGCCCTAACATCCTACAAGAGGGGGCCCCCTTGAGGACAGGCCTATTTCTTACTCTGCATATCTGGCACCGTACTTGGAAGGTCCACACCGATGGTTTTGAGTGAATACAAGCAAAGGCTCCTTTGGCTAAACTGGGGAAGGCTCCATGTATGATGTGCTTCTAGTGTAGACTCTAGATGACTCTAACCTTGTTTGCTCCACTGCGGATGGGCTGTGTGCATGCGAGCATGTTCTGCAGCTCTCTGGCGGGTGACTGGGGACGCTGAAGCCTGTCCACCTCTCAGGTGGCCCCAGGCCACATCACTGATTCCTTCTCTGTCCCCACCAGGGTCCCCAGATGTGAAGTTAACTGTCCCAGCCTGCCCGGTCATTACCCCGTTACCCCTGTGAGGACAGTGGGAGCTGCCTCGTACGTCAGTGGTCATGTGGGGGCCCGGATGGCAAGTTTCTGGCGGGGGGACTCCTGGTGTGGTATCCCCGCTGACAGTGGGCATCGTCCAGGGGCTGCCTCAGGAGGAGGGAAGAGGCAGAGAAGGAGACACTGAAAGGCAGCGAGAGAGAAAGAGACAGAAACTGCAGAGAGAGCGCAGAAGAAGGACCGAGGGACAGAGCGAGGAGGAAAGAGAAAAAGGATGCTTTTTCTTCCTTTACCTTTTGTGCAGTTGGCTCTCTAGGCAGCTCTGGACCCCTTTCTTCCTTTTCAGCATGCCAAATATTTGACTACCTAGGAATAAAATGTCAAAACCAAACATGTAATGAGATGTAGGAAACATTGGTGGGATGCCAGGAGTGTTCCCGAAAGCTGTCATGAGCGGAGGAGGACAGTGGCTGGCTTGGGGCAGAGACGGTCAGTAGGTGACAAGGCCCAACCGCTCACAGCTGACGCTTCTGAGGGCCGCGTGACGATGGTCATTCCATCACTACTCGTGTCAGTAAAATGATTACTGATCTCAGCCAGGCAAGAGGAGAAGGGACGATGGAAGCGAGAGCAGACTTGCTTTCAGCTGGTAGTGAGGCAATAGATTTAATAAAAACGAATTGTCTTAGAATTAGTGAGAATGAACGAATCTAATTAGGTCTGACTCTCTGATCCTTGGGACCCGGGGCTGTCCCTCATGGCTGAGTGCTTTTCTCTCCAGGAGGCAGGTGTGCTCCCAGCCGGCTCTGGGCAGAGGCACACGGGGCGCCTTCGGGTGCTTCCTTCTCCTCCTTCCCCTGCTCCCTGCAAACGCTCATCCAGGCCACTCCTTCTTACTATTCTTCGCACAGTTCTTGAAACTGCAGGAAAGAGCACATGACTATAGGCTGTCTGAGATCACTGCCTAAATATTTTATGTTCAGTGAGAACCGTTCAAGGGCGGATGCCTGTCGGAAGGTCTTTGTTGACCCGCAGTGCCCGGTGCAGAGCTGGGCACGCCGCGTGTTCCGCGGGTGGGGGGCCGAGGGGCTGACCCCGCAGGCAGGGGAAGGCTGGGTCCGGCTGTGTCCCCACCCTCACGTGTCCGTGTTCCACCCTGCTGTGGGTCTGCATCGTGTGCCTTTTGTGGGGCCAGATGGGCTCGCGTTTCCAGAAGGATGGTGGCCGGAAATGAAAACCTGTCACCAATCACGGCAACTTGGGTGGCGTGTCCTAGGTAAACACGGGTGCGGTTGCTCGTGGTTACCGAGCAAGGGAGGAGAGAGCAGCCACCAGGCGTCGGGGCGCCCCTCCGACTTTCGGGTGGAATGAAAAATGCAGGGGCAGCCCAGCACCCAGCGCCGCGCTGGTGATTCTAGGTCCTGAGAGCCTCTCCCCTAGAAGGGGACACTCTGCTTGGCGAGCGAGGGTCTTTCTGCTTACAGTGAGCCTTATTTCATTATTGATGCCAATAATAAGTGGTAGTGGTATCGGTACTTAGAATGGTTTGTTGGCTGGGCAATCTTTGCCGACCAAATGTTTGTGTCGGCCCGAATTGCATCCTGGAGGCGGAGCCTCCTGAACGAGATTAGGGCCCTTCTAAGAGTTAAGGAGAGCTTGCTTTCTGTCTCTGCTCTGGAGATACACGCACTGGGAGGGCACAAACAGCAAATGTCAGTCTGCAGCCTGGACAGGGGACCATCAGAACCTGACCTTGCTGGCGCCCTGATTCCTCTGACTTCCCAGCCTCTGACACAGGGGGAAATAAGTTTTTGTTGTTTAGAGCCCCCCCCCCCCCCACCCAGGCAGGTTCTTTGTGCTAGCAGCTGAAGGAAGACAGCGAGCTTTACTGAGCTCTTGTGCCTCACTCTCTATGCAGTGTCTGTCTTCTTCCTCATCATAGATCTGTGAGTGATTATTCTCACTCTGTGGACGATGCAATAAAGCTCAGAAAAGCTCACCCATTTGTCCAGGGACTTGGAAGGCAGTGGTGTGGCCACCTGCAAACCCGAAACCCTGCCTTTCTTGTGCCCATATCCTCGGGAACAGGGGAGCCATAGGGGAAAATGGCGGAAGTCAGGATAGCTGAACTGACATGAGTAGAGTTTTCCCTGGGGAGGCTTATTCGGAGGGAGGCTGTATCTTCTGGGGTTGCAGGAAAGCAGTTTAATGCCAGGAGAATCTGCAAATATTAGCGACTATACCTCTACCTCATACTAGGGTTTGCAAAAGTTATTATTCAACACATATTGCCCAGGTAAACAGAATCTACACGTTTGTGGAGATGTGTCATCATTTTGCACCGTCGCTGTCAGAGAAAACTAGACTCAGCGAGGTTGTGCACTGTCCCCTGGGCCAGGCCGCTGGGAACAGCAGAGCCAGACCTAGACTCTGTACCCAGGGCCCATCCCCGGCCATCCTGTGAAGCCAGCTCTGAAGGTTTCCATGGGGAAGCTCCTCCCCTGCTCTGCCTTCAGCACACATTGAAATTCCTAAGAGCGGTTGTCCTGCTTTAGCTGGCCTCCTGGTGTCCCCATCTCCAGCTTCATTTCCTTAGCTCTGCCTTTCATTTCCTCCAGGGCAGTGCCCCGAGAAGTAGCATCTGTGTGCCTTTGCCTCTTTGTCCCTAATTTGCATCAAGATGATGCTGCCACTGGCACGGTCTCTGTGGAATCTTTCCAGCTCTCACCTGTCATCGAGATCCTCCTCGGGGATGTAACTTTTCCAGGGGAATGATAACCCATCTTATGAGAGCAATATTGCCTGCCTCGTGGAGGGGTCAAGGGTGGTGTGTTTTAGCTGGACCGGTCATTTCTGGAATAAACCAACAGGCTGTCATGGGCATTAGATGATTCTTGAATTCTCCAAGCCTGGGACATGTGTATCAGGCCACTGGGTGCCTCTGACATAGCCAAAGCCATCTCGGGGCTGCCCAGACCAAGCCTGGCAATCTGAGCAGAGTCACGTGATGGAGAAACACAAGGCAGAGATTCAGCGTCACTCACGTGTTTGTTGAGCGCCTGATCCGCCCTTGGCCTTGGGCGAGGCTCTCCTTGGTCGAGTGACTGGGGATGAGTAGGGTTTCTGAGACAATAAACAGGAATCATAATTTGTTTCTTGACTTCCTCTAGGGAAAGGTAGACAGTGGGAAGACTCTACTGTATCTTATAAGAAAATAGCAGAACATTCCATAGACTAATTCATCTCAATAAGATGGTTTCCGCACTCACCAGCAAAATAAAGTCCTCATTAAGAGAGCGGGATTGATCTCAAAACACACGCACACACCCGCATAGACACTTACACATCGGCATACTTACTGCCCCATACATGTGAACATGTATAGCACACACACGTCTATACACACACACATATGTGCAAGTGCACACAGGCATACACATGTATGTAGATACCCACATAAGTGTATATACGCGTAGACCACACATACCACTTGCACATGTACACACAAGGAGATAGGCATGCACGCTCATGCCCTCCTAGGTACACACGCAATTCCAAAGAGCTGTTTTATCTGTGTGCTCCAATAGAAGTTGCTGGAAAATGAAGAACAAGGACCCTGGTATATACTGGGCACTTGATAATTATTTGTTGAGTGAACAAGTGAAACCCAGAGGCTGAGGCATTGGAAGGAATGTCCACTGATGAATGAACACACCTGTGTTGGGAATACAGGTGATGCTGGTCGATAGAGGTCATTCCTCTGGGTGGGTCAATGGCGGTGGCCATAAGATATATTTCTTCTGTTTCAATTTCCTCAAAATTGGCAAGTGTAATGGATACACCCTTGGTGGATATTCCAGAATTCCCATGGCTGGCTTTATATACTTTTGAGAATTCTAACTTTTTTTTATTTTTTGAACATTCTAACATATTTCTGCAGGAAATATTTTTTCTCTCTATGAGCTTCGGTGAGCACATGCCATTCTGATCTCCCCTTAATGTTACAATAATGGGAAATTCCCAGAACAAGAACCAGGTAACTAGAAATGGGTTAATATGAGTAGAAATATAGACGAAACAAGATGAATGAGCCAAGGCACAGAAAATAGATACACACACACACACACTTTTCACACACACTTTTAACAGGAAGTGGGTTTGGAGAGACACTGCTTATATTCATGGGTACTTACTACACTTTCTAGATGCTAAACATTTACACTTCATAATAACCCTTCCCGTCAATATTAATAGCATTATTCTACGAAGCATGATGACGAAGACACTCAGGGCAGTAGCTTCCCATCATCACACAACTAGTTAAGTGTCAGATCAGGAATTGAAACGTATGTCCTGTTTTTTTCCTGTCACTGGGACTTTGGACAGTGGCTATGACTTGGTTAGCCTATCGATGATTCATTCAGATATTTCAGGCAGAGCGTTTCTGTCCTCATGGCACCGTATGTATGTTTTAGCCACAGGGAAATGTGTCTACTCATCTGCCATCGCTTAGAATCTCTAACTTCTCGAAGGCAGGGGCGTGGTCTGGGAAAACCCTATATTCTGCCTCCGGTCCACCACTGGGAGCCTCATACAGATCCTGAGAGGGGTGTCCAATAACTATGTTGAATTAAAGAAGAAATTACTCAGTTCATGGGAAAATCTTGGTAAAATGTGAGTGCAGTGCCCTTAAATTGGGTTGAAAGGTGAATTTTTTTCATAGGATTTGAATATTCTAATAAAAATCTTAGATGACCGTGAGGTGCTTGGTTGAAGGTGGGCACCGGGAAAGGCCAGAGTTTGGCTTGGAAATGGGATTAGGATGACATATAACAGGCTTTGTGGTAGGAAAACACTCTTACATAAGTGTTCTATCTCCTCATTGGAGAACATGTGGACACTTTCATTTTTCCCTTGCGTCCAAAATGGTAGCATGTGCCTTCTTGCTGCTTGGGGGCAGTGAGGACCACTGGCATAGAAGGCTCCTTCAGTCTTCTAAGAATGGCTGAAGAAGACCCTAGAGAAGTACAGGATGGGACTGTGATTATAACACCATTATGATAGCCACTAGCTTGAACAAAATTCCTCATAGCAGTGCCTACTTGAATTCATGACTCATAAGAAAGACAGTGTGGTCTACATGTTGTGGGGTACAAATGACACATTTCATTCAAGTGAAATGGGTGACTACTCATGGTTTTCGAGCCAGGTACTCAGTGCTAAGTGCTAAGTACTGAGTGCTGAGTGCTAAGTGATGTATGGAAGGAACTCAAATCATTAGACAACATTTTTATCTATATATAATTTATGAAGGAATGACACTAAATACAAAATAATATACAATCAACTTCCAAAGAACCCTACTGGACTCTCCAAACTTGTGGTAGTTGGTGATTTTGTTGTTCTAGACATTGCCTTGAATAAAATCATAGCTAGAAGTTGGAACTTTTCTTCTCTTTTTTTACAGAGAGATCTTTCTTATAGCTGTTGCCTTAATGGGATTTTATCTATACAATAAACAAAGGATAAAAAAGTTATAAGCAAAAATTAAATTAATATCTGGCATCTGGTGCCTCTCATATGTGTGCAGAATGTCAGTCATGCCTTCTCTGAGCTATACGATGATGGGAGGTCTCATGATCTACATTTTACAGGTGAGAACACTGCGGCCTGGAGCCTTAACTCAAGTCAGAGAGCTAGAAAAGGAAGGAGCTGGAAAGAAAACCCAGGAATGTCCAAATCTATTGTCCATCTATTGTTCCTTGTGGTGTTGTTAATCAGTAAGCGTGTCTTACAGGGTTGGGGAGGGGAGGGGAGCTTGAGGCTCTCTGCCTCCACCTCTCCTTTAAGCAGTCAATACATGTTCATTGGGAGTTGGGGATGAGCCATGATCCCGTTCTAAGACCATCTCAAAGGTCCAGAGAAACACACAGATCCGACGCGACCAGCCCCTATCCTTCAGAAACTCACCGGTCCTAGATGGGAGTCAGAGAAGCACCTTCCCCACACAACCCTGCTGCATGGGAAGCCGTGCAGAGTGTCCGCTGGGACTTGGGGTGCTCAGGGCGATGAATTGACAGGTGGGCGATGAGAGAGGTCAAAGAAGCCTTTGACAGCTGACACTTGTACAGATCTGGAAAGATGAGTAGGATCTGCAAGTCATCCAAGGTGGGAAGGGCCCTCCAGGTGGAGGAAATAACTCGGACCCTGATACAGAAATGCAAGAGCATTATGGAACCACAGTGGCTTGAAGGAGCAGGTGCAGGGGGCCCAGGGAAGGCAGGGGGGGAGGACAGATAAGGGGCAAGAGAATGACACCCTTGTATTCAAGAAGCAGCCTGCTCGCCTCCTGTCGGGGTGAAGGGTAGGGACACCTTGTGGCTCATGGCCCTCCAGCACACCACCCCCGGGATGCAGATTAATATTGCCGAAGATCCTTTCTCTTTGAAAGCTTTCTTACTCCGGCATGATAACTAAAAGGGAGGCTTGTAGAAAGGAGGAGCAGATTGATTCCGGAGCCATGCGCCTGTCTGCCTGAGCCAGGAAAGCCACGCTTCTCTCTTCCAGAAGCTGTGTGCTCGGGCTTCTGACAGCCCCTCCGTCACCAGGATGGCATCCGGGGCACAGGGAGTGAGCAATGAGAGGGAGCGGCACCTGAGACAGAAACACACATACACCCAGGGAAGGTAAATGATTGTACACAGGACATTTATCTCTGAGGTTGTTCCCCCAGCAAAACCAATTACTGGCCTTTTCCTTGCGAACGTGCGCCGAGTATCAACCGGCCGGGGGCTGGAGAGGGAAGGCGCTGTGATGCATCTTTGTGATATTCATGAGTCTGCTGAGAGTTCCAAAACGAGGGATTTTGTATTTGTGGGCTCCTGCGAGTGGGGGCGGGGGCCGCGAAGTGCATTTAAGAGGAGCTCTAGGGAGCTGGCTGTTGAAGGGGCAGACTTATCACAGACGCGCTTACAAGTGGCAGGCAGAAGTTGTAGTGGGTCTGGGAGAGGAGGAAGAGCAGGTCGCAGGAAGCACGTGCCCATGGAGGACCAGTTCCCTGTCCTTCCAACAGAAGCCCTGAGTGGCAGGGGAGGGCCCCCTGGCATCACCCTATTCAATTAGGAAGCAGAGCCAGATGTCCCAGGGAGGTTCAGGACCCACCTGCAGAAGTGCCAGGCAGATGTCCCCAGCAAGTGTCCTCGTGGCTTGTTATGCCGGGCTTCGGTGTCGCAAAGAGCCATCTCTTAGCTCTTTAGAGGGAAACTGGACCCAGAGTTGATGAGGCTTCACGTTGCCTTGTCATCATTAAGCATTTTCCAGTCACGGGCCTGGCCAGAGACACAGGGGCCTGGTCTCAGAGCAGGGGGCCGGCCCTCCATTCACCACCGCCTTCCCTGTATCCCTCAGTTTCTGTGGGCAGGCACCTCTTCCCTTCCCTATAGGGCAGTTGTGATTCACAGTATAGTGTCTGTGCTGACCAAAAGTATTGGCCAAAAGGACAAGGAGGACCTAAGAACCCAGCCAGAAGAACTCCATTGCAAAGCCGTGTGCCCATGGCCTTGTGTCTGCCCAGAGGGGACTTTCCTAATGGGGCATTTCCTAATGGGGCTCATGGAGGCTTTGCTGGCTTTGCTTCTACCTTCACTCCTCCTAGGGTCGCAGAGGAGAGCAGACCGGAGTAGGGGCAGAGTAGACAGGCTGGGTGGGGTGGGCAGCTGCAGCGGGCAGAGGAGAGGGGTGGGCAGGAGAGGAAAGACAGGGAGAGTAGGACACATCCCATGGCCCCAAGCCACGCTCACTACCCTGATCTGCTTTCCAACCGACCCAGCCCTAAGTCCCAGGAAGCAAAGTCAAGGCTCCTGGCTTACACGGGAATAGCTCCTCTGTACCCCCCTTGATTCAAGTGGACTCATGCTTGCCCAGAATCAGAGGGAATGTACCAAACTCACATTTCCTTTTGAGAGCCAATAAAATGAGCCAATAAAATGAGCAGATCCACAGAGTTGTGTAAGAACTGACAAGGGTCTCGGAGACTCTCTCTCCTGGAGGTTTGCCAACCAGGAGCTGGCAAGCGTACTTATGTGACATTCAGAGTTGTTATTTGTTATTTACTTATTTTCATACGACGGTTTCCCTAAACAGGGCGTGCTTCCCCCAGGGCTCCACTGAGCCTGTCCAACACCTGGTTCATTTGCATAACCACCCTGGTTCTTGGAAGCATTTGAATGTGGGATCCTTGTTCTTGATCACCTCCTTCATTTTACAGTTGGAGAAACTGAGGCTCTGGGAGAGTAGGTATTACACCAGCATAGCCAGACAGTCCCTGGAAAGGGTCAGTCATGGAACTGGCCTCTTGAATTTTTCTGTTCAGTGCTGTTCTCACTGAGAGATGCTTTTCACCTCAGTGAAATGACCACATTGCTTTTAGTCCGATTTGATCTTGACCTTAACTACCTTTGGGATCTCACTGGATCCTGCCAGGCTGTGTACTTTCTCCCTTGCAAAGGGGAAATAGCATAGACAAGACCCATCCAGCCCGTTCTTTCCTGTGTCCCAAAGGTCTGGAGTGATGCACAATTGCAGTGGGTTGTGAGTGATGTTAAGGCTGCCTTCTTTACTTTGAATGCATCTCTTACTAGACTCGGCCAAATCCCTCTCTGCTCTGCCTCTACCTTCCTCATCCACTGTCTAGCCCTGTACAGCCTCCCCTCTTCTGGAGGATTCTCCTGGTCTCCCAATCTTGCTCAGCCTATAGTCTGTTGAGCAGCTATTTCTTCCTGGTTGATCCAGTTCCTAGAAGTGGGGTTCTTGGGGTTCATGTGCTGTTTCCAGATTCTTAGCCACCTTTCTTCCTATTGCCAACCTGTGGCTCTTTTTCCATGGATGTCTAGTTTTGCAACAGCCAACTAGAAACGGAGGCTATCATTCCAATAGCCCACAACAAAGAAGGTTGCCATCAACCATGTAGATAAGCCTGGGCGTGGATCCTTCCCCAGTCAAGCATTCAGATGAAACACCGAGCCTGGCAAACAACGTGACTGTAGTCTTATGAGACACACCAAAATGGTACCCAACTCTTCTGGGCTCAAACTCCTGACCCATGGCAACTAGGAGATAACAGATGTGTGTGGTTTGAAGTTGGTGTGGCTAACTTTGTGACAATTTGTTATGCATCAGCGTATAAGTAACCAATGTTTGAGTCACCTTCAGATGCTCATCACTAACCCAGGTTGTTACTATGCTTCTGACCAACTGGCCACATTTTGAACATTCCCATTACCCACTTCTGGGGTTCAAGTAAGTGGCTAGAGAGCTTCACAGAATGCTTGAAACATGTTTGTTTACTAGATTACCGGTTTATTACCAAGGATATGAAAGGATACAAATCAACAGCCAGATGAAGATAGACATAGGGCAGGGTCCCAAATGAGGGAACGTCTGTTCATGGGAAGTTTGAGGCCGTGGATGGTGGCATGTGGCAGCGTTCTGGTTCTCCAATTTGGAAGCTCTTTAAATGCCTTCCTTTTGGGTTTTTTATGGAGGCGTCACACATGGGCCTGTTTGATTACATCACTGGCCATTACTAATTGATTCAAACTCTAGTCTCCCCTCTCCTCCCAGAAATCACGTGGGCAGGACTGAAATTTCCATCCCCTCTATTTCTGGTTGGTTCTCCTGGTCACTGAGCCCCCATCCTTAGGTGTTTCTGAAAGTCACCTCACAAACATAAACCCACATGTGGTGGAAAGGGGCTTGTTATGAATAACAAGATACCCATTCACCTTTAAGGCCCTGAAGTGATTTCAAGGAACTAGGTATAAGACGCTGAAAAGTTGTCTGGCATTTGTTTGCCTTTTTATGTCCCCAGAGAACTGTGTAGGGCCCCAGAGAACTGTGTAGGGCTTTTTGCTGTACCCAAAATCCTCAGTTTTCAGGGGCTAACTAGAATAAATATTCATTTTCTTCCTTGTGTAAAATTTTCATTGCCCATGTACCAGTGTGGCTGTCCTGAGCATCTTCCAAACAGTGAGTCAAGGATCCAGCCTTTTTCATTCTTAGAATGTTGTCACCTTTGGTGGGTGCCATGTGACCTCCATGACCACCAGAGAAGAGAGTATGCAGCAGACCGACTTGTGCATTTCATCCTGGAAGTGACAGGGATTCATTTTGCACACATTCCATTAGCCAGCATCAATCCTATGATGCATGCAAGGCAGGCTGGGAAATGGGGTCCCTACTTGGCAGTCACTTCTCAGCCATAGTTCTATACCAGAAGGGAGCAAACAGTGTTTCAGGGTCCTCTCAGGGTCCCTGACTCAGGTTTCCCCTGAGGAAACTGGGGCACTGGAAAGTGGCTCAAGATGTTTTTCTGAGAAATTCAACAAACCTGGTCAGCGACAAAGGCAGCACTGGAATGTTGGAGAGAAAATAATGATGTGATGTGACAACTTCCTTATGGCCTTTGCATGTCCCGCTCTCCCAATTCCCAGGCAGAGCTGATTATGGAGAGGGACTCTCAAGTCTGGTCGTCTTGGCTTCCAGCTTGGAGCTCCCACTGACTACCTGCAAGATGGCAGGCAAGTTACTTCTCGCCGCCGCTCGGTTTTCTCATGTATAAAGTGGACACCGCGCTCGTATCCACAACGTATGCTTTTTGTGAGAATTCAAGACTGCTTACCTGTGGAAAGCTTCGGCTGGTGCTTAGTGCGTGGTCAGCACTAAATGTGACCTCTTGCTTCTGTTGCTATTGTGACCTCTGGGTTCTGCTCTGGGTCCATCGGCTTCAGCCTCGGAGCCCTGCGTGCGGCCACCTCGTCCTCTCCCGCCACGCACGGCTGAGCTCTACCCACCCTGACAACACAGCTTCCTCTCTTCTCCCTGAGCTCTACGTGACTTGTTTCCCTCTCCCCAGAAATACCTGTAATATTTAGCAACCTAGATGACCAGCGTCTCTCTTCCCTCCAGAAGAAAGAGGTACTTTGAGCCATAATTATCTCATCATCTTAACACTCTTGCTCTGGCTTTCACACAACAAAGATTTTCTCACTAGGTCTGCTCTGAAATAATTATACAGGGTTGTTGCAAAATCTGCATATACTTTATTCTACAAGTGGCTGAGTTTTAAGGGTAATCAAACCAATCCTGCTGTTTATTGAAATGGTAAAATACACTGGGATTCAGGCATACCTGAGGGTAATTAGAACAAGCAAATCCAATTTGTTCCAAGGAATTCAGGTTAATAGAAATAAAAAAATTGTCTCCTTTGGACGGCTAAGCCAGTGGCTGTTTATGAGGATAATGGGCAACAGACGGCTGATTTGCTCTCGTCACCTTGCCTGAGTAGAGAGGCCTAATGTCAAACTTTTGAATGTTAAAGAGGTCATTCATAATGAACTCGCATGCTAGGAATTTTTCAAGTGAATGTCACATACTTCCAGGGTCACTGACCTACTCCCCCTATGTCTACATACCCCAAGGAACACAATGGCCCAGCCACAAAATGGACACCATGGGGCTATGCAGTAACCTTTACACGTGGTCTCCCTTGCTATGGGGCATTACATGCCATCCATTGTGGGCTCACAACACTGGGCCATTGTGGGTTATGCACAGAGCCCACTTCTTGGATTCAAAGGTCAGTCCCCTGAATGACACTGGGACCTCTTCCCAAATTCAAGGACTCATGAACACCCTTGTCGCTCACATGCCTACTTGAGTCCAGAGACTAGGCTCTCATTCCAGTGCTCTTCCTCCTAACCCAAATTTTCTTCCTTATTGTGTACTTCTAGTGATACTTTTATGTGTTTCTGAGTGTGGCTTGTGGAATCCTTAAAACCTCAGTGTCTAGCAATGGCATTACAAATCACCTTGTCCAAATCCCCCTTCCTGAGAAAGGAGAGGCTCTAGTTTTCTTTACGAATTAATTGGAAGAATGAAACATCCTCTCATATCATCATGACATAAAAGGCAACCCTAAAGCAAATCACAAATATTATTTGACAGTTGTGTTTTGGGAGAGCAGCTTAGTAATATATCTCAAAATAGAAAAAGGTACATGCACATTGGCTCAGTAATTAAACTTCTAGAGATTTTCCCACACCCTATATCATCTTTCATAATAGCAAAAAAACCTGAGAGCTCTCCTAATGTCCCTCATTATGACAATGGTTGAATAAATTATGGCACATCCTTACAATGGCATATTCTCCAGCTACTGACAAAATAAAGTTGTCATGGAGAAAAATTTCTTATGCATAAGAAAATGTTAGTAGAGGTTATTGTGGGAAGAGACAGGACAGAGGAAGGGCATATTAGGAAAGCGTTCACTTTTTATATTTTTTATACTGTTTTGCTTTTCTCACATAGTGAAGATTTTTCATTTAAAAAATCAGCAAGGGGGGGCCTGGATGGCTCAGTCGGTTAAGCATCTGCCTTTGGCTCGAGTCATGATCCCAGAGTCCTGGGTTCAAGCCCCGTGTTGGGCTCCCTGCTCAGTGGGGATTCTGTTTCTCCCTCTCCCTCTGCCCTTCCCCCTGCTCATGCTCTCTATTTCTCTCTCTCTCAAATAAATAAATAAATAAATAAATAAATAAAACCTTTTAAAAAATCAGCAAGAATTATCTAGGGAGATATCTGCCATTTTTTCATTTTGTACATATATATTTTTTAAAAACCAAAGAAATAGTTATTTTTATAAAGTGAAACATGTAATTCATTATAGATGCTTTGGAAAATACAGACATTCATTCATAATGCTACCACCCACTGCTTTCATTGTATCATATGCTTGTTCAACCTTTTCATTATGCATAATTTTATATAATAAAATACAATGATTTTTTCTTAATGAAAATATGGTCACATTGTAAATATCCTTTTAGGACTTAACAGATCAACTTTCCATGATATTAAATAATCTTTTACAACATAATTTTAATGATTGCAAGATATCAACTTTCCAGATAGCTTATTAGACCAGATCCTAGCTATCATATACTCAAATTGTTTTCAAGATTTTTGTATTTATTTAGTTTTTGTTTTGTAATTATAAATACATACTCCTATGTTTTATTCTCCCTCCTCAAGATAAAATGTTAGAAGTGGCTATAATGGTCTTTGTACATTTTTAAAGTTTCTGATAAATATTACCAACAAGTTCCAAAGAATTCCAAATTCTATTGAGTTAATGGACCGACAGCAAATGAGAATTTTTATTCACTGTCATTCACACTACACTGTACAACGGATGCCCACAGCAATCATGAGAATCCTTAAAAATTCAGTAACATTTGCAGAACTTTGTATCATGAAATGTGAAAATTGAGTCCTATACACCGTTAATAATGCAGTAAATTCTGGAAAAGACAAAGATTCAAAGTTAGGAAAAGCCTTCCATCCCCTCTTTCAGTCTTAAATTCAGTCAATACTTACTGAGTGTTAGGCTTTATTTTAGTGACTGGGTACATAAGAAGGGACAAGACCTCAACTCAGCAAATAGGGTATTTTAGAAAACAATTAAGGCAATGAAATAAAGCAAGGGGATGGTGGAAGGTTCTGGAAGAGCCATGTCAGAATGGCCAGTCAGGGAAGGCCTCCTTGGGGGGATTATGAGAAGTGGTTGGACACAGAAGACCTGGAGAAAGTGCATTCTAGAAGAGGAAATGGGAAGCCTGAAGGCCTTGAGGTCACAGGGAATGCTCTTATTTTTGGTGAATCAGAGAAAAGGTGGTTGTGTCTATAGCATGGTGAGCGAAGCAGGTGAAGACTGAAGGCAAAGGAGGTTGGTGGGCTTTGTAGGCAATATGGCAAGAGGCTATATCACTCATGGCAAAGAAGACATCATTCTTGGTGTAACAGAAAATGGTTGGCCGGCTTCTAACAGTATAGCGTTGCATTATTTATTTAAAGAAGATGTCCTAAAGTGCTGGGCAGAGAATGGATTGCAGGAGGTAGGTGCTCAAGGGGTAACTGGGAGATGCAACAAGAGGACATTGCAACAGTTAATTACAGGTGATGATTTCTGACCTTTGAGATGTCCAGATACGTCTTGCAGGAAAAAGTGATAACACATGGTGTAAATGGAACATGGGGAGTAAGAAAAGAGGAAACAGGTACAGCTCCTGGGTTTTTACCTGGGAAACTGGTTCAATTTAGTAGCTATTGATCTGGAATGAAAAGGTTGAGGGGGGTGGCAGTTTTGACAGTGGATTTGGGGCACGAGAAATCTTGCTCCAGACAAGTTCAGTTTGGTATTTCTCAGCATACAAATTCAAATGCCAAGTTGGCAGCAGATGTGTCTCTGGAGTTCAGGAACCATATAAGACATGGTGATCGGTGAAGATATTTACAGCCCTGGGTCTCGATGAGACCATCAAGGAAGAGACTGGGGAGAGGAGAGGAGGGAAGAGGAGGAGATCATGGGGAAGCACAAGGCTGAGGCCTGGGCTACTGCAAGGTTGAGTGGAGGAGAGGAAGAGGAGGCATGAGGCAATAAGGAGCAGCCAGGGGCATAAGAGGATCCCCAGGAAACACTGGTTTCATGGAACTCTGGAGGTGACATGTCAAGGAGGAGGGAGCGGGCACCTGCCTGCAGTGTCGCTCGGAGAGCCGCTTACGGGAACAAGCCTACCTTTGGGAATGTGGGAGAAGGTACTGCGGGCGGCAGAGAAGGGCTGGGGAGAGGACAACCTAGCACAGTGAAATCATAAGCCAAGGTTTGGAAAAAGATATGAGGCTAGAACCAGGACACCTGCCATAGTCATCTGGGGAATGTGCCTGTTGGGGTTATATTCTTAATATCAACTACTTTTTTTTAAAAGATAGATTTATTTGGGGGAGAGAGCGCACATGCACCCTGCCCTAGGGATAGGGCAGAGGGAGAGAGAGAGAGAATCTCAAGCAGACTCCACACTGAGTGTGGTCCTGAGGCGGGGCTTGATCTCACGACCCTGAGATCATGATCCTGAGCTGAAATCAAGAGTTGGACGCTTAATTGATGGAACCCTCCAAAGTGCCCTTTAACATGAACTTCTTACTGAAAACCCTAACAGGCATATGTGGGGTCAAGAATAGGAAATGGTGCTGTGTATATTTAATCAAAGATGGTCATGCAGCAAATACATAACATACATATAGGTCATGACCCAGAATGACGTCAGCACCCAGAATCTCTGTTAATGCACCTCCCTTCCATGTGGAGGTAACCACCTCTCTGACCCAGGGACGGTCATTTCCTGGCTTTCCTTTGTACTTTATTCACTGTGTGCCTCCTTAACCAATATGGTTCAGTCTTTCCTCGTTTTGAGCGGTGCACAAAAGCAATCACATTGTATGTATTTTGGAGTCCTACTTCTAGCTCAGTATTACATTCCGGGTGTTCCTCTTGCTGCAGGCAATTGTAGCCTGGTCCCCTCCTTTGCTGGGAAATATCTGATTATGTGGGCTGCAGCACGTTCTGCCCAGTTTACTGGTGACTTGGGTTTGAGGCAATTTTGAGCGGTGCTCCAGTGGGTATTTTTGTGCAAGTACATGTGTTTATCGAGGCTTACATACCTGCAATTGAAACTGCTGTGTCATAGAACACACATGCCCTCAGCTGTCGAGCACAGGGGCACACTGTTCCCAAAGAGATTTTGCTAAGTTACAGTCCCACCAGCAGGGCTTGACGATTTCTCTTGTTCCACATTTTTATCCACTTGGTATCAATAGATTACTACTTTTTTTTGCTATTAGACAGAGGTTCAAAGATACCTTATTGTGGATTTATTTGCCATTTTCAAAATCTCTACTGTTGATTTGTTGGCCAGTTGTGTTTTCCTTCCCTTCCCTTGCCCTTCCTCCCTCCCTCCCTCCCTCTCTCCCTTCTTCCCTTCCTCCCTTCTTTCCTCCCTTCTTTCCTTCCTTCCTTCCTTCCTTCCTCCCTCCCTCCCTCCCTTCCTTCCTTCCTTCCTTCCTTCCTGACCCCCAGTCTAGTCTTTGTCAATTTTCCTATTGGTTGTCTCTCTTTTTTATGTTAATATTTTGGCTATTCCTTATATATTCTAGATACTAATCTTTTGTTGATTACGGGCTTTAAAAATATTATTTTGTGTTTTCACTCTTTCTAGAGTATCTTTTAATGAAAGAGAAGTTTACAATTGTGTCTTTTTATTTGTTTATTTATTTTAAAAAATACTTTATTTGTCCATTTGAGAGAGAGGGAACAAGAGCACAGAGGGAGAGGAAGGGGAGAAGCAGACACCCTGCTGAACAGAGAGCCCCATGTGGGCACAATCCCAGAATTCTGAGATCATGACCTGAGCTGAAGGTAGATACTTAACCAAATGAGCTACCAGGCATCCTAGTTGTACCTTTTAAAATAAAATAAAATTGCTCCAAATAGGAGAAAATGCACGCTTGAGAATTCCCCTGTTAAGGTACCAATACCTGTGGAGTCCTTAACTCTTTGGAGTACTTGAGAAACCATAAAATGAGAAAAGGGGAGGACTTGGGGGTGTGCCATTTAAAAGGTGTTTTTTTTTTTAAGAATTCATTTATTTGAGACAGAGGACCTGCATGCATACAAGTGCACAAGCAGGGGCAGAGGGAGGGGGAAAGAGAGAATCCCACGCAGACTCTGCACTGAGCATGGAGTCCAGTACAAGGCTTGATCTCAGGATCCTGAGATCATGACCTAAGCCAAAACCAAGAGTCTGACACCTAACCGACAAGCCACCCAGGCACCTGGAGGGTGTGCCATTTAAGAATGGGGAAACCACCTTTGCTGTTTAGATCTGGAGCCCTGTGCTAATGAGGGAACCCCTGCAGATTTCAGATTTAGGGAAGCTCATCTTAATGATGACAAGCTTGACAGTTGCTCCTGTTGTGCACTGAGCAAGAGGGGAAAGAATGAGGGAGGGAGGGAAGGAGTAAGGGAAGATGTGAAGGTAGTTACCCTAGCAAAAAATATACAAGTTTGTCTTTTACATTCCTTGAGAAAGCATCCTTGAAGATGCAGACTGTGGGAGAGGGGAAAGAGCTCCTGCTACAGAAATGCCAATAGTTATCAGTAGGCCTTAGTCAACGATAAAGGCTCTTAAGGAGATGTGGGAGGGGGGCTCCCCATGCCTGCTTCATCACCTGTTCAATTTGAATCATGAACCACCACCCTCATTGTCATTTCTCAATCTCTTTGACCAAATCCAAACCGCTTTCCTCCCACTTCCAAATCACTGCCTGCCATTCAAACCTAGGCAGGCGCACTCCAGTTGGCATTTGGTTCTGAATTAATACATATTAATGGGTGGTAATACATTTCTACCAGTGCATATATTTACTTGAAATACAATTTTCCATCTAATGCATTCTCTTCACATCACTGCATGGTAACTGCATCTAGAATAATATCTTTAGTGATTATTCATTACTGAAATAATATGTCGGCGCCAAACAGCAGCTTTTAAGTGGCTTCAGAATTTTTTTTTTCTCTTTAAATTGAACACGTTATTATTGCACAGATAGAATAATCCCATTATCCCTACTAACTGGGGACGGCAGCTCCAGGGGGCTATATCACAAAGCCTCATTCAGGTGGGACCCAGGGCCTCTCTGGGGTGGGGGTGGGGGGGATGAGAGGGAGTAGGAAGATGATTTTGGGAAAGAGGCTCCTTCAGATGTGAATACAGATGTGAATGAACATTTGTAGTAGAGAGCAGGTGAACAAGCAGGATGTGGCCCAAGGCAGCGTGTGCGTGCTTTCTGGAACAGAAAGTGAGGGTAAGAGCAGATGTGTCTTTTGAAATCTGGGAGTGTGTGTGTGTGTGTGTGTGTGTGTGTGTGTGTGTGTGTGTGTGTGTATGAGAGGGAGAAGAGAAACAGCAAAACTTAAACGCTCTGGGATGACAGAGTGATGCCGTTAAGCATTGCTCTTCATGCAGAAACTCCAGGATAAATTGCTATGACCTGCAGACCGCCAGGTGCTCATCTTAGAACATGAGAGAAAAAGAGGAAACATTTACGGAGGGACATTTCCACCACGTAACCCATTTGTTTTCCCTAAGTGATAGATATTGTTGTTCCCCATTGTCTCAGATTGGGAAACTGAGGCTCAGAGAGATTCAGTGGAATTGCCCACTGTCTGTATCTAATAAGCGCTCCGGAGGGAAGTTGACGACAAATCCATGCAGTGCTCAGTCTGGCACTCCTGCTGCGGGCGAGGCTGAGCGGCGGTTAAGGGAGTTAGCTCTGCAACGCCCTGCCTCATCCCTCACACTTGCAAGATGTAGGGCGGTGGGCGAATTGCTTGGTTTGATGATCGTCACTTTCCTAGAGGAATCTCGTGAGGATTCATTGAGATTGAGCATGTGGAGAGCCCTGGATCATAAAGAATTTTTCGGTTATTGGAAATCTGGTCCTCCTTCCTGCTCCGTGATCTTGCAGCCAACTGTTGGGTGCTTGGCAGCTGCAGAGAGACAAGAGCCCTCCCTCCACCCACCATGACCTCTGTGAAACCTTGTCTCCTCTGGGCCCTGGATCCGTTCTCCCAGCCCCAGCCAGGCCTACAACTGAACTAGACCTGCAAACTTGGTTGCACTTAGCATCAGCATTTTGGATGGCAGAATAAGAGCAGTGACACTGACTGGCTACCAAACTTCACAGAAGCCAACTAAACCCTACTCACTTTTTTTTTTTTAAGTAAAAAATCATTTATTGAGCTCTTGATTCTTCCTTTTTAAAAGATTTATTTATTTATTTTGAGGAGGGGCAGAGAGAGAGGGGAGAGAGAATCCCAAGCAGACTCCATGCTGGGTGTGGAGCCTGAGGCAGGACTCAATCCCAGGACCCTGAGATCATGACCTGAGACCAAATCAAGAACTGGACCCTTAACCACACTAGGCCCCCGAGGCATCCTTTGAGCTCTTGAGTCTGAGAGTGAATTTAGATTTGCTTGGGCTGGGTCATTCTCTGCTGGCCCCAGCTGGACTCATTCATCTGTGGTCAGCTTCTGGTTAACTCAACACATTGTTTCAGGAGGTTGACTGGATGACAGTGGGGTCTCAGGGGGTCATTGGGCCATATGCACTTTCTTAAACATCTCATTTACATGACAACATGTTTCAAAAGCAGCTAATACAGATGTCCTTCAGGAGCTTGCGTGCTTGACTTTCCCATTGGCTAAGGCCAGTCAGGTGGCCTATATAAACTCAAAGGGGAGGGAAGGAGATTTCTATCTCTTGAAGGAGAAGAAAAACTTATTTTTGCAATCTCTCATAATCTTCCTTCTGGCAGTAATCCTTCACAATCCTTTCACACATAAATCATATTTGCTTTGTCCCAAGACTCAAAATTCTCATCCATCCTTAGAGTCTAGGATCAGATGATGCTCATCAAGTCTGGGCATAACTTGCTTCATCCAGGAAAACTTATTTGCTTCCTCATTCTCTGAATAGATTAGTAGCTCTCCCGTATGTGATATTTGTGTGTCTTTATTTCTTTTTCTTTTTTTATTTTTATTTGTTTATTTTTAAAAGATTTTATTAATTCGTCAGAGAGAGAGGAGAGAACACAAGCAGGCAGAGTGGCAGGCAGAGGCAGAGGGAGAAGCAGGCTCCATGCTGAGCAAGAAGCCTGATGTGGGACTTGATCCCAGGATGCCGGGATCATGACCTGAGCCGAAGGCAGCTGCCCAACCAACTGAGCCACCCAGGCGTCCCTCTTTTTCTTTTTTTTAATTGAAGAATAATTGACATACAATATTGTATTAGTTTCAGATGCACATCCTAGCAATTTGATATTTATGTACATTACAACATGGTCACCAAAATAAGTCTAATTTCCATCTGCCACCATATAAAGTTGTTATGATATTGTTGAGTATATTCCCTATGCTGTACCTTATATCCCCTACATCTTATTTATTTTATAACTAGAAAGCTGTATCTCTTAATCCCCTTCACTTCTTTTGTCTATCCCTTCACCCCTTTACTGTGGCTACCATCATTTTTTTCTCTGTATTTATCAGTCTGTTTCTGTTTTGTTTTCTTTGTTATCTTCATTGCCTTGAGGTAGTTTTCACCTCATTTCATGTAGGCTCACCTGACAAATTTTTAACAAATAAAGATGCTGAGGGCTTAATCCAGGAGACGAAGCCCCAAGGTGTAAGAATTTTCTAAATCAGGTCATTATAATATTCTGTCATTCCACCAGGGCTGATTCCACTGGTCTAGAAACTGATGAGAAAATCAGTAAGGCAAACCTTAGGGACTAATGGATAATGGGAATGGAAAATCTAGTGGAGCCCCAAATCTAGTCTTTTCCCAGGTGGTCCTGAGTGAAAGGTGATCCCAGGGAAAGCTGTGGTGCCATATCCACGGGCCAGGTTGAAACCTGAGTACTAGGGAAGGGTCATTAATTGTTCAGTGTTGCCAAGATGGACCCCAAGACATTGTGATTTTCTTTTCTCTTTTTGACTTAGTTTTTCCTTTTCTTTTGTCCTTTTTCTTATTTAAATTTCCCCCCCAAATACATTTATTTTATTTATTTTATTTTATGTAAATTTTTAAAAATTAATTTTAGTTTTGATGTGGTCACGTGGTCATTATAACAATTGTATTATGAAATTGTATTATAAAAATCTTAATGCATGGACAAATTCACGTGACACCCACAATTGGAATACAGATGCTCACCCAAAAAAACTGCTTTGTGATACCCATTTATGGTTGCATCCTTCAACAACCCCAACTCTGGTGACTACTGATAACCTCTCCATCACCATAGTTTTTGTTTCTGGTTTTTTTTTTTTAGGATGTAATTTAT
Organism: Nasua narica; assembly: GCA_028533885.1. NCBI lineage: Eukaryota > Metazoa > Chordata > Mammalia > Carnivora > Procyonidae > Nasua > Nasua narica. The sequence continues at coordinate 6,611,329 of CM052797.1, forward strand.
TTATTTATTTTTTTGAGGATGTAATTTAAATGTAAGTACAATGTATGTAACCTTTTGAGACTAGCTTCTTGCACTCAGTATAATGTCTGTGATTCATCCAAATTACTATGTATACTAATGGTTTTTAATGCTAAATATTATCCCATTATATGAATGTATCACAC
>CM052797.1:6629172-6647080 GCA_028533885.1 Nasua narica
CAGACCCTATTTTCAGAGTTTTGACATTGAACACAGTCCTACTGTCCCTTCTTCTCCCTTCCCCGGCCTTCACCCAGGGGACCATCCCCTTCTCCTCCAAGGACTCAGCCCCCTCTCTACCTAGCACTTTCATTAGATAACACATGAATCATCTGATGGATATCTCAGGATTAGGACATCACTATCAGGCCCCAGAAAATGATTTTCTGTTATAAAGCTGGGATTATTTATTCATTTTCAAACCAAGGAATCTATTTTTCAGTCAATGGACACTTTCAGTTCTTGGCTCACAGCAGTATCTGGAGAGAGAGACAGAGACAGAGAGATAGAAGAAGAAAGATTCCTAGAGAATGCAGCACAAGGCTACCGCAGCACACAGTGCTCGAAAGATAAAATCAAACATAACTTACTTCATTGACTGTAGGAAACCATTGGCAACGTTGATACAAGCTACACTCTGGGCTTTTTGAAAGGATCCCCTGATGTCTAACACACAGGGGGGAGATATTGCTATAAGCTCCAAATCCTAAAGGGTCGTAGAAAAATGAAGTAAGAGAAGTATGGAATGGAGAGAGGGGGAATGTGTTCCCTTCCCCATAATTAAGCATGAGAGGAGCTTCTGGCCAAGAGAGATAGGGAAGAATGGAGCCATCCACTTGGCTGATTGAGTGGAGGCTGATGCTCAGGATAGACAGCAGACTCAAATCGAGTGGGTGAGGTGGCCTTCCCTGAGCATTAGAGTCAGGTCCCCGACGGCTAACACGCTGACTTGGCGTGGGACCAGAAAACGCTCATATGTTTAGCTTGTGGGCAGGCACACTGGAGTTCCTGCAAGCCAGCAAAGCTCCCGAGGCCACTCCAGCACCTAGGGGAAGATTTGGGTTAATCTACTTCAATTTTATTTTATTCTGAGTTTCTTTTTGTTGTTTTTTTTGTTGGTTTTTTTTTTTTTTTTTTTTTTAGATGAATTTCATTCCTCCTTGGTAGAGAAAACCTTGCTGTATCGAATGTCCTCCCTGGGCTTCAGAACTTCATTAATTAGCATCTTTTAAATGGTTGGGTAATATTCTTTTCTCCCTTTTCTGAGCCATTTCCCCAAGCTCTAATTTTAATAAAGCTGGTGTTCATGAACATTTGAATTTTAAAGCCCTTGGTTATAAGAAAGACAGAGGATGCATCTTAAAAGGGAACCAATCAAGGATGACTCAGATGGTGAACAGGACTTCTTTGCTTTTATGAATCTACTTTTAAAGATCTGATATTATCTTAAGACATTTTATTCCCACGGCAGATTCAGCAGAGAGCAACCTAAAAAAAAAATCCATGGGCTTGATTAGGGAGGAGAGGTAGAAGAGTAACTGGCATATTTTAGTGTAGGTGGCAATTTCATTTAAAAGAGAGCCATAATAAATCTGTTTTTATTTTTTCATACAGAAGCACTATGTTTCAGGTGGTAAAGGTGAACCACTTAAGAGCTTTTTAACAAGGGAACACAAGACTAAAACTCTTTAAGATCCCAATTGTTCACAGAATTTATGCAGAGATGAATGCATTTGCCCGTACAGACTGTTAAAAAGCAAAATGGTTGGAAATCGACTCCACGGTTACCCACCTGCCTGGTGCAAGGTTGTACGTTTCCCCAGCAACTGGGATAACATCATAACCACTTAGAGGCTGCTGAGCCCGGCGGCCCCCTGGGTGGCTTCAGGTGGTAGTGATGCTATCAGCTGTTGCCAGGGCAACACAAAACCTTGACCTTCTGAGACCTGCCAGGCAAGGAGTGGAGAAATACAGCTTTCAAATACTCCTTGGAGGCATGTTCCTGAAGAGAGGGATTTCATTCTGTATCTAGTTGCCACTGGATACTTATTAAGTCTACATAAACATATAAACAAATGCATGCCAACTAAATAATGCATATGTGCTTGCAAGTGGTCTCTCTTTGGTAGATACATGGTACTTCGGTATTTGCAAGTGGTAAATGTTTTATTTACTAGTTGACAGGCGATGGTGGGATACTTCCCCCAGGCCTCCCAGCCTCACCAACTGAGTCCTCAGGCTTCCTTCCCTTCTGGGTTCAGAGCCTGGAAAGTAGACTGAGGAGGGGGGGAGCTCTGCAATTATTTTTAAAACATTTTACATGTGGGAGAGCTGGGTCCCAGAGTAAGTGAAGAGACCTGCGCCAAGTTACACAGATCTGGGGGAAGAGAAGTGGGGTGCAAATGATTTATTCCATCTTCATCTCTACTGGCTGCCTCGCCCTTTGTGGGTTGCATACATATGGAATCCTTTCAGCTTTGGCTTCTGCTAAATAGTTCCTCAACTTGTAAGGCGCCATCTTTCTGGAAATCTTTTGACACTATTTTTGACTAAATCATCATTGTCTTCTAACATAAATGTTTTTGGAAGACAAGGCAGGATGCATCCGATGATGTCCCTGTTGGCTTAGGATGGCCTGGAGTGCCTCCACTCTGGAGCTGAAGGGAATAGATGCTAGTCACTCTTCAAAGTCTATGGAGTCCCTTGTCACTGGAGAGGTTCAGAATGTGTCCCCTCAAGATACGCCACTTTGACATATTATTCTTTTGAACTGAAGGCACTTGAGAAACAACAGATGCAGGAATGGCTCTCTGATCTTCCCCTTTCTACCTAAAAGCAGGTGATAAAATTTCCCATGAGAAAGGTGACCTCCCTGTGCCAGGAAGAGAATATTCTTATCACTGGAAATTGGGAGTCGATGCTGAAATGGATTTGTACAAACAAACCTACTAAAAAAAAAATCCTTATCTTCTATTAGTTTCCCCTATATATTTCCCACTGTTCCACAATTTACTACCCTGATCCAAGACCTTTGTCTTATCACATTCCCACAATTTATTGTTCGTTCTTTCTTTCTTTCTTTCTTTCCTTCCTTCCTTCCTTCCTTCCTTCCTTCCTTCCTTCCTTCCTTCTTTTTCTCTTTCTTTCTTTCTTTCTTTCTTTCTTTCTTTCTTTCTTTCTTTCTTTCTTTTCCAATTAATTTAATTTTATTTTTTCAATGTTCCAAGATTCATTGATTATGCAGCACACCCAGTGCTCCATGCAATATGTGCCCTCCTTAATTCCCACCACCAGGCTCACCAAACCCTCCACCCACCCTCCCCTCCAAAACTCTGTTTCTCAGAGTCCACAGTCTCTCATGGTTCATCTCCCCCTCTGATTTCCCCCAATTCACCCTTCCTTTCTTTCTCACAATGTCCTCCATGTTTTTCCTTATGCTCCACAGGTAAGTGAAACCATATGATAATTAACTTTCTCTGCTTGACTTATTTCACTCAGCATAATCTCTTCATGCTGAGATACCACCTTACACCAGTTAGAATGGCCAAAATCAATAAGATAGTAAACAACAAATGTTGGAGAGGATGTGGAGAAAGGGGAACCGTCTTACACTGTTAGTGGGAATGCAGTTGGTGCAGCCACTTTGGAAAACAGTGTGACGATTCCTCAAGAAATTAAAAATAGAGCTACCATATGACCCTGCAATTGCACTACTGGGTATCTACCCCAAAGATGCAGATGCAGTACAAATAAGGGCTACACAGGGCGCCTGGGCGGCTCAGTGGGTTAAAGCCTCTGCCTTTGGCTCAGGTCAAGGTCTCAGGGTCCTCCGATCACAAGAGCCCTGCATTGGGCTCTCTGCTCAGGAGGGAGCCTGCTTCCCCCCCTCTCTGCCTGCCTCTCTGCCTACTTGTGATCTTTCTCCTCTCTGTCAAATAAAAAAAAAAAGAAGGGCCACATGTACCCCAATGTTCATAGTAGCAATGGCCACAATTGCCAAACTGTGGAAAGAGCCAAGATGCCCTTCGATAGATGAATGGATAAAGAAGATATGGTCCATATATACAATGGAATTTTTTGCCTCCATCAGAAAGGATGAATAGCCAACTTTTGTATCAACATGGATGGGACTGGAAGAGATTATTGTTCTTTATTTAAAAAGCGTTTGGGCCTGATGCCTTCCTGGGGTTTTTGTTTTTCTTATGAAGGCCCTCATGCATGTCAAAGTATTAATTACAACTTGTAGGCTTTTCTCTTGTTGAGCTGTCTTATGTTAGTCTAATCCTGAACCCTGTCACAGAACTTGAGAGGGTAGAAGGAAGTTTTCTTCCCCTACGTATCATGGACGTTTCTCCAGCCCACTTCTTGAAGAGCAGTCTCAGTAACCTGTGATATTCTGCACGTTGGAGAACCCACGGGGGAGCCTCAGTCTTTTAAGCCATGTTTTCCTTAGGTGGAGAAGTCACCTGGTCAATGAATATTCTAGAGGGATGATATAGGCATTCTAAAAGTGCTTTTTCGGCAAGCACAGTCTCCCTTTCCTCATCAGTCAACCAGGGACAATATTTTCACCTATCTGTAAATGTATGAAGATATTGAACAAAATGCTCAGTTTTTTTTATTGATCACTGTAGGCTTACTGCCCCCTTCCAAGTTTATTTTCATGGTGCTCAATTGCTATTTTTCATTCATTCAGGTTATTTTTATGATGACGACAACACCCTTTATAATGTGTTAGAGAGGATAAAGGGATTCTGAAAAGCTCACCTTTCTGAAAAAATGAATTTGGTCCTATTTATTTGTAGTAGCTCTAAGTCAGTACTGGTACAATAGGCTGAGTGATTGCCTAGGGAGGGCAGTAGGATGCTATTCTAGATGCAAATGATAAGGCCATCTTGCACCCAGTGAGAGTATAATGAGGGGAGGAATCAGACCATTACTGGGCATCAAGACAGGATAAACCATGCTTTGAGTATACTTGGTCCATGATGAAAGGCTCTTTTCATGATTCCATTCCTCAGGAAAGAGAGTACATCTTTTTTCTTCCCTTCTGGTAATTGCATTTTTGGACACAATTGCCTGTTATCTCTAGGCATCCCACAGGTGGGGATATTGGATTCCATTGAGGATTTGATGTAGCAGCTCAGTTCTTGGCTTCTTTGTGGTGCTAAATGCCATTTTGCTGAGTAATCAGCATGTTTTCTGAATGAATGTGGCATGCCATCTGCAATTTGTTTACTCAATTTCATGAGTTCCATTCCTTGAAAGGTGAAGAGCAGAGCTTTTAGGCAGAGATTTGAAATGGGTTCTGTACAGAAGCTTGCTTGTTACTTACAGAGGCAGAGACTATTAAAATGCAAAGGACTTGAAAAAAAAGAACTCAGTTACTTTGGATCACTGAAGATCATCCTTGAATCAATGTAATTTACTTAAATTGCTGAGTAGAACTTAGAATTCTGGGTTTCACATTTCAGCTTATAAGTATTTCTTATTTTCCTGGCACTTAGACTTTATCCAAAGCTACTGTTTGGCTGTCTTAGATAGTTTCAAGAAAGCCTGATGGATGGAAATCCAAATTTGCAAAACAGATCAATTAGTGGACTGGTATACCAACCACAGAAAAAATTCACAACATGGCTCTTTTCATAAGATAGTGCTTCCTGGTGAGTTTGAAATAGAATTTGATTTTCTGCATCGTATAGGTGAAGCAGCTGAGAGTAGAACTATGTCCCAAATATAAAAATTTGATTTGCATATAATCTTTTAGGAATACATGTATTATGTAGCAGACAATCTCGTTACATTGTAGAGAATGATGTCAATGACACCAAATCTCAGTGGGAAAACTGTTATAAGACTTGAGACTCGGTTATGAAATCCTCAAGTTCCCCAAAGTTCTTGTGGCTCCGCGAACAGACCTTTCGCTTACAACTGTACATGCATGTCCAATTTCTCCATCTCCCACCAACCTCTGAAAACTAAGGAAGGCCAAAGGGGACTTTCTGGAACTATCTCAGCATTTACCAATGGGCGGACACTCAGCCAAGCCAATCGAATCAAAAATAGAGGGAGTATATGAATAATGATATTTCATACGTAGATTGTTTCTTCCTTGCTCAGTTTACCTACCAGGAAATCTTGTCATGCCACAGTGGCCTTCTTTGTGGTGGGACTCCATTCTCTTGGCCACAGTGAATTGGTCTAGTGGTGGACTCCACTCTTAATCAAGCCAATTTTATTCTCTATCAAGTTTGAGTTAAATGGCATAGTCCTTGGGGCACCTGGGTGTCTCAGTCGGTTCAGTGTCTGCCTTCAGCTAAGGTCATGATCTTGGGGTCCTGGGATCCAGCCTCGCATCTGACTCCTTGCTCAGCAGGGAGCCTCTTTCTCCCTCACCCTCCTGCTCCTGCTCTCTCTTGCTCTCTCTCGCTCGCTCTCTCACAAATAAATAGTAAAATCTTAAAAAAAAAAAAAATAAGTGACCCAGACACGAAGTCAGTCCAGTGGTTGTGGTTGTTGAAACCAAAGGTCATGGGAACTTGGGCCTGGTAATTATTTTCAAGTATGTGAGGAAACGGAAAAACAATGTTCAGAAGCGAGAAGAGTGCTCAAAGAGAAGCAGCAGGCAGAATCCATGTGGCTCAGAGAGTTTCTGCTTGAAAAATTTTCAGTATTATAAGATCCTGACTCTCTCCTTCATTTTAATAAACACTTCTTTGTTCAACTTTTGACTGGAGCTGGTTCTGAGTGAGTTTGACCTCCCTTGCAAGTTAAGGAGTTCTGAGCATACTACAGCACTCGGTCCTTTCAGAACTAGCCTTTTGTTGGACAGTTCGGTTCCATCACTGACACATTCTGAATGTGGTTAGCACATTAAAAAATTATGCCATCATTGATTTTCTTTTTTTTTTTTAAGATTTTATTTATTTATTTGACAGAGAGAGAGAGAGAGATGACAAGTAGGCAGAGAGGCAGGCAGAGAGAGAGGAAGAAGCAGGCTTCCCACTGAGCAGAGAGCCCAATGCGGGGCTCAATCCCAGGACCCTGAGATCATGACCTGAGACGAAGGCAGAGGCTTTCACCCACTGAGCCACCCAGGCGCCCCCATCATTGATTTTTCAACTGGGTCCTATGGACACTGGAAATTTGTCCATTTGAAGAACCCCAGGAACCACTGCTTGGGAATCAGCCTGTCCTTCTCTACATTTTCTGTGAATGTCTGAGGCCTGCATCCTCCCAGATCCTTTGTACTGTGATCTCCCACATCTGTATATACTATTTCATTTACCCCCTCCATTGGCATAGCATTCAACCCTTTACACTTTCCAAAGGCAATCCACTCAACAGGAAGTTCTTTTTTTTTTTTGATTTTTTAATTTAAATTCAATTTAGTTAACATATATTACTAGTTTCAGAGGTAGAATTTAGTGATTCATTAGTTCCATATAACACCTAGCACTCAGCACATCAAGTGCCTTCCACAAGGTCCATCACGCAATTACCCCATCTCCCCATCTCCCTCCCCTCCAGCAACCCTCAGCTTGCCAAGAGTTTTTTAGGGTTTGCTTCCCTGTCCGTTTTTATCTTATTTTATTTTTTCCTTCCCAACATGAAATTCTTATAGAGTGAATTTACTTAAGCACTGGGGTCATGGAAAGGTTTCTCACCATGCACTCCATAGCAAAGCATAAACAAAAAACTCCAAATCATTCAAAACATCATCTTGGGGATCTTTATTCTCTCTTTCAGCCACTCTCTCACCAGGATTTTATTTTTCAAAATATTTTTTGCATGCCACATTTCCTTTTATATTTTCCTCTGAAAATTCCTCAGCCCCACCCCTCCCCCCTCTTTTCTTGTCTGCCCTTTCCTTGCTTGGAGAAACAGACATTCCTTCTCATTTTTCAGGCAGATCAGGTTGGTTTTCTTCTCTGAAAACTTGGCAGCAGCCAGGGCTTTTGCCTTGGGGACCACACCTTCTCACTAAAGGACCTAAAAGGCATTTTCTCAAAGTTAGTGTCCCCTAAACAGAACTCTAGTGCCAGCCACCAAGATAATAGAGCTAGTGATCATGGCAGGACTGATTGTTCTACCTCATATGGTGGTAAGTCAAGTTACATCATTTGGAATTTATGCCATCAGGGTTGTTCAACTGTCGTTCTTAGGGTCAAGGTTATAGAAGTGTCTCAGGAGCCACCAGATAGGGCAGAGTGGCCGAGCATGGTAGGCTCCTGGACCCTCTGGGTTCACTTGAACCAGAGCGGCACAAAGAGTACCTGCTTCACCCAATGGAGTCCCACTAAGAGTACTTTTAAAGAGAAAGGTCACACTGAAAAATATCTCATTACCTCCTGAAGTAGGAAACGAGAAGACATTGAAGAATTTTAAGCAGGGAAGTGACAAGCTTTAATCCTCTGTGGTTGGACTGGGATGAGAGTGTCTGGGGTTAGTGTGTCCAGTAAGGAGGTAAATGGAGGAGTCTGGCAAGGTGATGAGAGCCTGAACTGAGATGGGAGCAGTCATAATAGAGAGCTATTTTGGAGGAAAAGTCACTGGACTTGGTAGTCCATTTGGCTTTGGAACCAAGGCAGAGGAATTTATCATGTAGCTATGAAGTTCAAACCTGGTGAGGTGGATTTTGGTGCCATTACTGAGAGGAGAGAATGCAGTAGGAGGACTTGATCTTGGAGGTCATGTAAGATTTTAGGTTCAATTTTTAATTGAAATCATTGTATTTTCTGGATGTGCATCTGGAGATGTCTTGTAGCCAGGTAGATGTGTGGATCTATTGTTCAAAGGAGAGGTTGACTTCAAGCCCTGGATCCAGGTGTTGTAGTGACAAAGGGTCACTGCTGGGCATGGTGTGGGAAGGATGGGGAGTGAGAAGACCTTTTGAGCTTGAGACCATGAGAACGTGCATATTTAGTGCCAGCAGAGGAAACAAAGGGGCCTGGGAGGGAAATCAGACAGGTAAGAAGAGAAACCAAGGGGAAGGTTCTGGAAGCTAAGAGAAATTTGAAATGGATAGCTGGGTCAAATGCCAATATGAAGTTAGGTGGGCTGTAATCTGGATTTGCTACCTAGAATGTTGTTGAAGAAATCTAGGAGGGTGTCAGCTGCAGAAAATAGGTGAGCGACGGTGTGACCAGGAGAAGACAAAGGGAGAAAGGGAAGCAGAGGGGAGAAGAGTAAGTGCAATTATTTTGAGAGCAGTTGCAGGGGAAGAGAAAGGAGTGAGGGCAAAAGAGAGTCCAAGAAAGAGAGGACCTGTTTGATGGACAAGGGACTGACAGGAAGTTAGAATGAATGGGATTTTGAGCACCAAGGGAGGAGCTCACCATGGATAGGAGTTCATGCCTCCAAGCAGAGCAAGATAAAGACAAGTTGGGAGGTTGTTTGGAATTTTAAGTGTTTGATACTAGTAGTAGTATCAAACTACTATTTGGTATTTTAATTTAAAAAGTCCTTTTGATCGTTTCATTTATGAAAATCTATAGACCTGAAGTTCACATCATCTGAATGCCAATGGAGAAACTGAGGGAGTGATCCATGATTCCCAGCACTTCATCATCACAGTACAAATGGGTGCTTCGGAACACGTGGTGACATCTCCCTCAAACAGCCCAGGTGATCCTAATGACATCAACCTGGTGACAGAAGGGAGCTGAGTGGTTATTGGACAGTTTAGCACATGGCTGACTTCATGGCAGAAATAAGTGAACTGATTGAAAAAAAAAAGTCTGATATTTGGAGTCATTCAGTCATACAGTCTCAGGGACTATAACTCAGTGGGAACAAATGAGGAGTAATAAAGTTTGCATCTTTGTGTCAACACAAAAGTGGCCAGCTGGAAGGAAGGAAAGAAGGAAGGAAGGAAGGAAGGAAGGAGAAAACAAAATGTTAAAGAATAAGCAATTTATGTGATATAATTCTATGCAAGTATGTCTGATATATGTTTTTCACTGAATTAAAGAATGAGCCAATTGTTCAATGTGCTGTGTAGATGTGGCCAAAACCAAACGTACACAAAAGCGATTTGTCTTTGCTACCCACAATCTAGAAAATAGATTTCACCCAGAAATGGTTGTTCTTTTCTTGGGAGGGTGGGGGTAGGCTGAAGGGGCAAGAGTCGGGGGTGGGGAGCTTACTGGATGGAACAGGCTGCCAGGATGGTAGAGTCTTCATGGAGATTTCATTTACTGATGACAGTAGGTACTCAAGAGAGTTTTAATTACACCTAGATAGTTTAGTTCAAGCAGCAGTGAGGTGACTAATGGGAATTTGCTTATGACTTCATAATCCACACAGCTAGGCTTCTGCCCTAGGTATGCTAACCTAACCAGCAGACATGAGCAGACTTTCTCACGCACTCGATAACCTCCTTTTATAATCAGAGCAGACCACTTTACTAAGAGAGCTAAGCATGCAACCATAGAGCCCCGAGTATTTAAGGAATATAAATATAAATAGAGAGTAAGATTTCAAAGAATCAAACGCTTACGTATAATCGGATTTTTTTAAAGTTTGCTTTAGTTTTTATAAATACAAAACTGGAATGCTGGGCTGCACAGTTTAATAATGCCCTCATCGGAAATAATGGGAAATAATGATTAAAGCTGCTCATTTATGTGTGCTTTGCGTTTAACTCCACCTTATAGTTGTAGCCCCATTCACGCGAATGTCAACGAAGGACCCAAATGCCTCACCTTGCTTTGTAACCAGTAGCTCTTAAACTAGCTGATTATAACTAGTTCTTGGGAGTAAAAGTTCCCATACTCTTCCCAAAAGTCTGACAGTTCTGTGAGCAAGGCGAAAGTAACTGTAAGAGCTGGCTTTAAAAGAGTTGATCAGTGACAAGTAGCTTAAACAAATTTCTGAAGACTAGCCAATCAGGGACAGCCTCCTGCTTCTGAAGTGGGCCAATTGGCAACATCCTCACTCTAGTCCCGCCTTTCTGGAAGTCAGCCAATCAGAACTAGCCTCATTTGCAGAGGCAGTCTTCCCATGCTAAGGTCAGCCAAAACCCAGCTGCTGCTGGTCCTGTGAAGCCTTTCAGCGCAGAGACTCCATACTTCTGTAAATCCTGGATAAATGCAGCTGTCTGGTTTGCTCATAGAGGCATAAATTAGGCTTTTTGTTTCAGAGACTGAGAGGTGGCCTCTTTTTCAGGGCTCTAATCTCACCAAAAAGAGAGAATTAGGCATAGTCTCATTGAGGCTAGACTTGTGAGAGTTCCCTGGGCACTTCGCTCACACTGTTTAATGGTCCCTTTCTCAGTGGGCGCCAACAGCAGGCTGGTTTCTCCATCTAGTCTGGCTCAGTTTCTCTTTTCTTCTTGCCTTCTGCCCCCATGTACCATCAGTTTACTTCTAATGTAGAACATTTTGATAAGGATTAAAAGGCATTTGGGCTGAGCCTAATATGTAATATATATTATATGTAATATGTGTTATATATTACAGTGTATGTAATATAATACATAACATATGTTATATATTATAGTGTGTGTGTAGTGTGTATAGTGTGTAGTAGAGAACTGCAGATGGGAATGACTTTTCATCTCAATGTGACTTTATTTTCCCTATACATAAAAGGCTGATAATTGAAACTACTCTCCCGTCCAGGGCAAAATTAATTAATATACGCAAAACATTTCATTCAGTGCCTGGAATAGAAACGAAGTTCAGTAGTAATGGCCTTTCCTCTTCTGAAGATCTCTGAACTCCTGGTGGTTTGGCTTCCTCTCTTCACTGCCTTCACTTACAGAGGTGTTTTTGGGTGTATGGAACAGCGAGCCTCAACCTTGGCTTTGTATCTGAAATACCCGTTAAGCTAAAAACAACTGGTGCAAAACCTTAGTGATCCAGTAGGACTAGAATAGAGCCCAGGCATCTGTATTTAACAGATGCTGTGTGGATTGTTTCTGATGAGCATCCGGGGTGAGGGAAAGATGAGTACTGGCTCCAGGGTCAGAGGAAAGAATAGGATCATCTGTATCTTCCCAATTGTTTGATGCCATTCACTAGGGCAGCAACAAAGGGTTGTGGTGAAGAATACACGCCTAAGAAGACAAGAATGAGAGTAAATGCTCTTTTTTTGTGCCTACAGTATAGTACCTCTCACACTGTAGGTTTAAAAAATGCTGGTTGAATTCTAGAAATAAAAATCTGCTTTCCTTGGATGACTTGCACTCTCTCTAGATACCTAGCCTACACGTCTCTTCTGAGATTCAGATCTGTGGGGCACCTACCCATAGACGTGTTGCACACTCATCTCCACGATGGGCCACCAGACTGCCTGGTTCTGAATCGGGCTCATTGCCTGACCAACTGTGTGCCTTCAATATGTTTCCCTATCTCGTAGGATTAGGGTGATGATTCCATGAAATTAATATTTGGAAATGCTTTGGAAATAAGTGACTGGAGAAGAGAGATATACCTTAATTAATGTGCTTATTATGATATTTGATATCTAACTTCTGAATCTTTTTGCCCAAACCACTGTTGTCAGTTTCTCCCTATCTAGTGAATGGAAGCACAGTCCTGGTGGCCCAAGTGAAAGATCTGAGAGTCCTCTCTGACTTCTTTCTTCCTCCAATCTCATGCTCCATGTCTCATGTGCCTTCTAACACTTCTAGAAGTGTCCACATTGTTCCTTACCATCACTCAGCTTAGGTTACACGTAATTCTTCCCTGGACTCCTGCAAGAGTTTCCTTTGAAACTGGTCCCCTGGCTCCGGTGGTCAGCCCACCTAGAGTTCAGTTTCTAAGCTGCAGAGAGGATTATGTCATTGTCCTGCTTAAACTACTTAGTGACTTCTCTTTGTCCTTTGCGTCCTGATTAAACTTATTTACATATTGAATAAAATCTTGTTCCTTGGGCCCTTGTTTACTTCTGCAAGACTCAATTCATTAACCCTCCCACCTCCTTGCACAATGTGCTTCACTGAGTTGGACCTCCCTTCAGTTCTTCAGTTATGCCACGCGCCTCTGAACATTGTTGAGTGATAGGCTTACCATCCGGAACGTTCTCACTGTGAATGCAAAAATGAAAGTGTATGAGATGCAAGAGGCTTGGAAACCAAAGGAGATGATTATCTTAAGACCCATCCTGTTCTTATTCTAAGTCCTCACATTTTATGATGAAAGTACATAACTCCTGGGTTGGTGAAGATGATGCTAATGATTGATGGTCTTCATCCACCCTTTAATTTCCTCAGCAAGCTCTAGCTGCTGCTAAGTTAGAAACTCCTCACCCCATTCAGTGCTCTGTTCTGGTACTCAGGGCAGTCATTCCAAAATCCTACTCAGTAACTTCCTGGCCTCTTATTTGGATCCCATTTCTGTTCACCATTTTATCTCTGTAAAGCCTTCTTTGATTTTTGCCTATGGTTCCTGGATTTTTTATTTTTTAACTTTTCACAGTGGACTTTGAACTGATTGTTCTTGGCAATTGGAGTTGTATTCAGCAAGAATTCTCTATTCCATTTCTATAAAATCCAGCTGAGAGCCAAACCCTAGTAAATGGTACAGGACCTACTTTGACACCTCTTGGAGTTAGAAAAGTAAAATACAAATCACTGGACTTCCAGATATTTTTTCCAGAATGTAATCTGCAATCAACAGGCTCAAAGTTGAACTTAATTTTCTTAACAGCAAATAAAAAAGAAAAAGTCTAGGTTATAAGAAGTCAGTCTCTCTCTTTTTCTCTCTCTCTGTATCAACATCTAAATGAGAATAACAAGAAATATAAACCTAATTGTAGCACTAATAATGAAGGAAATCTTGCCAGACAAATTTTAAATTCATTATTGGTTTTAATTAGTGAATGAGAGGACAAATAGAATACAGTGACTGTCCCCGGTCTTGACTTTATTAACACATTGCACAGAGCATTTCACAAAATGATAGCCTATCAGGGCATTTAAATCAGCTTGGAGGTGAGCAATTGTAGCAGCCCAAAGCTGACTGGTTGCATAAAAAAGGAAGGTAGTAGAAATGACAGCCTTTTGGAAAGACAGCGACATAAGACCCTGTCTTATTCAGCATCTTTCCTAATGATGTGGAAGGGTAAGCACATAGTGTATTAATTAAATTTGACAAGGATGCTGATTTGGTTAGCAGAGTGAACCTGGAGGGTTTGAAACATGGTGAGAAAATAAGAAGAAAAAAAATACAGCTTGAAAAAATGCAAATAGTGCATTCTGGGAGAAATAAGCCATCAGAAAAACATTTAGGGATTCCAAAACAACAAGTAGGGTACATTTGGGAATATAGAGATGGAAAGGCCACACTTGTTTTCTTTCCCTAAGGAGGGTGTGGAACATCGCTCCTTCTGCATCCCCTGAGGCTAAACACTGTACCACTTGATAGGGCTTCAGCATCAGTGTTTCCTTACTGAGATGAAGGTATCTAGGAGTTCATGGTTTCTAGGTATTTCACTTAAATGCTTTTTGTCTTAGCTGTAGCTCCCTCTTATTGTAGTGCTTAACAAATCATGTGTCAATCTTCTGTATCATTGCTTCCACATATCTTAAGGACAAGGAACATGTGTTTAAGGTCCAGAAATCTTCCTTCATCTCCCCCCTTCATCTCTCTTCAGCTAATGGTTTTCCATCAGGGTTCAGAGTTATCTTATGATAGGGACTAATTTCTACCTTCTCATGGACAATAAAAGAAGTTTCTAAAATGATCAAAACCTCACTTGTATTTCATCTAATGGTGTTCAGTTTCCTAGCTTTTCATAATGACCCTTCAAAGACTGTTCATACTGGGAATGTTATAAAGAACTTCGATTTGTTCTTTTCTTTGGCAGACCATTTTGCAAACAGGAAATGTTTTTCTTGTTCTGTTCTCTTCTGCAACCTGATGGCTCCATTTTTGTCCCTTGCTTAGCCTATTGGCTATCTCACATGTGTAACCATGTTAAAAATGGTTTGGTTATGTATTTTGTATTTTGCCAGTTACATGATCAGACCTTAAGGAATGTAGGGTTCTGTAACCGCTGACCACTTTCTCCACAAGCTGTATGTTAGAGTGTGGCCCACAGGGTAGAGTGCCTTTTTCTGAGAAATCCACAGTGCCTACTGCTTATGCTTCTTGGCTAGGAAGGTGACATACAGTAAATAACTCACTGTTACAAGCTCTCTTCTTGTAGGTCATTATCAGTTGGCTATTGGTAAGGCTATCCTTCTCTCCCTATAACTCTGGATATATTTTTATCTTCCTCTGCCTCACGGAAGAGATTTGGGAGCAGGTATGATGGGACCTCAAGCATGTTGACTATGTTTTGGGCAAACTAAATGCCAGTTTTACTTCTTGTAATTTCAACCTAACACTTACCCTTAGAAATACTCAACAGTGCTTCAGGTATGGCCCCAGAAGCCATTTGCCTTTCAGGTCTCCCTTAAATTCTGCATGTGTTGGAGACAAAATGAATGTCTCTGGTCCCTTGATTACAAACAAAACAAAACAAACTGTAATGTTAGTGCTTGGCTTGTTGACTTGGTACAAGTGTGTTAATTTTAGAGGTGTCTGGCTTTCAGCAACCTCTTAATTTAACTTCCCAGTTTCTTCATCTGCCTAATGGGCACAATAACTCTTGCCATATAAAATTTTATGAGAGTTGACTAAAATTAATTCGAGTCCCTCAGTGCAAAAAGGCCCCTATTAAGTGCAATTGGAATGTCATCAACTGCTACATTAATGAACTTGTTTATCAGGGGTCAATAAAATAAATAATATTTTTTTGTCTATGTGATATCTATTTGATAGCGTTTCAATGAGGATATAATGACTATGGAGGCAAAAAACACTTGGCAAATATGGAGTCATATTGCAGAAATTTGAGGTGATCAGTTACTTTTATTGGGTTAAGGGGATTTAGTTATACATTTGGAATTCACTTCCTCAGTTTAATTAATTTTTAAAAATCTTTATTTATTTTAGGGGGGGGAGCAGGGGAAGAGGGGCAAAGGAAGAGGGAGAGAGAAAATCCTCAAGCTGACTTCCCACTGAGCATGGAGCTAGACACCGGGCTTGATCCCAGGATCCTGAAATGGTGATCTGAGCTAAAATCAGGATTTGGACCCTTAACCAACTGAGCCACACAGGTGCCCCTCTCAGTTTAGTTTAAAATAAAGGATGTGTCATGGACTATAGAAGGTAGTAAGAATAAATCTAGCTGTATTTTGCCAACCCTTTAAACCTTTAGTGCTTGCAATAAAGTTGACCACCAGAATGATTCTTCTGTATTCTAGGACTGGGTTGGGCAACTTTTCCTCTAAAGGGTCAGTTGGCAAATATGATAGGCTTTGTAGCCACACCATCTCTGATAATTACGACTACTCAGTGTTACCATCAAAATGCAAAAATCTACCATTCATCTCTACTCAACTATACCTTCATAGTACAACGGCTGCTATAGAGAATATGCAAACAAATGATTGGGTCCCCATAAAACTTTTCCTTACAAAAGGGCTCCCTTTGTCCTGTGGGCTGTTGCCTGGGAGCACCAGTTCCAGGAGAATACTGATACAGTGATACGCTACAATATGACAAAGCTTTTGATTTTGAAATTGAGGAAGTTACGGATTCTATCTCCTAACCCTACCTCCTGACACCAGAGATGTAGAAATCTTAAAAGGGAACGCATTGGCTAACCATCTAAATTATTTCAGTAAATGGGCTAATCGAAGAACTTAAACTACATACACAAAGTCTGGTTTGAATTTGGGGTTTGTCGACTTATATAATAATCATATTAACTAGATTGTCATCTCATCCCATCTTCCTATGGTTCTGCCAGCAAAATCCCAGGTCTTTGCTTGGGATGGGCAAATCATCTTCATCAGTTTGTTCTTTGAGATGGCTTGTTCCTCTTTGGCCAAAAGAGCACACTTCAAGAAATTTGAAAACATCCAGAGCAAAGCACTGGGAATGATGAAATCTCTGGACATTAAGACTTGTGAAGAGTGCTCACAGTAATTGAGCTTATTTAGCATGAAAAAGAAAAAAATGCAATCTTAAAAGCTGATGGGCTCTTATAGATACCAAATGTCTTCCCAGATCCTTTCTTTGAATTTTATCCCCCTTCCACCTTTTTCCTTTCCTTTCCTTTCCTTTCCTTTCCTTTCCTTTCCTTTCCTTTCCTTTCCTTTCCTTTCCTTTCCTTTCCTTTCCTTTCCTTTCCTTTCCTTTTTTTCTTTCCAACCCACTTCTGGAAAATAATTGATGGAACTTAGTGGGACAGGGGTGATTCAAGTGCCCAAAAGAGTTTGATGATTTAGAAAAGTCATTAGATATTAGTGATCACTCAGGGCAAAACCATTGTATTTTACAGATGAGGGAACTGAGTCCCATAGAAGTTAAATAACTTGTCCAAACCACACAACTATTTGGTGACAGAGAATCAGAACATGGGACACCCTCTTCCAAGGTCAATGCTTTCTGTGCTTTCTGTGTTTTCTGTGCTACATCTCAGTGGCTCCCCAGATCTTTCTTTTAACCAGTGATGCGCAATTTATAGAGTATTCTCTGTATTTTTCATTTTTCTTGGTTCTCCCATCAGGTCTGGGAGACCTGTTACCCGTTATTTCACCACTAACTACTTTTAAAAGGGATTATGGAACCTCTCTGAACTTCCGTTTCCAGGAATCAACACAACAGCACTTACCTTGTTATAAGAAACAGATGTGATGAGGCAGTCATACTGTATGGATCCAGGAAGTGCTGTTCAAAGCAGGGTTACAATGGCTGTTTTACAAAATGTTTTGAGTCTCAGGGAAATGTAGAGACCTGTCTGGGGTCAGAGAGATAATAAATGATGGGATGTGACCCTACCTCCAGCTGCCCTTCTTCTTTTCCCAATGCTTTCCCTCTCTCCTTATCATGCTACTACCTCCTGCCTGCAAGCACATCTGGGGTAGACAAATATAGGGGGTAAGGTTGAGGTTCTGTGGACTGTTCCCTGGGAAATAGCCCTAATCGGGTCCTCTTGCTCCTCAGACCTTTGCCTCACACTGATTCTGTTCATCCGAGCACACATTTCTCTAAATAAATAAATAAGAAGGAAAATTTTTAAAAAGGAA
>CM052797.1:6647580-6665500 GCA_028533885.1 Nasua narica
AAAAAATAACCCACAGAATGATACAAAATATTTGCAAATCATATGTCTAATAAAAGACTGGTATCTAGGGATTCCTAGGTGGCTCAGTTGGCTAAGCATATGCCTTCACTCAGGTCATGATCCCAGGGTCCTGGGATCGAGCCCCTCATCGGGGTCTATACTTAGTGGGGAGCCTTCTTCTCCCTTTCCCTTTGCCTGCCATTCCCCCTGCTTGTGTGCTCCCTCTCTGTCAAATAAATAAATAAAATCTTTAAAGAGGGGGGGAGAGAGAGAGAGAGAGAGAGAGACTGGTATCTAGAATATGTAAAGAACTCTTACAATTCAGTAATGGAAAAGGAAAATAAAAGCACAAAGGATTTTGAATAGACATTTCTTGAAAGAATATAAACAAGTGGCCATAAAAACAGATGTAAAGATGTTCAATATAATTAACCATTAGGGAAATGCATATCAGCCCCCTCCCATGTGATACCATTTCAACTCTACTGAGATGGGTATAATAAAAAAGACAGGTGATAACTAGTGTTGACAAGAATGTAGAGAAATTGCAACTCTTATACAGTGCTGGTAGGAATGTATAACAGTACAGCCACTTTGAGAGATAAGTAGTTTCTCAAAAAGTAAAGCAGAGTTTTTGATATGATCCACAATTCTACTCCTAGGTATGCACCCAAGAGAATTGGAGACATGTCTAAATAAACTTGCACATGAACTTTCTTAGTAGCATTACTTCCAATAGTCAAAAAGTGAAAACACTCCAAATGTCCATAAAATGGATGGATTGATAAATCCTGGTGGTCTAGTCATACCCTGGAATGTTATTGGGAAATAAGAAAGGCATGAAGTACTAATACGGACTACCACATGGATGGGGCTTGGAAACCTTACACAAGCGAAAGTAGCTGGTGACAAGAGACTGTGTATTGTTTATTCCATCTATATGAAACATCTACAATAGGGAAATTTATAGAGATAGAAAGTAGATTACTACTTTTCAGGAGGGGTTAATGAGGAGTAGCTGCTAATGGGTATGAATTTGCTTTTTGGGATGATGAAAATATGCCAAATTTAGGTCGTGGTAATAACTGCACAATTCTGTAAAAACACAAAGTCACTGAATTGTGTACTTTATATAAATAATTTTTATCAGATATGAATTATATTTCAGTGAAGATTTTTTAAAGTAGCAGCTTGAGTATGTATACATATACGTATATATGTATATAATGGGAAGGCATAACAAAAATATCTCATTAAAAGCGAACCACTGTAAATACTTTTTAAAATATACAAAAAAGAAATGTATGTGCCTATTCATTCTTTCTTTTATCAAATATTTGTTGAACACCTGTTCTTTGCAAGGGATGAAACTGTGGCCTTGATGTGTACCAAAGAACAAAACAAAGGACTCCATCTTATATGCAGAAAACCACAAAAATCCCCTAAAGAGCATGGAAAGATTTAATATTAAAAACTTGCTTATTCTCCCCCAAATAATTCATATATATCAATGGTTTCAATACAAATTTTTTGGAACATGTCAAAATGATAAAAAGTTTAATGAGTCAAAATCATCCATGTGAAAGAAAAACAATAAATATTAACTTATATACATTTCCTTAAACGATAGAATACACACACATACACACACACACCCCTCAGCCCCAAATTCTACATCATTTTTAATGTGGAAAAATAATGTCTTTACCACTAAAATTGGGCAAAAGATATGCACACTATGCTCGGAACTATTTATCATTGTGTTGGAGGCGTTAGCAATGGAATAAAACAGGAATGCAACTCAAACCTTAAGAATGGAAAAGGAAGAAGTAAAGTTATTTTTATTTGATGATGAAATGATTATCTGGAAAGCACCCCCTCCCTGAAAATCTATGAAAGGCCTACTATAAAAATTAAGTAAAATTAAATACATGTGCAGCTCATTATATCCCTGTGCAAAAGCTGGAAATTTCAAACTTACAAACGAAACTATGTGGAAGATATATTCTACTTATAGCAAAAAAAGAAAATAAAAGTTAAGAAAAGATATGCAAAAATTTTGAGGAAAATTATAAAACACTCTGAAAGACAGAAAAGCAAATTTGAATAAATTGAAAGATATACCATGTTCTTGGAAAGAACATTCAACATCATTAAAAATATATTATCCATAAGTTAATATGTTAATATAATAAGACGGCAAATAACAAATAATTGTATTTTTTTTCCTGGACCCAGACAAGTTAATTAAAAAGTTCATTTGTAATAACCAAAAAAAAAAAAAATTGCGAAGACTCTATAATTGAGAACAGTATGAATAGAGCCAGAAATAGAGTCACTTACATATGAAAATTTAATATGTAATATTATAACGTCTTATATCAGTGGGGGAGAGATGAACTTCTTGATGAACAGAAATGGGATATATGAATAACCAAGTAAGAAATTAAATTGGTTTATTCCTCACACCACATATCCAAAAAAATCAATATAGATCAGAGATTTTAAATGTAAAAAATAAAACCTTGCAAATACTGGAAGAAAATATAGATTGATTATTTTGTAATCTGGAAATAAGGATGATTTACCTAACAATAACTTAAACATTCATAATCAATAGGGGGAAACTATATTTTATATAATATAAATTTATAGATTATATATAAATTTATAGATTATATAAAATTAGATAAAATACAATTTTGCAAGTACCAAAACAATTTGCAACTTATTTAAAATACAGTGATTTAATCTTGATAATAAAAGAATTTCTAAGTAATAAATTAAAAAACCCTATAGGTTAGTGGGAAAACCACATAAAATCGTCAATTTATAGGAATGTATATTCTTGTGATTGTAGTCATATGTCCTTAACACATGAAAAGATGTTCAGTGGCACTCATAGTAAAAAGCATAAAAATTAAAATCTAGACTAAATAGCATTGCTCACATGTCAGATTGCCAAATTCCAAAAGTTTGACAAAATACACTATTGTTGGGACTGCAAAGATACCGACACTTTCATAGATTACCATTGGAAATGTAGAATTCTACAAAAAACTTGGTAATATCTAGCAAAATTGTACATATATATACTCTTTGACCCAGCAATCTCTGTTCTAGAATTGTTTAACAATGATACATTCCAAAAGCAGAAAAGAAACACATTCACAAACAGTGTTCATTACAGAATTTTGTCATAGTAAAAGACTGACCCAAATGTCCATCAATAGGGGACTAGTTAAATAAACTATGAATACAAAATGAACGACTATGTAATTAAAAATTTATGTTTATATGCTGTTTTATATGATCTTTGGGATAGACTGTTAGTTTAAAAAAATAACAAGAAGAAAATGTCAATACTTAGCCAAGAAAGGGGAAAGTTTCTAGGGAAGGTGGATCAGTGGAAGCATGGATGGATGGATGGACAGATGGATGGGTCCTTTATTTAAAAATGGAAGGAAAACCATAGTTTGTAATATTCTATTTTATAAGGTGAGGCAAAAATGGATAGAAATTCTACTTTGTAATACAACTTGCTTTGCTTGTTTGATCTTAATACCATATACATGTGTGCCTTTTTGGACCAAATTACATTAAAACTCAAAGTGTGTGTGTGTGTGTGTGCGCGCACGCCTGTGCATGTGCACATCAAATAAATGACTATATAACTTTAAGAAGTTTCAGCAGAGTGATTGTTTCACTGTTCAAGCCCTTAAATATCCTACACCATCACTCAATATAAATTCCAGATGAAATAAAGAGAATGTAGGAATTGGGGAAGAAGGACAAATTGAAGGGAAAGATGGGGGGAGAAAAGAAGAAAAAAGGAAGGCAAAGAACTGGAGAGTTAATTGAAGAGAGAAGTGTTAGGAAAGGGAAATTATCTAATATTAAAGTGGGTCAAGTCTTTTGAGACAAAACCTCAAAGAAAATGTAGATAGTAATATAACAAAGTGGGTTCTGGAGCCAAATGATCTGACTTTTAGACACTATCTCTGCCACTTACTGGTTGATGTGTGACTTTGGATAAGATACTGAACCACTTTGTGCCTCAGTTTCATCATTTGGGAAAAAAAGAATATTACAGGTACTTTAGATGTGATTTGAAGATTAAATAAAGTAGCATGTGTCCATAATTTGGTATAATCTGAGCCACTTAATAAAACTAAGTAAACATGGGTTATCCTTGAACATAATTTAAAATCTTATGTATAATGAAAACTCATAAACAATTAAAATATAAATGACAAAATATTTGCAATAAGTATAAATACTATATGTAAAATGTATATATTGTAGAGAAGGTGACTACTCTCAGGGAATATAGTGAGGACAAAGAACAGTCTGGCTGGCAGATTTCTAGGAGTTTTTACTGTTCATGTGATGCCTCCTATATGACATCTTAAACTGAGCTAAAAAGGACTAAACTTAGGGAAAGGTTTACATAGGTTAAGCCTTTCTAAACATTGCAATACTTTTTCCAATCCCCATTTCAGATTAGCAAACACCCATCACATCACAGCTAGCATCCTATAATAAATACGGGGATGATTTTCTTCAGGAAAAGGAGCTAATAGACTTGTTAATGCCCAAATCATCCCCAATTCAGAGTATTTCAAGCTCAAGTTTCTATCTATTAATTTATTTTGTTTATGGGGTCTTGGCATTTAGACACACATATTTTCTACTCGTTAGTAATTTTAAAAAATGCACGTATTTTTTTCATGCTCTACCAACATTTCAGTGTTAGGATACTGCTTAGATCCATGTGCCTTCCAGTATCCAACATCCAATATATGATTAAATATCACAATTACATAAATCTTACATATCACATAGATGATAAAGGAACTTGGGTCTATTTAACTATATGCAAATATCAAAAAGAGACTAAAATATTTCAAAACAAAAAGGGATGCAGTGTATTATATGTAGGCTCTCTGCATTAATAAAAAAATGGGTTATTAGAGAGGAATACAAGTCAAGGCAAACTTGAAATATCTTCCCCATCAAATTAACTGCTGACTCTTAGTGACTCTGCAGTAAGCTATGTTACAGGCAGGAAACTGGCTTAGTGATAACAAGCCAAGAGTATGAATTAACAATTTTTTTCCTCGTTGGATAAAGTTTATTTTATTTTATTTTTTATTTTTTTAGATAAAGTTTAAATATGTTTCTCTATATTGCTTATTCTGTCAACAAATATTTACTAAGCACCTAGCATATGCCAGTTGTTAAGAGTGGTCTGTGGGATACATTACAGAACCAGAAGATTAATATCTCCATGATGCTCTTTTGGTATGAGTGAAAGAGGAATTTCTAAATGTTTAGTTGTCAGCAAACTATAGCTCACAGGCCAAATCCAGACCACTACCTGTACTTATAAATAAGATTTTTAATCTTTTTTTTTAAGATTTTATTTATTTATTTGGTAGAAAGCGATTACAAGTAGGCAGAGAGGCAGGCAGAGAGAGAGGGGAAAGCAGGCTTCCTGCAGAGCAGAGAGCCTGATGCGGGACTCGATCCCAGGACCCTAAGATCATGACCTGAGCTGAAGGCAGAGGCTTTAACCCACTGAGCCACCCAGGTGCCCCTAAATAAGATTTTTTATTTTTTTTTTAAAGATTTTATTTATTTATTTAACAGAGAGAGAACACAAGCAGGCAGAGAGGCAGGCAGAGGCAGAGAGAGGAGCAGGCTCCCCGCCGAGCAAGGAGCCTGATGTGGGACTCGATCCCAGGACGCTGGGATCATGACCTGAGCTGACAGCAGCTGCTTAACCAACTGAGCCACCCAGGCGTCCCAATAAGATTTTTTAATATAGCAATATGCACTAATTTATGTATTGTCTATCTGTGTTTACATGCTACAATAGTAGGTTAGTTACAACAGAGGCCATATAGACTGCAAAACCTAAAATAGTTACTATCTAGTCCTTTATAGAAGTTTGCTGACTGCTGGTTTAAATGACATCTTCTGTTTCCTTAGAAACACCCATGACCAAACCACTCCCAATCTATTCTTCAAACAGCATCCAGAATCATCCTTTTTACATGAGTGTTGGATCGTTTTACTTTCTTCTTAATACATGACAATTGATTTTTATTGCTCTTACAATGAAGACTGCATTCTGACAAGACATCCAAAGTCCAGCTTGCTTCCACTGTGCTGACCTTCTTCCAAAGCCCTGAATAGACTATTGTCTTTATAAACTTTTTCTTCTGTCTGGAACAATGTCCACTGATCTTGTATTCATCAACTTGTCCTTCATTCTCAGCTTATATTTCACTTCTAAGAGAAGCCTTCCCACCATACCATTTACCTCACCCCCCACCTTCTATTGTCTCTTGTAGTATTCCTTTATTTTCTTTTATGGCATGTCTTAAAATTTGTTTTTATATATTTATTCATGGTTTTGTATTATGTCTGTCTATACTACTAGACAATAAGCTCTGTGAGCGTAGTAATTGTGTTTTTGTGCCTGCATACAGATTTCCTAGACTGTAGCAAGTGTGCCATGAATTCATTCATTCATTTTACATTTGTTTTTGAGTGGAGATTATAGGAGTATTTTGATGTCAGCTGGATGAAAATGAACTTTTTAATGGAGGCAGAAAATTGGCAGTTAAGTTTGATTTTCTTGAATAAAAGAATGATAAAAAAGATTCTGGTATAATATTCAGAAATATCAGTAAGTAGATTAATTGGGAGGACAGTCAGTTGCTGAGACCCAAATCCATAATCTAAACTACTTGGTAGAAGAAACATCTCAAATGATAGAAATGGAAAATATGAGAGAACAGATGAGAGAATTGGAAAACAAATCTCAGAGACCAAAAATGCAAATAAAGAGATTTCAGGAGGAGATAAAAAACGAAGGAGAAAAAAAAACAAACGAAGGAGAAACAGTAATTGGCCAACAAGAAAACATAATTTCCCTGAGGTGGGTGCCCGGAGGATGAATGTTCAAATTAAAATGACAGAAGTTACAGGTAGAGTTGATGAGTAAAGACACACACTTAAGTCCACCCTAATAAAATTGTAGATCCAATGCTAAAGAGAAATCTTACAAACTTTCAGGTAAGAAGAAGATTGTAGCCTGCTTGGGCTGTCATAACCGAATACCACAGACTGGGTGGCTTAAACAACAGACATTTATTTTCTCACGGTTATAGAGGTAGTTCCGAAATCAAAGTGCCAGGAGGTTGGTTTCTGATAAAGCTTTTCTTCCTGACTTGGAGACAGCTGCCTTCACAATATGTCTTCGTATGGCCTTTCCTCTGTGTGTGAATGATTTCAGAAAAAGAAGTCTTTGGTGTCTCTTCCTCATTTCATAAGAACACCATTCCTACCCCCTTAAAGAACTTAACTCCAAATACAGTCATGTGGGTGTTAGGGTTCTGACATACAAATTTTGTGGGCTACAACAATTTAGTCCATTGCAATACCTAAACAAGGAAAAAGAGTCAAACTCATTGCTTATCTAGTCTTCAAGACTAGATGCTAGATGATGGTTGAATAACATTTGAATACTGCTGAGACAAAGAGCTACAACTTAATTATCCCGTGCCTAGTTGAGTTACGATCCATCTGTCAAGACTAAAAGGAATACCATTGCTAAGACATCAGGATTCTAGGAGTAGATCATTCACTTATTCTATCAGAGAACACTGCTCAAAAAGCAACTCCAACAAACAGTTCCATCAGAATAGAGATCTCAAGGAAGGAGAAATGGAGGAAGAGAAGAACATGTGGAGAGCAATGGACTGTGTTTTATGCATACATATCTGAATAGATAATGACAGATTTCTCTGGTAAGATGTAGCAGAGCACTAAAATAGATTATTAAAATAAAAGGAGCATGTGCAAGGAAAATTACAATAGCTGAGATCTGAATACACTTAGCTCTATGAAACAGGAGTTGGGTGGTAATTGGGGAGAGAGAAGAAGCATTCTAAAGGTATTATTTGGGATGCCTGCGTGGCTCGGGGATTAAAGCCTCTGCCTTTGGCTCAGGTCAGGATCTCAGGGATCGAGCCCCGCATCGGGCTCTCTGCTCAGCGGGGAGCCTGCTTCCCCCTCTCTCTCTGCCTGCCTCTCTGCCTACTTGTGATCTCTCTCTCTCTGTCAAATAAATAAATAAATCTTAAAAAAAATAAAAGTGTTATTTGGGTGGACAGTAGACAGTGGCAAGAAGGAAAGGACAAGTGGAGGGTAAAAGCGTTCCGCGTTTTCATCTCATAGAAGGGCAAGGAAATGGAGGTTGAGAGAATACTTGATATGAAGAAGAGTTCATACAATATTAGTAAACAGAATTTGACTGTAAGTCTTTCAAAAGGGAAAGTGATCAGCCAGAATAAGGGAAATCTCCCTTTTAATCTCCAAATTAAAAAACTGAAAAATTGGGGCACCTGGGTGGCTCAGTTGGTTAAGTGTCTGATTTGATCTCAGCTCAGGTCTTTTTTTTTTTTTTTAAGATTTTATTTATTCTAAATTCTAGTAGATTTATTCAAATTCTAGTAGATTTTTATCTACTAGATCTAATTCAAATTCTAGTAGATTTTTATCTACTAGATCTAATTTCAAAATAAGTGTATTGAAATCTACTATATTGGATGCTTACCACATTCTTCCTGATTTTCTAATAGATTTATACATTTAGTTATTATATTATTTAGTCCATACAAGTTTATGATAATATCTTTTATATCAGTTTTATCTATTATCATTACATTGTGCCCTTCCATTTTGTACTTTTAGTCTTAGAGTCACCTTGATTAAAGTAATATTGTCATCTCTGCTGTTAGTTTTGTACTCATTTGCTTTAATGACATAATAATTTTATTTACTATTATAGACTCGTATACTCCTAAAAGAAATAATACACATTTTTGTAAGTCTACAGAACATTCCTAATAATTGATCTGAATCTGATTACAGAAAAAAAAAGATTGGATAGCGCACATGTTCTGAATGAAATTCAGTAATATTAAATGTAATATAAAGAAGATTACCATAATTAGCTCACCCACTTGGATACTGAGAAATAAACAAATAGATATTCCTGGAGTCAAAGAGTAAATCAAACCTGATAATACAAACTATCAAGAAAGCAATGAAAAGAATATTTAACCAAACAAAAAATTTGCATAATGCATAATCTACATTTCTATGACTTTATAAATAAAAATAATGAAACCTAAAATAGAAAATACTATTCATCTCATGATTTTGGAAAAAGAGCATCAACTTAAAGCATCAACAAGCAAAACAAAAGAAAGTAGGAAGAAAGTATTGAAAAAATGAAAACCTGAAAGTAATGAAAATTAATGCTAAAGATAGTAAAAAGGTTATAGAAATTAAAAGCTATTGCTTGAAAAGGCCAATAAAATACAACATGAGTCTGATAAAAGACTTCAAAGTAGGAAGAGGAGAAGGCACAGGAGAAGAAAAAGAAGGAGAAAGAAGAAATAAGATACAAAATTAAGGCTTAGAAAAAAACTAAGATTACAAATATATTGATGAAGGGCAGTTATTAGAAAATATATGCCAACCATTTGAAATCCTAGGAAAAAATGAATTATTTATTAGTTACTAAAATTGATCCAACAAGAAGTAAAAACTTAAATTGTTCAATTATAATAAAAAATAATGTAAAAACAGTTACATGTCTGATACTGAAACAGACACCAGTGGATTCACAATTAATTCTATCTACTCTTTTTGGAAGAGATAATTTCAATATTCTAAAACTATTACACACCACCACAATAATGAAACATTTTCTCGGATCATTTTAAGAAGTTTTCTAAACCTAAATTCCAAAATTCAAACTATACTTTTTTAAAGAAAAGAAATTCAGCAATTAAAAGGAATGAAATAGTGATGCTTGCTGCAAAATGTATGAATCTCAAAAACATTATGTTACGTTAGACATAGAGACCACATATTATATGATTTCTTTATATCCACAGAGACCACATATTGCATGATTTATTTATATAAACTATGCATACAAAAAACAATTCTATAGACAAAAGAAAACAAATTAGTGGTTGCCTGAGATTGAGGGTGGGAACCAGAATTGACTGTACATTGAGGTAATGGAAATGCTCTAAAACTGGTTTGTGTTGATGGTTGACAACTTTGTAAATTTGCTAAAGGTCATTGAATAGTATACTTAACAATGGATGAATTTTATAGTTTGTAAATCATATGTCATGAAAGCTTTTTTTTTTTCTCCAAGATTATTTTAGTCAAACAGTTGGACCATTCAATCAACTGTCAACTGTGTGATTGAACTAAAAAGTCAGTGTGGCCCCTCAGGAAGCTCAGCAGGCATGTAGCAGGCATGTGACCTGCGTGTGGCCAGTGTGTGGCAGGTGTGTGGTCATATGAAAACTCTTTTTAAAAAATAAATGAGGGGTGCCTGGGTGGTTCAGTTGGTTGGGTGTCCAATTCTTGATTTTGGCTCAGGTCATGATCTCGGAGTCCTAGCATGGAGCCCTGCGTTGGTCTCCCTGCTCACTGGGAGTCTGCTCATCTCTCTCTCTTTGCTTGCCACTCACAAACATGTATCATTCAAAATGGCGACTCAAGTCAGTTCACCATAGTATCAGCATTTATGTAGACATATAGCTTGGTTAAACATATTGGAGAATAGAGAATGGTATTGGAGGATAAATGAGAATTGAATACACAGGACAGTAATATTTTGACCAGTAAGAAGCTATGGATTATTTATAAATGGTACTAGCATAACTGGCTAGACCTCCAGAAGAAAGTAAATTCCTCTCTTACACAGAATACAAAATAATTCTAGAAGAATTAAAGATGAAATCAAAAAAGAATAAGATACTAAAATACTAGAAGATGGATATTTAGGACACTTCATGTATGATTTAGGGATAGGAAAAAACAAAACTGTATGTATATGGACCATACAAAAATTAGAAAACCTTTGTATGGGAAAAGGTTCCATATATAAAGCAAATATAAAACAGTGAATAATTTGGAGAAAAAAATTAATGCAAATGATAGGAGTTAACATCCATTTTCTTTAAATAGTCCTTTCAAACATCCCAGTAGAAAGATTAGCAAAGACAATGAAGAAGCATTGCACAAAAATGTAGTTCCAAATGGCCGACGGACATTAAGATGCTCAACCTTACCAATCATCAGTGAATGCAAATTAAAATAATGAGATATCCCTGTATGCCCATCAGACTGGCAAGCACTAAACAGGGCAATAATACCTATTCCTGGTGGGGATACAGAAGAAAGGGGCACTTTAATATAATGCTGGTAGAAATGTGCATTAATATAGCTTTTTTGGAAAACAATCTGGCAATATCTATTAAATTAAAAATATCCTTTGACTCAGACATCCCACTGTGGGAAGCTATCCCAGAAAAACAAATGCAGCCATAGGTAAGGCTACACACACAAGGGTGTTTATTGCATTATTGTTTCTTATGCCAAAAAAGAGGAAACTTAGTGGATTCCTGTTAGTTGTGGAAGGTGGGCTGTTGTGACTATTACAGCATATTATGTACCTTAGTACTATATCTCTGGACGTGGAGAAATTTCCAGGATATATTAGTGTGTGGGAAAATCAGGATATAAATAGGTGGGTGTAATGTGGTCACATTGTTTAAATGAAAAAGTATATGTAAACACATATGTGTACATATGTACATATATGTGTGTGTGTGTTTTTGTGTACAGCTATAATCTCTCTCTGTGTATCTGACTGGAGAAAATATGCAATTATACAAAACCAGTTTATTAAGATGGATTACCTGATTGTAGAAATGCCCGATGACCCAGGATATAGGTAGAAAGGGATAGAAAGGGGAAGGGTTGGGAGTGGGGAGAAGTACAACCAAAATAAAGGGGGAGGATACAACTAAAACCCAACATGTGTGATTCAACCTTGTTGGTGACAGACCAACTCTAAGATGGCTCCAAATGATCCCCTTCACCTGGTGTGCATATCTTCTATGTCTCCTCCCATGAGTGTGGGTAGACCTGTGACTTGCTTCTAACTTACAGTATATGGCGAAGGTGATGAGATGCGACTTTCGTGATCAGGCTACCTCTGTCTTCTTTCTCTGTTTTGCTGGAAGACTCTGTCGATTGACTCTCCCCACTGCTGGCTTTAATGAAGTAAGTTGCTGCATGGCAGGGCCCACATGGTGAGATACCAGGGCAGCTTCCAACTGGTAGTGACAGTGACAGACATCAGAGAACTGAATCCTTCCACCAACCATAGGAGCTTGAAAGAGAATCCCTTCTCAGTGGGGCCTTTGAATTAGCCCTTGGCCTAGCCAATCTTGAGTGCAGAGGACCTAGCTAGACTGTGCCTTGACTCCTTCCCCATGGGAGCTGTGAGATAACAAATGAATATGACCTTAAGCTGCTAAATTTCTGGCCTACTCATGAATAGCAGTGGATAACTAATTTAAGCATTTACATGAGATTATATATGTGTACATTTTTAATTAGAAAAAATTAGTCCCAGTTATTACTTACGGAAAACCAATAACCCTCCAGAAACTCTACTTATGTCATCTCAAAGCCTCAGAAAAATTCTGTGACATATCTCCCCATCTCACAGGAAAGGAACCTCACACTGGGAAGTAAACTGGCCAGGCTGGTGTTTAATCGAGTGGAGGTTAGAACCCGGGGTGTCCTCTCCTCTATGTATGTGTGTGAGTACTTTTCATCCATCCCACTGGGAGTCCAGGCAGGCAAAATCCCAGGAATGTCCTTCCTCCACTTCCTGAGCTACAGCTGTAAGCCAGTAAACAAACGTCCAGGCAAGTAAAGACCAAAGACAGATGCTGAGCATAAGTGGCGTCTCATCTATGCCTAAGCAGACTTTTGGCCTAGGTCTGGTGCAACCACTGTCTAAAACCAGCAGGGTGGCTCAGAGGGGGGCATGTTGGCCTGGGCTATACACTCCAGGTCACTAAGAAAAGTTTAACGCATGCCCAGAGGCCAAAGGGCAGAAGCAGCAAAATGTGGGTATCAGATGAAGGGAAGCATAGAGAGAGGGTATCAGTACTTACAGAAAGAAGGATTAAATTAGAATTTTCTAAAATAGGCCAATGAAGATGTTAAATGAGTGTTTTGCAGCAAGAAAAATTAAAACAGGATTGATGGTCGATTACTTTGTAAAATGCTAAGTTGAAATTAAACAAATGTCCTTCCTGCAAGGCTTTCTAGAGACTTTAATGTAGAGTGAACATTAACGCTAACTTCCATGTGGTTGAATTCAGAAAACTGACTTGGTTGAAAATTTTGTGCATTAATATTACATTTTCAAAAAAATAAAAAGTGCGCCATGCTCTTCTGTTCTTCTCCACCTGCTTCTCTGCACATGCCCACCTGTCTCTACAAAGCCCACCTGACATTCCGCTCCCTCACAACTTTTCATGAACTTATGAGTGTCCTGCAAATGCAATGAGCCATTCTGGGAACAGAAATCTTGATAACCACTTCAGAATATTCTCTAAATATTCACTAAGTGGGTCAAAAACATGTTGGAATTAGACAAAATACATAATCTTCCTAAATGCAAAATCTAGGGGTTTTGGTATTCTTCAAAAACTCTTAAAAAGACATGAGCTCTATAGTAGATCTAGAGAAATGTGAGTAACTGAATCAAGTAAGCCTATCTTGAAACCACTAACAATAAAATTGATTGTAATAATATGTTGGCATATGTGCCTTTTAAATAGCATATTTACAACCATCATTGCATTAATATGCACCATGACTCAATGAAATTTAAGTTATTTATTATTAACTCTAATTTTAGAGATTAAAAAGAGACCCCAAGAGGTTGTTTATATGCTCAAGGTCACGCTTCTATTAAGTAGGAGAATTGATACTGGAAATAGATTTGTATTTTGGTAAATTTTTTGAGGAGAATATTCCACATTCTAGCTGACTTTCTCAAACAATTCATTAATTCTCTCTTCAGATATCACTAAGCGACTTTTCAAACTGACCCCTGAATTTTTTTTTTATTTTGTTTTCGATATCTATATTTTCCTTTTCTTATCTAGAAATTCAGTTTGGCTTTTATAATTATCTCTTTGTGTTTCTTTTCCAGTCTTGGATCTCCTCTCCCTTTATAAAAATCAATTGGAATGTTTTAGCTATGCTTATTTAAAATCCTTTCCTAGTGTTCTACCACCTGGGTTTTGGGGTATACCTTCTCCTGTTTCTCTGCTGACTCTCCCTCATGGTAGTTGGGTTACTCATAGGCTATGAAAATTGCTAATGTAAACTCAGTAGTAACTCTAGTTGTTTTCATGGCAGTCCCACACTTATGGGTGGGTGGGAGGGAGAGCAGAGATGAGGTTACAGATTTCAAGACTTAGGATAATTTTTTTTTAAAGATTTTATTGATTTATTTATTTGACAGAGAGAGACACTGCAAGAGAGGGAACACAAGCAGGGGCAGTGGGAGAGAGAAGCAGGTTTCCCGCTGAGCAAGGAGCCCGATGCAGGACTCGATCCCAGGACCCTGAGATCATGACCTGAACCGAAGGCAGTTGCTTACCCACTGAGCCACCCAGGCGCCCCATGCTTTAGGCTATTTTTTTTTTTTTAAGATTTCATTTATTTGACAGAGAGAGAGATCACAAGCAGAGAGGCAGGCAGAGAGAGAGGCGGAAGCAGGCTCCCTGCCGAGCAGGGAGCCCAATGCGGGGCTGGATCCCAGGACCCTGAGATCATGACCCGAGCTGAAGCCAGAGGCTTTAACCCACTGAGCCACACAGGCACCCCACTTTAGGCTAATTTTTATTTGAAATTATCTGCCTAGGGATTACATCTCATGGAAAAAGCATGAATATAGATCCCAAAGCCACATATGATGTAATTTTCAGCTCCTTATTTCTTGCACTTAATTATTTTTATACTTACAGTTCCTGTAAGGTGTTATGTTTTCTTGCCTATTACTTAAGCCACTAAGTAGTTTTCTTCTTAGTTCCATTTCAGGTGTCCAGGTGACTGTTCTTTGTAAAGAACAGGTGACTGTTCTTTGTAAAGACCAGTTTTATGGTACTCAGGGTTCCAGCTCCCTGGAGACATGGGCTTTACATTTTTATCCCCCAAGGCAAGTAGGCAATTCATTACTAGTAGAGGATTGAGCTTCAACTCTCCCTCATGCTCCAATCCTAATTTCCTTTAGGCTTCTTTCTCTGGGTACTTGGGGATTTCCATTTCTTGATTTTTGGCTCAACTGTGTTTGTTTATAATATTCATACAAGCATTCATTCATTCACTCATTCAGTAAATCTATTAGCCAACTGTTTATGGTTTAAACTAGGAAGGGGAATTTCTTCTTCATCAGCCACATTAAATAGAAATCTATTCCCTGGGCCTTAAATCACATCGCTTCTCAATTACTTTTACACCTTGAAATCCATAAAATAATTGACATTATGGAAATGGTAATTATGGCTTATTTATAAAATCTCAGATTAATTTCCGAAAGACTGTCTTTATTAAATTGCATATATTCCTTGAGCCAGATTTGGTGTTAGGCAGCGAGGATTCAGGGGTTAGCAGGTGGGTTGTGGCTGATGCTACATGAGATGTACAGTCTCAGGGGAGTGAATAGGAACCACACACTCCCAGGGAATAGGGTACACACAGCAGTCCAGGGGGCATGTCTCTAAACAACCGTCCTGACGTTTAAGTCAAAAATCGAAGGATAAAAGGAGATGGTGGATTTTGCTTTTGGTTCTGTTGAATTTGATGAATTCCTTCCACGTGAGAATACCCAAGAGCCAGTCAGATTGACATGTCTGCGGGCTTGGAATGTAATTCTGGATTGGAAATATTAATTTGGCATTCCATTTGGATGATAATGTATTCCTCCCTCATGTTAAATTTTAAGTCAATGTATTTACTAACCCACGAACAGGTTTGTAAATTTCCCAAAGTATTAAAAGGAATATAATAATGAGTAAGTTTCCCTTCTGTCCGTGTCATGCAGTTAACCAGATCCCCCCTCAGAGGCAACCATAGAAACTAGAAGTTTTCTAGTGCAACCTTCCAGAGATTAACGTGAACATGTTTAGATTTTACCAAAATGTTGTAAAACTGCTCTGTGAACTGCTCTGCCTCTTGAATTTTAAGTTAGCGTATTGTAATCATCCTTCTATGTGGGCAGCGCAAGTAAAGCTTCTTCATCCTTTTTAACAATGGCATAGAAGTTCATTGTATGGATCAACAAATCCCATTGTCATGGATATTTCTGTTGTTGCTAATCTTAAATGATAGTTTAAAAATGTAAATTTCAAATACTAATCTCCCGCAATTAGAAGTCTTTTTTTTTAAAGATTTTATTTATTTATTTGAGAGAGAGAGAGAGAGAGCCTGAGCAGGGTCAGAGAGAGAGGGAGAAGCAGACTCCCTCCTGGGCAGGGAGCCAGATGCGGGGCTGGATCCCAGGACCCTAGGATAATGACCTGAGCTAAGGGCAGAAGTTTAGTCAACTGAGCCACCCAGGTGCTCCCCCCCACCCAATTAGAAATCTTATGTGACTTCTTAGTCTAAATGTGAAGTTTTCACCCAAGCTTATAAAGCCATCAGTAAGTATCTGGTGCTTCTCTTCCTCCCTGTTTGCATCCTGTTCTCCCCTTTACTTGCTCTTCATGATGTAACCAAATTGACATTCTTCCAATTTTTTTTTTCCACTGTATCAAGCTCCTTTTTACCGTATAGATTTTTTCACTGGTATACTCTTCTTGGCGTGCTGTTCTCTCTAACATGTATGTGACTGGCTTCTTCAGATTTTAATTTAAATGACTACTGAATCTAAAGTAGTCACCAACTCATGTTCTATATAAGATCACACCA
Organism: Nasua narica; assembly: GCA_028533885.1. Classification (NCBI taxonomy): domain Eukaryota; kingdom Metazoa; phylum Chordata; class Mammalia; order Carnivora; family Procyonidae; genus Nasua; species Nasua narica. The sequence goes on from CM052797.1 coordinate 6,664,471, forward strand.
ATTGAATTGCTGGCATATCATTCAAAAGTCAAAAATGAGCAAGACTTAGTCTCCTTGGGGATGCATCTCTCAGATCTCTGACTGTAGGGAGGAGAGGGCTCCAGCTGATGTGCTCTGAAATCCATGGTTTCTTTTTCACCAAGACCCACTTCTCTTGGGTACTCCCATCCGTGTAGTAGCACAATGACTGACCGTGGCAGGGACACTAAGGCAGGCCCAGGTTCCTGTAATGGAGAGTTTTAGCTTGAGGACTCCCCAGTGGCTTTACCAGACTTTCCTTAGAGGTAAAGAAATGCAGACAGTGAGCGTAGTCAATTCTTTTAAGAAGATTTATATAAAGGAAAGGAGAAAAATAAAATACCAACATTAAGAGGACATGGATGTCAAGAGGTTTCTGTGGGTTTTTTGGTTTTTTTTGTTTATAGGATAGGAGTAATCCATGCATTACAGGAAGGATCTAGTAACGGTTGGGAAATGGAAGACATAGAAAAGAATAAGGAAAGGAGTAAATTCTCCAGGTTGATAGAGTGAACAGAATTCAGAACACAGCTGGAATTATTGACTTGGGATCTTCTCTGTCACAGAAATTAAAGAGGAAAAGTAGGTATTGGTAGAGGTAGTTGAGTTGAGAAGTTAGGTGTCTTATCTGATGGAGTCTTCTCTGTCTCCTTCTCTCTTCCTCTCTCCCTCTCTTAAACAAAAGATAAAGCTATGTATTGAATGAGAGAGAAGAGAAAATGGGACTTTTGAGAAAAGTGAAAGGCTTTGGAATAATTTTATAGAGAATGGAAGAGCAAGTCGCCACATGTCAGTCATTATTGGTGACCATACATTTATAAATGCCTATGCGTGTAATTATGGAATTTTCCTCAGCAGTATTCAGCTGCCTGTATTTAAAGGTGAACACATAAAGCAACCATGTTCATCTGGAAAGAGGCTTTTTCCAGACTTCTGTGGAAAAAAAACCAAAAAAAACCACGTGTGTGTGTGTGTGTGTGTGTGTGTGTGTGTGTGTATCTCCCGAGAATTG
>CM052797.1:6665600-6748453 GCA_028533885.1 Nasua narica
AGAGATACGGAGACAGGAGAGCAAATAATTGAGTCATCAGGGAATTGAATGGGACATACAAATGAACATTGAATTCACCCAAGATAATGGGCTAGACATGGCATGAAGAAATAAAGTGAGAAAGGAATCAAAATGTATTTTTTTAAGATTTTTGTTTGTTGGTTTACTTGAGGGAAAGAGAAAGTAGGGAGAAGCAGAGGAGGCAGGAGAGGGAGAAAGAACCTGAAGCAGATTCAACACCAAGTGTGGAGCCCAAAGCAGGGCTCATGACCGTGAGATCATAACCTTGCCGAAACCAAGAGTCAGACCCTTAACCAACTGCATCACCCAGGTGCCCCAGAGTCGATGTCTTAAAAAAAAATATACTGATGTGGAGTCACAGAAGTTGACTCAGCCAAATAATGTAAGACTAAACACAAAATAAGCAAATTAAGATTTTCCAAAAGAGGAAAAACTGCCTTTCTGGAAGTGAAATGTATAAGAGACAATTAAATATGTTTGGGGCCCACATTTCAGTGTCTTCAGGCAGAATATGTTCTGGTACAGATTTTAGAGAATATCTAGGTGGCCTGGGTCCTGTTCTTTCCCACATGGCTAGGATGACCATGTTTTCAGAACTGAAAATGAAATTTATGATGTGGCAATGTATACAGTAGTCCCTACTTATCCACAGGGGATATGTTCCAAGACCGTAGTTCCACTACAAATCATACTGAATCCATATACACTGCTTTTTTTTTCCTATCCATGCATACTTATTATGAAGTTTAATTTATAAATTAGGCCCTGTAATTGAGCCCCACATCGGACTCTCTGCTCGGCAAGGAGCCTGCTTCCCCCTCTCCCTCTGGCTGCCTCTCTGCCTACTTGTGATCTCTCTGTGTCAAATAAATAAATAAAATCTTTAAAAAAAACTAGGCCCTATAAGAGATTAAAAACTATAACTCATGATAAAATAAAATGATTATCACAATATATAATAAAGGTTATATAACTGTTGTCTTTCTCTCAAAGTATCTTCTTGTTCTGTACGTAGCCTTCTTACAATGATGATGGTGTGAAATAATACAATCCCCACATGATGAGATGAAGTGAAGTGAATGATGTAGGCATTGGGACGTAGTGTTAGGCTACTGCTGACCTTCTAATGATACATCAGAAGTAGGACAATCTCCTTCCAGATTATGGTTGACGTCTGACAACTGAAACCAGAGAAAGTAAATCCTCAGATAAGGGTTGGGGGGGGGGGGGGACTACTGTATGTACTTATAAAACATGATAGAATATTGGAGGTTGGGCTTGACAAAGAAAATAAGAGGCTTACCGTTACTGTAATTACAGTCCAATGTGGTAATAAATGGGATGTAAGAAGAGAGTCCCTCCCTCGAACAATTATCTTGCTGCTTCATTTTTCTCTTCTATGGAATGATTCTTATATTGCCTAGCCAAAAGCTAGAATAGGTTGCAACAAAAAGCATGAAATCAAGTAAAGATTCTTTAGATATCTGAACCATGAATTTTCTAAAAGATTTTTTGATTGATTTATTTGAGAAAGAGAGAGAGCTCTAACATGGGAAGGGGCAGAGGGAGAGGGAGAATCTCAAGCAGACTCCGTGCCGAGTGTGGACCTGCCCCCCCCCCCAACAGGGGGCTCCATCTCAAGACACTGAGATCATGAGCTGAGCTGAAATCAAGAGTCAGTCGCTCAACCGACTGAGCCACCCAGCCGCCCCTCTGAACCATGATTGGTAATTAAACTTTGCTCGCAAATGAGGAACATCCATTCACATATAGATATTTCTACATGTTTTGCTGTTATTGGCTTCCTTCATTCCTTCAGGCAACATCTTTTACTGCCCACTATTAGGCATTAAATGAGTAATGAATAAGACACGGCCCCTGTGCCCATAGAGCTCACAATAAAAGAAAGATAAATGGTAAAAAAATAAAACTATAATACACAGCAGTAATTCCACAGTAGAGTTATAAACAGTGTTTTAAAAAGCACAGAAAAGGGAATGATTTACTGTGCTTTAAATTTTGTTTAAGGATACCATTCACTGAGCTTCCCACCCTCTGCCTGGCCCTGTGCTGTATACTTTTCTTTATCTACGACCTCAATTCATCTTGACATCAACAGAAGGTGGGTGTTTTCAGTACTGTTAGTTAACGGATATGTGAATCAAGTAGTGCAAAGGATAAACAAGTTATCCAGGTTCTCAGCTGTCAAATCACAGAAATGGAATGTGAACTCAGGGCTGTTTGACCACAAAAGACCCATTAAGTTATTTTCATGTTTCAAATGTGCAGTGTTTAAGCTTGACTTTATTTTGAACCCTTAGCCAGGTTTAATATTCAAAATGATGGGGGTCACTAATACGGTTCTGAGAGCTTTAGAAACTACAAGGTTATCTGTGATTGTTGTTGTTGTTGTTGTTGTTACTGAAACATTTTCCATTCTGAAGCCTTTATAGCCTGAGGTTGTGGCAGACATTGCTAATCAATCCTGGCACTAGTCTTAAATGAGCTGAGTGATCCCCGAGCTCTTCCACCTTCCACTCAAGGTAGGCATGATTAATTGAGAAAAATCAACAGGAAAATGGAACATACCTGCCATCTCTGTTCTAAAAGATAAACTCCTCTGGGGAGTAGAAATTTAGGAGGGAGATACATTTTTGAAGGAAGATTAAGTAGGGGAGGCTCATGGAAAATACCTAGATGAAGATTTAGTACATAGTAGAGACTTTTGAGGTTGGTAGACTCTTGACAAATTATAGGTTGCGTACATTTTAAAGAGAGAAGATGGTTCCCTTTCCTTTCTTTTCTTTGTATTATTTAATCTCTTGAATTTTGGGGATCTATCAAGAGGGCTTGTAAACAGAGTCTCTACTTCTTTGTTGATAATATGGGGACTTCAACATGACGTTGTCTAGGATGAGTGAGGAAAGGGAATCTGAACATGTGTCTCTTAGGATCCAAGTGGCTGCCTCCGAACACTGACGGATGGCTGCGTGAGGACTGAGGGTAATTATGTTGGTCAGCCGGAGGGCTTTCGCAAGTCCTGTAATCTGTCACCCCTAGAAGCCTGCCTTCTCCTTGAAAGTGACAGATGATGCATTGAACCACAGTGGTAATGTAAACCTCAGTGTGTTCCAGAATCCCATATCTACTGTTCTTATGACAGGCCCTTCTTTTATGTACAATTTATTTCTCTCTGGAAAGTTCTGTCTAGACACAGCCCTAGTTTCCAGGGATATTCCTTATCGTTAATGCATTCTCCTCAAGTATGAGAAATGAAGTGCAGGATAGACAATGAGTCTTTCTGGAACTCTGAGTTAGGATCCATTTAGAACTGGAATGATAGTCCACTCTGAGTACGAGCCTCTTTTGCAGTATCCTAGGACCCAAGGATCTTAGCCAACCCCCTACACCTACCATGTGAGGTCATTTCACTATGGTAGCAGTTCTTGAAGATGGCATTTCTATATCCTTTCTCTCAGTTAGAGTAAATGGGATGTATTCCATAAATATATGAAGTATATTCTATTTCTAAACATATAAAATGGCACCTTCTCCTAGTGTTCTGCTCTCATTATTGCTCTTACCTGGCTTTTCCTTTTTTTTTTTTTTCCCTTTGGAACACATTGTCTTCTGATGTGTTATATATTTACTTAGTCCTTTGTTTATTGCCTTTTCTACATTGGAATATAATGAATAGCAACTTTGTCTTTTTTGCAAAACAGTAACCTCAGAGCATTTCACCCCCTTGGTGCATATTCATTCAAGTTTAAATAAATGAAAGATGACATAGTAGTAGGAATACCGGTTCTGGAGTCAGAGGGGCTCTTGTTCTTTGGGACTCACCGGTTGGGTGGGAGAAGCTGGGAGGGTAGCAGGGCCCACTTTATCTTTCTGAGACCTTGATTTTCCATATCAGGTACAATAATTCCTGCCCTCGCTATATTAGGGGGTTTCCCTGAGGATCATATGGTATGAAAATATCTTGGAAGTTTTCAATTATACAAATATCCATTACAGTCACACTAATGTCAGGGATAAGAAGCAAGCTGGGTTTTGGTGGCAATGTCAATGGGAAAAACCTCTGGGAGGAGAACTTTAATATCATGGTCACTGAGGGGTTCTGTAGAAGTGTCCTTTATGCATCCCACTCTGAACTCTGTCCCTCCCTTTCTTCTTCACTTCCTTTATCCCCTTCTCAATACTATCTACACCTTAATTTGCTCGCACAAACAAAAACATGCTTAAGTAAAATTGGCAGCTTATACATGCAAAGCCAATTATAAATTTGCACTGTTGAGATGAGCTGGGAGAGGATTTTGTGTTGTCGCCATTCATTCAATGAGATTGAAAAATCCCTTTCAATTCCCCTTTGCCCAGTTGGTCCATTTCTAGCTGAGTTCGAAGTAACTACAAGGTGTAAGAAGTAACTTTAGGTAGAATCATAGTCTGTCTTATGCAGCAGAAGTGTTGACTGAGCAGATTCATGCCTGGACTCAGAGTCTCTTCCAGCCCGCAACACTATCTCACTGACGGATAAAGGATGGGGTTAGTGAGCAGGGTCAGGTTAGGGTTCTTCTCCTCTGTGTACATTAAGGCTGGGCTTGGACAAAGAGTAGCAGCTTTGGAGTCACACAGAACTAATTTTGAATCCTAGTTCTGCCACCTGTTCATTAAGAATTTTTTTTTTTTTTTTTTAGATTTATTTGTTTGTTTGAGAGAGAGATTGAGAGAGAGAAAGAACAAGCAGGAGGGCTGAGAGAGAGGGAAAGAGAATCCCAAGCAGACTCTGCGCCGACCACAGAGCCCGAAACGGGGCTCGATCCCACGACACTGAGAACACAACCCGAAGTCAGATCACGAAACCAGGAGTTAGATGCTCAACCGACTGTGGCACCCGGGAGCCCCTAGTTAAGTCTTTTTGAGCAGATAAATAAAGTCTCTGACAAAATAATGGAATCCACCTTGTAGAGGCATGAGACTGACTTGCTAACCCAAATGTAAGTGGGCATGCATTAGATGCCAAGAGCAGCGATCAGATTTAGGGGACTGTGGAGAATAGCGTAATTATAAGGAACTGTCTCCTCGGGTCACCACTTCCTTCATGGCAGCTCTGGCTTCCCCTTTTCCTGATTCCTGTCATTTCTGACATGGACGCCCCCCACGCAACCTCTAGATCCATACTGCAGGCCACATCCAATGTCATTACCCAAATGTTTCACACTTGCAGGTTCGTGTCATTGTTACTTCCGAGAACATAGTTAATACATATGGGGAATTTATTCTAATCAGTTTAATAAGCCGATTACATTCATTTAATGTAATGAAGAGAGAATGGACACTAGTGCTGCGTGAATAGATTTTATGTTGTATATGAGCAATACTTTTCATTTCATTGTTATATATTTTACTTACTTTTCTAGGAAAAAAAAACAACGTAAATTCATCAAAGTTGTGATTGATTTTATGTCTATCACGACTTATGTGGAACAGTGAATTAATTGAATTAAAAGTGTTAATTATACAGGGGTTATGCAGAGCTGGCCAAAAACAGTGAAGGCAGAGTTTAACTGAGGGTTGGAAACACTATTTTAGAGATGCCCTCTGTCATTTTCTTATGGATCAAAGGACTAGTTCTTGAGGAAAGAATTTTCAGTCCACTAAAAAGGGAGGGTTGATAGGGTTAATGCGTATATACACGTATTGGCAATGTGCAGAGCCATTTCGCAAACATGATCTTAATAGATCTTATGACAATGCTGTGAATTAATGAGAGAGACTGACAGACAGACTAGAGAGTGGAATACTTGGGCTTGGAACTGGATGTGAACTCCTGTAACCCACAATGTCAGAGAACATCACAGAAGGATGGCTGAAATTGTGCTTGCTCTGAAAGTCTTGTTATGTGAGGACTTATGGACAGACCAGGGGATGATCGATTTAGAGAAAAAAATTAAAGGAACCATGGCAATTTTTTTTTTTAATATTAAAGGCTACTCTGTGGAAGAAGAAACAAACTTCTTCTGCATTGATCCAGAGTGAAGGACTAGGATTTATAGCTGGAAGTTTCAGGAAAGCAGTTTTTTAATCAATGTAAGGCTGACCTTTCAAATAATTAGAATTGTCTAGAATCAAGCCCTGGTCAGATTCCTTAGGCTGTTCTTGCTCCTTCTTGCTGAATTCAGTTTTTCTAAATACTCTAGTTTCCTTGTTTAACTGTCCTCCAGGCCAAAGGCACTAATACAAAATTTCTTTTCCTTCTTTGTCCCATTTCCTCTGCATTAAATTAACTGGAATTTTCTATGTCAAGCACAGTCACATTTTAATTGCTTGGCCTCTGTCAACATTGGACCTATATTTTAAATATACAAATGAGGTTTATATGAAGGTAGCTTTCCCTGTGTTGGAAGGTCTACACTCCTTTCCCCAAAGCCTTCTTTTTAATCAACGTAATTTTGAACTTCTTTTGTCTATAGCTATATTACTAGCTCAAAGAAAAAAAAAAGTCTGAAAACATGGCCTGGCTTTGTGCAAATGACCTTGAGAAAGACATTTCCCCTTTCTGGGTTTTAGTATACTCATTTTCTAAAATTAATCATGTGGGCTGGAGGATCTCAGGGGTTTCTCCTGGCTCTGATTTTCCAGAATTCCATTAATCAACTTTCCTCATAGTGGAGTAGGCAAACTCTTAATTATCCAATGAAACTTTGATAGATTCTGTGTAAATAGCTGTAATTCTTTCTTTGTGTTGGATTCACTTAAGCTCTCCCTTAAATAAATAATCAGCTGCCTAATTTAGAATTGCATCCTTAACATGCCTAGTGTTTATGTGTAGGTCTAGCTGAGTGACAAAAACAAAACCAAACAAAACAAAGCAACAAAAAACCCAGAATCCTTTATTCACAAATGTGAACCTTTATTTATAATTTTGGGTTTGCAAACCAGCAGGAAAAGGCCTCCCTATTTTTAAATCTGGTGAGAAGTAACACTCTTTCCCTGTCTGGGTGAAAATAGTAATATTCTTCTTCCTTAAGAAATTGAAAGCCTCATGTCTCTCCCAGATATTCAAGGATAGATTAAGGAAAGGAAACTTGTGGTGGAGAAGAGTTAAATTACATAATTTAAAAAAACAGCAAAAAATTATGAGAGCTTCATTGGGATGTTAATTCAGATACCATACAACTCACCAATTTAATTATACAATTCAATGGTTTATATTATGCTCACAGTGCAAGGTATTAGAAATATAAAAATATAATAGATACACATATATATAAACATATGCATGTGTATATGGATATGGATATATGTTTCTGCTCCTGGTTCCTGACACAGAGCTCTTAAAATTCCTCTAGTTTCCTAAGTGATAAGAACAGTAGGAGCATCTCTTGTTCTTATATTTGGCTTCGACCCTGTCCCTGACACAGGGCTCCTAAAGCCATGTAAATTCCTATGATAGGAACACTGAAAGCATCTTTTGTTCTATTGAGACATCTCTTGGGGGTGAGGGGGCGCTTGGGTGTCTTCTGCTCACCAGAAAGACCAAGCCATGATCAGAAGCTTGGAATTTTCAGTAGCACCCCATCCTCCAGAGAGGGGAGAAGGGCTACTGGAAAAGGGGTTAATAACTGCTCATGCCTACGTGAAGAGGCCGCCATAAAATCCTAATAGTAGGGGTTTTGGTGAGCTTCCAGGTTGGTGAACACATCCACGTGGGGAAGGTGATGCAGTCCAACTCCATGGGGACAGACGCTCCTGCACTTAGGACCTTCCCTGGCCTTGGCCTGTGTACCACCTCATCTGACTGTTTATCTGCATTCTTCATCATGTCCTTGTGTATGTGGGTAAATGTTATGCGTTTCCCCAACTTCCGTAAGGCGCTTCAGCAAATTAATCAAACCCAAGGAAGGGATTGTTGTAACCTCCAGTCTCTAGCTGGTAGGTCAGAAACACACGGGAGTCTGAAGTGTGTGTGTGTGTGTGTGTGTGTGTGTAGGTGCAGGGCAGTCTCATGGGACTGATACCTTAACTTGTGGCCTCTGAGGCTCTCTCTGCGTAGACTGTGTCAGAATCGAGTCAAATTCTCACTTACCCAGCTGGTGTCACAGAGAACTGCTTGGTGTGGGGCAAAAATCCCACACATTTGGTGATCGCAAGTGTCAGAAGTGGTTTGTGTGAGTAGGAAAGTACACTCACAGGAGAGAACACAGTGGGGAAGGACTGGGTTTTTCCCTACACAGGAAGATGGAAAAGCTAAGGTTTTTCTTTCTTTCTTTTTTTTTTTTTTCCCCTTTGCACAGATTTCTGCACCCATCACCACAGTGAGTTTTAGAACCCCGTGTGCTGTGTACCTTCGTAGGGACTCCCTATCCTCCTCCCCCTACCTGCTCCCACCTGCCCCATCATAGGCAACCACTAATTTTTGTTGCCTTTACAGATTTGCCTATTGTGAACATTTTGTATAAATAGAGTCACATGACACGAGGTCTTTTGTGGCTGACTTCTTTTGCCTAGCATAATGTTTTCAAGGTGTACCAAATTGTAGCATATATCTGTACCTCATTCCCCTTGATGGCTGAATAATATTCATTATTTGTATGGATTTACCATTTTCTCTATAGCCGTTCATCAACTGGTAGACAATGTGGGCTATTTTTATCTTTTGGCTATTATGAGTAATGCTGCGAACATTTATGTTTATGCTTGTTTTTGTTTCTTTGGGTTTTTCTGTAGACCTATGTTTTAATTTATCTTGGATGTATACCTAGGAGTGGAATTGCTGGGGCAAAAGGAAACTTTATGTTAAAGTTTTTGAGAAACCACTAGACTCTTCTTCCAAATATCTGTACCATTTACATTTACACCAGGTGGAGGGTTCCAACTTCTCCACACCGTACCCAACATTTGCTGTTATGTCTTTTTGATTATAGTCATCTTAAGTGGGTATGAAGTAGTATCTCATTGTCATTTTTGTTTACATTTCCATGATGACTAACGATGTTGAACATCTTTTCATGTGCTTGTTGGTTGTTTGTACATTGTCTTTGGAGAAATGGCTGTCAGGATACCTTGCCTGGGGCATCCGCCTGGGTCAGTTGGTGGAGTGTGTGACTCTTGATCTCAGGGCCTTGAGTTCAAGCCCCACATTGGGTGTAGAGCTTGCTTAAAAAAGAAATATTTTTTAAAAAAAGATATTTTGCCCGTTTCTTAACTGGATTGTTTTGGGTTTGTTTGTTTGTTTTGAATTATAAGAGGTCTTTATATATTCTTTATACTAGTTCCTTATCAGATATGTGATTTGTTCTGCAAATATTTTCTCTCATCTAATGGGTTGTTTTTCACTTTCTTGATGGTATCCTTTGAATCAAAGAAAAAAAATTAATTTTAAAGTCTCATTTACCTCATTTTTCTTTTCTTTGCTTATGCTTTTGGTGTCATAAGAACCTATCACCAAATCAAAAGTCTTAAAGATTAATCCCTCTATTTTATTTTAAAAAATGTATAGCCTTAGCTTTTACATTTTGATTTTTGGTCCATTTTGAGATAATTTTTAGGGCCAGTGTGGATTTGGAGGTGAAACATCATTATTTTCCATGTGTATATCCTGTTGTCCTAGAACCATTTGTAGAACAGACAATTTTTTCCCCATTGAATAGTCTTGGCACTATTGTTGAAAAATAAATTGACCATAGATAATATGGTTTTATTTCTGAATTCCTAATTCTATTTCATTGATCTCTACGTCTTTCCTTATGCCAGAACCACACTGTATTGAATTTTTTGTTATTTTGCAGTAAGTTTCGAAATTAGAAAATACAAGACTCCACATATGTTCTCCTTTTTCAAGATTGTTTTGGTTAATTTGAGTCCCTCAAGTTCTCATATGAATTGTAGAATCAGCTTGGAAATTTCCAAAGAAAACCTGTTATTCTGATAGGAATTGGGCTGCATCTTTGTATCAAAGTGGGAAATACTGCTATTTTAACAATATTAAATCTTTAAAAAATAACAATATTAAATGTTCTCATCACTAAACATGGATATTTTCCCATTTAGATTTTTTTACTGTTTTTAGGAATGTTTTGTATTTTTCAGATTATAAGTTTTATGCCTCTTTTGTTAAATTTACTGTTAAGTATTCAATTTTTTTTTATTCTATTGTAAATGGAATTATTTTCTTAAGTTTATTTTAGGTAGTTGTGGCATAATACAAAAATATATTTGTTCTTTTTTCCTAATTCGTGGCACAGAACTTCTAAAACTTTTGGAATTTCCTGAGTGATAGATGTGTCTTCTGTTATTCATAATGAGTCCCTTTTGATCACATCTGAGTTTATGGTAATGAGGTGACCTAGAGTGGGACCCCTCTAGATAGCATCAGGATGGCGTTGGTCACCAAAAAGACCCAGTGACTAGAGGGTTGGAACCACCACCAGGAAGGGGTTGGGAGTAGGATGGGTATGAAGATTGAACTCTATAAAAACTCTGAACAATGAAATTTAAGGAATTTCTGGGTTGACGAACACATCACAGGGTTGAGATAGTGAGGCCCCCACAGAGGGCATGGAAGTTCTGCATAGAACCTCCCCCACTACCCATATTTTACCTGATGGAGGTAAGTAAAGTGTTCCCCTGTGTCTGTGAGCCATTTTAGTAAATTATTGAACTTTAGGAGCAGGGAATCAGGGAAACCTGTAAGGTATTGGAATTGGTCAGAAGTACAAGTAGCTCTTGGGACTTATAACTGGCATCTGGAGTAAGAATTGTCTTGTGGGACTGAGCCTCAATTTGTAGGAACTCTGCTAACTCTAAGTTGTTAGTGTCAGAATTAAACTGACGTGTGAAATGGTTCTTGGTGTTGGAAAATGCCTGAGTCATGTACAGAAATGAAACAAAACAAACAATGATTTTGGTTTACTGATATTGTAATCCTGCAATCTTGCTGGATTCTTCGATTAGTTCTAATAGATAATAGTGGATTCTTTAGGATTTCCTATATGTAATCATGTTATCTGCAAGTAAAGATAGTTTTATTTCTTCCTTTCCAATTTGGTTGTCAGTCATATCATTTTCTTGCTGAATTTGTCTGGCTAGAACCTCTAGTTCAATGTTGAATAGAAGTGGTGAGGATGGGTAAACTTTCCTTTTTCCTAATGTTAGGCGGCATTCAGTCTTTCACCATTAAGCAGGATGTAGGTTGTGGGTCTTCAAAGATACCCTTTTCCAGGGTGAATTAATTTCCCTTCTTTTCTAGTTTGTTGAATACTTTTATCATGGAAAGCTGTTAGATTTGGACAAATTATGTTTCTGCATCTATGGAGATGATCATGTCGTCCTTGTTTTTTTAATCCATTGATATGATATATTGTATTACTTTGTTTCTGAGTGTTAAACCAACTGTGCATTCCTGCCATAGATTATACTTGAACAAGGGGATATACCCATCTATATGTTGCTGATTTGGTTTACTAATATTTTCTTTATTTTTTAAAGGTTTATTTATTTATTTTGATGGGGGGTGGAGAACAGAGAGGAGCAGAGGGAGAGAATCCCAAGCAGACTCTCTGCTGAGTATGGAGCCCAGTGCTGGGTTTGATCCCTGACTCTGACATCACTATCTGAGCCAAAACTAAGAGTCAGCTGCTTAACCAAGTGTTCCACCCAGGCACCTTGGTATGTTAGTATTCTCTTGGGGATTTTTGTGTTTGTATTGGTAAGAGATTGGTCTGTAGTTTTCTTCTCTTATGGCATCTTTGTCTGATTTTGGTGTCAGTGTAAAACTCACCTGCCAAAGAGTTGGGGATGTTCCCTCCCTCTCTATTTTTTGGAAGATTTTTTAGACAGTTGGTATTATTTTAAGTTTTGTAGCGAAGCACCAAAGTAGCCTTCTGGCCCTAGACTTTTCTTTATGGATATATTTTGGATTACTATTTCAATGTCTTTACTTTTTTTTTTTTTTTAAGATTTTGTTTATTCATTTGAGAGAGAGAGAGAGAGAGCATGCACAAGTGGGGTAAGGACAGGGAGAGAGAGAAGCAGACTTCCCACTGAGCAGGGTGTCTGACACAGGGCTCAATCCCAAGACCCTGGGATCATGACTTGAGCCGAAGGCAGATGGCTAACTGACTGAGCCACCCAGGCAACCCTGTTTTTACTTTTTAATTTTTTTATTTTTTAAGATTTTATTTATCTATTTGACATAGAGAGAGCGAGCTGAAGTAGGCAGAGAGGCAGGCAGAGGGAGAGGGAGAAGCAGGCTCTCTGCCAAGCAGGGAGCCCGATGCGGGACTCGATCCCAGGATCCCGGGACCATGACCTGAGCCGAAGGCAGTCACTTAACTGACTGAGTCACCCAGGCACCCTGTTTTTACTTTTTATAGGTCATTTCAGATTTCTCTTCTTGAGATGGTTCTGGTAGTTTGTGTCTTTCTAGGAGCCAGATCATTTCTTCTAGGTCATCTAATTTGTTGTCATAGAAATGTTCCTCAGTCAGTTAAGCATCTGCCTTTGCTCAGGTTATGATCTGGGGTCCTGGGATTGAGGCCTGTATCAGGCTCCCTGCTCAGTGAGGGAGTCTGCCTCTTCCTCTCCTTCTCCTTCTGCTCCTCCCCTGCTCATTCTCTCTCTCTCTCTCTCTTTCTCAATTAAATAAATAAAATCTTAAAAAAGTTATAGGGCTTTTTATTTTTATAAGATCAATAGCAATGTTCCCACTTTCTTTTACTTCTGATTATAGCAACTTGAATCTTTTCTCTCTCTTTCTCATCAGTTTCCTACAGATTTGTCAATTTTGTTGTTTTTTTTTAGAGAATAAACTTCAGATTTTATTTAGTTTATCTATTGTTTTTCTGTTATCTATTTCATTTGTGTTCACTTTTATCCTTATTATTCCATTTTTTCTTTTTGCTTTGAGATTAGTTTGTCCTTCTTTTCCTAGTTTCATATGGTAGAAATTTAGGTTGTTGTTTCAAGATCTTTTTTTTTTAAAGATTTTATTTATTTATTTGACAGAGGGAGAGAGATCACAAGCAGGCAGGGAGGCAGGCGTGGGATTGGGGAAGCAGGCTCCCCGCTGAGCAGAGAGCCCGATGCGGGGCTCGATTCCAGGACCCTGAGATCATGACCTGAGCCGAAGGCAGAGGCTTTAACCCCCTGAGCCACCCAGGCACCTGGCACCCCTCAAGATCTTTTTTTAATGTATCCATTCACAGCTATATAATTCCTTCTGAACACTACTTTTAGTGCATCCGTAAGTTTTACTAGGTCGTGTTTTTGTTTTATTCATCTCAAAATATTTTCTAATTTCTATTGTGATTTATTATGTTTTCCATTGGTTATTTAGGAGAGTGCATATTTAGGCTCTTTAGGATTCTACATATTTGTGAGTCTCCCAAATTTATGTTATTTCAGCCTGAAGAAATTCCTTCAGAATTTCTTGTACAGCTGATTTGCTAGCAATAAATTTTCCCAGTTTTTGTTTATTTGGGAAAGTCTTTATTTTACCTTCATGCATGAAACATATACTCCTGATATGTCTGTGTTGCTGTCCGTGATTGTATCCTACACTTCTCTGAGGCTCTGTTGATCTTTCTCCATTCTTTCCTCTTTGTTCTCCAGTTTGTATAATTTCTATTGATCTCTCTTAAAGTTCACTATTTCTTTTTCCTGCTGATTCAAATACACTATTGACCCTCTCTAGTGAATTTTTCATTTCAGTTATTGTGTTTTTTTAACTCCAGAATTTCCATTTATTACTTTTTTTTTGTAATTTTCATTTCTTTATTGATATACTTTGAGAAGATATTGTCATCATACCTCCATTTACTTCTTTAATCATGGTGTCCTTTGACTTTTTAAACATATTTATAATAGCTGCTTTGAAGTCTTTGTTAAATCCTACATTTACTCACTCCTGTTCTGCTCTCTGCTGTTTTGTCCTGTGTATGGGTCAGACTTGCCTGTCTCTTTACTTACTGCCTACTTTTTCTTAGAAACTAGACACTTTACATAACATATTGTAGCAACTCTGGATAATGGCTCCCTAACTCTCTTTGGGGTTTATTATTGCTACTTACTTATTTATTTTTTAATGATTGACTGGATTATCTTTGTGAAGTCTATTTCTACTGTAGTGAGTTAAATTACAAATGTTGCTACAGAATTATGTTCAAGATAGACTTCTAGTGAAATTGTGAAAGTAGTGTGCATAGAGCATGTCCCCAATGATAAAACAGGTGGTACCTGTGTGCCTGCATGTCGCATAGTCAGTTTCGAAAACAACAACGAACTGGTAAAATAGCTGCCTCTGGGAAGGAGGACCGAGAACTGGTGGGCTCATTTTCCTTACATGCTATTTTTAATGTTTTTTTTGCCTTGTATGCAGTTCTTCATAAATTTACAAGCGTAGAGCAACTGAGTTGTTTTGTTTTGTTTTTGCAATTAGAAAAAAAATCCTAGCTATCTCATATTAAATTCATGAGTGTTTTAAATAGAAATTAAATTATTTCATTTATTGGAAATTCTTTTTTTTTTTTTAAAGATTTTACTTATTTATTTGACACAGAGAGAGAGATCACAAATAGGCAGAGAGGCAGGCAGAGAGAGAGGGGGAAGCAGGCTCCCTGCCGAGCAGAGAGCCTGATGGGGGTCTCAATCCCAGCAACCTGAGATCATGACGTGGGCCGAAGGCAGAGGCCTTAACCCACTGAGCCACCCAGGCGCCCCCATTTATTGGAAATTCTTATTAGGGATTAATGATTAATAAACATTAATATATCAAAGTGCATTATCTCAAATTTATTTGACATTTTTAAAAAACAAACTGATCTTAGACTAGTGTTTCATCTGGGAAAATCATTAGTAAAATCAGAAGTTTTAGGAAAAAGGTCTAACCCAGAACAGAAATGTTAGTATGGAGGATATGCATGTGTTTGTTCAATGTTCCTCTTCCTACTCTGCTGTTGGCCTTCTTCAATGGCTATCAGCTTTTCCCCTTGCATTCATCCCTAGACCTCGAGGGTCTCCCCTTACATGGCTGCTGCTTCTTGCTTAACGAGAGTTCCAAGATCATTCACAGGGTGCATTTATTTCTCCATAACTGCAGGCGACTTCTTCTCAGACTTCATTGTCTGAGTCCCTCTCTCCATGAAGAGTTCGTGCCTTCCACCTTTGGAGCATGGCTCCTCTCTGATCAGGTTCACTGCAGCAAGATTAACCTGTCATTAAAAAATATATAATTGTACTTCAGTTTTCTCCTGTTTCGTAAATGGATGCTGAACTTAGCTCCAAAGCCCCTTGCCAGAATGCAGCTGAAAAGCCTTTGGCAACAGAAAGCTGATTATTTGCAAAAGTGGGACTCCTAATTGGAAAATGTGATGGAATGAAAATAGTGAGTCCCCAGTAATCGCCTTCTAAAATGATAATGTGTTCCACTTAATGAATATTAATGTGTCATATTCATGAGTCTGGAAAATTTGAACCTGTGAGATAAGAATTTGTCCTACCTCAGAATCAACATTCTCACTCATTCACACATTCTCATTCACATAGACAAGACGCCATTCTTGATGGGGCACCTCTCATTGATAGCAATTAGCATGTGTGCAGACCTCTAATTGGTTGTGAATTTTTAAAAAAATTTTTTTCTGTTCCTGAGAATCATTATGCATGCTTTCATAGTCTGTACTCTGTTCTATTCTAAATTTTTAACAGCAAATGCCCATGTATTTTACCTCTCATTTAATTCCTCACTGCCCATAGGGAAGGTACAACATATAAGGTGTGACTGTAGTTTGGAAGGACTGTTTGTTTTATGAAGAAATAAGGAGTCTATACATCTAAAAGTGGTGTGTGTGTGTGTGTGTAGAAATACTCTTGAGATGCTACTTATTCCAATAATGTAGTTATTAGCAAAAACATATGGGGAACTTCTCATGGAGGACCAGGTCCGTTTTCTCAATAAAACGTGCAGGTCTGTACTATGGTTAGCTAGGCGGAGCCAAACGCAATGGATTTCATTTAAGACACAATTTTTGTACGGTAACCAGGGTTAGACCCCATAAGGACTCCAGAATAATTAGAGCCCGTCCTTGAGATAATTCCACTTTTCAAAACTTGAGACTTGCTTGAAACACACACACACACACACACACACACACACACACACACACACACACACACTATGTTATTGAACTATAATTCATATACCATACATTCACCCATGTAAAGTGTACATTTCCATTGTTTTTAATACAGTCACAGAGTTGGGCAGCCAGCACTATAGTGAATTTTAGAACATTTTTATCAGTCCAGAAAGACAACCCATACCATTAACAGTCTCTCATCATTCTGAGGCAACCACTAATCTACTTTCTGCCTCTAGAGGTTGCTTATTCTGGGCATCCCATGTACTACACCGGAACTGTACGGTTTGTGGTCCTTTATGTCTGGCTTCTTTCAGTTAGGCATAATGTTCTCAAGGTTCATCCATCTTATAGGATGTATCAGTACTTCATTCCTTTTTTAAAGTTTTAAAAAAATTTTTTTTAAAGATTTTATTTATTTATTTGACAGAGAGAGAGAGATCACAAGCAGGCAGAGAGAGGGGGAAGCAGGCTCCCTGCTGAGCAGAGAGCCCAATGTGGGGCTCGATCCCAGGACTCTGAGATCGTGACCTGAGCCAAAGGCAGAGGCTTTAACCCACTGAGCCACCCAGGTGCCCCAACTTTTTAAAAAAATTTTGATAACTTGGGACTCTCTAAGAGAAATATCAGTTATTGTTGAAGACCTGCCCATGTAGAATTTATTTTTCAATCAGTTGAACATATATAAATGAATACTTATTCAATACAAAATATGTGTCCCAAGAACAAATTATATTTTATGGCACGGAAAAATTAGATTTTGCCCTCTTATTCTCTAGGAAGAATGGAATCAGATAGTGGGGGATCTTTTGTTTTATTTTGAGGCAATCTTCATGTAATGGCTATTTTTCAGAGCAGAAATTTCAGTTCTGTACAAGACATGAGAAAAGAAAGCAGAGAGGAAAAGTTTCTGAAGGATGAAAAAAGTTAAGCAGTGCTTGATAGAAGGAAGTTCCCAGGAACATGAGGGACACAATAACAGTAAGAGAAAAATTTAGGAAAGAAGAAATAGGTTGAGGGAGGTGATTTATTCAAAGGTAAAAAGCTTGCCTTGTGTCCCCCGAAATTTATATTTTGAAGCCCTAACCCCTAATATAATGGGATTTAGAGATGGGAACTTTGAGAGATAGAAGTCGATGACGTTTCCAAGGTGGGGCTCTCCTGATGGGATTAGTGCCCTTAGGAAAGTAGGAAGAGACACCAGAGCACTCTCACTGCGTGAGAGAACAGAGGGAAAACCACCACCTGAGGTTCTCACTGGGAACTGAGTTGACTGGTACCTTGACCTTGGGCTTCTCAGCCTCCAGAACGGTGCAAAATAAATGTCTCTTGTTTAAGCCACCCAAACTGTGGCATTATGGCACTCCAAACAGACAAATGCATAGGTCTTTAAAAATCCCATACTGTGCTCTTGATGAAATCCTTAATGAAACTCTATTTCATCTTGTGTCAATGGGGGAAGTGCTCAAGGCTATTTTGAGGGCTTTGTGTGAGGACCACAGGAGAATCCCTCCCAGGACAGAGTTCTATTTCTGTGCAGGACCCAGGGTAATATCTGACCAGATGGGGTTGTATGCTTCTGGTACTTTCTCCAACTTCCAGCCTCCTCCCCTGGCGCCCCTCACAGCTTGTTGCTGGCCAAGTGAATCACTTCCTTCCCTATCAGTGCTGATGTGTTAACTTTGGGGAAATCTCAGTGCAGCGATCCCTAGCCAAATCTTAAGAAACACCACGCTTGGCAAAATCGCAACTGATAAAATCAGTTTCATAGCAAATATGGGATTAGGGGAAAAACAATAAAAGCGGCATTGAATGTATGCGTGAGTGTAAAGAATAAATAAAATTTGTAGAACGCATTCATTCCCCAGAACAAAGCAAATTTCTCATCATTGCAACTCCGCTCCAGTAGGTAAATGGTCCCCCGGTCACGGTCTTCAGCTATCCAGGGGAGACACTGCTGCTGGGCACTGAGAGACCGAGACAGACCATGACTTTGCAAACCAATCCTCAGGTGCCTGAAACTCAACGTCTTTTCAACTTGCATTCTCTCTGGTATCATTCTTTCACTGGATTGAGAAACAGCATGGGGCAGTGGTGAGGAGGGGGGACGCTGAGGTTTGAAGTCTGAGATTGAAGGTCAGCTGTGCAGTGTGTGACACACACCCATGGCAGGATTCTGTAACTTCTCTGTGCCTCATCTGTAAACACTGATGAAAGTCATACTTACCTGGGGGCACTTGGGTGGTGCAGTCCGTTGAGGTTCCACCTTTCGGTTTCGGCTCAGGTCATGATCTCAGGGTCATGAGATCGAGCCTGGCATTGGGCTCTGGGTTCAGGGTGGAGTATGCTTAAGACTCTCTTTCCTTCTCCCTCTGCCCCTCTCCCCCCTCTAAAATAAATGAATAAATCTAAAAAAAAAAAAAAGGAAGGAAAGAAGGGAGGGAGAGAGGAAAGAAGGAAAGGAAGGAGGGAGGGAGGGAGGGAGGAAGGAAGGACAGAAGGAAGGAAGGAAGGAAAGTCATACTTACCTGAGAGTCTTCATGAAGATTCCATGACTTGATGCCAGTGAGAGTCTCTGGTTCACAGGAAGCACATGTAGGCCTTTGCTGTGTGTCATTTTCAGAGGCTAGATCGCATGTTGGTGCACCGTTGGCCTTTACACAGTTACCTTGTTGGCTTAGTTATCTCAGGGGTGATGTCCTGGCTATGGACTAGAAGGATATGGTAAAAAAGAGATTACTTTTGGTCCAACTTGACGCCTGGCCCAATGACCCTGACCATACGAAACCCTCCTTCCTTGTTGAGGGGATCACAGAAGCACCAGCCCCTGAGATTGGCTGGACACGTTCTGGATTGCGAATGTGACATTTGGCCCTTTTATAATTACACATCCATAATCATTGCCCTCTTGGGAATTGGGAACCTGAGAAACTTTGAGCTCTTAGAGTCATAATAGCTCAGAATTAACACGCGAAGGAAACGGACATCTACCTAATGTAAGCAGTGATCTGTACGATTATAGGTAGTTCTAATTTTCATCTACTTTTGCTATAATAAATGACAATGTAGTTGGTGGAGAAGAATGAAGAAGGTATGTTCAGGGCTGTGAATATTTTTGACCTTTCTGGGGCGGGGGGGAGAAATCTAAAAGGCAAAAGGGAACGAGGTATCACATACACACACCACACAGAAATGATAGTTGAAATTAATTTAGGAACACATGAATAATATTTTACAGTTTTAATATTTTCTTTAAATATTTTCTTTATACATGTACTCATGTACTCTTTACCAAAAACATGAAAAATAATCTTAGCATATATCATATTTTTAATGCCATCCTCCATTCTCTCGTTCCCTTCTTCATTCTGCACCTCAGCCAAATCCCTGCCTTGTACCCTTGTTCATTCTGCCAATGCTGGTTAGAAACATAATAGGCACCCTTTAATAGTTTTCTCCATGTTTAAAATGTCTTAATCAGGGATACGTAAAGAGATTTCTTTGTCTTTGCTCCCATTTTTAAAATAGATCACCTTGTACTCACTTTTCTGCACCTTTTTTCCCTCCAATAATACATCAGGGAAAAAAAATCCAAGTCAATTAGAATAACTCTAATTCATGGTTTTTAAATGCTGCAAGTACCCGAATGGTGTAGACAGACAGCAATCGACCATTCCCCTCAGCTTTTCTTGTTTATTTGCTTCTCTAACTCATATCCAGTGAGAGCTTGTACCTGAAATTTGCATTTTCCTGGGAACCAATGAGTTCACACATCTTTTCATAATTTTGTTGGCCGTTTGCGTTTGCTCTTTGGTACAGTTGTCATGAATGATTATGGTTCTTTAGCTCTTTTGTGTCATTTAGAGGGGCTCATTGCTTCTTCCCCCAAATCTAATATTTGCCTATTTTCTTTATGTGTGGTCTGATTGATCGTTCAAAATTTATCTATTTTTAGATAGGCAAATGCGTCTTGTTTTTTCTTTGATGGCTTTGGGATTTCTAGGGTGGGTTAGAAATTGTTTACGGCTTCTGGATTGTATATCCTGTCTTCAAGATTGTCTCTGAGAGTTTTATTACTTCATATTCTACATTTAAGGTTTTAATCCATCTGGAAAATATTTTCATATTTTGTGTAAAATCGAGGTCCAATTTTATTTCCTTCCAGATGGGTAACCAGTTCGCCAGCACCATTTATTAAAAAGTCTGTTCCTTTCCAACTAAACTGAAATACCAACTGAGTTCTCATATGGACCGGGATGTATTCCTGGATTTTCTATTCTGCTTCCTTAATCCCACCATCTCTTCTGGCCAATGCCTTATTGATTTGATTACAGTGTTTGTAGACGTCTTCATCTTGGCATGACCAGAACTCCACTCCATCCTTCCTTCCCGTTAAAAAAAAAAAAAAAAAAGTGTAGCTATTATTTTTGAACATTATTTTTCCATGTCAACTTTAAAAGCATTTTATATCATCATTAATAAAGATACTCCTGGGATGTAAATGAATGTTAGTATATTTATTAATTTAGAAAGATTTTATGTTTTGTGATCTTAAGTCTTCTATCCAAAGGGATAGTATATCTTTCCATTTGTTTAAATATTGTTTGATCTTTCAGGAGATTATATAGCTTTATCCACTCTAGCCAATGCCATTTCTATGACACATTTCCTACCTCTTTTAAAATTTATTTTTGCTTTTATAACTGAATTTTTGTTTTCCTATTTCTGTGTGTCGCTGCCTACTGCTAACTTGCAAATCCTGTTATAAATTCTATTTTTTTTTCAGTCTTTGAGGATTTCTGAGCAAGAAATGGGATCATTGTAAAATAGGTTCGGTTCTTTCTTTTAAGCATTTATGTATTGAGTTAGAGTAATGTTAAATTATAATTGTGATAACAGGTAACATCCCAGTCTGATTTTTTTAAATTTTAGTTTAAATAACAAGTATTACCTATATAGGAGAATATTTTCTGCTGTGTTTCATATTTTATATTTTATTTGTTTCCTTGTTTCATTGTTGACTTAATATTTTATTTAAAAGATTGCTAAATTTTGGGACTCCTGGCTGACTCAGTCAGTAGGGTGTGTGACTCTTGATCTCAGGGTGATGAGTTCAAGCTCCATGTTGGGCATAGAACCTACTTAAAATAAAATTAAAATTAAAAAAAAGCTAAAATGTTTTAAATTTAAAAAAAATGCTAAATTTTATCAAGCATCACTTCAGCATTGATCTATTTGCACATGTTTTGTTCTTTATGTTCTTGACCTGATGTATTATGCAGATAGATTTCTTGATATTAGCCATTCTGGCTTCCTGGAATAGACCTTACCTGGTCATAATATAATATTCATTTAATAACTTTGCAGTATCAACTTTCTAATATCCTATTTGAATTGAGATCATATAATATTTTTCCTTCCTGTGGCATCTTTATTGTATTTTGTTATTACAGTTAAACTGTCCACATAAATGAATTGGATAAATGTCCATCTTTTTTTTATCAGTTGGTGGCTTAAATAACATTGGGATGACCTACTCTTTAAAGCTTAGATAAATTTAGCTGGAAATTCACCTAATCCTGGTGTCTTTTATTATCCCTTCTATGGTAATTAGCCTGTTCACACTTTCCACTTCTTACTGGGTCAGTTTTGGCAACTGATACACTGCTAGGAAGTCAGCTGTTTCGTGCAGGTTTTAAGTGTATTGCCAGAGAGCTGCATGGTTGACAAAACATTAATGGAAAATCTAGAAAACTAATTCCATCCATAATGTTACATAACGTAAATAGGTAAAATTGGATATGTACATAGTCATGCCCTGGATAAGGAAAAAAAAAAGATTGAATTTGGGGATAGACTGTTGGGTAATTATTCTCCCTGTGAGTTTCTGCTACTTTAATAAGATATCAGCAATATTATGAAAAAAATGAAGCGATGTAGGGGTACCGGATTTGTGCACGTATGGGCTCAGGTGCTGGGTCTGCTAGGTGATCCCTGGGGTAGGTGGGCCAGTTGCTGGGATTCACCTGGCCTCAGTGTCCTCGTTTGTAAAGTGGGGATAATAACAGGACCATCCTCCTCGGGTTGATCTGAGGATCAACTGACACAGTGTCGGTGTAAAAAGAGCTCAGCACAGTGTCTTACACGTTATTCTCTCCAACTTCCGGTTAGTTGTTGTCATCAAAAAAGCAGATTCTGAGCGAACCTTGTGGCCACACTGCGGCTCTCATCACAACAAATATCCCTGAGGATCCCAGTTAGCCTGCCCAGCCTTAAGGGATGAGACAGCCAAAATAAGTAGTTTTGTGATATAACTGCTTTGTTAGGATTAAACTTACAGGTGCTGGGGAGTCAAGAGTTCAGTGGAATTCGAGCTGATATGCAGATGGCAGAAAGGCCTCCAGGCGGAGGTGTCAGAGTGACAGTGCTAAGAAAAAGAATAAATAGGCCCAGCAAGGAAAAGCTGGAATTTTGGGAGAGGCAGCAGAGTATCACTGACAGGGATGCCAACAGTTTTCAGGCTGTCAGAGTTTAAATCTTGTTTCTACCAACTACTGGCTGTGCCTTTGAGACTTAGGGTTTTCACGTTTAAAACGAGGCTAATAATAACCCTTGCCTCCTAAGTTAATTTGAGAAAAACACAGATGATGCATGAAAACTGCTTGACACATAGCAGGCACTCCCCCCAAAATATATAAATTTTTATATTCAAAGATGATCAAAGCAACACAAATAAGTAAAGGCTCTCAGATAAAACATGGGGTGGGGTAGCGTGAGTTCCAAGATGGCTTCATGAGCTATAGGTGTAGTCAGCAAGAGATAAGGGATGGGAATTCCTCTAAGTGGTCTGATGCCTAAAAGAGAAAGACAATGGAGAAAATAGTATATGGCACGTTCCCTAACTCCTCCTTAAACTTTTAACTGGATTTGGAAGACATCTATGTTGGTCAGTGGCATGGTATTCAAAATCCAATTGGATTTTCTGGGTGTTAGTAGTTATGACAATTTAGGTTAAAAAAAAGTGGCTATAGGTGTGCAGATATGCATTTAGGAATGACCTTTTGGGGGAAAGTAGAGGGTCTCATCCAGTGATGGTTAAACAGTGTAGTGTGGAGGCAAGCAGAATTAATAAGAATAATACCAAGGAAAGGCTAGGTTGGGGCAGAAAATGGGAGATAAGATGATTGCCATCATACATCATGAGGATTTTAAAGTTTGGAAGTTTGACTGTCTTTTTTTTTTTTTTAATTATTTGTTCTCAAAGTTGTTGTTTTGTCATCTTTTAGGCAGGTTATGTTCAATCAAGAGGCTGATCGTTATGGGAAGAGAAAGGGGATTTACTATAGTGAGAGTCTAGGGGAAAGCTCTTAGAGCTACGGAATAGGGTTCTATCCCTTGGGTGTGAGAAGGAGACATAAATGTGGCCACGATTGCTAAAATGTTCTGTATACATGTGATTTGCTCAATTTGCTTGAGGTTTGTACCCTGATGTTCCTTTTACAGCAGTAAAAAGTCCTGAGCACTCTAGAGGGATGGCCAAGTGTATGTTGCTGGAAGAGATCAGGTAGCTAGGAGAGAATCATAAGGGAAAGACAAAAAAAGAGCCCCTGGTGCATTGTCTTTGGATGAGAAATTCTGCTTTCTGGAAGAGAAGGCAGAAAGCTATCAAAGAAGAGGAAAACCCAATTAGTTCATCATCAGGGTGATGTTTTTAATATAGATGATGTCTCTGAATTCATAGTCAAAGAGAGAGTTATGTCAGGGGGATTGGAAGAAGAATGAGAAAAAGATCCAGAAAAATGAGCTGGAAATGAGAATATGAACAAAGAGATACCATTTATCAACTGCCAAACAGGCAAAGATTTAAAAAGAATTATAGTACCTAGTATTACCCGGGATAAATGGAGAATGGAACTCTGATTTACGCATGACTGGTGGGGATATTTATTTATCAGGACAGCCTTGCTGGACTAGAATTTGGTAA
Organism: Nasua narica; assembly: GCA_028533885.1. Taxonomy (NCBI): domain Eukaryota; kingdom Metazoa; phylum Chordata; class Mammalia; order Carnivora; family Procyonidae; genus Nasua; species Nasua narica. The sequence continues at coordinate 6,689,745 of CM052797.1, forward strand.
TGTGTACGGAAAGCCTTAAAAATGTGCAAACTTTCAAAGCCATTGTTTTAGTTAGGATTAGTTCAGCTGTATCTGATAGAAAACCAAATTCAAAAGTGAGTGAAATAAGATAAAGTGTACTTCTTCCTTCTGGAAGTGAGCAGTCCATGGCTGATATGGCACTTCTGGCCCTTTCTACAGGGTACCACGGACCCAGGAGAACACTTGTACCTGTTTGCTTGAACAACCTGGGCAAAAGCTTCTTTTCATGTCTTTTGAGGCTCTTTTAGCCCCAGCCATCCTATCAGCCCTCTGACAGAAGGAAGACAAAAGAAAACTTGGCTTTTAAACAACACTTTGCAGAAGTCACACACTATACTTCCATTTAGATCCTAATACCTAAAGCTTCTGGTGGAAAAGGTGGCTGGAAAACATAGCTTTTATTGTTGTGGTCTATGTGCTCACTGAAAATTCAGAGTTCTAATACTAAAAGAAAAGCCGGGAACAGCAACTGGGAATGGTTTAGCAGCAGTCTCTGACCTATTCCATTATGAATTTATCTAAGGAAGTAATCAGAAAAATACTATATATATATATATATGTGTGTGTGTGTATGTATGTATATGTACATATAATATATGTTATATGTATATACAGCTAATATTGGAGAAAATCTGAAATCATCTAAGACCTCCAGCAGGGAAATGGTTCAACAAATATTATATGTATGTATATAGAAGCTCTGCGGCCACTAAAATGACATATAAAAATGAATTTCCTGACCTGAAAAATAATTGTGATACATTACCAACTGAGGAAAATGGTGTATAAAATGGTATGGCTAGTATCATCCAAATCTGTAAAAAAAAGTACACGAAATAAAAGTCAGAATGGATATACATTACATATTAATCTCTATTGTCAATTGTTGGAAGTATTGGCGATTTCTTTTCCTTTTTTTTTTTTTTAAGATTTTATTTATTTATTTGTCAGAGAGAAAGAGATCACAAGTAGACAGAGAGGCAGGCAGAGAGAGAGGGGGAAGCAGGCTCCCTGCTGAGCAGAGAGCCCGATGCAGGGCTCGATCCCAGAACCCTGAGATCATGACCTGAGCCAAAGGCAGGGGCTTTAACCCACTGAGCCACCCAGATGCCCCTGTATTGGCAATTTCAGTTTTCTTCTTTCTACTTCTTCAAATTTTCTGAGTTTCCAATGATTATAAATACGTCATCAAATTAAGAAAACTCTCCAAGCAGGGTTTCACAGCTCCTTTGCATTACCACAGACAATTACCTCTTTGAAATCCTGCTATTTCTCAAAATATCACTGTGATCTGCTGATTCTCCCACTTTTGACATTTTTTACACTAGTCCTCCCTAAGCAAAACTAGCACATTAATTTCCCAATAAAACAATTCTTATCGTACTGTTTCTCTGATAACCTTACGTGCTCTGCAACGGCTTCTTGGGTTATAATAAATAAAAATTCCTTTCCTTCAACTTCAGAGTTCTTTGCTAGACATTCCAAATCTGCTTTGCTCATCTCATCATTTCAATGACATCTGTCCTGCCAGATGTGCTAGTTGCTGGTCCCAAAGGGGTCCAGCCTCCTCCTGCTATATGTCAATACTCAAGTGTTAACTATGTCAAAAATCTCCATCTGTCTCCATCTTTGGTCATTGAAACCCATCTTCCATAATCTTTAAGGTTCTTCTTAGACGCTATCTCCTCCCTGAAGCAATTCCAATAGATGTGATCTCCACTAACTTTTTAAAATAGCAATGGCTGTCTTCTGTCTCACAAAATAGCTATTTTGGGCTTGCCTTCACCCTTTTCTTAGAATCTTGCAAGTTCCCCTTAAGCCTATGTCTCCACGCTATTCATCTGTGCATCTGCCATTATGCCTATTGCAGAACTTAGGTAGAATAGGAGCTCATTGAACTAACTTTAATTGAATAAAATTTACATGTGGTGATAAGGAGGTTGCCATTGCCACAGGGAAAGGGGAGAGGGAGAACAGAGAGGTAAAGTGATGTTGAGAGGATGTTTCAGAACTATGAAAGAAAGAGGCAGCGTGAAATGAAATGAGTTTCTGAAGAATAAAATATAACTGAACTTTAATTAAATGAAAAGCATTAGAGGTAGTGAAAAATGTTTTAAAAGCAGTAACCAAAAAAAAAAAAAAAAAGCGGTAACCAAAGTTTTTCTTAATTATGCATGAAGTTCTCCCTAAAATTCATCTTATCTTGAATACTTCTAGGGACAAGGAACCTATTACCTCACATGGTAGTTTATTTCTTTAGAGGACAACTCTAGTTTATAGAAATGTCTTTTTGTGTATTGAGACAAAATAAGCCATTAGTTTTGCTCAGTTTTTTTCCCATTTCACCTCAAATTCTACTAATCTGTGACAGCCCTTCATAGATTTGATTAAAACCATCATGTGCTCTCCAAAGTGTTTCTTCTCTTAGACTAAGCTCCTTGGTTTTATTCCCTCACTTCTCAACCCTCCTTCCAAAGTGCATACAAAGGAGACTATCTTTGCCAGTGGATAATATTCTCCCACTGATATCATTAGATCTGATGGCATATGTTACCCATCTTTAATATACAGATTACCTAGTACCTAGTAGCATATCACTACTTTTCTTACTTTTCCCAAAAATATGTGAGCAGTTTTTCAATTCTATGAAATGTGAAAGTAAGCATCATTAATGAATAGTTATTTGTATTAACTCTTACATCTGATTCTCAACACAAATTCCTAACTCTTCAGATTGCCACTCCCAAACTGCTTTCTTAAGGAACTGTGGGAGCACTAATAATATCTCTAAGAAGGAGAAAGTCCAAAAGAGGTGGGTGAATCTAAATGTTATCCCATGGCTGTCTCAGAGGCACAGATGCATGGAATCAACAACAGGAAGTGCTTACAAAATGGATCAATCCTTAAGCGATTTCAAACTCTGCCTTATGTTTTTTCTGTTAATCTCATCCAGGAAGCTACAGTGTCAGAAGTTTGGAAATTAGAAATGGAACATAGTTGAATTCACAACTCTCTAGAGAAGGACAACTTGCATTTTGTGATTTACTCTCAGGTCATGATAAACACTAAACTCTTGTCTGTATCTGTCTACGAAATATGTATCAGACATACAGGAAAAAGGAAGTGAATGAATAAATGAATGAATGAATGAATTGTATACATGCACACAGTTTATGAAACCATGTGAAGAATCTTTCCAGAGACAAGAGATCTTCATTGTGGAGGGATGGTGGGTGTCAGTTAAGGAGGAATAAAATCCACAAGAGAAAGTTGTTATAAAGATCAGAAACCTAATGAATACTGTTTCCTTCTCTACCAGTTGAAGAAACATATTTGACAATTAAATATATTTAGAACTAAAGGGGCACGAAGTACCTCTTTCTATGGATAAGGGAAAAAACTAGAAGTCAAGTATCCTGTACAAGGTCAGCCCCTGGTTAGTTGCAGAATTGGGATGAACATTCAGATGTCCTGACTTAAAATTCAGCAGTCGTTCTGCCACAGAAAGAGAAATATATTTGTTTTATTTTGGCTTACAATTTCGAGCATAAACCCTAAGGAGGCAGAAAAGGGAAACCACGGAGAGAAACATGGCACCACTGTCATAGAGAACTCAAGAAAGAGTAGGAAAAGAGAACCCAGACATTAGAGGGGCCAGTATATGCTGCTTGCAGAATGGGGACGCCAGTACCTTCAGCAAATAGAATAAGAAACAATAACAAGTTAGGTTCTGGAAGGTTTTATTAGACTGATGCAAAAGAAAGAAGAGTTACAAATATATTATTTTCATCTCAATACTGGTTCCCTAATTTCAATGATATTAATTTCATTGATTTGACACTATTTGAGTAATTAAGGGAAATGAAAGGATAATCCTGAGTCCTCAAAGGAAACAGAGCAGCTGCCCCGATGGTATCAAGCGAGGCTCATTCACTGCTATTTGTAACCCTTGAAAAAGGCCCCACTGGGCCAAACTCTGTGGATTCATTGGTATCTTTCTATTTTCTTAAAAATATTAATGGATGATTCTAACAGCCTGTCTCAGGGGCTGGTGACATACAACCAAAGACAAAGCTCCTTGCCTCCTTTTGAGTTGCCCCAGGACAGGGTCCAGGAGTTTCCTCTTTTCCTCAACCCACCACGCTTCCACAAAGCCATTGCCAGGGCCAAGGTCAGGACTTGGGAAGGGACGTTGCTAACATCTGTTGATGGTGATGGTCTGTGCTGATGTTTCATATTATTTTTTTCTTCCTCTTTGGGACTTGGCTATGCCTATAAATAAAGAAAGGAAGAAATCTTCTTTCTCTGTTACATTGTTCCAAAATAGAACTAATTAGACCATTTGGGAAAGTGGCATGTAGTTCAGTGAAACAGACATCCTGGATTTTCTAAAACAGTGCCAATTCCAAATATACATTCTTAATGTTTCTGTAAACATATGACATATGCTGAAAATTTAATGTTCAGAGGTCCCAACTATATCTTCTCTGATGGCTTTTGTACAAAACATGGTGTGTGTATGTCTGTATGTGTGTGCATGTGTGTGCCCTTTTTCGTTTGAGAATATGAATGCTCTATACTCTGGCCTGTATGGCAGTGCTTCTCAAAGTGTGGTCCCCAGACCAGCAGCAGCATCACCAGGGAGCTTGCTAGAAATGCCATTCTCCAGTCCCATTCCTGAAATCTGTTTGAACAAGCTCTCCAGCTGATTATTTTTCATGATACAGATTGAGAAGCACTTCTGTAGGGTATAGTTTTCACAATTGCCAATTTTTGATATGGTCTACATGGAAACTAAACCTTTAGACATAGTGTGGGGGTCTTGGAGTGAATATGACTCCAAAAATTCAATTCAGAATTTATGAGGTCATTTGAGATGTTAAAGACAGACTTTCTCAATAGTCCTAGTTCTCCAGCAAAAGGGGTACTTACTTATGAAGTCCTATGATGGTCTGTATGGTCCATAAACCATGATGACTCTATGCACTATCTTCTTCTGTGAAAGCATGGGCACCAGGAAGAGGTGCCCACTTGGTGAAGATTGGTTGGATTAGACCAATTGGAAGATTGGAAGATTCTAGGAGGGTTAATGACTCTTGCAGCTCTTACTATCTAACAAATACATCCAAGACAATAGAGTACAGGCAAGGGTAAGGCCCTGGCCAGCCACCTTATTCTTTTTTCTACCTGGAGATAACACAGTTGACCCTTGAACAACATAGGTTTTAACTGAGTGGGTTCACTGACATAGATTTTTTCCCCCCATAAATACAATAGTTTTATAAATGTAATTTCTCATTCTTATGACTTTCTTAATAACATACTCTTGTCTCTAGCTTACTTCGTTGTAAGAATACAGTATATAATACATATAACATACAAAATGCATGGTAATTGACTATATTATCAAGGTTTCTGGTCAAAGGTAGGATTTAGTAGTTAAGTTTAGGGGGAGTCAAAGTTTCACTTGAATATTTGACTATGTGGGGTGTTGGGGTCCCTAGCCCCCAGGTTTTTCATCTGTAATTCTGCTCGAGTGGTCTATCCATTGACAAGAGATGGACATGTGTTTCTGTTCTAATTAGTGAAAGCGATACATGATGGGACCCATACCAAATATTTTATTTGGATTATGAAGGCTTTGCAATGTGTTCCTGACACAGAGAAGGGATCACAATATCTCAGGCATGCCAAGTGGGGCATGCCAAGACTAATAAGATTCTCTACTGTATGCCAGATGCGTTATTGATATATTTTTTTCCAATTCTTATGATAAATCACTGAGTTGGATATTATTATTTTCATTTTAAAGCTTAAGAAACAGACTCAAGGGAAGTGTTATTTGTCAAATGTCACACAGCTAGTCCGTGATGGAGCCACTAGTGGACCTGATTTCTGTGGTCTTTCGCTGACATCACACATCTCTGATATGCTGCATGTTTGAGCCTAGGAATGAAAGGTTCTCTGGAATTTACCAGCAACATCAATGTATCCTGGGGAGGAAAGTGTGGCATACCAGAGAGGTGAATGAATACTCAACTATCATCCATTCAGAGAGGATTTCTCTGGCTAGTCTTTCTAAAATAGGAACTACTTTATTTTTCACTATTACTCAATCCTGCTTTGTTTTTCCCAACACAACCAAATGTAATACACATTTGTTTGTCATCTCTCCCATTGGAACATAAAAGCAAAGACTTGGTCTGTTTTGATTACATCTATACAACCAGTACCTAGAACAATATTTGATTCACAGGTAGGTAGTCATTGAGAGACTGACTATATCAACAGACAATGGCCACATCCTATGAAAAACAGAACTCTGGGCTCTGGACCTGCAATAACCTGTCCAGGAAACCAGTCCCTTATCTTCAATAAGCAACCCAGCGAACCAGCCTGCTTGCTGGGGTCAGACTTGCCAGAGGCCAGATTGCTGTCTCTAGTGACAATCCAGGAAGCTACACCATTTCTGTACAGATCAACCTAAAACAGCCTGGAATTAATTAGTACCTTCCAGCTCCTCTAATTTTTGTCCCCACTTCCAACTTAGGACCAACCAGAGAAAGCCAAATATGCACCCATAACCAATCACACAGGATGCCCCACTTCTAGTCAGCACCTCCCCTCGCCCCCATATGTAAACAGCCTCCACAAGGGAACACCTGAAGTCTTCCTCTTTTTCCCTAGAAAACCTTCCTAGTCCTCTGCCTGCCCTTGAATCTCTGTCAAAACACAAGTGACAGTGGCTGACTCCCTTGCGACAGAAAGTTCAAAAATAGTTTTTTCTTTTCTTTTCTTTTCTTTTCTTTTCTTTTCTTTTCTTTTCTTTTCTTTTCTTTTCTTTTCTTTTCTTTTCTTTTCTTTTCAGATTTTATTTATTCAGCAGAGAGACACAGTAAGAGGGAGCATAAGCAGGGGGAGTGGAAGAGGGAGAAGCAGGCTTCCTGCTGAGCAGAGAGCCCAATGTAGGGCTCCATTCCAGGACCCTGGGATCATAACCTGAGCCAAAGGCAGATGCCCAAGGACTGAGCCACCCAGGCACCCCAGTTTTTGCTTTTCCCATTTAGTTGGTCTTTGCATATTTTCACATCAATAATGGATGTTGAAGAATGAAGGAACAGGTGTAACAGGAGTTGGGAAAACCAATAAGAGAAGCTTCTGAAGTATGTAAGAAGAGGAAAGGTTTATGAACTATGCTGTTCATATAACAAACTTATTGTGTGTGTGTGTCTTTGTGTGTGGGGAGAGAGAGAGAGAGAAAGAGAGAGAGAGGCAGAAAAGAAAGAAAAGCAAAGGGAAGATACTGAAGTGAGACTCACAGAGAGGCCCTGAGGGACACTAGGAAGCAATTTTGATGTTGAATCCCCGGAGAGAAGATAATTACCAATTTTTCTTTCCCCAAGAAAAATTTCACAAGTAAGCCCAGAATGAGAGTAGAAGAATCAGCAGGTGGTTTGGCATTACCTTGTTGGGTGTAGCATGGGGTATCAAAACTCCCAATGTTTCATTGGCCTAAGATCAATAAATCTAAAGATACAGGGACTCAAGGAAATAGCCCCTGAATATTATCAACCCCCGTAAAGGTGGAAGCAACATTTACGATTAGGTCAAAGTTTGTCCATCAGCCTTCGACGAGGCTGGCCAGACATTGGTCCAGGTGTCCCAGGAGAGCATCCCATTGTTTGGATCTGGAGTCTAAGCTAACTGAAAGAGAGGTTACCTGACATTTCTGTATCATTACTGACATCTTTTTTTTTTTTTCATGCCTTGGGCTGTAAATTTGTCTTAGAAGCTCGCGTCTCATCAAACTCTATTTTTTCCGGCTGGTCCAGTTCACAGAGACCTGTGTGCCGATCATTTCGTAGGCATGCGTGCCGATGTCCAGGACGCATCTCAGTGTTGGGTCAGGCAGCCCACAAGGGTATTCTTGACCTTTTTATGCATAATGTGCATGCCCTGGTCTTGACAGAATGTGATTAAGATGGAGAAATTAAAGGGCAAAAGTGAGATCCAGTTATTTTCAAAGCAACTGTAATATACCAGATCAATAACTTGCGGCTTGTTTTTACACCAGTCTTTATGGTTTTTGACAGATTCCCCAATGCATTAGGTGCTATGTCTTCCCGTGTTATCTAGGCACCCCCCGACAGGTCAGCTGGTTTCACTGGGATTATTTCATACTAGGTTGAAACGTAATGGTTCATTCTGGGTGTGCTGAAAGGGAGGATTTGTAACAGTGTGTGAGCCCTGTGATTCACTGGCAAGATTGTGATGATGAATTACTTGCCTGAGGGGCAGACACAAAATGCTATGAGATAAACCAAGGCCATTATCCAAGCATTCTTTGGTGTGTTTGGGTCGTTTTCAGCTGGGGATGTTTCTTTTCTTTTCTTTTCTTTTCTTTTCTTTTCTTTTTTCAAAGATGGGATGGAGAGAAGTCTCTTGCTGGTCAAATGCTGGAGGCACAAAGATGGAGCATGTTTTTATTCTAAAATTTGAGGCGGAAACCAATCTCCTGACATTATCTGGTCACCTTCAGGCACCTAGCAGTAATTCACTGAAGGTACCATGAGAAAATGCTTTGAATATGTACTGTTCAACACTGTGTAATATTATTAGTAGTAGATTGACTGATCCTGTCCTTACAAGGAGAATTCTAGAATTGTTCATCGGTAGAGCATTTTTACGTTTCAGAACTATGGAAAGCCAGCTTGTTTTTCCTATCTCATCTCAGTCATTCCTTCTCTGTCTTATCTTGTTCTTCTTTAACAACAGCAGAAAAGCAATATGCGTGCTTCCTCTTACCCTGTAACTTCAGAGTATCCAAAGGCTTGAGTGGTTCTGTATTAATCAAGGTAAACTAATCCTCTTTGTGGCCACAGATAAATCCCACAATCTCAGTAGCTTAATGCAGAAAGGATAATTTCTTGCCACAAGCCAAGTTCATTACACATTGGGTGACTTTCTTCCATCTTGGAGTGACGCGATTTCGAACCTGTAGTCTCTAAGGCCTTCACGGCAGTGAGGGAGGGCTAAAGTTATGAGTTAGAGAGAGTCACTCTGGTGGTGCTTGGCACTCACCCATATCCCACTGACCAGCCCCATTTCCCTACCTGGAAATGGAGAGTAACAGTTTGATATTTGCTGGGTGTTAGATGAGCATGAGCGGTTTTTGCCATATTTCTTTCAATCCTCTCTTTTCTTCTTCTTTTTTTTTTTTTTTAAGAGAGATTGAGAGAGCAGAAGGTCAGAGAGAGAAGCAGACTCCCCAGGGAGCTGGGAGCCTGATGCGGGACTCGATCCCAGGACTCCGGGATCATGACCCGAGCCAAAGGCAGTCGCCCAACCAACTGAGCCACCCAGGCGCCCCGATCCTCTCTTTTCTAAACAAACACTGATTTGTTTGTTTGTTTATAAATCTCTATTGCCTGTGTTTTTCCCCACCCTCTAGCATTTTATTTCTCTCAGTTTACTCAGTTGCCTAGGACCTCAGAAGAGAATTTTCATCAATCTGAAAGACAGGTTTGTCTTACCCATGATCCCCAGATCCGTATCTAGACCCAAAGTAAATATTGTCCCAATTACCTAACCAGATTGCAGACATTGTTCATTCCCAATTTCAACTTCACTGGAAACTATATAGGCTCTTCCTATTGAGGAGTTTTGTTTTGTTTTTAATCTCACAAAATGACCCAAAATGTTTGCATATGCAATACACGTTTCTGTCTCATTCTTTTCGTTTGTTTAGACACCCCATTGAGGCCTCACGCACTGATATCCAGTGAAGAGGATTTCCTCATGGAGCCCATTCTTACCAAGTAGTCTAGAACAGGAATAGCTTAACTTTTTACTCAATCATTTTATTTTATTATTTTCCCTTTTCAATAAAGTGTGTGCCCTCTGGGATTAATTCACATTAGGAGGCAAGAATCAAGTTAAAAACATCCATTAAAATGCATATGAAATGAAACAGCAGAAGATTAAAAGAGCCCGTATTTTAAAATACCAAATCCATGGCCATTTTGCAAGGAAAAGCAAACAGTTAATAAAGGACAGCAGCTGTGCAAGGACTGGGAGGTGGGCTTCTGTCCCTCAGTCACCTCCTGAGAACCCCCCAAGCTTCCACCATTCTTCTTCCTCGACTGGAAGACGACTTGGGAAACGGAAGCCTATGTGTGAAATGATTTTAAAATTAGTTGAAGCTCTTGTGACTGGAACACGATGTTCCCACTAACCATGTGAAAAGTGCCTGAGTGAGACTGCACACCATTCCCTCATCCTCAAAGGGGCCAAACTCCCTCCTCTTGGGTCTGAGAGACCCGGGGCTTCCCTGACCCACCAACTTTGACACTTTGGCTTCCTTTAACCACTGTGTTGACTAGAACGTTGCTGGGGTTGAAGGATGGAACTTCTTGATGAAGGAGGGCCCCTAGAGCATGAGGCACTGCAGAAAGCTAGAGAAAGCATGCCTTGGGGTACACAGATGGGGGCGCAGTGCAGACACGGGCATCTAATAGCAGTGTCCCCTGCAGGAAGGGGGTTACTCTCCTTATCAGAAAAATGGGCACACTGATTAGCTTCAGTTGTAGGATATGTGGGCATCAACTAGAAAGGTATGGACACTCACCTAGTACACAGTAAGAGCATGATAATTGATAGCAATTACTTGCTTCCCCCCCCCCCCAATATAGCCTTGGGAGACTCTTTCAACAGATAACTTGTTTGGGTTTTCTGGGTTCAACTACCTCTCATTTGGCAAAACCTAGCACCATTTGTTTTAGCTTTCACTTCAAAACACAGATAAGAAACAGAAACCCACTCTGACTAAATGCTTTGCCCAAGGGCATAAAGTTATTGAATCACCCAGAGTCAAGGCATTAATCCTGGCTTATTGAGAAGGATGCAAATTTGGAAGTATGTTCCTTTTCCCGGTGAGTTGGAGGGAGGCTTGGATGTCACCGGGTCCCCACAGGCCGCCTAAAGGGACTTTGTGAGGGGGATGATTATTTAAGAATATTATTCTTTTTGAGCTAGAAGGGATCTTTGTCTATTACCTCATTTCCATTAGCATTACAAAATGAAGGGCTTTCCTTACCACAAAGGTTGAAAATCAGCCCCAGGTGGTAGCTGTTAGATTTTTCTAGCCTGTATGTATATCAAGAGGTTCTGCTTTTCCCTCACCTCAGGGATAACCTTTGAAGGAAAAGACTACGAAGTCAGGGAAATACTATGAGCTGAGTAAAAAAGAAGAGATTTAAGTGAGAAGTTGCTATTATTAAAATGGTGCCTTTTATACTAGAAACTATAATCCATGTGTACTGGGAACAAAGATCATGAATCAGCTCTAAAATCTTGTTTTATCCAATATTAATTCACGAAAAGTATCGAATGCCTCCCCTGTACTTAGCATTGCTACTGTGACTAGGGAAATATGAGAAGCGTGGGCTGGAATCCCTGCCCTCACATCACACGAAGTGGTTCAGAGATAAAACTTACAAATGTAAATTACTTACAGAATCAGTATCACAGAAATTAATTAATTGTCAAAATTTTTCGGTTCGAGATAGTAAGTGTTATAGAAGAAAGGCAGAAAGACGTACCAAGCCCGGTCAAAACACCTGAGGAGTATATTTTAGGGGAAAGATAAGGAGGATTTATCCATTTTATATGAGGTATTCACCTGATATCAGGAGGTGAAGCTCCACAGGATTGAAGGACAGATGAAGTCAGGACTAGACACGGGGATCCATTTGGTCTATGTGGAGGCAATGGACGTGAGAGAAATACATTTGCAAAACAGTCTTTAAGCAACGTGAAAGCCAGTGCAAGAATTATAGAAATACTTGTGATTTTTTCTAAAAAAAATATTTCAGGGGCGCCTGGGTGGCTCAGTGGGTTAAGGCCTCTGCCTTCGGCTCAGGTCATGGTCTCATGGTCCTGGGATCAAGCCCCGCATCGGGCTCTCTGCTCAGCGGGGAGCCTGCTTCCCCCTCTCTCTCTGCCTGTTTCTCTGCCTGCTTGTGATCTCTCTCTGTCAAAAAAAAAAAAAATTATAAAAATATTTAAAGCAAACCATCGAATATTTTTTTTAAGATTTTATTTATTTATTTGACAGAGAGAGATCACAAGTAGGCAGAGAGGCAGGCAGAGAGAGGGGAGAAAGCAGGCTCCCCGCTGAGCAGAGAGCCCGATGCGGGGCTCGATCCCAGGACCCTGAGACCATGACCTGAGCCGAAGGCAGAGGCTTTAACCCACTGAGCCACCCAGGCGCCCCTCGAATGTGTTCTAAACATAAATTTCCACATATTACATCATGCTTATGCTTGACTCTCTTGTCAGTGCAATTCATTTTGTGCAGCTATTAGATTAAGCCTTTTTTGCTTCTGGATATGCACTTGGTCCTTTTGTGTAGGATCCATGAATTTGTCCTTTTCTTCTAAGTTTCCAATCATGGAAACTAGTACAAGTAAATTCAATCACACACCCCGTAGTGAAAATATTATGGTGTAAACAGTTCTAATGTTTCTTGGCAGTTTCGGCTGACATTGTACGGGACTTGACTGTGAAGCAAAATGTCCAAGTACGCTTAATACTGGGGGAAAGCAGTTTAAACATACAAAAACAAACAAACAAACAAACAAACAAACAGAAAACAAACACTGTTTCTGTGCGCCCCAGTTTATCTGTGAGAATCAGGATTATCTAGACACCGGGCAACTGAAACAAAATGTACAGAGAAATTGAATGCTAGGTCTCATGTAACGCCCTGCTCCCTAGTCTCATACGGTAAACATTCTAAGGTCCAGAAGTCTGCCTTATTGTTCTCATGGGTTTATTTTTCAAGTAGTAATTGCCGTTATGTGGACTTTAAAATACATCAATGCTGAACAAATAAGGCTTTTCAAATATGCGTTGAGAATTTGATTTGATTTTTTTTTTTTTTTGGTAAAGGGATTTATGATTAAAAGGCATTTGGAAAACTATTGATTTAGGGGCAGAAGAGCGGAGGGCTGGTTCTATTGCTTGGCATCTCTAGGCCTGAAGGAGAGGCAAGGGAGACACAGATGTGCAGAAGGCATGGAGAACAGAACTAACCAATAACAGAATCTATTGGTCTTAAATTTCTGCTTTGATTTTCCATGATTATACTTTTGATGAAACATTAAGAGGGCTAGAATATCCCAAGATGGGATAATTAGTGCCATAATAACTATTAGATGACTCACATTTTTTAGATGACTCAAAACAAAAGCTTCCCTCACAATTGGCGTGTGTGTCCTGCACTAGCCCTATCCTGCCTATGGTCAAAGGCCCTGCGGTACATCTGACAGTCGATGCCCTGGTTAGGAACCACTGCTGTCAGAAAGAACCCAAAGAATCTGTGTCTCGGGGATGTGAGGCAGCCTGAGCCATGAGACCTTGTAAGAGGACAAAGAGGTCTCTTCTGGATGACGCTGGAGTTAGGAAACCAAAGAGCGAGCCCTTGGAGCGAGGTGTGAGGTGAATAAAACATTCCAGGAAAACAGTTTCTCACTTCTGATTGCTCAGAGAAAAGAAATCCACATTAAGAGCTATTCATTGTTGAGTGGTTTGCTCAGAGGGGCAGAATTCTTTTCAACCTAGCATGGCTCCTCTGTGACCAAGGAGATTTGCTAAGACAACCCTGTGTTGCGGTGGTAGATAGGGTTGGGAAGGAAAGATGCCCGCCACAGCTTGCCAAGAATTAGTGTGGGAGGTAGAGGCAGAATCAGACAGGTGGAGGGGAGTGGAACTCCATTAACCCACCCCTGTTGGTGAGCATTCACCAAGCCTTATTCTGTGTTAGGCTTGATTCTACGTCCTGCGGAGATGATGGAAGGAATGAAAACACAGCTCTTGTCCTCCAGGAGCTGGCACACTTGAGGGGACAAGATCAGTAAGTAATGGCACCATAGTATGACAGGGTCTCATAGGAAGTTCAACAATGGATGAGAGAGGGACCCAGAAATGCCCTGGGTAGTCTAGTCAGTCTTCGAAAGACCAGGTATGAATTTGTCAAAGAGGGGTGGAATAAGAAGGCCGTTTTCAGATATCAGGGACAGTCACACAAAGGCATAAGGTGAGGGAGGAAGCGGGAGGAAGGTCTTCATGGAGAACAGCAAAAGCGGAGCCTCAGTCGGAAAACTGGGAAATGAAGCTGAAGACAGAAGACACACAATATCGTGAATGAACCGAGATCCCAGGCCTCAGGCAACATAGAGTCTACTCGTGGAAACAGAAAAACAAATAATTAAAGTAGGCCATATAATATGGAGGGATAGTTGACTTTTCTATCGTTGGAAGTCATAGTCAAATTCAAGAGAAGTGGAGAATTTAAGGGGTAATTTCATCTGTATGCCTGCCTGTGAGCAGATTGGAATAAACAGCATCACAGAACTCCTTGATGAATCACAAACATTGGAAATAAGCAAAGTTTTCTTGATCATGAGGAAAAATGCAGTGTCGTAAGTACAGTAATCAAACTGGTGCGATATGGGGAGAGAAAATTAACTTTAGGAGAAGAAGGAAAACATGTTCCCAGAGGAGGAGAGACCTCGTTGTGTGTTTAAGGTTGAAGAGGTGTTTATTAAAAAGTCAAGGAGGGTTAAGGACATTCTAGCAACAAAGACCAGCTTGTGCAGAGTTACAGGAATGAGGAGTTGGGGAACTTTTGATTAGGGGTCCAGAAAATGCATGGGCCCATGGAAAGAGCCAATGCCACAGAGGACAGATCCAATTTTGTCAGTGTTTGGGAGCCCCTGATGGGTTTTAAGCCAAGAAAGGAGAAGAAATGGAGAGTCTCAAGAAGAGCTTTATCGGTACTTTTAGCTAAAAAAGTGAATTGGGAAATGTGAGGAAACGGCCTCCATCATTTCCCTAGCCCAGGCATAGTTGATAAGCACAATTTTGTTGAGCTGTGGTTTTATATGTCCTCTCTCTTTGGAAAGATAAAGGTGTGTTTCAAACCTAGTGCCTCTGGTTCATCGGGTTCCCTGAAGTCCTAGCCCTTGTCAGCTGCTTCCAAAGAAGGGAAGGGGATGCAAAGGAGACAGAGGTGGGAGGGAGACCACGTCCTGGAGGTGCATCCCTCTGTCCCTTCTCAATATTGTAACGTGTGTATATTACCAGCCACCATACTATTTACTTAATTTTCTTTTATAGTAAATATTTCCATGTGCCTCTCTCTTTCATTTTTGACACACAGATTACATTTTATGATAAGCACAGGTTTTGAAAGGAACAAATGTTTCAAGGGGAAAAAATATGGGAGCGAGAAGCCGAGACCCCTGGTTCGTATATCACTGAGACAAAAATCTTAGTCTCCGTGGAAACATGCAAAGACATTCAGCACCACGCAGAGGGCCTTTTAGGCTTTGCTTACAGGAAGAAGCCCTTTCCTTGGCTGGGGATGTAATTTTAACAGGTGGTAATGGGAGAGGGAGGTATTCCTTACTTACTTTCCTGCGAGTTCTTTAGCAACTGAACTAGGCTTTAAAGTGGTGAGAACAGGGGGAAAAAATGTAAAAATGCATGGGCCACTCAAGATATATAAAAAGGTAGGGAGAGAATGTTTACCTGTTTAAAGAAGTTTAAATCCTAGCCTAGATGAATTCCATCCCAGGGTGCTAAAGGAACTTGCAAATGTAATCTCAGAATCACTAACTCTAATCTTTGAGGATTCTTGGCAATCGGGAGATTAAAGAGAGGCCAAAAAAAAAAGGAAATACTGAATTTTGAAATTGGATAGGGAAGTTGAATCCTAGGCATTATAGATATTGACACACGGATATTTCTCTCGGAAAATCTACAGCAGGACGGTACTAGATCAGCAGCTCTCTCCTGAGGCTCTAGGAACCTCGAGTTATCTAGCATCCTACGCAGTCTTTGCAGAGAAAGAGCACAGACTGGAAACTTACAACAAGGCCTCGTTTCTTGTGAGGAGGGGCTGCTTGCTGGCTCTGAGCCCCGTGTGCCTCCCCCCGCCCGCTCCCCCGTTCCTTTTCACATCAGAATCCCATACTTTGGGCTGGAAAACAACCTAGCACCCCCTCCAAGTGCTGCTCTGTGGGCAGCAGGGTGGGGGGGGGGAGCCCTTATGCTGATTGGTCGGGAAGACAGTTATTTTTTTTTTTAAGATTTTATTTATTTATTTATTAGGAAAGAGAGAGAGTGAGAGAGAGAAGGTCAGAGTGAGAAGCGGACTCCCCATGGAGCTGGGAGCCCGATGTGGGACTCGATCCCGGGACTCCGGGATCATGACCTGAGCCGAAGGCAGTCGCTCAACCAACTGCGCCACCCAGGGGCCCCGG
The DNA here is from genome assembly GCA_028533885.1 of Nasua narica. Taxonomy (NCBI): domain Eukaryota; kingdom Metazoa; phylum Chordata; class Mammalia; order Carnivora; family Procyonidae; genus Nasua; species Nasua narica. Next base: position 6,706,094 of record CM052797.1, read on the forward strand.
GAAGACAGTTATTAAAAGGTTTGGCGTAGAATGCAAAGGCCCTTAGCACACCATGAATCAGCAAACTTCAGAAAGCCTATTTGAAAGACTAGGGCTTGAAAGGGATAGGGGTTTGCAACGTGTCACCTATTTGTTCAGAAAAATAGGTTCGTGTCGAAAATGGTTGATGCTTGTCTAAAAGGGCAGAACACTGCCGGTGGCTTTCTTGAACGAAATTTCAAGTTTCTGGAAACGTGATTTGAAGTTCTATTGGTTACGGAGAACTGATTTGATAATTACGACATGCAGAGAGAGAGAGAGATTTTGTGTCTCTTTATAGAATGAAACGTCCTCTCTTCTTCCCTCCCGCCGCCTCCCACCTCTCTCCCACCCTTCCTTCCTTCCGTATTTATGTACGGTTTCCTCTACTGGGCGCCGTGATGGATTCAGACACAAGCTTTCTCAACTCCTGGCATTCGCATTCTGGTGGGAGAGTCTGAGCGGTAAACTAATATTGTCATAGTGTGTCATAAAGGCTAGACGAAAGACAGATCCAAAGAAACGTAGAGAGAGCTGGGAAGAGGCCCAGACAAGTCTCATTAACCTCGTGACATTGTAAGTGTTCGCCAGCTGGGAAGGGGAGGAGGCTGCTTCAGACATCGAGCACAGCATGTGCAAAGGCCTGTGCCGGGACAACGTGGGAACATCCAAGACGCCTGCTGGGTCTGGTGTCGTAGGAGGTTGGTCTGGACAGACATGTGGTTTGACGTATAGGAGAAGACAGCTGTCAGAAGTGGCACCAATCTGGAAGAATTCAGAAAGGCTTCTTCTGCTTTAGGGCACAGTTAAACTAGCCTGCTCTCTCTGGCCACAAAAATCTTAGCTTGTTTTTCAGTTCATGGACACGCAGTCCAAAGACCGATGACAGCACATAACAATGAGTGCAGTGTTTGCCTGTCTTCCTTCCTCTCTCCCTCTTTTTCTTTCTTTCTTTCTTTCTTTCTTTTTCTTTCTTTCTTTCTTTCTTTCTTTCTTTCTTTCTTTCTTTCTTTCTTTCTTTCTTTCTTTCTTTCTTTCTTTCTTTCCTCTTTCTTTCTCCTTTCTCTTTCTTCCCTTCCTTTCTTCCTTCTTTCCTCTCTCCCTCCCTTTCCTTTTTCCCTCCCTCCCTTTTCCCTTCCTTTCTTCCTCCCCTCCTTCCTCCTCTCCTTCTTTTCCTCCCTCCCTTCTTCCCTCTCTCCCTCCCTCCTTCCCTTCCTTCCTTCTTCTTTCTATTAGGAATTTGCAAAGAAAGTAATTGGTAGAAATAGCTAAACCAATATAGGGAAATGAAACAGCTTAATGTACAGTCAACTTAAATGAGTAATCTATTTATTTAATAGACTATACATTTCATTACTTTTCCCTTCATTCATTTGCTAAACAAGTACTTATTGAGCTCCAGCTTACCCTGGGCTCTGTAGGAGCCACTGGGAAAACAGGAATGAATGAGATGATCAATGTCTTTGATCTCATGCTTTTTCACTGTAAGGACAGGAGGCAGGCAATGGGGGAGTCCACAAATAAATGAATAATTTCAGAGAGTGATACATCCGAGCGTAACGTAGTCATGATTTGGTCAGTTGCCTTTCTACACTCTGGCCTGTCTTGGAGGTGAGGTGAGGGAGGGACACTGGACCAGAGGCACTATTGCCTGAATGTTGCCTGAACGGTAGCATCCTTCAAGGGTCTCCACTGCTGAGGGAAGGGGAAGGAAAGCGCTGCTGAGAATTTAGAGGCAGGAGGAGGGTCCTGCTTGTTACAGACCCCGCCGCCCTTCCCTGGTTCCTAGAGCCCTGAGTTGTGTTCCTTTACGGGATGTGGCAAGTGCCATTGCAAGAGGGGACACTGGAGAGACTTAGGCAAAAAAGCCCAATTGTGCTCATAGGTCTTAGAGCTAGGTGGCTGGACTGCCTTGCAGGGTCACATGGGGAAAGTCTTCAGGTGGTCAGGAGGCAGAATGCACACAGGACTGAGCCTTTATTAAGGTTTCTGTGGGGAAGACAAAGCAGTTCAGGATTGGCTACTTTGAATAACTGGAGTTTCTTCTAATCTGTGGGGTGGCCTTGAGTTGCCTGATGTCTAGCCCCAGGAATGATTCAGGTAAGGGAACACTGCCTCTTAGGGTGGATGGGGCAGATAGGGGAGGTCAGGCTCAGGTTGGTTAGTTTGCTTATCAAAAGCATACTCCCAGGTGAGTCCCTTGCTCTCTTAAGAATTGGCTAGTAATAGGGCGCCTGGGTGGCTCAGTGGGTTAGGCAGCTACCCTTGGCTCAGGTCATGTCCCAGGGTCCTGGGATCAAGCCCCCATCAGGCTCCCTGCTCAGCAGAGAGACTGCTTCTCTGTCTCCCTCTGCCTGTCACTCTGTTTACTTGTGTTCTCTCTCTCTCTCTGTCAAATAAGCAAATAAAATCTTAAAAAAAAAAAAAAAAGAATTGGCTAGCATTAAATGGGGGCAGTGTCTCTCTAGCCAGAAAGGGTTTTAGGACGTCAAACCATCATAATCTACAGAAAATAAAAAAGTAAACAGTACACAGCCTGATGGCGGGGCTTTCTCCTGCCCTGGCTCACCCCCAGCCAGCCGCTGTGCCCGGCGCCTCCTTCAGAAATCCTCACGGCTGGCGTGTGTGAGGGGGGCTCCCTCGCCCTGTGGCTTCTGCCAACACCTTCTCCTCTCCTGGCTCTCCAAGTCCTGGGGGGCTCACAGGACTTCTCACAGTTGCTAATAACTTCTCAGCCTTTCTAACACCTTTGGAACTGATTTCTGATACCCCAGTCCCTCTGGTCAACATACAGGGAGTGGTTTTGGGCATCGGTCCTGCTGACAGAGAGAGGTTGACTCAGATGCCTGAGCCTGTTGCTTTGAGTTGGCTGGTCGGGCGTGGCCTCTCTGAGGAGATACACTCCAACTGAGGTGTGAACAGCGTCAAGGACCAGGCATGGGTATATCCAGGGATGGCCACTCCGGGTAGAGGGCTCTGTAGGAACCACCGCGATCTACTCTGGAGTCGACTCAGCAGGACTTGGATATTTACCTCAATCACCCCTCACTAAGAACAGACTTCAGTTTTAGCCCATGTGAGTATCCTCGTAGCCATGTGCAAGGCTCTCAAGTCCTCGCGGTGACCCGGGTCTGACTTGAGATTCCTTCTGTTTCTCAGGTTCTGTTGCCACTTGCTATTCTTGTTCCCAGCGATGACCTCTGTCTTATCTTAAGTGATGTTGGAGTTTCTCTCTCTCTCTCCCCACCATTTTCTTTTTTTTTTTTCCCTCCCCGCCCTTTTCTTTCCCCAATCCCTATCCCTTTCTCTGCCATTTCCTCCTTTTTAGAAATCAGCTGGGCTGAGGCAGAATATGAGGGGACATCTTTGTCCCATCCTGGTTGTGGGCAGACAGAGTAACTGCTGGACATATTTGAGATGACCAGAGCTCTCCCACTGCAAAGGGGAACTAGAAGCAATCTTATCTCCTCATTACCAGTATTTCACGTTTGTTCTCACACAGCCATGTTCTTTCTCACTATAGAATTAATTCACTACCAATATCATCCACGTGGCGGCTGAAACTGACTGTGAAACATGGTGTCACAAAGGGGCTGAGCTCTGTCCTTCATTTTATTCTCATTTGCCCTTGGAAAGCATTATCCAATATCTCTGAGTCCTTAGGGGGGAGCACAAGCCTCAATCGCTTTCTGAGGGGAACTGGAGCTTTAGGACCTGTGGACCCCGTTTTGCCAGAAGGGGGTTCCCCTCGATGTCTATTTAAGGCTCGACAAACCCAGCAGGCTCTTGTTGGCAAACAGGTACCTCTAATCTAGAAAGCCTTTTCTATTTGCTTTGGGGGAATTAAAAATAAATGATACCACAGGTAAGCTGTATCAGTTATGTGTGGCTTTTTGATAACTTCAATCCAAAATATTTTTGTATGAAAAGCGTGACATTGGCGAACATAACTTTGATCTTTGTCTAACCTGACTGATAGGCCAAAAGTTGTTTATCCAGGACAAGGATCTTGGCACAGGGGTATGGGGTGTTAACACAAGGCCAATCATTCATTCTACATGCTCTTTGAGGACTTCACAATCAGAGGATCAAAAGCAGTGTTGAATTCTTACCTCTGGCCATAACGAGGCTTCCAGGAGGGCAGAAGACCTGGATGGGACCATATTCATTTTTGGACATTCAATGACAGAGTCTATAGCTGGAAAATTCTGCAGAGCATTGTTCAGAGACTCTTTACTGATTTCACAAAATTTATTTCCCTACTTCCAGTCCTATTTCTTTAAGACAATGATGAATTTTCCACTTGAGACAGAAAGGAGAACTGTACCGTGTTGTAGATTATGTATCTTCATATGAAACATCCTCTCTATTTGCACAGAGATCAAATTCTTCCACCAAAAGAACTTCCCAGACTATTGGAACACACAGGGATCATTTTCCCCAGCCCCCCATTTGACAATGTGCATGCACAGTGATTAGGACATTGTTTTATGTCATGTTCAAGGTCTTTATTATTTATATCAATTTTATTTTGTCATTATTATATTTCTACTTATGAATTTCTAATGTATCCCTTCATTTAGGTCAAAAGCCGCTGGAGAGAAGGGATCAGAACTTCTAATTTTTGTGTCTTTCATGGTTCCAACCAAGCACTGGGCACAGGGTAGATTCAAATAGGCTTGTTCATTTTGGGCTGCATGAAATTTCATGACAACTATATAAATTATGTATCTTTTGGGGCACTTGAGTTGCTTATTTGGTTAATCAGTCGAGTCTGATTTCATCTCAGGTCATGATCTCAGGGTTGTGAGATGGAACCCCATATTGAGCTCTGTGCTGAATGTGGAACCTGCTTAAGATTCTCTCTCTCCCTCTCCCTTCACCCCTCACCCTGTAAAATAAATAAATAGATAATAAAGTATAGATCTTTGTATTCAAGAATTTAGAGTAACGGCTGAATGTCAGGTTTATATATGATGGGCTAAGAATTTTTCTTTATCTCTATTCTTTTGTCTTGTAGGTATGTTTTCAGGCTTTAAAAATGCGAGGTCTTGATACAATAGTTATTTTCAAATGTTTAAATTTATCCACAAATCTTTCTCTAGCCCATTTTCCTATCTTAGTAAATAGGCATCACAATCCTTCTGACTGATGTGGCTGAAAACCTAAGAGGCACGCTTGGCTGTCTTCTTTCCCAAACCTTACATATCCAAGTCATTGGAGGTCTTCCTCAGCAAGTCCAGCTCAAATCCAGAAGACAACCTCTCTTTTCATTCTCACCATAGTCTAAGGCACCATCCTTTCCTTGAGGTGGACAACAAACACTTCCATAGTCTACCTGTTTCTGTTGTCACCAACCTCATCTACAACAACCAGTATGCTCTTCCTCAACAAATGTTGATGAGCCCTTATAACCTCCTGCTTTAGATGCCCAAGTGGCTTTTAATTGTGTCCAACAGTATCTCATTTTAGGTTAGCATTTTTCCAAGGAATAATAATGTCAAGAATCTTTTCATGTGCTCATTTGTCATCCATGTATCTTTTCTAGGAAGGTATCTATTCAAATCTTTGGCTCACTGAAAAAAAAAAACAATAATTATATAAGTTGTCTGTTTTCTTATTGGGTTTTGAGAACTCTTTATATATTCTGGATAAATGCAAGTCTGTTGTCAAACGTGTTTTGCAAATAAATATTTTCTTGTCTTTTCATTGTTTTCACAGTGTCTTTTGAAGGACAAGTGTTTATAGTTGTGATGAAGTCCAAATTATTCATCTTTTCTTTTATCAATTATTCTTTTGGTGTCATATCTAAGAAATCTTTGTATAACCTATAGAGATTTGCTCCTATATTTTCTAACAGAAGTTTTAGGTTTGGTATTTAGATCTAACTTTGCCTTAGTTTAGAATTAATTTTTGTATATGGTACAGAGTGAGTCAAAATTGCTTTCTTGGGGCACCTGAGTGGCTCAGTGGGTTAAAGCCTCTGCCTTCGGCTCAGGTCATAATCTCAGGGTCCTGGGATTGAGCCTAGTATCAGGCTGTCTGGTCAGCAGGGAACCTGCTTCCCCCTCTCTGCCTGCCTCTCTGCCTACTTGTGATCTCTCTCTCTCTGTCAAATAAATAAATAAATAAATAAATAAATAAATAATCTTAAAAAAACTGCTTTCTTGTTTTTAATGCCTTCCTCATGATTTGTCAGAACAACTCTCCTTTCTCCATCCACTTACCTTTACGTCTCTGCCGAAAATCAATTAACTAAATTTGTTAGGGTTTTTTTCTGGGCTCTCTATTCTGTCCCACTGTTCCATGCGTCTGTTTTTCACTAATAGCACACTCTCTTGATTATTGAAGCTTTACAATAAGTCTTGAAATCAACTAGTGTGAGCCAAACTGTTTTTTGTCTTTGTCATTGCTTTTTGCTATTATAACTGTATTTCCATGTAAACTTTATGAACAGCTTATATGCTTTAACCAAATACCTTGTTAGGATTTCAACTGGAATTACCTGTATCTGTGAATCAATTTCAGAAGAATTGACTTGAACGATAGTATCCCTTTTAATCCACAAACACAGTGTATCTCTTTATTTAGGCTTCTTTTGATTCCTTCCCTCCCTGTTTTGTGGTTTTTCAGCATAATGATTTTGTATGTATTTGGTTAGATTCATGCTCAAGTATTTTGTGGTTTTAGTGCTATTGTAAAAATGACTTTAAAAATTAATTTCTAACTATTCTCATTGATAGTATGTAGAAATACAACTGATCTTTATAATTGATGGTTTATCCTGTGACCTTGCTGAATTCATTGATTAGTCCTAGTAGGTTATTTGTAGATTCTTTGGGATTTTTCATTTACATAATTTTTAATCTGCAAATAGAGACAGGTTTATTATTATTTTTTTAAAATCCGTATACATTCTACCCAGCACCACAAGAGCCCAATCTTATTTGGGCTGGGAGATGGGATATCCTGTGTGATGTTGAATGGGATTGGAGACAGTAGATATCCTTGTCTTTTTCTCAGTCCAATGGGAAGGCAGTCAGTCTTTCGTTAATGTGTGTGATATTTGCTATAGGGTTTTGTCGATGACCTTTATTGCCCTGAGGAAGTTCCTTCCCATTCCTAGTTTGCTGAGAGTATTTATCATGGACGGATATGAAATTTTGTTAAAGGATTTTTCTGCATCTATTGAGAGTGTTGTGTATCTCTTCTTCTTTAGTCTATACATGTGGTGAATTACACTGATTGATTTTCTAATGTTGAACCGAATTCACATTCCTAGGATAAACTCCCTTGATCATGAGGTATTATCCTTTTTAAATCTTGCTGGACTCAATTTCCTAATATTTTATTGAGGATTTTTGTTCCTATGATTATGAGGGATATTGCTCAGTAGCTTTTTGTAATGTCTTTGTTTTGCTCTCAGGGTAATTCTGGCTGTATAACACATGTGGGGGAATGTTCCATCCTTTCCTATTTCCTGAAAAAAGCATATGTAGGAATGGTGTCATTTCTTCCTTAAATGCTGAGTAGAAGTCCTCAATGCAGACATCTGAGTCTGACTTTTTTTGTGTGGGGAAAGATCTTACCCAGAATTTCAGTTTCTTTGATAAATATATAACTATTCAGGTTATTCAATTCCTCTTGAGTGAGCTTTGGTAGTTTGTGTCTTACAAGAAATTGATTTATGTCATCTAATTTGTAAAGTTATTGGCATAAATTTTTGTTTTATATCTTTATTATCCTTTTTATGCCTATAGATTCTGTAATGCAATCCCCTATGTCAACATTTCTGATGTTGAATATTTATTTATTCTGTTTGTTTGTTTGTTTTCTTCATCAGTTGGATGAAAGGAAGATAAGGTTGGATAAACTTTTTGTATAATGGGCTATATAATAAGTATTTTTGAATATGCAAGTCATTTGTTCAGACTCAACCACTCAGATTTCTTGTTGTAGTGGAAAACAGCTACAGAAAATCAGCAAATGGGTTTCAATAAAACTTTTATTTACAAAAAACAGACAATGGGCTGGATTCTGCCCATGGCTATAATTGGTTCATCTTTGGTCTAAAAGATGATGAACTTTATTGAACTTTGCAAAACACAAGCTATTGTTTTCATTGATTTGTTTCCATTGTGTTTAATTTTCTTGATTTCTGCTCTTACTACTATTATTTCCTTTCTTCCTGATTGCCATAAGTATACTTTGCTTTTCTTTGTCTAGTGTCCCAGAATGACAATTTTCTAGTGTCATCCTAGTGCCAGTGAAAGTGTAGATCCTAGATTTGAGATCCCTCTTCTTTTCTAACAGAATACTTAATTCTATAAATTTTTCTCTAATTGCTGTTTTAGCTGCATTCTGCATATTTTAATGTTTTATTTTATTTTCATTCAATTGAAATAATTTCTAACATTCCTTAGAACTTCCTATTGACCCATAGGTTCTTGAGAAGTGTGTGTTTAATATCCAAATTTGGAGGGATTTTCTAGATATTTTTTTTGTTTTTGACAACTGTTATAATTTAATTCCTTCTAGTCAAAGAACATAGTTTATATGATTTAAATTATTTTGAATTTGTTGAGACCTTTTTTCTGGCATGGAATATAATCTATCTTGGTGAATATTTCATGTGCTCTTGAAAACAGTGCGTATTCTACTGTCTGATAAAGGGCTCTATAAATGTCAATTTTGATACATTGAGTGATACTCTCAGTCAGGTGTTCCAAAGACATACTGGTTTTTTGTTACTTGATTGATGTATTCCTGAGAGGAATTTTGACGTCACAGGCTATTAGTTTTTGCACCATACATATGGAAGCTTTGATGTTAGGTGCAAACACGTTTAGGATTATTTTGTCTTTTTTTTTTTTTTTTTTTAAGATTTTATTTATTTATTTGACAGAGAGAGAGAGATCCAAGTAGGCAGACAGGCAGGCAGAGAGAAAGGGGGAAGCTGGCTCCCAGCTAAGCAGAGAGCCTGATGCATGGCTCAATCCCAGGACCCTGAGATCATGACCTGAGCTGAAGGCAAAGGCTTTAACCCACTGAACCACCCAAGCGCCCCTATTTTGTCTTTTTGGTGAATTGATTCCTTCATCAGTATCTGATGCCTCTTTTTAGCCTTAGTAATATTTCTTGTTCTGAAGTCTACTTTGTGTGATATGTAGATAGCCACTCCAGCTTCTTTTTTTTTTTTTAAGATTTTATTTTTTTATTTGACAGAAAGAAGAGAGATCACAAGTAGGCAGAGAGGCAGGCGGTGGGGTGGGGGGAGCAGGCTCCCTGCCAAGCAGAGACCCTGATGCAGGGCTCAATCCCAGGACCCTGAGATCATGACCTGAACCAAAGGCAGAGGCTTTAACCCATTGAGCAACCCAGGCGCCCCTCCAGCTTCTTTTTTTTTTTTTTCCAGCTTCTTTTTGATGAGAGTTTTTATGCCATGTATTTTTCTATCTTTTTACTTTATAAGCATATATGGTACTTACAGTATGTTTCTTAAAAACAGCATTTAATTGGGCTTTTTAAATTTAATATGGCAGTATCTGTCTTCCTCTTCCAGTTGAGATGTTTACATTTAATGAAATTATTGATATGATTAGTTTGTAGTCTGTTGGCTACTTTTGCAATCTGATACTTGGCTACTGTTTAAAAAACTTGTTCCCTTTATTCTTGAGTCTTTTGTTCACTTTTCTGTTTGCTTTGGGATTAACTGATTACAAACAGTCCTCACTTTATACGTAGTGTGAGATTGTGTAAATGACCATGCAGACTGAAACACACAAAATGATCTTAAAAACCAACTGGATAATCTCCCAATGTTCTGGGACATTTAAAATTTTGTTCAAAACGTTAAAAACTCTCTTACTGTCACCTTTACATGGATAGGAAAATGAAAAAAAGAGCAAAATTAATATTTCTTCAGTCTACTATAATTTAAAATATCAAAAACATGAAAGTTACATATTTTATTGCTTTGTGAAATACAAGGATACCTTGGGCAGTGCTTGCTGTCTTTTTGTTGGTGCAACTTACCAAGTGGAGTGAACATATATTCTCTTCTATATTTTGGCCAATTGTCCTACTCTTCTCTAAGTTTGAGTCAGCTTTCAACAGTTGGCTTTTTCTATTTCAAGTGTCAGGAAATATTTTGAGAATTCCATGAGTGAGAAGTTTTTATCAGCATCACTTTAAAAAAAAAAACACAAAACCATTTCTTTCTTTATTTGAGGGGGCGGGGGAGAGAAAGCATAAGCAGACAGAGGGACAGAGAAACAGACTCAGTGCTGAGCAGAGAGCCCAACATGGGCCTCGATCCCAGGACCTTGGGATCATGGCCCGAACCCAAGGCAGACACTTAACAGACTGAGCCACCCAGGCGCCCCACCATCATCCCTCCTGAGACATCTTCCTCTTTATTCTCATACCACCTTCCTTATTTATGTCAATAAGTTTGTCCTCACTAAGTTCCTCTGGCGGAATAGCCACAGTTTGTTGGACGATGGCCCTATCACTATACCTGCGGTCAGCTACCTGTTCTATGACTTCATCAATGTTCCATTTGAATTTCCCAGCATCCCCATTTCCTGTGTCTTTGCTGCAGTTTCACTGTTGCCAGCCAGCTCCCTCTTGAGGTTATCCATTTTTGTGAAATATAATGTGGGTTTATCACTGGGTGACGGGAAGCAACACAACTACACACTGTTGTCAGTTCCAGGACTGAGGAATAGATGTGCAATGGCCATTCCCTGAGAGTGTCGGAAGGGAGTGATTTGGTGGGTCACTGGTCATCATGCACAATTGTTATTTACTAATTTGTGGATCAAAGAGCTGATAATGAGATTTGTACTGTATGCAATTAATTGCTGCTTTTATACAGTGATAACTGAACTTTGATATGCTTTGGGAGAGGGTCAGCTAAACTATGGTAACTGAAATTTGTGCACATCGGAAACATGCAAGTAATGGCCACCTGTAATGCAATTATTATACTTTATCTCTGTTATCAGATTATTATCCATATGTCCTTTTCTAATTTTCTTTAGTGTTTCCTCTAGGATTTATAATATGTATTAACTTATCATGGGCTACTTTCAAAAGATATTATATAACTGTGTAAGGTATAAGAATCTCACAACAACATGCTTCCAGTTCTTCTCTCTCTGCTGTTTTGGTATAGTTATTGTGCTTTTACCTATCTTATAAACCCCCCCAACATAGTTAGTCTCAGCTCTTGACAGTCAATTGTCCTTTAGAACCATTACATTAAAAAAATTATCTTTTTCTATTCACATCTGATCATTTTCAGACTTCCTTATATTTTCATGCAGAGTCAAATTTCTATTTAGTACCCTATTTCTTCTGAGTGAAAAACTTCCTTTAATATTTCCCGTAGTATAAGTCTGCTGACAATAAAGTCTGTTAGCTTTTTTTTTTTTTTAATTTGTTTGTATTTGTTTATTTTGTGGAAGAAATTGAAGTAAGCAGTATTTTCCATCTGGAAATGGACATGTGTCTTCTCGGGAAGTCAATGTGAGTCATTGAGTCAACTTACTCAGGAGTAGTGATGGGTTTGTTTCTTGTTATTATGAGAACTTTCAGCACACCATAGCCTTCACAGTCTTCTACTGATGCCTTTTTCTTATGATGGAAGCAGGGTCTCGACAGATTCTTTTCAATACGTGTGTTTTCATTTGCTTTCAGCCATCATTGTATGTCTTTACCACAGAGAGGGAACTCTTCATCTTCTCCCTCCCTCTTCCCTTCCCCCCACCACTATAGATTCTTTTGTTACTTGACTTGTTACCTTAGTTAACTAGGATAATCTTGCTAATTGGAGAGTGTCTATTTTGATCTAATCCTTCTTTTATTTAATTTTTAAAAATTAAAAAAAATTTTTTTTAAATATTTTATTTATTTATTTGAGAGAGAGAGTGAGAGAGAGAACATGAGAGGGGAGAGGATCAGAGGGAGAAGCAGACTCCCATAGAGCTGGGAGCCTGATGTGGGACTCGATCCCAGGACTCCGGGATCATGACCTGAGCCGAAGGCAGTCACTTAACCAACTGAGCCACCCAGGCGCCCTCTAATCCTTCTTCTGATCCATCTTCTCTTAGTTTGGCTCTAGGTACCTGGACGTTCACAGTAGATTCTGAGCATTTTTCTCACCATGTCTGGCAGGGAGCACTGATCTTAGAGTGGTAGGAAACCTCTGTTAATGCTGAGAAGGATTCTGGGCTCACAACAATTCGGTGCCCCTTCTGCAGGGATAGATATTGTTTTCTTCTGTATTATCCTATAATAATGGGTTTCTACCCTCCTGTGTTCTGGGGATGACATTGTTGATATTCTTCCATCTTTGGCTCACGGCTTTTTGTTCCACATGCTGCCCTTCTGGCATTGACAGCCTTTATCTCCTTCCTCTAGGTCAGTTCTGGTTTGATAGGTTCTCTCCCGTTTCCTACTTACCAGTCTTTCTTGATGTATCCATCGGAGATCCACAAAAGAAGAGCTTGAGAGTGGAAACTAACTTTGCCTGTCTCTGCAGCTAGCTTACTCTTGACTGAGTGGGGAGGATGACATGGGGCTCGATCCCAGGACCCTGGAATCATGACCTGAGCTGGAGGCAGATGCTTAACCAACTGAGCCATCCAGGGACCCCATTCATTTACATTATAACTCAATTCTTCTTTCCCCTTGTGTTGTAGACTCATCTTCCCCACCCCCACGAATGCTTGCACATCCCTTCTCTCATTGGGTGGGGGAGTAGAGTGATCTCCTACCATGGATTCAGTTCACTTGGTTGCCCTGTGATCAGAGCAATCTGATGGATGCCCACAAAGGTGACATTTTACAGTGTACCCAATTCCTTCTGGTTCTTTAGGTGGGAGTGAGGCTCCTTGCAGATACCTATACCCCAGACTCCTTTTTGTTGAATCTCATTTCTCATAATTTAATGTCAGGCCTTCAAAAAGAGTTACACACATCATAACAGAGAAGGGAAAATACATCCTTTCTGATGTGTGTTTTACCTATATCATTCGGTCTGCCTTTATGGAGTTGAGACAGTAGAGGATGAAGAGGCCAAGGAGGGAGCCCACGCTCACGGTGTGATGTTATCAACATGGCCCAGGATGGAAGGGTTGGTGGAGAGGACACATGAGTGGACTTAGGATGTATTTTAAGAGAGCCCTTGTGGTGACTGTTGACCAACGACATGTCACTGTGAGAGACATAAAAGAATCGGGATCCCTCTGACGTTTTGGACCTTAGCCACCAGGTAACTCAGCTGAATAATTAGGATCATGTCTAGAGTATTATCACTAGAATCATCACCAGAGGTATTTTGCAGGACTATGGATGCACATTTGTTTTACGTGAAACATTCTTGTCTGCACACATACACGCACGCTCACTCACACACACCCCTGCGCTGTCCCGATGGGCTGAGACAGCTTAACATCAGGACAAAAATCACAAGAAAGGACACATGAAATGCACAAGGGAGTCCTTGCCCATACCTCACTAAGTCATTGCATTAGCTGAACCAAGGACCGCTTGTGTTGCAAGCAAAAAGAATGCTAAATAAACTCAGAAGTGATTTATGGGGAACGTTTGTCTAAACTTTGTTTTTTATTAAACACCAGCTGATTTCGAACTTTACATATTATAAATGGTTTTCATTTACTCTTGTGCAGCCCCCCGCATTTGCATAAAAGACTCTTTTCTGTGGTATCTCATTTTTTATAACCTAATGTCTGGCCTTAAAAAAAAAAGAATCATGTACATAATGACAGGAAGGGATAAAAAAGAATAAAAAATGAGAACAAGAATATAAATGACTTTAACAAGTGCGCTATTAATGCTGAACATGATTGTAGCTTTGGCTTGAAGTACTCAGATCTCATATGCCTTCTTTTTTTAAAAGATTTATTTATTTATTTAAGAGAGAGAGCACATGAGCAGGGGAAAGGGCAGAGAGAGAGGGTGAGAGAGAATCCCAAGCAGATTTCGCACTGAATGTGGAGCTCAATGTGGACCCAATCCTAGGACCCTGAGATCATGACCTGAGCCAAAACCAAGAGGCTGGAGCTTAACCGACTGAGCCACCCAGGTGCCCCTCCTATGCCTTCTAAGAATTATTCTGAATTTTCCCAGTGAGTTGAGTATGGCAGCAGGGAAAGTTTGGTGGGGTTAGTAGTTCAGAACTTGAAGTCAGTGCTTTGGTGTTGGAGGAGGCACGTTAGTTCACTAGCCACTGCCCTCTCCTGAGTCTGACTTCTGCAGGTGGGAACCTTGCATAGCCTCCATCCTTGTAGGGTACGTTTCTTGCTGAGGGAGGAGGAGGTATTACTGGGCTTCATGAACTAAGGGCTTAGATTGATGCATGGGTGGGATGTAAAGAGGGAAACATACAGGGGACTTTGTCTGAGCCTAGAGGACAAGCAACCTTTATCTAGGGACAGACTTATTCCAAGGTGGCCAAGACTGCCCATACCTGCGCCATCCTCCTGAGGTTAATTATGGGAATCATGTTTGCATATGCAGGAGCTCTGAACACTTACACAGCAATGTTCTGACTGAGGTCTCTGAGGAAGGTAGTGGCATAACTGTACAAAAATGAATCTTCATTTACTTATTAAATTAATATTTACCTACGGACAATGCACTAGAGACACAGAATGTTAAGAAATATAAAATTTCACCTCACAATTCAATTGAGTACAGAATGATATAATAGTTTGCTAAAATCAGATTGGATCTGGTTTTAAGCCTCTTCCTTCTGGATGACTAAGGAATGCTTAAGGGGCCCCTTCTCCTTACGCCAAGACTTGCCTCACATTGCACCTTATTCATGGCAGAACTTTCCAGAAGGGCTTTGTGGTCTTCAGGTCACAGTAGTCAGTGCCAATGTGCTTGTGGCCCAGGCCAGTCGGGCATGCTTCACGTTCCTGAGAATGATTTGTAAAAGGTAGGATCTCCCTTGCTTCTCCCCAAGCTGATGACCCAGCTACTGTGCTCCTGCCAAGATCTTGGAGAGAGGGGCGCGTATCCTGCTGTTCATTCCTCCCCAAGACCTCCAGCTCAGTCATTGGAAAACGCTGTTTCCTCTCTGTGCTTGCTCCTTATTCTCCTCAAAGTCTCTGTCCTCATTTACCTCTTTCTAGGAACATCTCTCCACAGTGTGTCTTTGGTTCTGATAACAAAAGCCAGGACAGACATATTTCCCCCTACAAGTTTGGGCTTTCAGTCCTTCATCACCAACAGTGCCAGGTGGAGAAGGTCTGCTTTGAGTTGTGCTGGCAATATGGAGATGAAAGGCATTTCGTGGAGAGGGACTAGCATATGGAAACTCTCAGACGCGTGAGGGAGCGTCTTGCCGCTGAGGAGAAGAAGCAGCGACTAAACCGAGCAGTACATTTGGAGTCAAGGCTAATCGCTCGTGATACCAAATCTCAAGTTATTTCTGGTCTGGAATATTTCTGTTTCTGTACTCGGAATATGTACTTTGTGATGGAGAGGACAAAGTAATGAGGAAAAACAGAGTGCGGCTTTGGAGAATTGCCCTCGAAAGTTGGAATTGTGATAATGAAAGGCCTCCCATTTACGGCCCTATCTCTGTTGTCAAATCTATCCCTTTTCTGAAGTACAAGAGGAGTTCGAATATTCCCCATCATCGCCCACAGTCTCATATTTTCCCAGTACCGTAAGAACTGAACTGTCGGAAAGTCACCTGTCACCAGTCACTCTGATGACCCGGTGAAGGAGGAATTTCTGTGCTGCCTTTAGGGCAGAGTAAACCAAGCCCAGAGAGGCTGTGCCCAGCTCACGTGCTGAGACTTCACTTGACATCCCTGCACTCCCGCCTGTCTTTCAAACTTGCTTGTATCTCGTCTGATGTGGATAATGGGGGGAGCAGGTAGGACAGGTTATGTCCTGGAGTCAGAGGCTTGCGGGCCATCAAATTACGTGTCCTAAGCCTGCAGTGGGAGAATTTCAGAACTGTGATAGAATGCAAGGCAGGGATCTAGTTTTTATTCCCTTAGGGACTAGTGGCATGGCCACGACATTTCATACCCAGAACCTCTGCTTCTGAAACAAGATTAATTTTAGGTAACCCCATATTGGGACTGTGTGAGAATGAATGCCAGTAATGATCTGTGCGTGGAAGATGACTTTGAACATAATGTATTAATAGAATTCACAGTAAGAGATGTCTGAACCAGGAGCCCAGCAGGGGCAAGGCACTACATAAATAGAAGGCAGCATTATTTTTATAATAATCTAACCCTGCTCATATTCCAGCTTTCAGGACACATAACCCTACCCTATTTTCCAAACTGCGTGGGTGGGGATTTGCCTAGGTGATGCATGTCATATCGTGTGTGTATATAGACATTGTTCTTTGGCCACCAACGTCGTCGTTGGCTGAGTAATAGGAGAGGAAGATTTTAGTACAGTGTTTCTGCTTACAGTTGCAAAGTCTGGCCCTGTACTATCTACTCTGGTCATTTCACCAGGATCCTGAAAGGACTGATAAAATAATAGACCCTTTGCAATTATACATCCCATCTATTGATCTGTATATTTTTTCGTAGATTAGATTGCAGATATTATTTAGATAGAGACACATAGACATTTATGGCAAATTATGTTAGAGGAAAACATGCTGTGATTTTTCACTGGATTTTCCATGGATACAATAAGAACTTGGAATTATATTCCTGGTCCACGGGCAGCATGCCCAAATCTACTTCATTATTTTATAAGAAAAATGAGGACTAGCATTTCATTTAGCAACCCGGGAATTATTTTTCATTTCTACAACGTTGAATAAAATGCCTCACATTTTACTGAGAGGGTCCTTGTTATCTGTGTTTTACTCTGATACCAACCAGGAAAAGTGATGGGCCACCTCCTCCAGGCTCTGAAGTTCTTCTCTGGAAAGATCTTACCCCCAGAAGACTTCAAAGGAGGCATGAGCTCCATTCGATGGCTTTGCTAAAAAAAAAAAGAAAAAAAGAAAGGAAGAAAGACCTGAGAGGTGCCTTTCACTGCTATCTCTATCACATTCCATATGTTCTCCTAGCAAGACTTTTCTTTTCTTCTAATTATCTTTTCTGGTTTCTTGGGGGCACCTCCCTTTTATCTATTTCTTATTTTGTGTCTCTTTCACAATGGAAGCCATCCCTGCCTTTATAATTTGGAACCTGTCCCGACTGGCTTCCAGCTCATCAGCTTCCCATACTTGACTGTGTGGTTCGGCGAGAATGCCAGATACAACATTTTCACTGGAATGGTGACCCAGCTCCAGAAAAGCTCTTCTCCCAGAGTTACACAGTCAAAACCGTCTCTCCCCTCAGCAGCCACATGCTCCTTGACCTATGACCCTGAACAAAAAGATTAGCTGGATAACCTCTTCCTTCTCCTCTCTCAGACACAGAGCATGCTCGAACTCGTTGGACTAGAAATGCACAGATTTATTGTTATCCTTAGTGTTTTTGAATAAACCCATCAGCAGTTTTGCATGGAAGTGACTTCAGGTTCATCTCTTTTGTGGGCTACATTCTTACCCCAGCCACGCCCAATATCCCTACAAATATCTTACAACCTCTCTTGTCATGTTGCTTTGTAAGTTGTTAATACTAAACCCAGGAAGAAACAACTTCATTTTCAGGTGAAGATGCAGTCACGCACATTCTTCTTTGTCTTTTCTCTCCGTCCCTTCCACTTTGCCCCGCTGAGACTATCCTCCTCAACGCTCATGCAAGGAATGAAGTCCCTGGTGGGCTGGCTACAAGTAGGAGAGGCTTTGGGGCCGTGAGTCTTCCTGGTGAGAACTCAAAGCTAAGGCCTGCATTCCATGAATCAGGAATCTTTGATCTTTTCTGTGACTTGGCCTCAAACTTTTCCAGGGTTTGGCAGCAAGAGAGGTAAACACGGACTGATTGATCGCTGTGCTCCTTCCATGAGGCTGTTTGTGGTGTCAGGTCACTACTAGTGACTTTGGGAAGCAGCTTTATGACCATTATGGGATGCCCTCGGGGGATGTTTTCTGTCTTCCTGATGGCTCGTTTCCCTCCTCTGTAAAATGGGGATAAAGGTAGTACCTCGCTTATGATGTCCTTGAGATGCTCATATAAACTCAGTGTTTGCATTTTTTTAAAGATTTTTTAAAAAGGTTTTATCTATTTATTTGACAGAGATTGAGAGAGTGAGAGAGCATAAGCAGGCAGAGCAGCATTCAGATGGAGAGGGAGAAGCAGTCTCCCCACTGAACAGAGAGTTCGATGCGGGACTCGATCCCAGAATCCTGGGATCATGACCCTGGGATCATGACCTGAGCTGAAGGCAGACACTTAACTGGCTGAGGCACCCAGGTGCCCCTCAGTGTTTGCATTTTGAAAGTGCTCCATAAAGAGTGATTTTGTTTTTGTTATGAGTGAGTCCCATTTGAGACATTGTCACATATATTCGGGAAGGTTCCTGGGTCCTCGGAGGGTATGTGCAGCTTCCATGAGTTGTTTTATCCTCGGTGCCTGGTATTGTCTCAAACATCAATTAATTGCACACACACACACATATACACACAATGATATTTTATTTATTTATTTATTAAGATTTATTTATTTGACAGAGAGAGAGATCACAAGTAGGCAGAGAGGCAGGCGGGAGTGGGGGGGTGGGGAGGAGGAGGCAGGCTCCCTCCTGAGCAGAGAGCCTGATGCAGGGCTCCATCCCAGGACCCTGAGACCATGACCCGAGCTGAAGGCAGAGGCTTTAACCCACTGAGCCACCCAGGCGCACCAATGCTATTTTAATATAAGGAAAAATATCTACAAAATCAAAACCACAAGCCTCGGTTCTGAATTATTTAGGATATCCACTTAATTATAGTAATAGAGAAAGACTCAAATGAACAGTGACACAAACAAAAAAAAAGAATTTATTTCTCTGCCACATAAAGTTCCAGGGAGATGACCGGGCCGGTGAAGTGTTTTATAATATTCTAGAATCCAGGCTGACTCTGTCTTGCTGCTCCTAGGCTCTTGTCCTGGGGCCACACTCATGTTCCTAGAGGGTCTGCTCCAGCTGCCGCCTCACAGGGGGATGGCAGCCAGCAGGAGGGGGGAAAGAAGAGGAGAGGAACGTTCTATTTCCCTGTAAGGCACAGTCTCAACGTTATACCATTTGCCTCTTGCAACCTATGACCAGACTCATCTGCAAAGAAGTTTGGAAAATGCACTCTTTGGACAGTGGCTCACATTGTAAGAAAGTCAGAATCTATTTTATATAGAGATGCCTGGCGAAGTGCCATGGCGTCTTCCTGCCGGGCCCAAGGGGTGCCATGTTGAGCCGTGGGGAGCTGCTGTGTTCAGGGCATAGTCTGGTGTAGGGGATACCGAAAACCACCCCCACTCAGCTATTGCCCTGGAGGAAGAGAGCCTCATTCATCTCTTTCAGTTAACAGCAAGATTTATCTTCCAATCATCTAGTCCGGCCTCCTTGGACTTCACTCTCTCCCTTGATGTAAAAATCCAATAAGTTGCTTTGTCTCATCTAATGCTTTTACACACATCTTCTCTTTTCAACTCACACTACTACCCTAATTTAGGCCTAATTACATACCACCCAGACAACTGCAATTACATCCAAATTGGTCTCCCTTCCCCCAGTTTCGTCACTTTCCAATTCATTCTACAATACAACTGCCAAGTTAATCTTCCCTGAACACAGCTCTCGGATCAGCGCTGCCCAGCTTAGAACCCATCAATGGCTCCCCACTGCCTATTTAACGAAAGCCCAATGCCTCCGTCAAGGCGCCCCACGTTCTGGCTCCAGCTTACCTTTCTAGCTTTATTGATAGCTTTATTTATTCTTCTTCCACAAACCTCATGCTCCCTGGATTGCTCCACATTTGACTACATCTACTTCTCTGCTCCTGCTGGAATGTACCATCCCCCTCCTCCGTGGGGTGAAACCGTTCTCATTTATCAAGCCTAGCTCAACCACCGCCGTTGGAGACTCAGCTTCCTCTAGGAAAAACCTAGCCCTGTCCCATCACTTGTTCAGAATTTATTTTAACTCTCTCCTGTGAAATATCTTATGTGCTGCTTTAATGAAATGACTCATGTGTGTGCAGCTCAGTTGGTTTTCATAAGATGAATATACCTGCATAACTAGCATGCAAATGAAGAAAGTAAGCATTAGCAGCCCCCGGGAGCCCCCTTACGCCTCCCGCTGATTAGACACTGTTTATACCCATGCCGAGAGCAATCACCACTCTGGCTCCCAATGTGACAAAGTAGTTTTGACTTTGTGTCTCAAATAAGTAGAATCAGAGTCACTAATCTTTTCTGCCCATTGTTTTTCTGATTTAAAGGTGTGTTTTTGAGATTCACCAATATTGTCACCTAGAGCTGTAGATCCTTTACTTCCTTTGTTATGTAATATTCCACTGGGTGAATATGTCACAATGTATTTATCCCATTGTCTCCCTGAAAGGTATTTGGGTATAGCTTCAAATTTGGGATTCTGCTGCCATAAACATTCTACTTTGTGTCTTTTGGTGAACATAGGTATGCATGGGAACCCCTGGCCCATGGGGTGCCTTCTACTTTGTGTTCCTCAAGATGGTTTTACTCCTGCCAGCAAAGAACTAGGGTTTTAGTTGCTTCATGTCCTTGCTAATACTTAGTATTTTCTGGATTTTTAATTTTAGCCATTCTAAAATGGATATTTAGTGATATCACACTGTAGTTTTAGTTTTCAATTCTCTAAGGACTGAGACACTTGAATGTAAATTTCTAGATTTATTAGTAATTTGAATATCCTATTTGGTACAGTGTCTTTCCATATATGATGCCCATTTTTTCTATTGGATTTTCTGTCTTTTTCTTATTGAGTTAAAAGTTCTTTGTATATCCTACGTATGAGTCTTTTGTTAGTTATATATGTTACCAAGCTTTACATACATTTAAGAAAATATTTAAGCTTAATAAAGTTAGGGAATATATAAAAATATAGGCATACACACACACACACACACACACATATGCACACACATCTACACAGTTGCAAAATGAGTGAATGATCCAATAACTGTCTTATCATGCCCAACATTATTAAACAATGGTCCTCTTTCATTCATTTCTTGTCCTCCTCTGCTGTTGTGTGCATGGTGATTCTTCAATCTGTCTTTGTCAAATGAATGATTGAGCAGCTTCCAGCAACCAGAAACATTTCATTGTGTGAGCAGTTCTCCAAAGTGGGGGGGGGGGGGGGGTCTCACGATGGTGACCCAACAGAGACGCAGCAGGCTGTTTCCCTCCTGAAATACCTTGTTTACATTTGAAGAGAAATACTTGGGTTTTTCAGCCCATGGATAACTCAGAAAGTAGGATTTTAAAAATGCAAAGTGCCCATATGCTCAGCTTGTACTGAGAAATGGTCTCATGAGTAATTAAAAACAGTTACAAAAAGCAATGGAGTTGTAACAATGGAAACATCACACACATATGTGTGCACCGAATCAGAAAGCCCCATAATACTCAGTCACTGACTATTTCTGTGACTGTAGGGTTTGTGACATTGAATGAGGATCCTTAGTCAATCGTTACCTCTGAGAGCTCAATCACACCTCAGAGACCTCATCTGTTTCTGTGTTTAAGCTATGTGCTTTGCTTCAGTAGAAAGGCTTTAGGCTAGTGATTGTGGCTTTATGTGTTTTATGGCCACAAGTGCTCAACAATCCAATAATAATAGTGAAATCAGTGCGTTTGTACTGTAGCATTTCTCTTTGCTCATGCAGGTGATTAAAGATTTCCTTTTCTTCCTTTTTTTGATTTTCTACCACTACATTTAAAACAGAAATGTGTAACGTACATACTGCTTCCTGAATCGGATTAATTTCATTCTTGCACTCCATTCTGCAACTGATTGCCCAGCCCACTTAGGAGTTGAAAGGCAGGGCAGGTGGGTCAAAAAAGGGGTCAAAGTCTGATTACAGTGCTGTCAACAACCAGGCAAGGATTAGAGTAGTCTTGCAGAGTTAGGGGCTAGATACGATAACACAAAGGCACAAACTTATGTTACAGAGTTGGAATTGACATACTTTTCCTATAAAGGCCAAGCAGGCCATACAGCGTTTGTTATAACCACTCCATTCTGCTATTGTAGTATGGGCAAAAGCAGGCTTGAACAGTACATAAAATAAATGAATGTGGCTTTGTTCCAGTGAATCTTGATTTATAGAAATGGGCAGTAAGCCAGATTTGGCTTGGGGCCCAGAGTGTGCCCACTTCTCATCTGGAAGACTTGAGTTTCAGTTCTGCTACTTATGAGGTTGTAGTCTTTACGTCTCCATGATCTCATCTGTCAAATGGGCCTAACGACCCCTGGGCTACATGCTCCCAGGTGGTGAGGGTGGCCTGGGGTACCGTGGGAGGCCTGTACGAACTCATACTCACAGAATTTACAGCGCTGTGCTCAGGGTAAATCTTAAAACCACAAAATTTTAGAATCAGAAGGAGGCTCATTATCCACACTTCCCAACATCCTTGTTTTTGAAACAATAAAGTCAAGATCCAGAGAACTTCAGGTAGATGGTAAAGGTCACACAGTGAGCTGACAGCAGATTCAGAACAAAAATGCCATTGTAATGGGCCCACACATTCTGAAGAAGCAGCAGCTCATGGACTGACCTTTCTAAACCAGGCAGCTTCCCGTCACTTTACCCATAACATGGCGATAAATATCCCATTCTTCCTCTCTTGCTTTGTATCTGCTCCGGAGAGCAGGGGGCTAGTCTTCTCCCCAGGGAAGGATGTTTCCCTAGGGCTGCCTGGTCCTAAAGGTGTGCTGTGGGGCTGATGAGAGGGCCTTTGTCTACAATATGTCCACTTTGTTCTCAGACCCGGCAATGCTAGGACAGATCACTCGAGGAGGTGCCTGGCCATTCGCTCCCGGACCTTCCTGGTGGTGTCTGGAAAATTGTGTCTGGGAGCAACGCACCTTCTGAATTCACCCAAACTGTTTAATACAAGTGGTCTGGCCTGGAATGCATTCCAGATGATACAAGTGTCGAGATATCTCACGACAAGCCAGCTTCTCAGGCTACTACTACTGCTGGAACAGGCACTGTGCCCACTCCCCCCGAGCCTCTGTTCTGGACCAAAGTGGAAGAAAGGGATGGCCTGTCTCTCTTCCATAACCACTTGCCTGCCTGTGAGCAAACTGAGGATAATTAGTCATTTCTAAGATGACGCTATATATATATTTTAAAGATTTTAGTTATTTATTTGACAGAGAGATCACAAGTAGGCAGAGAGGCAGGCAGAGAGAGGGGGAAGCAGGCTCCCTGCTAAGCAGAGAGCCCAATGCGGGGCTCAATCCCAGGACCCTGAGATCATGACTGAGCCGAAGGCAGAGGCTTTAACCCGCTGAGCCACCCAGGCGCCCCAAGATGATGCTATATGAAAAACCAACATTGACTTTTAGGAAACACGTTCTAGTGGGAGAGAGAGAGAAAATAAAGGGATTAGGAGACCAGACTCTGGGTTTAGCTCTGCCGTTGAACCAATGCCAGGTCTTGTGCCTATCTCTTCCCATCTCTGGACCTCTGTTTCCCCAGTGGTACAAAAAATGATTAGGCTGGATGACGTATAAGGTCTTTCCCCAACATTTTAGTTTGTTCCTCTCCAATTCTATGTTTCAATTCTGTTGATATTGTGAGTCCTCACTATGTCTGCAGAAGGTTTTCCAAAAAAGTTTAAGTCATTGCCACTGTTGAAGGGCCTAAAATTCTCTTGGGCAGACAACGGACTATTGATGAGTACCTAATGAATGCAAAGCAGTAGGTGTCAAGGATGAGTCAGAAATCATGGGAGCCCGGAATGGTAAGGGAATATTTCTTAGCAAAGGTCAAAATTCCTTCAGTGTAGAATTTGAGCCCAGCATGAAGTGGCGAAGTAAGAAAACATGGCACTTTTAAAAGTTGGTAAAAGCTAGATATGCTAATAAAAAGGCAGGGTGTAGAGGTAAATACCAAAATCTTTTTGTTGAGGGCAGTCCAGTGGGAAGAGCGTACTTAATCAGAAGGTGATTTGGGATAAATAACTTTGCCCATGATGATGAGCACCGAAATGAAGAACTTAGACATTTTTTCTAGAGGGAGTCACAGTCCGAATATTTCTGGATAGTTGAGTTTGGTAACAGCCCTGTATTAAGATTATATGACAGCAGCCTATCAAATAGATTGGGAAGAATAAATTACAATGAAGCAGGGACTATTTGAGCAGCTGTGGAAACCATACAGGTGTGAGACAAGATGCTCATAGTGGTCAGAATAGATAAAAGGTAAGAAATGTGACTGATGAAGAATTGACAGAACTTGGCTGTTTTATTAGGTCTGAAACTTAGGTCAAGAGAGATAACTAATGCAGGGTTTTGTGATGGCAATAACTCAATTGCCCTGCATGTATATATTTTTTTGATATGAGCAGACTGTTGGTATATAATCCTAGGTGTTAATGTTGTGTGACAAGACATTTATTTTATCCATACGTGTCACCACATAATACCATCCAGAAGAGAAAGATCCTGGCAGGATTTATTTCTCTATAAAGATTTAAGGACTATATTGATTTCTAATTTGAAAAATGCACTGAACTGCACCTATTTCTCAGGTTATTAATTTTGAGATCATTCTTTCTTCATCTTTACCAATATCCCGCTAATATCTTAAGGCTTTCGCTCATGACGAGGTGACTTGGTCTGTGTCATTTGTTCGTCAATTCTTTTAAAGCCGTGGTCTCCAAATTTTTTTTTTTTTAACAATTTGATGGCTATAGTATATTCACAAAGTCGTGCAACCATCAGCACAATTAATTTTAGAACATTTTAATCACCCCCATAAAAACTCCGTTAACTATTGGCAGTCACTTACCTTCAACCCCCATGGCCCTGGGCAAGCACTAACCCAATAATTATGTCTCTATGGATTTGTCTATTGGGAATATTTTGGACAAACACAGATTCATATACTACATGATCTTTTATGGATGGCTTTTTTCACTTAACCTCATGTTTTCAAGGTTCATCCATGTTGTGGCATGTATCAGTGCTTCATTCCTTTTTCTGGCCAAATAATAGTCATTGTACTGCTATACAACATTTACTTCGTCATTTATCAGTTCATTAACATTTGGGCATGTCTCCTTTTTTTATTATTATGAATAAAGCTGCTATAGAAATTTATGTGCAAATATGTGCATACATATGTTTTTATTTTTCTTGTGTATATACTTAGAAACATTGGGTCATATTGTAACTCTAGGTTTAACCTATGAACTGTTGCCAGACTGTTTTTCAAAGAAGATTCACCATTTTATAGTCTCATGAGCACCATAAGAGCACCAATTTCTCCACGTCCTCTCCAGCAAGTGTTATTAACTATCTTTTTGATGATAACCATCCTAATGGATGTGAAGTGGTATTTCAATGTGGTTTTTCTTTGCAATTCACTGACAGCTAATGTTGCTGAGAGGTTTTTTTTTTTAAGCTTATTGTTCATTTGTATATCTTCTTTGGAAAATTGTTTATTTAGATACTGTACCTATTTTTTTTAAGTTTTTTTTTTTATTTATTTGACAGAGAGATCACAAGTAGGCTATGAGGCAGGCAGAGAGAGAGGGAAGCAGGCTTCCCACTGTGCTGAGAGCCTGATGCGGGGCTCGATCCCAGGACCCTGAGATCATGACCTGAGCTGAAGGCAGAGGCTTTAACCCACTGAGCCACCCAGGCACCCCGATAGTGTATGTATTTCTAAGTGTTATGTTCTTTTTTATCATTGAATTGTAGAAGTTATATATTCTACATACAGACACATGATTTGCAAATATTTTTCCCTTTTGTGAGTTGTCTTTTGACTTTTTTGATGGTATCCTCTGAAACAAAATATTTTAATTCTGATAATCCAAATTTATCTGTTTTATCTTTCATTGCTTATCTTTTTGGTGTCATATCAAACACAGCTTTGACCAATACTAGGTCCTAAAATTCACTCATGTGTTTCCTTCTAGGAGTTTTGTAGTTTTAATTCCTATGTTCACATCTATACTCTATTTTGAATGTATTTTTGTATATGGTGTGAGGTTTGATTCCAACTTTAGTCTTTTACATGGGGATATCTAGTTGTCTCAGCACCATTTATTGAAAAGACTCTCCTTTCTGCATTGAATCACCTTGGTATCCTTGTCAGAAATCAATTGACTGTAAATGTGATTTATTCTGCTTTTAATTTTTCAACATATGGTGTTTTAGGAATCCCAGAAACCACAGGTGACAAAAATCTGTCACATAAAAACCGAGTGGCAAACCAAGGCTACCTAGAGCTGCCTGTGTCCCAGAGGTGTCGTCTGTGTCTTGTTAACTAGCCTGGTTTCATCTTCCAGATGCATAAAGGACTGGAAAGTTACAGTCAAGAGAAATAATAATACCAATGATCATCAAAATAGTATTTACAACTCTACTGAGTTCACGCACCATGGATCGTTTTAAGCATGGTTTCACGTAATCCCCATAGCCACCTTGCCCAGGCAGGCCCTGTTGAAGAAAGGTAGAAATGAAAAAACATGTTGCAGAGAAATTAAGGGACTTTCCTGAGTAGGAAATGGCAAAATGAGCTTTAGAGCTAGCCAGTATATACCTTTAGAGATTGTTCTACTAACCACTGCTCCGAGACCCCCTTCAAATAATCCGCAATTCACCAATTTCCCAAAGTAATTAATTTGGGTTTATCTCTTCTTCATGTACGCAAATATTTTGTCACCACATTGTGACTCAAAGGAGGGGAAGGAGGCTAGATGTTGAGGTAAATCATTTCACATTAACTAGAGAGAAGCCATTAAAAGCTAGGAAAAAAAAGAGTATTCTGAGTGTTAGTCTAAGATTTCAAAGAAGAAACCACGATTCCCTCTTCACAGGATTTGTTAAATCAGTGAATGGAAGCATCCACAATAATTCTGGGTATGTGAAAGCAGGATCTGGGTATGGATTTTGGAAAGATCACGGTTTTTGGAGTCAAGTAATCATGAATTCAATCTGGGACATGGGATAGACTTTTGATCTTTATAAACTCTCATCTGTGAGGTGGATATAATAAAACATTCAGTATTGTTGTTAGAATTTACGGAAAATTCAACCACCTGGCGTGATGCCTACCACATAGAACAGGTTCAATAAGAGTTATTTTTACTTTTACGGTGATGGTGGTTATTCTTTCCAAATGGGAAATGGGTTCCAAAACATGGCTAAAAACATGTTCAGCAACATGGATTGGCAACAAGGAGTACTATCGGGTACGTTTTAGGGAAATTAGCAAAAAATATACTACTTTCTGGAAGCTCAACTCTACTTTCCATCTACATTATCTCCTGACATGAATGGTTGGGTGCCCACAATCCTTTTGCATTAAATTTTACCCTGATTTTTATGGCCCCCTTATTACATGTAATATCTGTGTTCTCCGGCTTCTCAGCCCCTCCTGGTCCCCCTCCCTGGTGTGGTATGAAATAAAGTTCACAGCAACATTATAATAGACAGGTCGGCCAGAATTCAAAACTGGGGGTTACTAAGTAATTAGATGGAGGAGATTCCAAAAATGTCTATTTTATGTCCATATATAAAAAGCACATTAAATTTAGGACAAGCCAAAACACTGTCCCAGCTTCAGTTCCCAAAGCGTATGGCTTTATACATGCTGTACTCTATCCCCCCAGCTCTTAGTTTGAAAATGAAATGATAAGCAGAGCCAAAGAAGTAACCAGCGTCTTCTTTGGAGCTTGATGCTCCAGAAAGATAGAGCAATTTCCTTTCTTTTCTTTTCTTTTCTTTTCTTTTCTTTTCTTTTCTTTTCTTTCCAGGGGACAGGGGATGCTATGCTCTGAAATGGGTGCCTATCTTTACAATCTGCATCCAGGACTCACATCTGTGTCCTATTCCCATCTAATCTTTGGCCCATCTGTTTTATTTATAAGTCCTCCAGGGCCTTTTAATATTGACCCTTAATAGGAGCTCAACTTAACATTAGGAAAGAATATGCAACTAACTTTTGCTCCTGGAAACTTCTGAAGCTGTCCACTAGCCTCTCTTTCATTCTTAGGTACTCACCTCCCAAGCACAGGACCATATGTGCTGAGCAGAGATTCTTGGGGAAATTGGATTCATTAGGATATAGGGAGCTAGTAATTCTGAAGTTAGGAAGAAATGTGGGGACCAACTAAGTCCATGTTTTTCAACCAGAGGTGCTTCTATATCCAGTGAAACTCAGGAGTGGTCTATGTACGCAGACACCTATCAGAATTCCCAAGAATTACCTCTTCCATAATTCTCATGCTCATGCGCACTAGCAAATAGGACGAGCCAACTCCTGGCAGGCTTATCTATCAAAGGCTGTCGGAGTAGGGACCTCCAGTATGGAAGTTTCCTTTTCTTTCCTTGGTTTCTTGGTACAATACAAGAATCCTTGATGTTTGCTCTTCTACCCGTCAGTCCTTCCCTCCCAGTGGATTCTTCAGCAGTTTATCACCAATCAGAAGTAATTGATCCAAAGTGTTGATGGAAAGATGTACAGGCCTACCAGTATTTCAGCCCAGATCAGAGGAATCAGGGGCTCATCTCACCTCCGAGGTGGCTGCACTGAAGTACTGAAGTGTTAGGTTAAAAAAAAAAGAAAAAAGTCAGGCTGTTGGACCTGCAAATTGTTCTGGGGCCCGCGTGATGGTTGTCTCGGGAGGTTGTAAGGATATAATGATTAAACAAACGGGTGGCATTAGATTGTATCACATGCTGCTGTCTTTTATTGTGCTATAAAATGGTTCATTTGGGGGGAAATGTGAATTTAAACTTTTCTGCTGTGCTCAAACAGTTGTCCTAGTGGTTTTAAACATAATTCAATTGCTCCTTCTCCTTACTACCCTTATGCCTTCCACCCCTTCCCTTCCCTTCCCTTCCCTTCCCTTCCCTTCCCTTCCCTTCCCTTCCCTCCCCTCCCCTCCCCTCTCCTTCCCTTCCCTCCCCTCCCCTCCCCTCCCCTTTCCTTCCCTTCGCTTTCTACCAGACTTGAATTCTTTCCTTTATACCAGACTTGAATTCGAAGCTACTAGTTCTGCCATTTCTAATTGTGTGACTTTTTGACAAGCTCATTAAACTCTCCGAAGCTCATGTTTTGGATCTCTGAAACTGGGATAATAATACCCATGTCATAAGGCTGTTGGGAGTTTTAAGTGAAACACAGGATGTAAAAGACATCATCTTTCATTGTTCCTAAGCTTAATAGGTCCCCATTTATGTGAATTCTTTTCTCCCTTCCTGAAAGCTATGCTTTAGATTATGGATGGGGACATCAATGGCCTGATGTTTCAGCCCTCGGGGAAACAGGATTCAGGATGGCTAAATAGTAGTTGTCTATATGCACAGGTGCTCCCACTGTCCCTCCGAAGCCTTCCCTCAACAGTAGAGGGGGTTCTGGGGATAGAGGCAGCAGAACAAAATTAGCTTCAGGACAATGAGGTCTACCAGCTTCATGAGCTGAACTGCATCCCCCGCAAATGTCTCTGCAGAAGTCTTAACCTCCAAGACTCCAGCGTGTGAGTATGTTTGGAGAATGGACCTTTAAAAAGCAGCAATGAAGTTAAACTGAGGTGATTGGGTTGGGCTCTCATCAGTATGACTGGTATCCTCCTAAGAAGAGATTAGACCGCGGATAAACAGAAGCGGGAAGGAAAGGACTGGGGGACAACACGAGAAGACAGTCACCTACAAGTCAAAGACAGAGGCCCCACAAGCAGTCAGGATGGCCGGAACCTGGGAGAGGCCTCGAGAACCGTGTGAAAGTAAATTCCTACTCTCCAGGCCACCCAGCTTGCGGGGCTTTGTTCCAGAAGCCCTAGCAGACTCGTGCAACCCGCGGCCCGTATTTCTGAATCTGTAAAGCAGAGGTCAACTGAACAAGGAGAAAGCAGAAATGTTTTTGTTACAAAGTGGCTGAACTGGAGAAACATGAGGGGATTTTTCTGGGCAACATAAGTTGCTTAATGGCCGATGAACGATCTGACGGACCATCCTGGGGACCGGGGGTGTAAGCTGAGCGGTGAAGACAAGACGCGCTCTGACAAGCTGGCGTCAGTCACGTCTCTGCGTAACGCCATTTCAGCAGCTGCTGAGAATTATCTCTGCCTTTTAATCCTCTCATTTCAGAGTCATTTCAGGCAGATTATTCCTAAAAACCTCGTGTAATTAATATCAATTATTTAGATTGGCTGCTTTAGTCAGTGTCAGATTTTTCAGCACAGGACAAGATGTTATTACTATTATTACTGCTAATTACTGGGTCGGAGAGCCCGTATGACAATTGGATTTAAACATAGGAAAATCAAGGTTTAATTATAGCAAAAGTTTATGGGCAGGAAACTTGGAACTGGAATCGCCATTCTTTATCTAAGACTTACCCTCTGGTAGTTTCTTGGGCTACGGGATGTGGGCTTGGGAGACAAACTGCCTGGTTTGACTCTAGCTTTGGCCCGTGTTAACCAGGTAACCTCGACATGCATCGCTCTCTGCATCTCCTTTTGGGGTTAAAGTTAGGGTCTAACTTCATGAGGCTGCTGTGAAATTTGAATGAGTTAAGACATGCGAAGTTCCCAGAACAAACCTGGCCCATAGTAATTTCTGAACGCATGACAGAGCTCATTATGAATAATGTTACTACATTCTAGAATGCATTCCAAGGGGCAGCGGTGGAGTGGGGTAGACAAGGCGTCAGGCCAACCGAGATGTGAATCCCAGCTCTGCCACTTGCGAGTGACTCTGAGCAAGGTCGGTGTGTGATGAATGTTAACTGCTCATACTTTCTGAGTGCTTATGACTTCCCAGGTACTGTGCTGAAAGTTTTACTGCATCTACTAAGTTAACACTCTCTTCAAATTTACATGATAGGTATTATTGTTATTATTATTTTCATGTTCTAGAGGAAAAAAATAAGGATTAGAGAGGGTGAGCAATTGACTTGGGGTCACTGAGCTTCTCACCGGCCATGCTGGGAAGTCTAAAGCCCAAGCATTGTGCCTAAATTAGCATCGGGGTCTCATAAAAGATAGTTAATAATTGTATTTTAGTTTGGCTTTAAATGGCAGGCAAATCACCTACTTCTTGAGATGGCCTCCTGCAGGAGCAGGTAAACTTACGTTTAAAGAGGAAGAGCTGATGCTAATTAAAATTGGCCTAGCCTCTCAATATGGATAATCATCTTTGATCTTATCAAGGATCGTCCAAATTTTCCCCACTCTGATCCAATCTCTTATCTGATTGCTCTTGAGCCCAGCTCCCTTGGAATTGAAATTTACTTATACTTTTGCAAAAACTCCTGGCAGTCATTTGATTGAATGAATGACATATTGACCACTTACTCAGAGCATAGTTGGAAAAAAATAGCCTTTAATTATTGTAGCCAATTAAAATAACTAATGAAAGAGGCCTCCAGATGGCTCAATCAGCTAAGCATCCAACTGTTGTTTTTGGCTCAGGTCATGATCTCAGGGTTGGGAGATCGAGCCCCATGTTGGGCTCTGTGCTCAGAGGGAAGTCTGCTTGAGATTCTCTCCCTCTGCCTCTTGCCTTATTCACATGCTCTCTATTTCTAAATAATAATAAATAAAATAAAATAAAATAAAATAAAATAAAATAAAATAAAATAAAATAAAATAACTCTTAGGTGCCTGGGAGGCTCTGTTGGCTAAGAATCTGCCTTCAGCTCAGGTCATGATCTGAGGGTCCTGGGATGGAGCCCTGCATCAGGCTTCTTGCTTGGCAGGGAGCCTGCTTCTCCCTCTCCCTTTACAGCTCCTCCTTCTTGTGTTCTCTCTCTTTCTCATGTAAATAAACAAAATATTTAAAACAATTAAAAAATAAAAAAATAACTCTCATGAAAGCCAATTTCTTCAAAGCTACATAGACCTCTTGAGTGAAGGTTCTGTTCATTTTTGCAGTAGCATTACTCTCTGCTGGTGCAGTCATGCATTCTTTCATGGAAGAAGTATTTATTGAGCTGGTACTATGTATTAGAGTCTGTTCTAAGTTTGTGACAGAAACATTAAACCGTCCCTGCCTCGATAGAGCTAGCATCCTAGAAGAGGGAGACAGTAAGCAAATGAATGATTGAAATGTAGACAACATGCCAAATGGTTATCAGTACTTTGGAAAGGAAGCATGTTGGAATGGCTGAGTGCAGATTCTGGAGAGAGACTCCTTGATTTTAATCCCAGCTCTATCTCTTGACAAGTGTATGTAATTAATTTCTCTGTGCCTCCATTTTTTTTTTCATCTGAGAATGGGGGCAATAATAAGAGTATCTATCTCATAAGGTTATACAAAACTTAAAAGAGTTAATATTTGTAATGGTACTTAAAAGAATATATGAGTATATTCTATATAATGTTTGATAAATGTGGAGAAAAATTAATCAGGGAATGACTTTTAAGTGGGATATCATACAGTTTGTAATGGGAAAGTCACTAAGGAGGTATTGGTTAGCAGTGCAGGTGCTTTGGAAGAAATGTTTTCTAAGCAGAGGGAATTAGAAGAGCCTAGGCTCTGACGTGGGAATCTTCTGGACGTGTTGGACTGATTGCATGGATGTGGGGCATGAGAGAAAAGAAAAATCAAAGATGGCTGCAAGTATCTTTACCTAAAGAGGAATGACTGAAAGGGGGAGAGAGGGGTGGAGCAGATAGGATGGGGGGCAGATGAAGAGCACGGGTTAGAGTTGAGATGTGTTGGAATTCTTAAATGGAGACATAGAAATGTAGCTATAGGCATTTGGAGTTCATGAGAGAGGCTCATATTGGAAATATTAATTTTGAGAGTCATTGCATATAAGTGATGTTTAAAACTATGAGACGGCCTGGAACACCAGGGAAGCAAGAATGGAGTCCTTGATCACCCCCAAACTAAGAGATTGGAGCAAAGAGAACAGATCAACTAAGGCCACTGAGCAATGGCCAATATAATCAGAAGAAAACCAAGAAAGTACTATTCTATAAGCAAAGTGAAGGAGGAAAATGTGTATGAATTGGGGAGGGGGGGATGACCAACTTCAGGAAATACTGCTGATAAATCAAGCAAATTTGAAACCATTTGCACTAACAATGTAGAGTTCGCAGTGGCCTTAAGCAGCATGGTTTTGGCAGAGTGGTGGGAACAGATACCTGACTGAATTTAAGACATCTATTTTAAGAAATAATTGGAGAAGAGGAATTAGGGACAACGAATATAGGCAACTCCTTCAAAGAGAGTTACTGCTAGTGAAAGGTGGAAAGGCAAAGTATAAATGGCAACTTGTGAGTAAATATGGTGGAGAAGTTACCTTATGACTGCATCACTTTTCTCAGTGAAGTACGCATCGAGAATATAAGCTGAGAGTAAGATTCAGGGAGAAGGTGGTGGGGATTTGAAGGAAAAAAGGGACTTTTGGCATTAGACTGCTGGACGCCATTAAGAACCACTTGAAGTTCATGTCTGTGTATTGAAAGTGACACAAGTCAGAGAGTTTGTGTGTTTTCCTGTGTTCTATCATTAGAATGTGTATGAGGTAGACAGAGGTGGACTTGACTATGGTTCTGCCTTTGCCTATTGTGTGTGATGAAGGGAAAAGGAACAAATGGATTAAGGGTATGTGTAACAAGTGATATTTAATGAAAGACCATGGAGGGAGAGATGAAGGAACAACAGGAAGAGAGATGGCGAAAGGGTGCAAACAAGATTTTATTGGAGTCAAGCTACATGAGAGAATTATCTGAAATGATAGGGGGCAGTGGTCGGAGGGTGGGGTGCCTAGAATTATGGTTGTAGAAGGGTTGGGATGATTGGTAGTGATAGGGTCTAGATTATGGAGTGGAAGTGGTAGAGGTAGGGTAGTGAGCAAAATCAATAAGGAAGAAAGTTCAAGGAGCTGAAATGTTCAAAAAGTTGTATCAAAGTTGTCAAAATCTTCCAGACACAAAAGGGAAATGACACAAGAATTCAGGGAATGACTGAAACAAGGAGTTGTTCTTGATATAATGAGACGTCAAGAGATTCAAGCTTGAAAACTTTAGAAGAAGGGCAGGATGCATCGAGAGGATCTATAAGGGCAGGGAGGACCAAGGAGCAGGCATGCCTTTGCCACCTCTGGAGCTAGCAATAGTTGGGCTGGGGGAGGAAATGGCTGCCACATGAGAGGGCTTCCAAGAGAGCAGTTCTCAGGGCAGACTCTGGGTTCAGTTAGAATGAGAAGCTCAAAAGGAAATGGAGAGAAAAGTTTGAAGGTGTAGGAGATTTAGCTGCCAAGGGACTGGGAATTCCAGGCGGTGCTGTGGGAGGGTTTCAGAGGTTGGGGAGTGGTGGAAGCAGGGGATAGAGGAAGGGGATGAAGAACCTTATGGGAGTTGGAGTGGGGATGGCAAGGGAGTTTCTTATAAAATGAACAGTAATATGGGACAACACTAGATTAATCCTAATGAAGTCAAGGTGGATGAGAGTGAATATGGGTAGTGGGCAGGTTTGTAGGCGGGGATTCCCGGATCTCTGTGGATGAAGGTCCTAGTCCATCGGCACCCAGATCCTTCTCAATCACTGGTGGGAGGGCTGGATTTATACAGCATGCAGGGGTCCCCTTTGACAACTGTGAATGGAACAGAGGAGGTTTAGGGAACCTGGGCATCACTTCCTGCACACAGACCCCCCCCTGCCCCCAACCACTCGTCAACAGAGTGAAAATACTCACGCAAAGCCGAGGTGACTAGCAGAGCTGGGCACCCATTGACCTACCTGCTGGTGGTTTGGAGGCTGAAAGTTTTCACACCGTGATTAAATAGACTTCACAGCTGGCTGTGCTGTATTGAGTACCCTTTATGGAGGAGCAGAGCCACTGGCAATCAATCAAAAGCAGAAGGCTGTAGTTCCAGAGATGTCTTTGAACAGATCCCTTGGGCCAGTGGCCGCAGGAAAATAAAAACCCTTCTTGCAGTGAAATGCCATGGGCTTCAAGTTGTCTCCTCTGCCTGGGGGCCCGAACTCCTCTGGGCTCCCCAAATCCCAGGAGATATTATAATACCATTCATCTAGGTTGCTGAATCCTCACGGATCCTCTGTGAGAGTGGCAGCTAAATCCAAGGAAGACGCCAGCCCTGCCCCCACCTTTAGTGTTCCTGCTAATGTGGCTCTGTCGTTGAAGTGTCTGCAGTCTGTGGTGGTCTTCAAGATAGAGACCCGTAGGTGGACAGACAGACAGATGACAAGGGAAGCATCAGGTAGGTGGGCAGACAGCTAGATGACAAGGGAAGCATCAGCATATAGATCCTCTATATGCTGTTGAGCTGTAAGTGGAGGAAAGCTGAAGGAGAACCCCGAGAGGCAATGAAGAAGGAAGAATGACCGAGAATGAAGTCCCTGGGGGACAATCCGCACACCGTGAAAACAGACTCTAGCGCAACAACAGCTTTGAGTTCTAAAGACAATTCTCAGTTAAGTCCTCAGATGGTTTGCTGCTATGAGTTGATGAATTGGTTGATTCCCCACTGCTGTCTGCAAAGTACCTTCAAACACCCACATCTCCATCTGCTTCATTAATAAATTAACTTAAATCCATAAAATTAGCAAAGAAACAGAACAAACGGCTCCGTGATGAGTGACCGGAATTCATTCTCGGAGTAGCCTTCCCAGAAGCCTTGACAGGAGGACACGCTAAAGAATCAAAAGATTTTCGAGGATCAAATTTGCTGTGAGTTTCTCGAGTTTCAGGACATGAGATGGGAGTAAAAGCCTAGGATTAGAGCAAAAATAAGTTGATAGCATTGCCTTTCCTTGTCATGTTCAAAAGGTCACCACTAGGACTCCGAAAGGACACTTTTCCGAGGCAGCTTTGCACGGGGAGATGCAGTTTCACCTAGAAATCCTTACAGAATAACCCAAGACAGTTTCTCCTTGACTTAACAGAGCTACGAAGGAGTGCAGTCAGGATGTGGCTACCTTTGTTCTGCTGTGGTCTGGGGCTCGAGAGCAAGGACGTTTGAATGCGATTCAAAGCCAAGAGTCATGGGCATTGTCGGAGGACCCTTGTCCTCTGCCTTCCATAGGAGGGGGATTTTGTCCCACTCACTGACAGGGAAGAGTGCTTGGTTTTGTTGGCCCGGTCGAGCAGAATAAGATGAAAAAGGAGAAGTAATTGCAGGACTTGCCCAAACTGAGCTTTTTGGTGACCTTAGCGAGAGGCATTTTTATGGAGTGGTAGAAACTGAAGTCAGATGAGAGTGGATTGACAAGTAAGGGAGAGGGAGAATTGGAGAAGGCATGTCTAAACAACACTGGAGGAGTCTGGCAATTGAAATCAAGGAGAAATGAAGTCAGGGCTCGGATGAGGGAGAGCAATGGCTCTTGGGTGAACCAAGGTTGCAATGAGATACCCGGGCTTATTTGTACCCTGATGGGAATAGTCCAGAAGGAAGACCAGATGGAAGGGATGATGCGGGAGAGAGGGGTGGGGGATTGATGGAGGAAATCTTTGAGAAGGTGAAAGGAGAGAGAATCCCTTCAGTAAGAGGAGGGACACTTAATGACAAAGGAGAAAGGAAGAATTTGAGTGAGCATAGGGCTTAGCCATCCCAGCTGCCTACCGACTAAGACGATGTGGAGCCGTGGGTACATAGGGATGGGTATTTATGTGCAGAGAGATATGCGTTGTTGATCCAAGCTTGGAGCATGCTTAATTCTGGGCATCTCTCATATTTGCGGTCCTTTCATTTGCGACCCTCATTTTTTTTTTTTTTAATGGGGAGAGGGAGTTGCAAAAAAAATCACACTCATGTGATAAAATGTTTATTATAAACTCATCATTTCTCAGGAAAAAATATGTTGCATTTTGCATTTTTAAAGAAAGCAGCAACAGAATAGGGCAGGGAGAATATTATCTCTAAAAGCTTATGCATCATCCTCTTAAAATGTTAATGTCCCATTTCCAGCTGAACAAATAAACCTCTACTACTTGGATGCAACTAGTTGTAATGAATGTGCATGCCAAGCTAGAAAATAAAGACCCCCCCCTCCCCCGTTTGATGGCAGAAAACATCTTTCACATGGAAAAAAAATGTAGTCATTATTTAAAAATTGCTCCATTAATGCATCGTGAACAAAGGACAGTTCGCTTGAAAAGACCAAACAGCTTTTATTTTTGAGCACTTTATTTTCAGTAGGATTATAAACAAGATCCTCATGAAACTCTTGCAACACACAAAACACCGGGATGAAATATTGAGCTGCTTTGGCCCCCTCATTGTCTACGAGAGCCCCTTTGGTGTGTGGTTTCCTTCCTTAATGCATTGCAAGTTGTTTTCTCCTTGTGGTTGTGGGCAAAAGGGCCATTTTGGTGGGGGAAGAGGAAAGGTCATAAGGAGCTGTTTACAAGAGAAAGGGGAGTTGGAACAACTGGGGGAAGTTTCACCAGCCCAGTGAAGAGAGACTTGAAGGCCAACATCTGGGACAGCAGCAAAGACACGTCCTTGGGTAGTCCTTCCGGGAGAAGGTGGCTTGCATGATTCAGTATTACGCTGGCAGTGAGGGTGAGGGCTCTTTTCTCTTCTCAACCACTCTCTGTCCTGATTTTGATTGAAGGAAACATAGCCAATGGAACATTATTGCTGAAGCTGTTTTACATTTTTGGAGAATATATGTAATCCTAAACACAAGCACACACAGATTTACAGATTCACGTAAATGACATGGAGAGAGATTCCCCTCCTGAAAAGACCTGTAACCTAATTTTAAGACCTGTGGTTTGGAGAGAAGATTGGGAATTTTCCATTATTAATATGGAGACAGGCCAGCGTGAGGCCAGACAATCATAATTTGCAGGTGCACAGGTGGCTAAGAGGAACGTACAGCATTGCTTGGCTCAACCCCCGAGCCCAGGAAATATATGCTCTTTACCCTTAAGCCACAAACTAGTGTTTAGGATAAAATGGTACCTTTCTCCCAAACTGCTTGTGTTTAGCCACAAAGAAACACACAAGTAATCCGAAAGTGAATCAGCCCCACCCCGACAAGGCCCTCTTATTCCTTCTGTATTAGTCACTCCATTTTGGTTCATGCCCCTTCTTTAGTGAACCCCCCACAGCAAAGATAAGGCAATGGTGGTCCTCTGCCAATATTTCCATAGACAGAGGAAAGCTGTTCACAGGGTATAGGAACAGAGCTGTGTCATTCACCCTAGGCGCCAATAGCTACAGGCTGGAGAAACACATACTACCTGAGAAATGAGACAGACCACTGTGTTCCTTATGCCAGCTATTTATATAAGAGCCAAGAAAGATAAGCTTTCCAGTTATGACCACACAGTGATAACATAATGAATGCATTAGCTGTCAAATTCAATCCAAAAAATTGCTAGTTCAACTACCAAATAAGACCCAGTAAGGAAAATCAGTTAGCTGCTCTAACATATCCTCTAAAGATATACTAAATCATTTCCATTCCCATAAATTCCTTCTTTCATAAATTATATCCAGAGACTATTCATGTTGCATACAACCGAAGGACCTTGAGAATTAATGCAACTATTTTATATATGTTCCATCAGAGACAAATCTGCTCACAAAGAGGGAAGAGCAAATAAATCCCAGAAAACGTTTTGCTTTAATCCAACTGATTTGATGTTCTTATCCCAAGATATTTGCTGGGGAATCAAAGTAGTGGACAATCATATTTCAGCAGTGTACAACATGTACAACCATGCAGTGGCCTGGAAACTGCCCTTCATTTCTGGAGGCGGCTTGGCTTTCATTCAATTTAGTGGTGCAGATGTGGAAGTAAGCAGGCTCAGAGAAGGCCTAAAACACACGGCCCAGTTGGAAGCAACTTATTCGGTGGAGATTTGGAGCATACCTTATCCAAAGACTGCTCTGAGTGGTAAATTTCTAAACTAGAGGATTATGACAGTCTTGTAATAGCATGAGGGAGGGAAATTGGGCCCCAAGACCCTCTATCAACAATGTGGCAGTGATAGATTTTCCTTCTGTAGTCCTATTCCCTGACTCGACCTGCATGATTACCATACATAGTCAGACCTGATGACTCGGCACCCTGGGGAGTGCCTTGGGGAGAGTGAATTAGTGGACAAGCAAGTTCTTCCAAAAGATTATTTTGTTGGCCTACATAGTGCACCCAGTGATGGCTATTAGGTCACATGAGCTCTAGCAATCTGTGCTGCTTCGTTCCACTAATGAGGTCATAGCCCAGAGGGGCAGATGAATCTGTCCTATAAGAGAACTTGTCCCCAACTTGACATGTCCCATTAAGGAAGGGGAGGGAGTAGGTTTTCTATGTGGCTTGGGGAAGCTTCTGGGCTGCGGGCCTTTTCACCTGTATGTGCAACTAGAAGCCACAAAGTTTAGGGTATGGCCTCAGGCAAGATCTTCTAGAAGGTTCTACCACACTCTCAGAGATTCCCAAGGACAATTACCTGGAGGTGGCATCTGGATCAGTCATGAACTTACCCATTCTCTCTGATGACATATTTTTATGCCATTAAGTCTGCAAATGATGACTCTGAGTCTATTTCCACTCAGACAGGATTATCCATTCATATGGTCAACGTGTCTTGTTTCAGTCTGGGCTTCTCATGCATGAAACGCATTGTCTTTCCCTTTAAGGAGTTTACTGCCTCGGTGACCTTTATATTTGACAAAAAAGGCTTTTTAATCCACCACACTGCTGCTTTCCTAAGTGGTTTCTCCTCTGACTGGCATTATTGAATGGACTTTCCCTGTTGATGGGTGCTATTAAGACATGCTGTTTTTTGTATTGAATCAAAACTGTGCTCTTTTATTTGCCTTTATTCTATTTTTTTTTAAGTTTGCACGAAGTGACAATGCGTGCACTTACACAGGACAATCATGTCAATATATATCAAGCATGACCCCAGTATATTAGCATTAAGTAAAGACTTCAGTTCATTTCTCCTATGTACTCAGATCCCAGATGGGAATAGTTTGGGGTTCAAGGGGATAAGGGTAAGCCTTCCAAAATTCCTCCTCAGATTCCAAGGACCAGGATTGGATGCTTTATTATTTGGCTTCTAGATTATTCGAATGTTTTGGTGGGTGGGTATGGGCGATGAGGCCTTTGTTCCTAGCCTTCCTTTAACATAAAGAGGTCTGTTCTCAGATCCCCAAACAGAAGAGAGAGAATACGAGAGGTGATTGTACTTTCAGCTTGTGGCCCGTTACCATGGGCAACCATCATTCTTTAGAGGAGTTGTATGTTGTACAGGGTGCTAACATCTCTTTAAAAATTAGTTCAGTGCAAAGAGTCCGTTTGAGTGCAAAACAGGATCTGTGTGGCCTGGATGTCCCTTTCACTCCTTGTGCGACTTTGAGCAAATCACTTCATTTCTCTATCATGACATTTCTCATCAGCAAGGAGGAAGCTGAAGTAATGCGATCCATGTAAAAGAATGTTGCAAAATTTAAAGCTCTGAGGTTATTTTTGATACTATCATTTAGATCCCACATCAGTCAGGAGGAAATAGATTCATTATTTCTCAGACGGGCTTCTCCTCGCTAACATTTGTTGACTGCCTCCAGGCAGTCGATGAGATAGGCATTATTGTCTCCGTTTTTATGTTGGGGAATCTTATGATCTAAGAGGGAAGGTGAATCTCCCGTGGTCACGCAGCTGGTAAGTGACAGAGCTGGGACTGAACACAGGTTGCTCTGATCCTAAAGTCTAAAGTTTCTTTACTTTTTATCACCCCCCACTTCCTAAAACGAACGCCATGTCATTCAGACATGGAAACAGTTATCTTGTGCCTCCCACTCTGGACATCTTCTGAACTTGCTCCTGGAAGCATCTCCCCTTCTTGCATGAGTTCAGAAGAATAAAAACCACCCCGTGACAGCATTAAGGACAATGCTGCCCTGATAGTGAAGGCACCGGGATCAAATCAAAAGCAACGACATTATCAAAAAAATGATCACTTTTAACAACAAATTGTGACTAATTAGACTCTGAAGATGAAATCAAACGAAAATGCATGGAGGCTCAATTTTCCATAGAGCTGACGGCCTGACCTTTTTAAGAGTGGGAATGGAAATTATTTTTAATTAACATGACTACTCATTTCCCGTCATTTGGAGGTAATTGGCTTTGTCTACAAAGAGGCGTTGGGGGTACTGCCCCCCACCCCATGGCTGGTTGCAGCTGGCATGATTAACCCCAGGGAGCTTCGGAGGCATGGTCCCCTCTGGCTTGGCGATTCTTCCCCTCAGAATCAGCAGGGGAGAAGCTCGTGGTTCCATGTGTCTTGTTTTTCCTTCCTTCTTCCTTTCTTTTTCTTTCTTTTTTCTTGGCGGTGCTTGCTTCAAAGACTAAATGGAACTACTTCTTTCTAGTTTCCCTAATGTCCATTTCTAGGGCTGTATTTGTCCTCCATGCCCCTTCAACCCTGAGTGCACAGAAGAGATATAAAGCAGGCTCTGTTCCTTCTCTCGTCTCCACTCGTGACCGCCGTGTCCCCAAATGTTTGTCCAGAGGACTGTCCAGTGGTCTTTTAGTCTGTGCCTCCAAGAATCAAGGAGGAGACAGCCCATAGATCCCCCTCACTTGGAGTGCCAACAAGGATGGCAAGCCACATCCTGTCCTCTCTGCCCACGAGCATGCTTGTGAGGGACCTGTGACCCTGAAGTTCAGTGGGCTCTCCCGGACCCAAACGCCCTCACTCCATCTCAGTCCTGAAATATCTTTCACAAAAAATGCAAGCTGGAACCATCTGCTTGGTCCTCTCTTACCTGTTTGCTCAGGTCCTGGATGAACCTGAAGTGTTGCATGAGTACAAAACAAATATGGTTCTTTTCTGCTGGTACCAGTCCACTCTTCTAGCCTCACGTTGACATGTTCTTAAGAATAAAAAACTTGACTGTTCCCTTTGCTGTGCAGAAGCTTTTTATCTTGATGAAGTCCCAAAAGTTCATTTTCGCTTGTGTTTCCTTTGCCTTTAGAGACATGCCCTCAAAGAAGTTGCTGTGGCTAATGTCGAAGAGGTTACTGCCCATGTTCTTCTCTAGGGTTTTGATAGATCCCTGCCTCACGTTGAGGTCTTTTATCCATTTCGAGTTTATCTTCGTGTATGGTGTAAGAGAATGGTCAAGTTTCATTCTTCTACATATAGCTGTCCAATTTTTCCAGCACCATTTATTGAAGAGACCGTCTTTTTTCCACTGGATATTTTTGCCTGTTTTGTCAAAGATGATTTGACCA
>CM052797.1:6748953-6868478 GCA_028533885.1 Nasua narica
TGATAATGCAGTTAGAGAAGCGCTCTGAGGAAGGCTCATTTATATTTAAGCATATATTCCAAAAAGGGATCCAGCCATACACATCAGAAGGCAGAATGTTAAAATGAAACCAACAGAGCTCGATAAGCTCTACGCAGAAATGGCATTGATATAACTGAATGGCTGAGCTCTTGACGATTTCCAATTTTTGCACATTACTCTTCAAGGGAGGTGTTCAGGACAGAGCACAATGGAGTAGATGCCTCTGACTTGTGCTCACTGTAGGGGGTCAAGGTGACAGTCGCCTTACAGCACAGTGGACTTGCTCAAGCTTCTGGCAACATTGGCTTGTAGAACTCCCATGACCCGCCCTCAACGGGATTTCCCTAGCTCTGCATTTGTAAAATCAATCATGTGAATATCAGAATCCTCTTATTTTCCATTTTACTTTCAGTATTTTTATTTACATAGAGTACAACAGCTCTAAGACATCGTGAATTTTGTCTCAGCCACCTCTGTAATCTAGCCATCTGACAGTCATTTGTGAAACATACTTGCTGGGTTTCTGTGCAACTCTTGGATCGAGATGTTCAACAGAACAGGTCGAGTCCCACAGCACTGCTCCAGAGAACCTTTCCTCCACCTCCAGAGCCGACAAAATGTTTCAGCATGGATGCTTAACCAGTTCAATCGTCATGTAATATCGGAGTCTCGATTCGATCATGTTTTTTTGCAAGTATGTCATGATAGATTACGTCCAGTGTATTCATGAAGCTAAAACAGACTTAGCATTATTTTTTTATTTTCCAACTAAATAACTAAACTGAATGAAAAACAAATAAATGAATGAAAATAATAAAGAATGAACAAGCAAACGTACAAACAAAAGGAAGAAACAAAAAAGACGAAATTTGGCACACCTTCCTATCAGGACACCTAGATAGTTTTTGATTTTTTTTGGTTTCATTTTTAAGATTTTAAAATTTATTTTGGAGAGAGAGAAACTGGAGGAGGAGCAGAGGGAGAGGGAGAGAAAGTCTGAAGTAGACTCCACACTGAGCACGGAGCCCCACATGGGGCTCGATCTCCCCACCCTGAGATCATGACCTGAGCTGAAACCGAGAGTCAGAAGCTAAAACCACTGTGCCAGTCAGGCATCCCTTGACACCTAGGTAGTTTTATGTAATCTTTTGTAAATGCTCTCAAGCCACCTGCCTCTTAACATAACATAGAATTTTGATGTAATTGACCTAGCCTTCCCCATAGTGTAGCAAGAAGGCCTGGTATTCCTATTCACCTCCCTGCCCTCTCCATGGCTGGTTCATTCTCATGCTTCAACTTTCCGCACTGATCTTACCTCTTCTCAGAGGACACATATGATCCCTCTTCCTAAAATAAACCCTGCTCACAACACCTTTTATGCTTCTTCTCAACATCCTGCTTGTTTCCTTTGTGGAATTTGCCATAATCATTTATAAATATATTTACTGAATTATTAATAGCATGGGCAAATGTATCATTATAAGCCATAGTTTAAAATGCCATTTACTATAGTTGTTGATATTCATTGATTGGATTTTGGTTCTCCTTTCCACCGGACAGTAAACTCCAGGCATGCTGGCCTCGTGTGTGCCTGGGTCACCACTCTACTCTACTCTACTGACACTGTTGAGTGATTGCAGGAAGGGATGCATCACTGTATGAATAAGATGTTAATGAAAGTTCATGGATGGGACAAGTAGACAGGCCTGAGTTAAAATTCTAGTTCAGCCACTCACTAGCTGTATTCCTTTAGGCAAGTCACATAGTCTCATTGATCTTTAGATTCCTCCCACTAAAAATGGATCGTTCTGAAATCAGGCATGTGAAATGCCTGCTATTCTATAGGTCCTTACTGCATCCTGGTTTCCTCCCTGTCATCCATTTCTTTAGTCTTTTGACATAACCCCCAATCTCCCTGACTTCTCAAAGATTATCTACATTGTCTCTGACACATCTACGGGTTTTTATCAGTGGCATTGGATGCAACTTTTTTTTTTTTTTTTTTTGCCTTAAGCCTTTGACTTGCCCATTTGACTCATTCAACTGTCTCATCTTTCAAGAGGTTTGCTTCTAATTTTCTAGGTGGAGATCCCATTCTTTCTCAAGATACCATCTCTGCATCCCTTTCTTTATCAAACATGATGACTTGCTAAGTAAATGGTTTAGCTACCTAGGTCATATTTATGTACTTAACGATAAGGACCTATTTGTTGATTAGCAAATGGATTTATCAAGGCATGACATTTAGCATACATGTCTTCCAAGTCCCTAAATTGTATCCAATGCCTGTCTCAAATGAGAAAATGGAAAGTAGACCAGAGACCTTGAAAAACTATTTTTGTCTATAACATGGAAGTATCTTTGGTTTTGATGGATTCAAAATCTTAAAATTAAAAAAGAATCTCTGAAGTCATATATTTCAATGTTCCCCCACGTTTTAATAGGAAAAGAAATCAAAGTTTAAAAGAGTAACCTTACCTGGTATATGAAAAATCAAGAGTCTATCCTATATATCCAGGTTTTGGGCCAGTTCTCTTTCTTCAAAAATTAACTACTGAGA
This sequence comes from Nasua narica, assembly GCA_028533885.1. Classification (NCBI taxonomy): domain Eukaryota; kingdom Metazoa; phylum Chordata; class Mammalia; order Carnivora; family Procyonidae; genus Nasua; species Nasua narica. The sequence goes on from CM052797.1 coordinate 6,751,535, forward strand.
GTTGGTGAGCCATTACCATATGCCAATGAACTGATTCATTTAATCTTCACAATTAACTCTAGGCAGAAAACATTATTATTCCCCTTGTACTTACATGGAAACCGAGGCTAATAACAGTTGTTTAATATGATCACATTCTCACTGCAGAGACACCCCAAAACTGAGGTGTTCTTAAGATGAAGGAGTCTACTGGCAAACTCCCAGTTCCCATAAAGCTATTCTATCATATGTCAGAAAACCATGACTCAGATGGTCCAATATTCTTTCTGAAATAAAAGTACCACAGAAAGTTTAAGATGGTCTAATTGCACAAATTAGTATAAGTTAATTCAGTCTATCATCATTTTTGTAATGCAGGCTATGGGCCAAATATGATATTAAGTAGTTCATATATGCTAACTCTACTCCATGTAGCATTCTACAAGTTTATTATTCCCATTTTGCAAATGATGAACTTCGCTTAGGGAATTACATTGTCTTCGTCAAGACCACCCAGCAAAGCCAAGGTCCAAGATGGCTGCCTTCAAAGTCCCTTCCACTATACCATTCTATGCCTTTTTTTTTTTTTTAATTATTCCTGTTGTCAGAACTAACATTGTTTTTTTTAAAGATTTTATTTATTTTTTGACAGAGAGAAATCAAGTAGGCAGAGAGGCAGGCAGAGAGAGAGGCGGAAGCAGGCTCCCTGCTGAGCAGGGACCCTGATGTGGGGCTTGATCCCAGGACACTGAGATCATGACCTGAGCCAAAGGCAGAGGCTTTACCCACTGAGCCACCCAGGTACCCAGAACTAACATTGTTAACACAGTTTTTATATGTGAACATCAATTAGATCCTTGAGAGGGAATACAAAGTGATCCAGAGGATTGTGATGGAGGAACCAAGGGCACAATGACAAGGTGGTACATCTTAGAAGAGTAGGAAATAGGGATTCTAAGACCAATTTGCCTTCTATTCTAGGCTTCCTCTTTCTGTACAGTGTTTCTTGTGAAGCTTAAGGTAGCAGGCATATTGCTACCAGGGATCTCTCTGAACATGAAAAGGAATAATATTGCCTCTTCTGAGCACCGTGGCCGAAACAGAATCTGACTAAAATTCAAAGTGATAAGCGAGTCTATCTTGGCAATGCCTTTGAGATTTCTCTTTCATCCTCCAATGCCAGTGTTATCTACTTCCAATGGGTTTTCAACTGTCGTCTTTGGATATTTGAGGGACAAAATGGGAGACCAGAGGGCAGTGCTCAGACCATAACACCGCCTAACCATCAACCAGGACAGATTGCAGTTTCAGATTTTTGTATTTAAAAAAATCATTTGGAAAAATCATTCTGGGGGCTCCTGGGTGACTCAGTGGGTTAAAGCCTCTGCCTTCAACTCAGGTCATGATCTCAGGATCCTGGGATCGGACTCTCTGCTCAGCAGGGATCCTGCTTCCTCCTCTCTCTCCGCCTGCCTCTCTGCCTTCTTGTGATCTCTTTCTCTCTGTCAAGTAAATAAATGGAACCTTAAAAAAAATCACTCTGCTGTTTAGAAAAATGAAAAAAAAGTACTTGTGTATTTTATAGGAAGGCAATCTTAGGTTCAAAGTAGAAATCATTGAAGATCATGGGGTTGGTTTTCATATCAAAGTGAAATTTAGAATCCAGGTCTCATGATTCCCAAACCAGTTCTAATTTCCAATATCACAAAAGTTTATTTTTCAGTATTTAGGTCTTGGATGAAATATTAAAAGTTTCTTTGTACAGCATCCCCAGGCAGTAGCATTTCCTATCATACTGCAAATCTAGACAGACCATCTTTTTTATTAGCATTTTAATTCTTTTTTTATATATTTTTTATTATGTTATGTTAGTCACCATACAGTACATCATTAGTTTTTGATGTAGTGTTCCATGATTCGTTGTTTGCTTATAACACCCAGGGCTCCATGCAATACATGCCCTCCTTATACCCATCACTGGACTCGCCCATCCCCCCACTCCTCTCCCCTCTAAAACCCTGTTTGATTCCCGAAGTCCATAGTCTCTCATGGTTCATCTCCCCCTCTGTTTCCCCCCTTCATTTTCCCCTTCCTTTTTCTAATGTCCTCCATGCTATTCCTTATGTTCCACAAATATGTGATTCAAGCCTTTCTCAAGAAGTCGACCTCTGATCAAAGATGGTCAGAGACTTGAATCATTGTTTCTTGCATGGTCTAGATGACTTTGGTTTATGCTCACCCAAGCTAAAGGGTACACTGATGCTTCTGTCTTGGCTGTTCAGATTGGTTGCTTTGGGACACTCTCACCAACATTTTTTATCTCCTATCTTTTCAATTCTAACCATTCTAACAGGCAGGGGTGAAGAGACAGTTCATTGTGGTTTTCACTTGGATCTCCCTGGTAATTGATATTATTATTTTTTTAAAGATTTTATTCATTTATTTGAGAGAGAGAATGAGAGAGAGAGAGCGCGCGAGGTTGAGCACACAAGAAGTGGGAGGGTCAGAAGGGGAAGCAGACCCCCAGCTGAGCAGGGCACCTGATGCAGGATCCATCCTGGGATTCCAGGATCATGACCTGAGCTGGAGGCAGTTGCTTGACCAATTGAGCCACCCAGGTGCCCCTGGTAAATAATATTACTAATATTAATTATTAATATAAAAATATTTTCTTAATTAAAATAATTAATTGTTAATAATTAATATTATTGAGCATCATTTCATGTACCTGATGGTGATCTGTATGTCTTACAAATATTTTCTCCCATTTTGTAGGTTTCCTTTTCATTTTGTTAATTGGTTCTTTACCTGTGTCGGGCTTTTTAGTTTGATGAAGTCTCTCTCTCGCTCATTTTTTGCCTTTGTTGCTTGTGCTTTTGGTGTCATATGCAACAAATCGTTGCCAAGACCAATGTCAAGGAGATTTTCCCCTGTGTTTTATTCTAGGATTTCAGGTATCAGACCTTCTAGGTATCAGATCTTACATTTAAGTCTTTAATTTGGTTCAGGTTAACGTCTGTGAGTGGTGTAAGATAGGATTCGATTTCACTCTTTTACTTATGAATCCCCATTTTTCCCAGCACTACTTTTTTTTTTAAAGATTTTATTTATTTATTTGACAGAGAGAGATGACAAGTAGGCAGAGAGGCAGGCAGAGGGAGAGGGGGAAGCAGGCTTCCTGCTGAGCAGGGAGTCCGATGATGATGATGATGATGATGATGATGCAGGGTTCAATTCCAGGACCCTGGGATCATGACCTGAGCCGAAGGCAGAGGCTTTAACCCACCGAGCCACCCAGGACCCCCCCAGCACTACTTATTGAAGAGACTCATTTTTTCCCTAAATATCGTCCGTTCCCTTGCCAGACATTAGTTGCCTTTACATGTGCGGGTTTATTTCTAAAATCTTATTTCTATTCCATCTATCTATGTGTCTGTTTTTATGCCAGTATCATACTGTTTTGATTACTATACCTTTGTAGTAGAGTTTGAAATCAAGAAATATGATGCCTATGGTTTTATTCTTATTTCTCACACTTGCTTTGGCTCTTTAGAGTCTACTGTGAATCCATACACATCTTAGGATTGCTTTTTCTATTTCTATGAAAAAGGCTATTGGAATTTCACAGGGATTGCATTGAATCTGTAGATGGAGACGGCTTTGGATAATATGGACATTTCAACAATATTAATTCTTCCCATCCATGAACATGGCATATGTTTCCATTTACTTGTGTCTTTTTCAGTTTCTTTCATCAATATTTTATTATTTTCAGTGAAAATATCTTTCACCCCCAATCATATATATTATTATTTTTGGTACTATTTTTGATGGGATTGTGTTTTTTATTTCCTTTTTAGGTACTTTGTTAGTGTACTGCAATACTATTGATTTCTGTATGCTGATTTTGTATTCTACAACCTTACTGGATGCATTCATGAGTTTTAACATTTTTGAGGGGAGTCATCAAGGTTTTTATATATGACATTTTGTCATCTGAAAATGGAAACAATATTTCTTTCTCCTTTCTGATTTTACTGCCTTTAATTTTTCTTTCTCATCCAGTTGCTTAGCTAGGGCTTATAGTATTATTTTAAATAGGAGTGGTGAGAGTAGGCATCCTTGTCTTGTTCCTGATTTTAGGGAAAAGGCTTTAGCTTTTCACCATTGAGTATGATGTTAGCAGTGAGTTGGTCATATAAAGCCTTTATTAAGTTGAGATAGATTCCTTCTATTTGTTGAGAGATTTTATCATGAAATGGTGTTAAATTTTGTCAAGTGCTTTTTCTGCATTTTTTGAGAGGATCATAGGACTTTCATCCTTCGTTCTATCAATACGGTGTATCATGTTTATTGATTTGTGCATGTTTACCCATCCTTCCATCCTAGTGATAAATTCCAATTGATTGTGGTGTATTGGCCTGTAGTTTTCTTTTCTGGGTTTGGCATAAGGGTAATTCTGGCCTCATAAAATGAATTTTGGAATAATCCATCCTCTTTGATTTGGTGGAAGAGTTTCAGAAGGATTGGTATTATTTTTTTCTTTAAATGTTTGGTGGAATTACCAGTGAAATTGGTATTGGTAAATTTGAATTGAATTGGTGAAATTGGTCCTGGGCTTTCCTTTGTTGGGGAGATTTTTTTTTTTTAAATACTGCTTCAATTTCTGTCTTTATTGGTGATTTCAGATTTCCTAGCATTTTGAAAAATGACATTTTGAAAAACTTTTATCATTTTGAAAAATTCTTGGTCATTGTCTCTTCTTCATGATTCAGTCTTATAAGTTGTGTTTCAAGGAATTTTTCATGTATTCTAGGATTTCTGATTTGCCTATATACAATTGTTTGCCGTGATCTCTTTTGATCTCTTGTATTTCTGGAGTGTTTTGTGTAATGTCTCTTCTTTCATTTATAATTTTGTATGTCTTCTCTATTTTTATCTTAGTTATCATAGTTAAAGTTTTATTAGTTTTTTGTTTATCTTAAAACAGCTATTATTTCCATTGATTTTTTTTACATGTATCTTTCTAGTCTCTCTTTGATTTATTTCTGCTCTGGTATTTGTTATCTCCTTCCTTCTGATAACTTTGGACTTAGTTTCTTTCTTTTTTTTTTTTTTTTTTTCCAACTCCTTGAGGTGTAAAGTTAGGTTGTTCATTTGAATTCTTTCTTTTTTCTCAGGCACTTAGCTACAAAAATCCCTCCTAGCACTGCTTTTGCTGCATCTCGTAAGATTTGGTATGTTGAGTTTTTATTTCCATTGGTCTCAAGATACCTTCTGACTTTCCTTTTAATTGTTTCTTTGACCCACTGGTTGTTGAGTGTATTGTTTGATTTCCACATATTTGTGAATTGTTCTGTCTTACTGGTTTCTGGGTTTTTACCGTTGTGGTCAGAATAGATACTAGAGGGATGCCTGGGTGGCTCAGTCCTGAAGCATCTGCCTTCAGCTCAGGTTTTGATCCCAGGGTCCTGGGATCAAACCCCATATAGCAGAGAGCCTGCTTTTCCCTCTACAGCTCTCCCATGCTTGTGTTCCCTCTCTTGCTATCTTTCTCTATCATAAATGAATAAAATATTTTTTTAAGATTTTATTTATTTATTTGACAGAGAGGAGAGAGATCACAAGTAGGCAGAGAGGCAGGCAGAGAGGGAGAGGGAAGCAGGCTCCCTGCTGAGCAGAGAGCCCAATCGAGCCCCTCTCTCGATCCCAGGACCCTGAGATCATGACCTGAGCCAAAGGCAGAGGCTTAACCCACTGAGCCACCCAGGCGCCCCTAAAATCTTTTTTTTTTTAAAGAAAAGATATTAGATATGATTCTAATCTTAAATGTGTTAAGATTTGCTTTGTGGCCTAGCACATGGTCTGTCATAGAGAATGTTCCATGTGTGTTTGAGAAGAATGTATATTTTAATGCTGCGAGATAGGTAAAATGTGTATCTTAATGCTGTGGCATATGTCTATTAAGACCATTTGGTCTGTATCATTTCTCAGGTATGCTGTATCCTTATTTTCTGTATCAGTGATCTATCCAATGTTGAAAGTAGAATATTGAAGTCTCCTACTACTGTTGCATTGATTTCTATCTTTCCTTTCAGTCTGTTAATATTTGCTTTACCTATCTAGGTACTATAATGTTGGGTGTATATATACTTATAACTGGTATATGCCCTTGATTGATTGACCTCTTCATCAAACTATCGTGATGTAAAGGGTTTTATAAAGGGTTTTCTTCTCGTAAAGGGTTTTGATGGAAAGTCTATGTTTACTACCCACTGCGTGGGTGGCTATAAGTCCCCTCAGGTCCCTTGGCATATGGTGTTGGTCTGTTCCCCAAACCAAATGGTGACTGTAACCAAGTTCTCAGAGGCACAACGCTACTTACCTTTCTGTAATCCGGACCATGGTTGGCAAGTCAGTCACCTGGTTGTGACGATGTTTTCTCAAAATGACTCTTTTTGGTTCTGCACGGCACTGAGGTTTTACAGTCTCCTATCTGGATCCCAAAGCTTCATGAAGGTATTTTGTCCATGGATGGATGCAATAGTTATTGTTGCAGGAGAGATACATGTGAGGGATTTCTTATTTGGCCATTTTTCTGACATCACTCTGAATAGTTTTTACTCAGGTCTTCTGTGAAATATATGCACTGTAAATATCTTCTCCAAGTTTACAGCTTGCTCTCATAATGGTGTCTTTTTTTTCTTTTTAAGATTGATTGATTGATTTGAGAGAGAGAGAGAGAGAGCATGGATGTGTGGATAGAGGGAGAGGGAGAGAGACTCAAGCAGACCCCCCCTTAAGTGTGGAGCCCAGCACCAGGCCTGATCTCATGACTCCGAGATCACTACCCAAGCCAAAACCAAGAGTCAGGAACCCAACCAACTGCACCACCCGGGTACCCCAATGCTGCCTTTAATAGAAGTTCTTCATATCATTGAGGCCAATTAATTGCTTATTTATGGTGAGCACCTCTTCTGTTTTGTTTAAGAATGTTTTCCCTTCTCAAACACACAAAGTCTTCTATTTTTTTTTTTTTTAATTTGACACAGAGAGAGATCACAAGTAGGCAGAGAGGCAGAGAGAGAGGAGGAAGCAGGCTTCCCACGGAGCAGACAGCCCGATGCGGGGCCCGATCCCAGGATCCTGAGACCATGACCTGAGCCAAAGGCAGAGGCTTTAACCACTAAGCCACCCAGGCGCCCCTCTATGTTTTCTTCAATATCTAGATTTACAATTTATCTTAAGTTTGATCCTAAAATTTCCATACTGCATAATGTAAGGATCAAGTTTCATTACTTTTTCCATATGCATATTTAATTGTTGCAGACTATTGAAAATACCATCCATATGGTGGTTTTTTTTTTTTTTTCCTGTTTATATTGCTTGGGGTTTGTTGATCTTCTTGAGTCTGCATTGATAACTTTTATCATTTTGAAAAATTCTTGATCATCGTCTCTTCAAATGTTATTCTCCTCCATTCTCTGTTTTTTTCTCTTTCCTCTCCATCAGAGACTGTAAGTACACATATTTTACATCTCTTCAGTATGTTCCATATGTTTTCCCTACTCTGTTCTGGTTTTGTTTTGTTTTTAATTTTTTTTTTCTGGTACTCCACTTCCAATATTTTCAGTTGACCTACTTTGAGTTCACCGGTGCTGCCTTCTGGTGTGTCCAGTCAGATGTTAACCTCATCTGTGGTAGATTAAATGCAAACCTGGCTTCAGTTCTCAACCCCTCCTTGTATGGTCTTTGCAGTATGATTTTGCAGTTTCTGTCTTCAAGAAATTCATTCTGCTTGCCCACATTTCAATTGGGGTTGACCTTGACTTGCATTACTTAATAGAATTCAGCAGAAGTGATGGTGTATCAGTCTTGAGCCAAGGTCTCAGAGGGACGTGCACACTTCCTTTCTCTGTCTTGAACCTCTGCCACTTCCCGGACTCGCCTCTGGAATCTGAGAGGCTACATGGAGCAGAGATGAAACATCAAAGTAAGACTGTCCTAAACTAGGGCAGCTGCCAACCAATCCACCAGCCTATTACAAATATGAATGTGGCCACCCCAAATCAGCCAAGCCTGACTCAGGTCTTCATAACCACTCATTGGATCTGTGTAGTTATAAGAAATAATAATGAGTTGTTAAATCACCAAGTTTTGGGAGTTGTTTGTAACGAGTTTTCAATGAGTTCTTAATTTCAAATATTGTATATTTCAATAACATATTGTCCATTCGATTTTGTTTTGTGTAAATTACAAAATCTCTGTGGATAGCTCCTGTCTTTTTCATCAATTTTGTCGACCATTTCTTTATCTTATCATCGTAGTTATTTTACACTTGTCTGCTAACACCAATATTTGGATGATCTCTGGGTCTCTTTTTAAAATTCTCATTATTATGGGTCATACTTTTGCCTCTTCTCATATCTAGTAATTTTTAATTAAGCACTTAACACTGCATATCAAAGAATTTTAGAGGATCTAAACAATATAGTTGTCTGTCAAAGAGGTTTTCCTCTTTCCTTTTTTCGCGAAGATGAGGAACTGATCATTCCAATTCGAACAGAGAGTGATTTGAATCGGAACCCAGGGGAAGATCTGATAAAAATCTGGTCTGCTCAAGTTGGTCCTCCTTCGTCAGAACTTCTCCATGAGGGTATGGCAGGGTCAATGTCTCCTAGGAAATGAGAGGTTGTACTATTTAAGTTATAGCCCTTGGAATTTTTAAGTTTCTCTCTTTAGCCTCCAATGCCACACACAGTCAAACCAACAAACCTCTTGAGGAAGAGATCACCCGTGTGTCTGTAGCAGGCCCTCTCCTTCCAGAGAGACATACTCCTAAATCCTGTTTTTCTAGGGGTAAGTTGATTCTTTCCGAATCTTTCAGATGAAACTTCAAAACAAAATTCAAAAATGTATATACATTTGCCCCAATCCATAGAAGGTACAATACCTAATGTAAACTATGGACTTTGGGTGGTGATGATGCATAAGTGTAGGCTTGTCAGTTGTAACAAATGTACCACTCTCGTCGGGGATGCTGATCGTGGGGGAGACTATGCGTGTGTGGGAGCAGGAGGGGTAGACGGAATCCCCGTACTTTCAATTGTTCTGTGAACCTAAAACTACTCTAAAAAAATAAGATCTTGGGTGACTCAGTGGGTTAAAGCCTCTGCCTTCGGCTCAGGTCATGATCTTAGAGTCCTGGTCCTGAGATTGAGCCCTGCATTGGTCTCTCTGCTTGGTGGGGAGCCTGCTTCCCCCTCTCTCTCTGCCCACTCTGCCTACTTGTGATCCCCCTCTCTCTGTCAAATAAATAAATAAAATCTTTAAAAAAATAATAATAACAAAATAAAAAAATAAGGTAAGTCAATACCTTACCTTATTTTCTGACTTACCCGGGAGGAAAACTAACCATGCTTTAAGACTCATCTAGCTTTCAATCCATTCATCCAGTGCTGTGTAAGCACCAAGGCTCCCACTGGTTTCTTTTCTTCTGGGACTGTTCTTTTATCCAATCTGGCCTACACTTGGTATCAGAAAATGACCCAGGGGAAGCATATTGCTGGTAGTCTTCAGCTCATCTAGGTAGAGCTCTTCCCTCTCTTGAATTTTAGTTGATCTGGTCTATGTTGCTTCCCTAGCTCTCCAACATATTTAAAATATTTTTGCAGTATATCTTTCCTGCTTCTAGTCATTGTAGTAGGGCTATCTGTCTGCTGGGACACATTACATCTTACCAGGAAAGAAGGAAGTTAAAATTGTTTAGATGGAAATGTCAAAGGTTTGGGGGCAGATCTTGGAATGTGCATAAAGAGCATTTGTAACAGAGTATGTCTGTAATAGAACCCCATGGACATCAGGGAATTAGGAGAGCGTATGCTTCCCACAGAGGACGTGGGACCCTTGGATCAGATTAACTTAGAATTGAACTAATTTTATTTAATGATGGGTACTGCTAAACCTTTCTATTGAACTACCCTCATCCCCATGAAGCTTTTAAGTATCTATCTCCCTTCAGTGTTGCCTTTCCTATCATCCACCGTCCCTCCAAGCCCATTCACTTTTGAGCTTTGTGGAGGTGCAGTCCTATGAGTCAAGCATCCAGGTTTTCTCGACTCAGAGGGGATTCTAGTTTAATTTACAGCTGGTTTTCAACATGGTTCCCATGGGTGGTCTACTTCACCAGTGGGATACTCTTTGTCCAGGATGGTCATATTGTAGCCAGTTTCTCATCTTTAGAATCCACGTGGGGAAGTAATCACTACATTTGGTCAGGCACAAGTTCTTAGTGCATGCATTCTGACATAAGGCTCTCAGTGATTCTGTGAGATGAGGAAGTGCCCTCCACATTCAGGTAAGATATAGAAGGTTATAGCAGGCTGACATTCCCTCTCTTATATATCAGAGAACTGAGACCCAGTGAAGGGCCCCAGGTAATATGCTGTGGGTCCTCTCATTTATTATTTATTTATTATTATTGTTTTTTACAGAAGCCTTGCAATGTAGAGATTATAATTTTATTTTTGAGCCAGGAAATTGTATCCTAGAGACAAGAAGCCTGTCTCCATTGGTAAGGGCCGGAATTGAAATTTAAGCCAGGACCATATAATTCTTGCTTTTTCTGTTATACCATGTGAGGTTTTGCAGTTGAGAAGAGGCAGGGCCAGATTCTAATGATGCATCTCGTGGCCCTTAAGCCCAGTGCTCTTCATTCCTGATCACTCTGGCTTCTGAAAAGGAAGCATCTCTCTCTATATCCTCAGAGGACAAATATCCCAATGTCAAGAGCAACCCAGAGTGTGAAGGGGATACTTGGGGAGAGCTCATACTCAGGTTGCCTGCAAATGATCTGTTCTGTGGCAAGGTCAAAGGGTTGGTGGCACCAAGGGTATCTGATTAGCACCCCAGCCAACAGGCAGTGCCTTCCACAGAAGTGCTCCATCTGCCGAGGGTTCAGGTGGGCACGAGTGGGCGAGAAAGCAGAGGAAGTGATCTTGGGATGTAAGTAAGGGTTGAGTAGTCCAGCTGGGTCATCCCTGACCTACAGCCATTGCACAGAGTCAGCCTGATGGATCGATTTCCAAGTTTGCCTTGCTCAAACGTTTCCCAGGCCACGCTATGTAATTTCAAAGCCATATTTAAGGAGAGAGGATGCGAGGACAAGGAGAAGAAGGAGAGACCCTAAGGGCCCGAAAAAAAATTAGAATTTGGGATGCTTTCCAGACAGCTCCAAATAAGCATCACTATCAGCCTTGGAGGAGGGAAATGGTACCGATGCCACTCCCTCCTTCCAGCCTGAGGATGTTCCCAGGAAGGAACACAAGGAAATGGACAGAATTGTCCTGCAATGTGCATCCCCGATCAATATTTCATTATCAATCTGTTATTGTTTGTAGGCATTTCCTCTTCAGACTCCTAACGGTAGTCAGTAAATCTTGCTGATCAGTGCAGGCTTTTGAATGAAGGCAAATTTTCACCAATCATCTTTCTCAGATTTGGTAAAATGGGCAGCAATTCATGTACCTTCTCAAGCTCTCAGCCTATTAAGTAAGTGAGCTCCTTTCGATTATCTCAGCTCACAAAGCTCATGAAAGCTGCAGTCTGGACACTGCCCTGGCAGCCCTCTTTGAGGTAAAAAAAAGTTAGTATCTGGTGCATCAGGTTGTCAAGAAATCTGAAAGTAGGAAGGGATATTTTAGGTCACCTGATGTATTTCTTAAAGGCATCCATTTGTTAATTGAGCTGACAAATAATTTATTGAATTTCTTCTATGTGGCAGGTATGGTGGAGGCACTGGAGACTCACTAGTAAACAAGAGAGAAAATTTATATGGATGATTTCTGTAAGAAAGATGGACTTAGGAAAGAGGGGTGTGCAGTGGAGGGATATCCTGATCTAGTAATTACTGTCTCAGAAAAGATTACAATGAGGTGGAGACTGACATAAACAACAGGGGTCAATCATGAAAAAACAAAGAAACAAGCAAACAAAAAAAAAAAAAAGAAAAACTGGGAAAATAATTCCAAATACAGGGGTGAATGTTCAAAGTCAAGAAAGAGCTTGATTAGGTCAAAGACAGAAAATCAATGCAGCTGGCGATGTTTATTCCATAGAGTCTGGTTTTTATTTATACTTAAAGAATTATTTTTATTTATTTGTTTGTCTGTTTGTTTTTTTTTGTTTTACCTAGAAAAGCATTACAAGGTGAGACTAGCCAAAACAAAAGTCCACTCCATGGAAAGAAGCTATTTTTCCAAATACTTGTTGGGGCCTTGATGGAGGGACATGAGATGGGAAAGGACACCTGGACTCCGGGAACAGGTGTTTTACCTGGTACATCACTGGTTCAATGGAAAATGGCATCAAATCGATGGACTGCACAAAGCAAGGTAGGTGCACTTCTTTTTTTAATCCTGCATTAATCAGGAAAATATATTCATACATCCTCTCATTACTTATTCCAAAATTACTGATTAAGCCTCTGTTCTATGCCGGAGCCTGCTAACTCTTGGAGATACCATGATGAATAAAAATGGTCAGTGTCATATGGAGTTCATTTCAGTCATGTCTGCCCGGACTGCCCCATGGAGAATTTCTGAAAGGGGGGAACATTCCTTTGTTTTTGTGGGTATTCCTAGAGTTTGGGGGGGATGGCAACGGCCTAGATAAGGGAATCAGAGATTACCCAGAAGTCGTGGGATGCTAGGTGGGAGAGAATTCTGGCAAGGCAAGGCCTACATATCACAGAGAAAGATCTCCATGGCTGGAGATGCTCATTCTGCTCAGTTTTCAAGGCAAACAATTACCAACCAGTTTTCTACCACAGAAAAATGAGGCTAAGAGTTCGACAGGACCCAACCCAACCAGAATGAGTCAAAGTGCTATGATACCTTTTACTTGTCCCAACTAGTGGGTCCCATCTCTGGATCACCAAGTCCTGATGCTTCAGGACTCTTCTTAATAAATTGAAACTGTGTCGGATGTTTTTGTGACACTTTTACAAAAAAAAAAAAAAGATTCAGAGAGTCTTAGTGGTCTGCTGATGAAAACAAAATAGAAGAAAGGAAAAGAAAAAAGTACATTAACAAAAAATTATTCACTCATGGTGGAAGGTCATTTTTGATAAAATACACAAAATTGGCATAGCAAATATGTAGTTAAGATGGTCGAGGTAGCTTGTACCTTGTCCAAGGTAGCTTGGACATTTTTGTGTTGCTTTGCCTTTTATTGTTTTCACAGTCTCAGGAGTTAAAGTTGTGTGAACTTTTGGAAGGTTCTATATTAGAGTTAACCATAAATGGCCCTGCCTTTTCCTTGAATTAGACATTCTTATTAATAAGAATTGTACTGTTTTTAGTCATGAATCATTTTTGCCTAGCATGTTGTCATAAAATGAAAAACAGATGGCTATTGGATGAATAAATGGATGAATGAATGAATGAATGAATGCCCATAATGACCCAAGCCCCAAAGTTTATGAATGACCGATAGAGATCCAGCTTCAGGGGAAGCTCTGTATCTTCTAACCTTGCTTTAACTTTTCAGCAAGACATTCAAAGATCTTATTAAGTGGTAAAAAACAAACTTAGAAAAAAGATAGGCGCTTATACAATGTGGTATATTTCCTTAGGGCCACACTGTTTTTAAGTCCCATGTCCCCTTTCAAAGCACCCAATGTATTTTTTGTGGTTTTATTGAGCTGTAATTGACATACAACATTGTATAAGTTTAAGATGTGCAACATAATGATTTAAAATACGTCTAAATCGCAAAATGATTGTCATGATACATTTAGTTAACATCTATCACCTCAAATAATAACTTTGTATGTGTGTATGTGTGATGAGTACCCAGTATGTTTCAGCTGTCCAGGGAGTTAGAAATAGGAAGAAGGCAGGAAGAAATAAAAAACAACCCCCACTTTCTAAAGGACACTGGTCTTTGATTTGCACACTGTTTCAATTTGCTGATTAGCACTTTGTAATTACTGCCCAGAAGAGCAGCTCCCAACTAAGCCCCACTCTGACCAGCAGCCTGGACAATGTGGTCATTGAACCAGACGCCGTCACAGCCATGCACAGAACCATTCGCAGTGGAGGGAGAGAGAGCCAAGCCTGTATTCACCCAGCTTTACAAAGAGGGAACTTCATTTGAAACATACATTGCTTCCTCTGTGCCAGCTACTTATTCCTTTTGTTTTCAACCAGCCAGCAGATCAAAAGAATTAAGGAGATTAAAAAGCAGAGAAACTCAGTGACTTCATACATCCAAGCAGGAAAATATTGAATGAAACCATTTCTAGGTGAAGTGACTACACAGAAAGGACCATAAAAAGGCAGCTCAAGGGGTTGGGGGAAACACCTCAAGCTTGTCCCTCTTCCCCCTCATCCCGCAGAAAATACAAGACCCGGAAGAGATTCAAGTGCAATCTACTTAGGTTTAGAGGTCTGTAGTCTCGGTGGGGCAGAGGGGGTTGAGAAGGTGCGTTGCTGGCAGATATGCAACTCGGTACAACACTTTTGGAGAGCATTTTGGCAATAGAAATCGAGAGCCTTAAAACTCCTTTGATCCATTAATTCCACTTCTGGAAAGCAATCCTGAAGCATTAGCTCACAATTCATAGAAAAGCTCGTGTGCATGAACGTGAAGCCAAGCTTGTCCATCATACCGAATTTAGAAAACAATATGAATATGCTCCAGTTAAGCAAATATTTAGAAATTTTGTTGTAATATTATCCAACCCTTAAGATTATTTTTGCATAAAAATGGGTACTATGAAATGAACCGTACAGAGTAGAAGAAGCCTCTGTGGGATTCAGACAGGTTAGTGAAATTGGGTGCATCCGTTAAATCATAGGGACACCTTACTCTTTGCAATGGAAAACTTCAGGAACCTGAGCCTAAATCCTCAGTCGTTGGGGTGACTCACTGAATGAGGCTTTGTTAGTGTTAAAATCAAGAGTGTTGAAATTTTAAATGACTTGGGAATTGCTTTGTTCTGAAGTGTGTCCCAGAAATGGGCACGGAGTAGAACTTCTAATATTTAGCCTTGGTTAAGTCAAAAAGAGGACAGGGATTTTTAACATCTCACATCTCACTGTGTGTGTGTGTGTGTGTGTGTGTGTGTGTGTGTGTTTTGTCTGAATGTGTTAAGTGAAACTAAGCTCATTTGATAAAAAAGAAAATTTAAAGCCTAGAGAATCCTAAGCTGTGACTATTTCCTTCTGCTTTTTGCTAATGTGTAAACGTGGGCAGCTGAGGTAGTGAACCAACAGGGCATGGTGCCAATCACTAGCGATCTGGATTATTCTAATTTCTGGAAGATGCTGGGATAAAACATTTGCATTTTTAAAGTCTGATTTTGCCACTAGAAAAATAATGGATAATAATACCCTGTCCTTTATAATTCTTTAGTTGCTCATGGGGATCCAAGGAGATAGTATGTGGAAGGAACTCATAAACTTCATAAGTTTAAGACTGCATTTCTCTAAACTAGTTGACATTCAAGTGCCAAAAATAAAGAACCTTTAAAAAGAAGTAAGCAGAAACTAATACTCAATCAAAACGTTAAAAGAGAGAAAGAATAAGAAAAGGAAAATCCTTTATGTCAACACTACCATTATGTAGGGTTCAATTTCATCAATTGTGCCATCATTTACTTTTCTTGGTTTGTAAGTCAATGTCTAAACAATATGTACATATTATATTTGATTGATATGACTTGAGCTTTTTTATCTATAAAAGTTTATTTTCTCTTTACCTCTCTCTCTTTCTCTGTTCCTCTTTCTTCGTTCCTTTCTCCCTCTCTCTCTCTCTCTCATTTACTTGGAGAAAAAAACAAGTCCTTCTTTCTGCCATGTTTCTCATACTCTGGATTTGGCCTGTGGTGTCATTAAAGATGTTCTACTTTCCTCTGTAAATGCTAAGCCTTGATGGAGACTCAGTTGAGCCATTTTATGTTTGATTTTTTTTTAATCTTCATAAATACTTGTCTACACTTTATAACTTCGAGTCATTTCATATCTTGTTATATCTCCTTTTTGATGGTAAGATTCATTCATCCATTTTTAAGTTCTCCATTATCTTTTCACCTACTAGGTTTAACAGTCATTGAGGATCATGGTCCAGACATCTTGTTACATAAAGGGGTGGGAAAATCTGTTCTTAGGATCTGTGGGAATCTCCTGTAAGAACTTCACTCTTCTACTTTTAAGTGACCTTGGGACATAATTGGTACGGGAAAGGTAGGATAAATGGTTGATTTTCCCCCTCCTACCTTTTTCCCACCTTCTACCAGTTTTTAAAATAATGGGTTTATGCCTTGACAGTTTCCTAAAGTGATTAGTGAGATGGATGGATTTTTGTGTCATTATGAAATCAAAGATGATGAGTTCTACTCTATCATAACCTCATTTCCTTTTGATACTCTA
Organism: Nasua narica; assembly: GCA_028533885.1. Classification (NCBI taxonomy): domain Eukaryota; kingdom Metazoa; phylum Chordata; class Mammalia; order Carnivora; family Procyonidae; genus Nasua; species Nasua narica. The sequence continues at coordinate 6,767,947 of CM052797.1, forward strand.
ATTATTCCTTCTTTTATCAGTGAGATCCTGGTCACATTGGTGCTGATGACCTTTATCGCCGTAGCTCCAGTGGGCATTGATAGCTTTTATGTTTTCTGGTAGATATATTATGCTTCTTCATACATTTCTTGGTTCAGATCTGAATCAGTCATTTCACCAAGAATTATTCGTTCCTTTTAGTGTGAAATAATATCTGGAGTTAATAATTTTGAGCCCAAAAGTTATTATTGCTACTGGATATTGATGTCAGTCGAGGACAATTTCAGTACACAAAACTAGGATACAGCTACTTCTTCTAAAGATAAAATGCATCATATATTTATAAAATGTTTCTAATTCACATTTAAGATAGAGTATTAATTCTGTTGTTTTCTTTTTTTCTTTTTCATTAAAAATCTTAGTCTAGAACAAATTTTGGGTAATTGGGTTTTTTTTTTTTACTGTTATATTATACGTACATATGTATATGTACATTAACAAAAACAACACTATTACAAACAGTAGGAGTACTAAATACTAGTTATGGTTTTGTTTGATTACAGTTATTTTTATCCTTATAATGCATCCCCCAAAGCCTGTGGAGCCAAGTAGTATTTTTTTTAATCCACAACTTTATATCCAATTAGAATCTTGTTTTATTCTTAATATTAAGGCATCCCTTCTATTTCATTTTGAGTTAATTTTGTTTTATAATTATGAAGTCATTTGTACGTTTCCAAAGACAAAATTGCTCGACAAGGTAGAGTTAGAGAAATTTAGCTTTTATTCCATCCTCTCTACTCCATTCTACCGCTTCTCCCAAATCTGACTACTCTTAGTAGGTCCTGTTTATCCACACCTATTTATACCTATATGAGTAGACTAGATGCAGCTGAAGAAAGCATTACTGAATTAGAAAAACAAAGTCCAAAGGAATTACCCAAACGTAGCACAGAAATGGTATATATAAAAAGAGAAGTGTATTCAGATCCTTAAATGCAAATTTTAGAAAACGAGAAAAATTGAGAAATAATGAACTAAAAATTCTCTTCGGCGAGCAAAGAAAAAAAAGAGTAAACACAAATAAAATAATAAAAGGAAAAGTATAATAAAAGTTAAAAAGCAGAAATTAATGAAATAGAACACAAATCTGAGTAGTAGAGATAAGTAGCAGGAGCAAAAGCTATTAAGAAAAAAAAGAATAAAATACTTCTTGGAAAATAAGGAAAGTATGAGAAATGATCGCAGGGCAAAGGGAGCTATGTGGTGTTAGCTCTGTGTTGATAAAATGTTGTGTGGCATCCTGGATAGATTTCTGGAACATGCAAAGGGTATTAGGGGAAAACAAGTGAAATCCAAATAAAATGTTTCTTAGTTGTGACAAATGTACCATGGTAATGATATGGGAAACTGGGTGAGAAGTATATGTGATCTTACACTATAGATGAAACTTCTCTGTAAATCTGAAACTACTCTAAAATTAAAGGTTATTTAAAAAATAATTCTTAGACTGAAAAAAAAAATATTCGTATAGGATAGCTGTATCGGACCTCCCCAAGACCACTCCTGTGCTAGGAGAGTCTCTGGAAAGAACCAGTGTATTCTGCGATACTGAAAGTTATTACAGGAATAGTAAGGACATACCTAGATCATAAAGCAAGAATACGAAGGTGGAGTTGGAAGGAACATGTGTGCAGCCTTCTTTATTCTCCTCCCTTCCATACAGAGCTCACTCTTGTCTGAATCTTAGAACTAAAATGTAGAAACACAAGTGCAATGTTTATGCCTGGAGAAGCCTATTCAGCACCCAAACTTTTTATTGGGGTTTGGTTATGTAGACAGACTAGTATATGCCAAAGTTCCAGACTCTCAAAAGGAAGTCATGTATTATCATAAACCATATCGATTGCTCTGTCTTGATGCAGCGAACTACCTTTTCCAGTTAGGGAAACCTTTATTTCACTGTAAAAAACTGTTTACCATCCAAGTTCCCAGACAGTAGCTGAGGGTCAAACTTAAGGAGATACTTCTTTTTGTTTGTTTGGTTGGTTTTTTTTTGGTTGTTTACTTTCAGAAAGTGAGAAAGCATGCAGGCAGGCTGGAGGGTGGGGGAAGGGGAGTTTAGTTGGGGGAAAGACCTCTTTCCCCTAAAAGAAACAATAGAGATATTCAAAAGACAGGCTACGGGGTAATGAGAAGACAAAGAGTTAAAAACAAACAAACAAAACAAGGTTGCATTCTCCCTTTGCCCAGGTCTGTGGATCTGTGATTTGTAGTGGGAGTGGAGGGGCTCATGGTACCCAGGGAGCTGAGCACAGCTGGGCCAATGCTAGAGTTAAGGCCATTGAACATCCCCAAAAGGATGGAAGTAGAAGATATACCTGAAACTTCATCTCCTGGTGCTCAGTCTTTAGCTCCCTTCCCCTCTTCACCCTGATGACTCCCAAGTTTGTATTTTTCAGATTCAACCTCTTCCCTGAACTTTCGACTCATTTATTCAACTCTCAACTCCATTTAGATGTGCTGCAGTCCTCTGAAACCAAATGTCCAAAATAGAAACTCCTTCCTAAATCCACTTCTCCCAAAGACTTCTCCGTGTAATTACATAGCACCACTCTTCCCCCAGTGACAAAGTGCAAAAGTCTCATCATCTTCCTTGGCCTCTTTTCTCTGACAGCCTTTATATAATCCATTTAGCGAGTCCTGACACAGCTATTTAGAATCATTCTATGAAATCGATGGGTTCTTGCCAAATCTATGGCTAATGCATGAAGCCACCCCCAATAATCATGTCTCCTTTAGACTACCACGGAAGACCTTTAACAGAATTCCCTGTTTCTGTACTTGCCACACACACTGTCCTGTGTCCCCAGCAGGGACATCTCCAGGCACAGCAGCCAGAGGATCCTTCGTAGCAAGAAAATCAGATTGCCTCAGTCCTCTGTTCAAAAATGTTTCAATGAGGGGGTGCCTGGGTGGCTCAGTGGGTTAAACCTTCTGCCTTTGGCTCAGGTCATGATCTCAGGGTCCTGGGATCGAGGCCCAAATGGGGCTCTCTGCTCAGTGGGGAGTCTGCTTCCTTCTCTCTCTGCCTGCCTCTCTGCCTACTCGTGATATCTCTCTCTCTGTCAAATAAATAAATAAAATATTAAAAAAAAAAATTCTAAAGATAGCCCGGTCAGGCTTCCTACATGAATTCTTTTCTGAACAGAAGGACAGAAGTTTTTTTTATACAGATAAGTAGATAAATAAAGACAGATAATGTATATATAACTTATATATAAATATAAATTATATAGAAATTTATATTTATATAAGTATAAAGTATAGCTATATTTATGTAAAACTGAGCTTCCTCAATATTTTGTATATGTAATAGCTCATTTTATATGTCAACCTGGCTAGACCATGGTGCCCAGTTATCTGGTCAAACACCAATGAGATGTTACGTAAAGGTTTGTTTGGGTTTTTTTTTAAAGATGTGATTAACATCTAAATGAGTACCACCCATAATTAGCCTCCATAATGTGAGTCGATCTCATCCGATCTGTTGAAGGCTCCAATAAAGGAGACGGGGCTCCCTGGAAGAGACATGACTTCTGTTTGTAGTCTTCAGACTCATGATTGCCTCATCAACTCTTGCCCAGGTCTCCAGCCTCTGAACCTGCTCTAGAGATTTTGGACTTCCCAATCCCTATGACTGGGTGAACCAATCCTTAAACTAATCTCTCTGTCTCTTCTCTCTCTTGCTATCTCTCTCAGTCTCTGCTCTTTCTCTCTCTCTATAATATATATATTTATACAATATTACAATATATATTATATCATATTATAACATTGCATATCATATATATACACACGTATATATGTATATATACATATATACATGTGTATATATATATACATATATATGTGTATATATATATATATAAATTCTTATTTTTTTTCCTAGTTTCCTGCTACTCTATTCTGTGCAGACATCGTAGCTTATTTCATCAGTCCCCATAAAGGCCCTTTGGATATTTAAGTAGTTTTCAATTGTTTGACATATCAAAGTGCTACAATAAATAATGTTTATTCTGTATTTCATATTCTTATCAGTGTATTTCAGGAGTAGATTCCTAGAAAAGAAATTACTAGGTCATAGGACTTTCCTTGGTATTTACTAGGTGCTTTAAGAAAATCACTTTAATGAATGCCCCTCAGTCATCTTTACTTGGGTATAACATATCCTTTAAAGCATGCTTTGAATCTGAAAAAAGAATCATTTTGTACATTTTAAGGGCTCGGCTGTGGAAATGGGAGAACAAAAAATCACAGGTACAGTTGCATCCCAACGGGCAGGGGTCCATTAGGGTAGACATGTGAAGGACATGGTTTGAAATAGAAGGAATGCACATAAAGCAGCAGTAAAAATGCAGGTTCTAGTTCAAATGGAGGAAGCCACGTAGATCTGTGAAGAGAAACCCCACTTCCCGAGGAGATGAGCCTAAGAGAAGTTAAGATGAGGGACAGTTTAAAACAAATGCTCTGAAAGCAACCACAAAAATTACCTTGTACTTCCAATTAACATGTGGATTCAAAATAACCCAATTTGTCTGTGGCCAGAGTAACTAAAATATAATTGGATTTTCGATATCCTATATTTTTTGTGCTAATTTCTTTAACAAGGAGTTGATTAGACTAAGAACTGTGGAAGTGAGTTATGTGCCCCTGGGTGCCCTGATGACTTCAGGAAGAGGAGACAGAATGTAAAGATTAGAGAAAGAAATGCATGTAAAATGGTCTTTCCTGGGCCCTTGGACTGATGGTTAGGAAGATGAGGACATTGTTCAGGAATATTTAGTGGATAAGGCTTAGGACAGTGACTGAACTGAGACTACATAGAAAAGTGTTTCAAGTTGCAACACTGAGGTAGATCCAGGGATCTTGTACTTTCTTACGGACTCTAATGAAGAATTCAAATGTCACCAAAGTTAAGGACCAGGTCTGCTTTTGTTCAGTAATATGCATTCAGTGTCTGAGACACACTCTGCTTTCAATGAAAATGTTTAAAAATGAATGAATGAATAATTAATAAATGTTAAAAAAACTCACTAAAAAATATAATTATACTTCCTAATAAGAGCCAGATCCTTAGGTAGCTCATAGACTTGACACACATTAGAATCTTAATACACATTCTATCGATGCATATTTACCTCCCACCTCCATCTTCTTCCAAGGAACTAGTTATTCCAGAATGAATCCATTGGGCTCATTTAACTCAGTCTGGTTGACCATTTATTTTGTAAGGGCCAACACACTTCATCCTTTGGTCTTCTTTAGTCCCAAGATTAGAAGCATTTGGGAGCACAGTTTTTCCCTTTTTGGCACTCACTTTTTTTTTTTTCCCAGTTGCTTTAAAGAAGCAATGTGAAGAAAGAGTCCTTTGGCCACGGGGCTTCATTTGTTAATCCGCTTGGGGAGTTGGGGAAACAAAATAACAAAGGCAGGGCTGTTGGAAATGTTGTTCAGCTTCTCAAAGAGTTTTTCCAGTCTTGGTTCCTGTACTCTTTCTATTCCATTTCTCATAAGGTATCTGCTATGGGCTGAAAGTTTGAGTCCTACCAGAATTCATACATCGAAGTCCTAATACCCAATGTGATGGTATTTGGAAATGAGGCCTTTAGGAAGTTATTAGCATTGAATGAGGTCCTGAGAGTGGGACCTTCTTGATGGGATTCATATCTTTATAAAAAGAGAAAGAGGCTTCTTTGCACTCAGGGCCTTAGGGTTTTGTTTGGTTATTAGAGTTTGTTGTGGTTTTTTTTGACATCCTCCTTTCTATCTCCTCCTTTCTATCTATTCTCTTTGATATTGAAATTCTTTCAATGTTCTCTTGAGATAGTTAACTCAAGACCTCACTGCCTTGCTTCTTGGAGATGAAGCAATTAAATATGAATCAGAATTTTATGTATTAAAGCAACAGTGATCATTACAACATTATTTTACATAGTGAAAAATTGAAAACATAAATATGCACTAATATGGGGATAATGAAAGAAGTTACAAGATAACCTATGTTGGAATATTATGCATTCATTTAAAACATACTTAAAAATTCAATAAACTTGTAATATACTTATAAAATTAAATTAAAAATAATAGTACACAATTATATGGGATGAATTAAATGAAATTCTAATTCTCTAAAAATCAAATCTGTGTGTACATGTGTTAGTACATATATGCACACTGAAAAAAGCTTACACTTGTGTCACAAATATGTAAACTATAAAATCATTGGGGTAAACTCATAGTTGATATTTTAAATTTTCTTATTTCCACATTCTGATTTTCTATGCACATCCACTATGGTGTTGTTAGAGTCCTTTTTTTTAAAAAAAAAAAAAGACTTATTTATTTATTTTTAAGAGGGGAATGATCAGAGGGAGAGAGCAAGAGAGGTGTGTTTTTTTTTAAGATTTTTATTTATTTGTCAGAGAGAGAGAACATAAGCAGGGGGAGCAGCAGGCAGAGGGGAGGGAGAAGCAGACTTCCCGTTGAGCAGGGAGTCCATTGCAGACTGGGTCCTGGAATCATGGTATCGTGACCTGAGCTGAACTCAGATCAGATGCTTAACTGACTGAGCCAACCAGGCACCCCAGGTAGAGAGAGTTTTAAGCAGATCCCATGTCCAATGCTGGGGCTTGATGCTATATCTCAGGACACTGAGATCATGACCTGAGCCAAAATTAAGAGTGGGATGCTTAACCAACTGAGCCACTCAGGTGCCTCAATATTGTTATAGTCTTTATAAGTATTCATCTTTGAAGTTAATTTATAAAATATAAAATTTTAGGTTACTTAACATTTTTTTTTAATATATGTTTTATTTGCTTCAGGGGTACAGGTCTGTGAATCACCGGTCTCACACAATTCACAGCGCTCACCTTAGCACATACCCTCCCCAGCGTCCATCGCCCAGCCACACCATCCCTCCCCCACCACTCCCAGCAACCCTCAGTTTGTATCCTGAGATTAAGTCTACAGGTTTTAAGAGATCAGTGGCACAGATGCTGTGCAGGGCAGGAATGGTGAGATAATGTCTCTCTGACTTCTTTGCACTGGTACGAGAAAGATTTGGGACTCTACACAGTAACCTGGGCAAGTGTGAATGTCATGTCACAGGTATGGTTCTTGTATTGATCTCTATCCCTGTGCATTCTGATTATGACATCACAGAACCTTCTTTTGGAGCAAGATAAGCATGTAAAACAATGGCCTTTTATAACAGATAAATAAAACTAAACTGGAGATAACTGGTTCTCTTCTGCTTTGGGCCGAATTCAGCATTTGCTTTTCTTAGCCTATGATATCCCACAAACCTTGACACTGTCAGGACAAAATTTATCTTCTGAGCCTGAAGAAAAAAGGAGATGTGTTATGTTCTTCCAAGGCATTCGCAGGCTTTGTAAAGTTAGAGCAAAGAGAGGCGGGGAGAGAAAGGCAGAGAGGCAGAAAAAGAGAGAGAATATGAATCGTCTTTTATAATCCTCACTCCTTATGACCAAAATGAATCACAAAATCCTTTGGAAAACCATGCCAATATCTGAACAATGACAATTAAAAAAACCCCAGAGACAAAATAAACGTTAGTCAGGGAGTTAGCCAAGGTGAGTCCTCAGCACAGACAACTGAACATCCATTTTCACAGTCAGAGAGACCTGGGTTTGAATTCTGACGTAGTTGCTGTGTGACTTTAGACAAATTACTGAAATGAAATGTAATTCTCATACCCCCTTTCGACATACTTAACTTAGAGGGGTTGTTTAAATATTAGAAATGCCCTATGTAATACAACGAATAGGTTGCTTACCTTAATCCAAACATACCTTTTGCCTTAACTCCTTTCTTTATTTCAACTTCACTTTTACTCTGTGCCTTTCTGTAAGCCACCCTAAAACATTTTTGGAGGAAATACAGTGAAGAAAGAGGAGAGAATGATCAGGAGAGCCGAAATAAGAAGGAAGAAAATAATCAAGGAAAGGAAAACATGACATCTCTTAATAAGTAAATGGTCTGTGCCTATTTGAATTATATTTCTGGCAGAGGGGCAATGACAAAATTTTGATTTTAACAGATCAAGAATTAGGAGATAGATGTTCGAGAAAGACATGGGAGAAATGTTTGTGGAATGCAGGATCATCATCTTGGAAGTGATTGCCAAGAAGGCTATTCATCTTTCCTAAGGGAGTGAATAGTGAACCTAAACCCAGAGCTTGAACCTCTCAGTGGTTAACTGTTGAGAGAGTTCTGCATTAACAAAGGCAAATCCTAGTATTGTAGTCTGTTGTGGTACCAGAGATTGTGACTTTTCCAGGCTTTTCTTCAACCTCCAGCAGGTTTTGTGGACAGGGACTTAGGGTGTTTTAACTGTCTGCAGGGCCTTCTGCTATTCTTAAAACCTTCCAAGGTTCTGATGCTCTAAAAGAGGGAGAAAAAAACCAGCACATAAGCAAGCAAATAAAAGATACTAGATAAAAAAATCTGTTTAAAGACAGTACATACAGCAGCCCCAGGGTATTTCAAATATTTATAATTCTCTACATATTTAATCTTTAAGAGTTCTTGAGATGCTATGTTCAGAATGTGATACTAACATCCATGTCCCAGTGCTGATACTATCAAAGTCATTGAAGACATAGGAAAGGTGAGAAATGAAGGAAAAGTATGAAAGAGACAAAATAATCAAAACCCCTCAAGCAGACCACGTGACTAGATTCACAGAATGACAGAATTGAAAGGGTCCTTGGAAATCCCATCTCTTTGTTTCACAAAGAGAATACTACACCATGGGGAGGTTTTCCAGCATGTCCATAGTACTCAGAACTATCTCTAGATCAAACCTTGATGCTTTCATATGAGATAAAACAAACAGTGGCTTGCCAAAATCATAGAATATTATCTTGAATGACATGGGGTGATCTTGACATAGGTTGGACTGGCACATACCTTTATCTTTCAATAGGGAAGATACTAGCTATGGAAGTCAATAACTCCAGCTACCAACCAATGTATATTTATTATTGGTTTTTCTTGGTGCCACAGTAGACGGAACAAAGAGAAAGGTAGGAGAAGCACTTGGTAAAGATACCATCTCTGACTTTCAGAGGGCTTTCATTTTAATTGGGAAGACAAGGAGAAATCATGGGAAAATGTACCATCTGATTCATGATTGTCCAACAATGTGTAAGTTGTATGGGCTATGACATAGTGACCCTCAGGCTGATGCTGCACTTTGTCTTGTCCAACCCTGATTTGCTGAAGATAAATCTCCTCTAAGAATCCGTTAAATCTGCTGAATGACAACTCATGTTTTCCAAGTGCAGCTCATTCCATTTTAGAACATTCCAAATCACACACAAAAAATTCCCATTTATATTGATCCCAGACTCACTTTCATTTCCTGTGTATGGAATCACAGAGGAGAACTTTTTTTCTCCATCTATGCAATAGTCCTTTAGGTATTTTAAGATACTTATCATGGATTTTTTTTTCCCATTCTGACTGTGTATTTCTTCAGTCATTCTCCATACAACATGGATCCAGGTCTCTCCACTACTTGAGTGCTCTCCAGAACCTAACCCAGCATGCCAGGTGTGGTCTCATTGGCTCAGAAAGGAGTGGGATGATGGCTTTTTGTTCTGAAATGTTGTTTCTATTTCTCTTCTTGTTCCATAAGACTGCATTAGTATTTTGGCAACTACATCACATAGTTGACCCATACTGAGCTCAAAGTCAATTAAAACCCTTGTGTCTTTTTCCCATGTGTTATGGATAAATCCCCTCCCCCAATCATTCATGTGTAGAGTTGTTGGCAGTTTTTATTTTTAAGTTTACATCTGCGCCTGTTAAATTTCATCATGTTTTGTTCTGTCCATTATTGCAGCTTTTGGAACTTTTTCTTGATTCCTTCTTAACCCTCCTTCCCGGCTCTGTGTCATGTGCAGGTTGATTTAGCCATATGTGTTCTCATCTAAGTTAAGAAAAAAAAAAACTGACAAAAAACTGCCTGTTACTTAGGGGTAGGCCAATGTCATGACTAAAGAGTGTGTTCTTGCAAGGTAAAACCCATCCGTTAGTTATCAGTCTTTGGGTCATGTCTTCGTAAAGGTAACCTTGGACATGAGCATCCTGAGATTGGACAGCAGTGATCAGAAAGAAGTTCCTTGGAGTGTCAATAATAGTGGAACCAAGCAGAGCTATGGCATGGACGTGCTTTATCTATTTACTTAAGAAAGGGTCTTCCAGTGGTAATTTACAATAAGGGTCAGTTTAGCTTAACTAATTGTTGAGCCCATATTTTCTGTAACTTATAATGGGAATGTTGATTAAATAGCTAGTTTGGGCTTCTGTAACAAGTCCTATGGACTTAGTGGCTTACAAACAATAGACATTTACTTCTCACAGTTCTAGAGGCTAGCAGTATAAGATCAGGGTGCTAGAATGACCAAGTCCTGGTGAGATTTCTCTTTGGCTTGCAGACTGTTGACTCCTCATTGTATCATCATATGGTAGAAAGAAAGACAGCTAGCTCTCTGTCCTTTCTTAAAAGGGCATTTAACCCATTTGTGACGGCTCTACCCTCATGACCTCCAGGAGGCCCCACCTCCAAATACCGTCACACTGAGGATTAGGTTTCAACACATGAATTTTGGGTGGACCTAAACATTCAGTCCACAACAGATCCCTGATAAAACCCAGAGATACTACATCTGATTCAGCATAGCTCTGATCTACAATCCCGCGTAATTCCGTTAGAGGTGGAGAGAGGGTGGTACGATAGTGAGTTTACCTTACTTATTTTTTAATGGAATAAATCCCTTAATCTCTCTAAACTTTAATTTTCCCATGTGCTAGGTGGGCCTAAAATTAACTACAGTGAAGATCAAAATTTCAAATAACAGCCACCCGGCCCATTATAGTCACTCAGGTAATGCTAGCTCTTACAAAAGAAAAACTGGCAAAAAAAAAATAAAATAAAATCGAAATGGAGAAGTGAAAGATAATTATAGTGTCAAACCTGAAAGCCCAGAAGAATGGATGAGAAATTATATAGGGAATGTGTTTTCAAAAACACCTTCCTATAGCTCAATTATCAGCAGCCATTGATATATCAACAATAAGCTTCTCAAAATGATATTTACCTGGTCCCCATGGGCTTCCTTTTGGACAACACTTCATTAGCCATAATTGTATGTTACTTGTGTCAATCAGGAAGAGGCTGTAGAGCAATGAAAACTATTTATTTGGGGTCTTTGGAATTATGATTCTCGAAGCACAGGGTCCACCTAAACTGAAAGCATGCTCTAATGCAGGCTTCTGAAGGCAAAACCCACAAGCTTACATAACTTGTTTTGAAAGAACTATGATCAGTGCTGACAGAATTCAACTATCTAATACCCAATTGTCTATGTAGCTAACAGATGTTACATTACCTCTATTTCAGTCTAAAGTAGGGTACGTCCCAGAAGGTGGTCAAGGTGCAATGGACAAAAGTCAAGAATTTGTGGCATTTGAAAAATTGAAACAGGAGACCAGGATTGGCCTTGCTTCCTCAATATCTTCCCAGATCCTGTTTTGAATGACTCTCTTAGCAATGCTTATTTCCCTTTGGAATGTTCTCTTATATTTATATATACATAAAAGAGGTATCTCTAGATTTATTTAAGAATATTCTGAATTTGGGGCCCTTGGGTGGCTCCATCAGTTGGGCGTCTGAATCTTGATTTCAGCTCAGATCATGATCTCGGGGTCATGAGATTGAGCCCCAAGTTGGGTCAGTTCCCCGCTGGGCATGAAGCCTCCTCGAAATTCTCTCCCTCCCTACCCTCCTTAAAAAAAAAGAATACTTTGAATTTGAGCTCTCCATTCATCTGTGCTAACCCTCACCCCTTCAATTCAAATCAGTGAGGCCTGAATACATTTAAAGAACCCCATGTTCTTTTCCTTTATTTTGTACAGTAGAGGCAGGAAGGGTGTTCATGGAGCCCCTGGTGGTCCCAGGGAGGAAAGGACAAGGTGACAAAAGGATCTCAGGTGGTCCTCCAACAATAATTTTTTGTCAGCTCTTTTAGTATCCTGAGATCTGAGTGATCAAAGATAAGGTCTGTGTGGCCAGTATCCCTTGCTGCCTTCCTAATGATTAATAATCTGATGCAGATTAATATTTTAAAAGCATACCCAGGAATAATTTGTGAGATGAGATGGTGTTCATTTCCTTCCTGCCACACCCCCCTGGACATGCCCTGTGGAGCTCTGTTGTGTATATGAGGGAAAAAAGAAAGTGCACTCTGGTATAATAAGGTCGAGTTGGTGCCCAAGCACTGGCATTTTTCCTGCCACAATGATTTCATCGAGTATTTTTCTACATTGGGCAGGAGCAAGGCTACACCCTTACCACTCAGGCTCCTCCCTTTTTTTTTTTTTTTTATCATCACCCATGCTCTACTGGGTTTAAAACGAAATTAAGAAATACTACACCAATAGCTCCAGTATTGCATTTTAAGCACTTGACACTCTTCATGCTGCTGCTGAAATGTTCATGCTAATGTGTTAGCAAAATCGCATACATTAGTGTAGATATCCTGTCCCTTTAAAGTCTTGTGGTCTGAGCAGTCTCCTCGATGCCTGGCTGGCTGGCCTGGAGGAGGAAAGGTCCCTAAGGATGCTGGGTGCTTTCCCACCCCCAGAATCCTTCACGCAGCCTGGAGTCAGGATTTGCCAGGTGGGAATTGCTGGCTGGTAAGCTCGTCGGAGAGTGTGGATCGAAGGGCAACACAGATGGGAGGAAGGGCAGCATTCACTCAGAATTATGTCTGAAAGTGATGGGCTTGTGTTTTGTGGGGGGAAAGCAGCATGGGACAGTTTGAATCCTTTCCTAGAAGGATCTGGCTGTCTCCTCTGTGGTGATTGGGGAATCACTGCTATGACAAATGTGGCACAGCATAGGGACCAAGATGGGGCCATGGCCCTGCCTCCTCTGAGCTGGTTCCCTGTGCCGTCCCTGTAAGCAACAGCCACTGAAGAGAAAACCCATTAGCAGGCTCCCCTTGGAGCACTGGGGGCAGCAGTGGCCCCATTATCCCAATTTCCCATTCGCCCCATGCCAACACGCAGTGAGGCAGCCAAATGGAGCTGCCCACTTCGCTGTACCCACTCATTTGACTTATTAGTAAGATGGTAATTACGTTGGGGAGGAATACAGGGTGATGAGGGGGAGGTGGGAGAAGCAATTTGTTGGCGATGGGATGGCAGCCCTGTTGCCTCCAAATCCATCCCTAGGAGAGAGGGATGAGAGGAGAAGGAAGGTAGACAATCTGAAATCACAAGTGAACATCTCATGTACCCTTCTAGAAACTTGCTTACAGGGAATGACCTCTATAATCAGGCCATCTACCCACATGTCCTTATGAAACAGCTACCCACACCACAGCCCAAAGGGGCCCTTTTAATAAGGAAAGTGCATTGCTTATGGGTGTTTTCGTAGACAGTGATAGCTCCCTATTTCTTTTAACTAGCTTAGTGGTGCCTCTTTCTAAAGAGTTAAAGCTCAGTTTGTGCTAAATGTAGACAAGCCGATATGAAGTCTTGCCCAGCAGCTGGGCCAGGTATGCAAAATTAGAAGCATCCTTTATGCATTCATTCACCAAGTATTTGTTGAGGACCTACTATGTGCTGGATACTATGTCCCAGGTACTGGGGACACAGCAGTGAATCAGATAGACACATCTTGACATTCAAACTCTTAACATTCCTGTACAGCTTACATTTTGTGTGTGTGTAGGGGGGAAGGCAGAACATATATCAATAAATAATTTTAGATAGTACAAAATGTGATCGTGACTCAGGATGGGGATATTTTAGATTGTGTGATGAGTGAGTGGCTCTGTGAGTAAGGTAGGATTTTTGCTAAAATCTGGAGGCTGGGGCGCCTGGGTGGCTCAGTTGGTTAAGCGACTGCCTGCAGCTCAGGTCATGATCCCGGAGTCCTGGGATCGAGTCCCACATCAGGCTCCGAGCTCCATGGGGAGTCTGCTTCTCCTTCTGACATTCTCCCCTCTCATGCTCTCTCTCACTGTCTCTATCTCAAATAAATTAAAAAAAAAATTAAAAAAAATCTGGAGGCTGGAGGTGGGAATAGAATGACAGAAGGCCAAGGGACATACAAAACCGTAAGGTAGAAATTAAGTGGTCATTTTGAGTGAGAGTAACAAGCAAGAAGGGTTAGACACAGTGCCAGCAAAAAATATGGTCAGCGATGACATAGGAGGGCAGGTAGGGGATGCATTCACCAGCCATGATGAGTTGTTTAAATTTCATTCTAAGAAAATGGGAAATTACTGAAGAGCATTCATCAAAAGTTTGACATGATCAAGTTCATAGTTTTGAAAAATTTCTCCCATGCTAAATGGAGAATCGTCAGATGGAGGCAAGAGAGAAAGTGGGAAAACCTGGAGGCCATTCTGCCAGACAACAGATATAAAAAGGCCAGCATTCAGGAGTGTCTGGGTGGCTCAGTGGGTTAAGCATCTGACTCTTGGTTCAGCTCAGGTCCTGATCTCAGGGTCATGAGATCAAGCCCTGCATTTGGCTCCATGCTCAACGTGGAGTCTCCTTAAGTTTCTCTCTCCACCCCATTCTCTTTTTCTCCCTCAAATAAATAAATCTAGAAGAAGAAGGGGGGAGGGGGAGGAGGAGAAGAAGAAGAGGGAGGAGGAGGAAGGAAGAAGAAGAAGCCAGCTCTCAAAAAAAAAAAAAAAAGCCAGCTCTCAAGGGAAACAAGCAGATTTTAAAGGAGGAAGTATCATGGCCCCTAAGAAAAGAGGTGCTGGAGACAGCAGCTGTTGTATGCACCTATGTCACATTGGCCATTGGCCAGACACTCTGACAATGCCACCTGTCACCTATTACACAGCTGAGGACCCCCATTTTACAGATGGAAACTCAGAGACTTAAAGTCACTGAGAGAGTGAGTGAGAGTCATTGCCCACTCTCCCACCTGCAACATAATTTGAACCCAGGAGTCACATCTGAAGTTCAAGTTGTCCCCACTACATCATGTTGCCTCTTAGCTTGGGGAGACACTCATTGCCCAACCCTAGGTCGGGACTCCAGCGTCAGTGACTGCTCTGTCCCCTAAACCTAGAAGAGTGCCTGGCAAATAGCACACACTCAGAACAATGGCTGATGAAGTGAATGGCAGTTAATGCTAAAGGCCTTCCTGGGTGTTTAATCAGACTGCCCAGACTCTTGTGCCTGCAGTAAAGGTTGGTCCTGCGAAGGAGGTATGTCTGACATGGAGGTTAAGTAGTACTAGGTAGCCAAGAGGAGGGATGCAGAGATGGGAGAGTAGGGAGGCTCGGTGTGATTAGAGAAATGACTTGCCTCGCTTCACATCAGAGAGTAAATTAGTGCCAAGTGATCTCAAAACTCTTATCTCCTTATTCTTTATCCAGTGAGGCTGCATGGGTCCTGGGAAGGAATCAAAGGACCTAAGTATAAGTCTCAGTGGTGATTATTAGTAGTATCAGTGTCCCCTTTGAAAAAGAGGAATGATATATTTGTCTTCCATCCCTCTGTTGTGTAGTAAAGAGTAGATGAAATAATGAATTGTGAAATGCCTAAAAACAAGAACTGGCCAAATAAAATTCTGATGAATAATATCAGTTAATTATCAGTTTTATTAGTGATCTTCTCTGATCACATACTTTTAAATTTCAATGTTAGTATGTTATTCATGTACAAGTATTGGAAATTACTCAGATTCCTTAATCTGCTAAAATATGTATCACTGAGAAATAGATTTGGGGCAGTTTCTTCGAAAAATCTGCTATTCATCAATCCACAGAAACTCAGGCATGCACTTATTAATTCAAGCAATAATTTTTGACTCTAAATATACAAGATAATTGATGTTTTGGTCAACTGCTGGGGACACAGAGAATAGCACTGAGGACTCCAAGGGACACATATCCACAAGACTCTTCTATATCTTGAAGTATAATGTGAAAGAGAAAAAAATGTGTGGGCGGCAAGAGAGGATAGTCAAAAGTAGTCCGGAAATATGGAAAATTTTCATTTACTGGTGGTTATTTTTTTTTGTTCGCAGTGATTGCTGACCAAAGTCTAAGGGTCAGTACCTTATTTTGTGATTTCCAGATAGTTCTCAGAGTATTAGAGAGAAAATGGACAGTGGGCCCTGCTAAGGATGAATTATGGTACATGGCTCAAAGTGATCTTGTTACTTTCTTATGTGCGTGGCTGTTTCCTCAATTTGTCTATGCATTCTGCAGTAAAGGGATCAGATCTTTCTCATATGTTTATTACTAACTATGGTTATGATGTTAAAATCTTTGCTGACACAGCCTAAATGTCAACAAGGGATGCCTTCTTATACCTGAGAATCTGGAGAGGTTGGCTTAAAACCTTGTTTATGGATTTTGTGGAAATTCAAATTCCGTCTATACTATGATTTTTTTTTTTTTTAATTTCTGGAAGGCTCATATTCATCCTACTTGTTCTCTTACCTGTGGTCCCTTCAATACATGATATTGCTTAAGTAAAGAAACACCTTGCCTTTACTAACTTTCCCAAAAGAAGATCTGACATGGCATAAAAATACACAAGACTGCAGAAGACTTTGTAAAGTCTGGAGAGGAATAAGGGGACATGGAGGGACCATAGGTCCCAGTGACAAAGAGGGCCAAGCAATTGTACATGACAGAGTCTTTTCCTCTGACAGTCCTCTCCATTCTGGCTGACACTTGGAGCTCTTCTCTTGACCCTTTGTTCTTAAAGTCCCTTATCCTACCACCCACTGATCCTTCTACCTCTCCCTCTCCATTTCTACTCTTCCCCATGCTTGCCAGGATGATAAATACACGTATTCTCTGTACCTTAGTTAAAGAGGTTTTGTCTGAAAAAAAAAAAAAAAGAGGTTTTGTCTGATTCTCTGAGGCCCTTGCAGCAGTTTGTATACAAAGTATTTAATCAAGACACTGCTCCAACCAAAGATAGTTTATTGTCCTAGCAGGAATCCAGACATTAGCTATTAAAGTCTTTGTCAGACTTCAAACAAATTGAGCTCTTAGAGGAGTTGCTCTAACCACTATCTCTATCTGCATATCTTGCATCTCTGCCTCTCTGTGTTCCAGCCAGAATTAATTCTTTGTAACCAGAGCTCACTGATACTTTTATATCTTTGCATGTTCTAGTTCCAAAGCCTGGAAAGGTCAATATCTAGTTTGCATGGTTAAATCCTACTTAATATTTAAGTCAGCTTAAAAAGAGACTCCTTCAAGAAGATGTCTCTCTCACTGGGTAATGCCACTCTTCTTCCAAATCTGTGAGTACTCCGGTCATATATCTGTTAACTTCGTTGGTCTTAGGATTCATATTTCAACAGTCTGCTCACCAGCTTCTCCCTCTGGTTTCTGATCACTTAGGATAAAGGCACTTTCACCTCTGTACTCCCATTTCCCTCACATCACATGTGGTTCATAAAATACGTGGAGTTAATGCCAAATGGATAAAAGCATAAATGAGTGAAGGAATGAACCAAGGAATGATGGGGTTAAGACTATCCCTCTCACTGTCTCTGTTATAACAATGCCTCTATTTTGAAAAGAAGTGAAAACACCACAAATGCAACATTGTCTTGTTTTTCTTTTCTATTTTTTAAATTGCCACAGCTTTGACAGCAACTGGATCATTTGGTTGCAAACACTATGATGTGTTTTGGCCCTTGTATCCTATACATTATGGCATATGAAAAAAAAAGTCATAATTTCAAGATGATAATTTGAACGCAAACAGATGGTATTTCAGTGGTGGAGCACATAGATTCTTGCATCTTGCAGGTCATGTTCCCCACCATCCCCCTTGGGAAAATACCACATTTGCCATATTTCTTTCCCCACCTCCTTATCCCCACCCCTCCAGCCATATGTTTCATAATGAGGGCACTTAAAATATCATAGAATTGGCCTATCCTCATGATATTTAAAATGTGAGATGTGACAATATCTTAACTTCAAACACATGGCTACACAAGAGAAGGGGGAAAAAAAGCAATGGGAAGGAGTTCACACCATGTTATTTTGAGTGGAGGTCGGCAAAGGGGGAGGGGGCTTCATGTTAGGGATTTCAAAAAAGGGAAAAACGGGCCGCTCTGGCGTAAGGCATGAAAGATGGTGTTTGACGAACATGCGATCGATGTTTTTGTGAAACAGACCATCATCGGTTGGAAAATATACATTTTAATTTGTAGAAGCAAAGATCTGAGCCACCTAGAGATTTTGACTGTCTGTTCTCTGTAGTCTGGAGAGAGGGAGAGAGAAAGGTCACCCATCTGGTTCCCTGAGTGTGATGATTCCAGCTTTGCTGGGATCATTTGCCTCCAGGTCTGCCACGAAGGGAGTTTGGCGGGGCTGAGCTGTGTTGGCAGCAGGTGAAATATCAGATAGAAAGATGATAAATAATAAATGGGCCCATTTTTCATATTTGGATAGAGGGAAATGCTAATGGAGTTCGGAAAAGTCTGGCTCCCTTGTTGCAAGCCGCTAGGCTTTGATCATTTCGAGATTGACCTTCAGTCTCCAAAGGCCTTGGTTGGTATTTTCCTCTGCCAGAATGAGAAGAAGAGCCAATCACGGGGGAGCGGGGGGACCTGCATGCCTCGGTTCCTTTTAGAGGTTCGGCATTTACAGGTCCAGCTGGCTTGTGAATTCCCGTTTGTCCTTTGGATGAGTTTCGTAGATGTGAGAGCTGCCCTCTTTCCACACTGTCTGCTTCTGGGGGAAAAAAAATTATCTTACAGATATTTATCATACAGGGGTATGCGTACCCCCAGAGGGGCATAGGGATCTGCAGTGAGTAATAAAAGCCATTGAGTTAGCATGGCTTATCTTCCAGTAGTAGAAATTTTATACCAATAATAGAAAAGAACACATCGTTTTTATATCAGAGTAAACACAGATGTGAACAGAAGACAAAAATTCACAATTCTATAAATAAAGCATAAACATAAAAGTTAAAACATAAAACATAAACTTTAGGGGTGCCTGGATGGCTCAGGGGTTAAGTGTCTGCCTTCGGCTCAGTTTGGGATCCCAGGGTCCTGGGATCGAGTCCGGCACTAGGTGCCCTGCTCAGTGGGGAGTCTGCTTCTCCCTTTCTGCTCCTCCCCCAACTTGTGCGCCCACTCTCTCTCTCTCTCTCAAATGAATAAATAAAATCTTTTTTTAAAAAAAATACATAAAGCATAAACTTTAAAGAAAGGCCCAGGCTTCTTGCAAGCCTCTTGGTCTACACCTCCACATCCTTGGAGATCTCTTTTCAGCCTCCCTTGCCATTAGGTACACACGGAGTTGTGGTGGAAAGATGTGTGAGAGACACCCTCCTACAATATCAGTAGCTGATCTAGCTGCAGTCAGAAAAGCCAGAGAGCTCTTCTCTTCTCTTTCCATCACATTGTTTCCCCTTTACATATCTATAGGACAAATAATAGGGCACGCTCCCTGTCTTCAAGGAACTGGCGCACATTTGGAATTGGAGCTTTGTAGTGGAAAGTGTGGAAAGAGAAGACTGTCTCTTGAACACTTTCCTTACTAATTAGTGGTTTGAAAAACCAGGGCTGGTTACTGAGCTCGGAGGAATGAACACCTTTGATGGCAAAGGACATACTCAGTAATGTATGTTACCATTGGTCATAATCACTACTTGGAAATGTGGAAGCTGGAAAAAATAGGTCTAGTCACCTATTTTGTAACTCAGTGAATGTTCTTTGGTTGAAAATTAATTGGGGAAAAATTATGTCGGAAGGCTGATCCCTGAGATATCAGGCTCAGGACCTCCTTGCAGAAATCCTGCTCCTGTTCTTCTCTCCTCTTCAAGGTCAGTTTTCTTCACCTCCTTATTTCTGGTAATAGGAACCCAACCAACCCAATTATCCAGGCTTGAAACGTCATCTTTAATTACCTTATGTCTCCCATATACGTTTCCTCTGTTCTAGTCCCACAGCTCATCACCTGTTTTAGTTCATTAGATTCTAGTTTTGGTCCCTTCCAATTCTCTTTGCATCCATCTTCCACGCTGATGTCAGAATGATTTTTCTTAATTACCACTGAATTTCTTAATTATCAATCTGATCGTGGTAATTTTCTGATCAGAAGTGTGCTTCATTGCCTATCAAAGAAAACGTGACTCTTGCGTTGTGCCACAAAGGACACAATCCCTGTACTGTGTCCCCCTGTCCTTACCCCCCACCCCATCCCTCTACTCAGAGTAGAGACTGCCGATTTCCATCCTCTGAAATGCTAGCTCTATTTTGCCTCGTACCTTTTTCATTAAGTCTTCCTGGACTGCCCTCTTCAACGGGTTCTTCCTCCAAAGAAATCTTTCCTGGTAATCCCAGCCCATAATGTCCTGGTCTCCTTCGGAAGCTTATAATGCTATCAGAGTTACCCCGTATACTGTTGAGTTAGAAACATCTGATCAGCAATTTTATCTCCCCAACTAGACTGAAAACTCTAGCAAGGCATGGAGCTTCGGTTTGGAAAGACCCGAATGCTGAAGTGGAGTACTTTGAATATAGTAGATGCTTAATAAATATCTGTTCAGTGAGTGACTAGATTTCCTAAGTAAGACAATATAACAAACTTTTTAAAGATTTTTACTAATATTAATTAACAATTATTTGATTATTAATTGAATTGTTTGCTTTTTAAATGCTGCCTGAGCTAGAGCTTAATTGCTCTGTGTGAGATTAACCTGCAGAGCAGAGAGGTGAGGCTTCAGACACAGAGTGGGAAACTAGTTTAAACTCATAAATTAAAAATTCTGAAAAAGAAATGCTGCTTTCTGGAACAAGTATGCCTCCTTACAGCCAAGTTCAAGCTCAGTTCACATCCGAGGTATCTGTCAGAAACAACGTTGTTTTCACCATGACTGTCGTCGAGGTCGGTGCTGGCGTCTTTCTCCAGGCTGGAGTGAATTCTGGTTTCCATGGGGCCATCAAATCGAGTTATCCTGGAGAATAACCTGGCAGGTCGAGAGGGCTTGGCGTTCCTGTACCGCGATTGGTGTTAAGGAAAAGCTCTTAAAACCAAGTACAGGTTGTCTCATTTCCGGTATTCAAAGACAACAGAAGAGGTCTGGCCTGAGGTCAACTCACAGCAACTAAAATACAACGAAACAAAAATGAATAGAAGCTATAATGCATGACTGTCGGTTGAAGGCAATTTTTTTAAGAAATTAGTGAAAGTCCATATTTACTCATATTCGTTTTTACCTAATGTCCTGCTTCTGTCCATCCAAAGTACCACAGGAAACATGGGCGTTTGTCCCTAAGCCCCTCTTGACTGTGACAGTTCCTCAGACACTCCTTTGTTTCTGAGGACCTGGACAATTTTGAGGATTCATGGTTAGATCCTTTGTAGAGTATCTGTCTTTTGGGATGCAGCTGATGTTGTCTTCGACGGGGGTCCTGCGTTTGGGGGAAGACAGACCACGTACATCTGTGTCAAGTCTACCTCCTGTCCACATGTCTTGTCACTGCTATGTTAACCTTGACCACTGGCTGAGGTGGGATTCGGGACATTACTCTACCATAACGTTACTCTATTTTATCGCTTTCTATACTGTATTTAATCAGAGGAAATCACTATGCGCATTCCACACTTAGAGAATGAAGGAGGAGTCATATTCCACTCCCTTGAATGTGGAGTAGCCACATGAATTATTTGAAATTCTTCTGCATGGGCGACTTGTATGTTCTCCACCATTTACTTAATCATGTATCTATGTATCCAGTCATTTATTTTGTATTTTAGGTTATCATCGAAAATTACTTTATTTTGTTGCTCATATCCTTCCAGCATCAGTCATCGGGAGCTCCTTCAGTTGCTGCCTGCGTACCTTTGACATCTTCTCGTCATTTTGTGTGTGTGTGCGCGTGTGTGTATTTTTTTAGCAAATGTTTACTTTCTGGTACTCTAAGATTCTCCAGGCTCATCTTGACTATTTCTAGTCCCAATCTTTTTTTTTTTTTTTTTAATTTTTAAGATTTTACTTATTTATTTCAGAGGGAGAGGAGAGGGGGAGAGAGAGAGAGAGAGAAAGTATGAGCTGGAGAGAGGGGCAGAGGGAGAAGTGGGGCTTGATCCCAGGACCCCGGGATCATGACCTGAGGCAAAGGCAGATGCTTCACCTACTGAGCCACCCAAGCACCCCTCCAGTCTCAGTCTTAAAATCAGCCATTTTCCAAAAGGCTCCAGTTCCTTTAATTGGAGAATGGCGTTGAAAACCAAGATCAGGGAGCTAGGTGCTTTTTTCTATGAGGCTGCCATTGCTTTTAGGCTTTCTGGCTATTAAAGCAGGGAAATCTAGGTCTGTGTACTCACCTGTACACAGACATTTACATATGCCTATAAATTTTCGCCATGTGACCGTCTCCATTTTTGAGCTAGATAGGAGTTCATACGGATGTCTCCAACTGTAATGTATTCCCACATGGGTCGTTCCGTCCTCCTCTCCTTGTTTATCTGTAACCTACCGTTCTAATAGTGAGAAACATGCTTCCAACCATCTGCCATCTGTTTTTTAAATTGATTAATGCCAGTATATATCGCTAATGCTTTTAGAATTCTTAACCCGTGTTTCCACGAGAAATAGTTTTATCAGTTAGAGTGAATTGCTGTGGAGTGATCCTGTTGTTTTTAGTCCTATAGTTTCCACTCATTTCCAAAGTTTCTTAGGTCAACACCTTTTTCTGAACTGTCCAGGGAGGTTGTTTCATACATTTGTAGTAGTCATATTATGTTGTCACTACCTGCTTAGATGCTAATATTTTCCTAAATGCCCTTTTATTTTTGCATACATTAATATTCGCTCTTTATGCTGCATCCCTTGCAACTGCTGATTTACCATCATTGTGGTTTTTAGCTTTTACATATGTCATACAATTGCAATCATACAACATGCAACCTTTTCAGACTGACTTCCTTCACTTAGTAACACGCATTTAAAGTTCAACCTAGTTTTTGTTTGTCTGTTTGTTTCTGGTTGGATAGCTCCTGCCTTCATATTATTGAATAGTATTCCATTCTATGACTTACTACAATTTAACTATCCATTCACCTATTGAAGAACATTCTTTAAAAAAGACTCATTTATTTATTTGAGAGAGAAAGAGAGTGGGAGTGTGGGAGTGGGGGGGCAGAGGTAGAGGGAAAGGGAGAGAGAATCCCCACGCAGACTCCCCACTGGGCATGGAGCATGATGAGGGGCTCCATCCCAGGACCCTGAGATCGTGAGCTGAGCTGAGAAATCCAGAGCTGCCTGCTCAGCCGCTTGAGCTACACAGGTGTCCCTGAAGGACGTTTTGGTTGCTTCCTGCTTTGCGCCATTATGAATAAAACTGCCATAAACCTTTGCATGCAGGTGTTGTATGAATATAAGTTTTCAAATCGAATGAACAAATACCCAGGTTTACAACTGCTGGATTGTATGGTAATATCATGTCTTAGCTTTGTGAGAAACTGCCAAACTGTCTTCCAAACTGACTGTATATTTTGCATTCCAACAACAGTGATTTAAGAGATCCCGTCACTCTGTATCCTCACTAGTAGTTGGTATTCTAATTGTTTGAATTATAGCCATCCTACTAGGTAGGAAGTGGCATCTTATTGTTTTTGCATTTCCTCAATGACAAAGGATGGCGAGCGGTTTTTCATATGTTTATTTGCCATCTGTATATTCTCTCTCTCTCTCTCTCTCTCTTTTTTTTTTTTTTTTTTGCCATCTGTATATTTTCTTTGCTGAGGTAACCAGTCAGGTCTTTGGCTCATTTTTAATTGGAATGTTTGTTTTCTTATTACTTTGTTTTAGAAGGGTTTTTTTGTATGTATTGGATACACATAAGTCCTTTATCAGATATGTCTTCTGTAAATATTTTCTCCCAGCCTGTGTCTGTCCTTTCCACCCAGTTTTATTGAGATGTAATTGACATCTACCACTCTGCAAGTTTAAAGTGTACAGCATAATGGTTTGACTTACATATATTGTGAAATTATTGGTATAGGAAGTTAGCATCCATCATCTCATATAGATACCATAAAGAAAAAAGGCGAAAAAAGAAAAAGTTCACTTGTGATGAGAGCTCTTAGGATTTACTCTTAACAGCTTTCGCATATGCCATATAGCAGTATAACTCCAGTCACCATGCTGTACATTACCTCCCCAGTATTTACTTATCTTATAATTGGAAGTTTGCACCTTTGACCCCCTTCCTTCAATTTCCTCTCTCCCTAACCTCCACCTCTAGAAACCACCAATGAGTTGTTTTTTGTATGTGTGGTTCTTTATTTTATTTTTTTGGTTTTTGTTTGTTTTAGATTTTATATATAAGTGAGATCATACCATATTTGTCTTTCTCTGTCTGATTTATTCACTTAGCCTAATGCCCTTAAGATCCATCCAACATTTTGTGTCACAAATGGTAGGATTGTCTTGTTTGAAGACTGAATAATAATTTATTGTAAACATATCTCACAATGTGTTTATCCATTCCTCTGTGCATGGGCACTTAGATTGTTTCCATGTCTTGGAGATTGTGAAAAATTCTATGAATGTGAGAATGCAGGTGTCTTTTCCACTTAGTGTTTGCGTTTACTTTGAATATATTCCCAGAAGTGAAATTGCTGGATCACAGGGCATTTCTATTTTTAATTTTTTGAGGATCCTCCATACTGTTTTCCACAGTGGCTAAACCCAAATTCATAATCACACTGAAAGTGCACACAATTCCCTCTTATCCACATCCTCACCAGCATATGTTACCTCTTGTCTTTTCATAGAGATGTGCCTGTCTTTTCTTTTCCTTAACACTGTCTTTTTCAGAGTAGCTTATAATATTAGTAAAGTCCACCTTATCAGTGTATTCATGAATCATGCTCTTTGTCTTGAATTTGAAAACTTATCATGAAACTCAACATCATGTAGATTTTCTCCTATTTTCTTTTTATAAAATTTTACTAAAAATTTATATTTTTACATTTTACATTTCAGTAAAATATCCATTCTGAATTAATTTTTTATAAGTTGTCAGGTTTATATCTAGGTTCTGGGTTCCTTGTTTTGTTTTGTTTACATATGAACACCCAATTGTCCTAGCACCTGTTTTTCGAAAAGATTTTGCATACCTGGAATAAATCCTACTTCATCATAGTGCATAGTTCTTTCAGACGTTGTAGGATTTGACTTGCTAATATTTTTTGAAGATAATTTGTATCTATGTTTATGAAAAATGTATCTGCAGGTTTTTTTTTTCCCTCCTAATTTCTTTATCTGGTTTCGGTATTAGGACAACACTGCCTTAATAGAATAAGTTAGGAAATCTTTCTCTGATTTTATTTGCTGGAAGTGAGGATTGGTATTATTTCTCCCCTGAATGTTGGCATAATGTCTGTTGCACCAGTATTTATATGTTTTTTCTTTTATGATATTGGCAATTTGCATCTTCTTTCATTCTTCATTGTTTAACCCAAACTGAGGTTTATCAGGGTTTTTTTTTTTTTCATCAAAAATAACTATAGTTTCATTGATTTTCTCTATTGTTTTCCTGTTTTCATTTTCATTAATAACTTCTGTAATTTTTCTTCTTTTCTTTTTTTTCTGCTTGTTTTAGGATTAAATTTTTCTTTATAGTTTTTTTTTCTCTTTATAGTTTTCTAAAATGATAGATTTTGTTACTGGTTTTGTATCTTCCTTTTTTTCTAATACATGCACTAAATGCTACAGATTTCTCTGTAAGCACTATTTTTGATGTATCCCACAAGTTTTGGTAAGTTGAATTTTCATTTTCATTCAGTCAAATATATTTTAATTTTTTTGAAAAAGTTTTGGTCCATTCATTATTTAGAACTGTGTTGTTTAATTTCCAAATATTTGATAATTTTCTGGCTTGCTTTCTGTTACTGATATGTAGTTTAATTCCATTGTGATCAAAGAACATATTTTGCATGATTTCTATTCTTTTATATTTGTTATGTTGTGCCTTATGGACCAGAATGTGGTCTATTTTGGTGAATGTCCCAGGTGCGGTTAAGAAGAATGTGTCTTCCGGTTTTGTTGGATGGACTATTCTGTAAATGTCCATGAGATAACTTAATAGTGCTGTTCAGATCATCTATAGCTTTGCTGATTTTCTTCCTGGTTAATATATCAATTACTGGCAGAACTGGATTGAAGTCTCTAACTATAAACGTGAATTTATCTATTTGTCAAGTTTTGTCAGTGTTTGCCTCATGTATTTAGAAGCTCTGTTGTTAGGTGCATATATTTTCAACATTATTATGCCTCATTGTAGGACTGATTCCTTTTTCTTTACAGAGTGTCTTCTATTTATTCCTAGTAATCTTCCTTGCTCTACAGTTAGCTTTGTCTGAAATTAATATAGCTACTTGAACGTTCTTTTGATTGGTGTTAACATGATATATCTTTTCCCATTCCTTTACTTTTAACTTAAATAACTCTTTGTTTTTAATGTGGGTTCCTGGTAGTCAACACAGAGTTGTGTTTCAGTTCTTAGTCATTCTGATAAATGTTGATCTTTAGTGTATTTATACTATTCACACTTAAGGTGATTATTGATATACTTGTTTTTGACTGTTTTCTACTTGTTGCCTTTGTCCTTTGTTTCTTTTTATCTCTCTTTTTTATTTACCTGGCTTTATATGAGCATTTTATATGATTCCAGTGCCTCTTCTTACTTAGCATATCAATTTGTCTTAACATTTTAAAAATTTTGTAGTTGCTCCAGAGTTTGCAGTGTACATTTCCAACTAATACAGATCGACTTCAGATGACACTATATTGCTTCAGGTGTAGTGCAGATACTTTATAACATGTATTTTCAAATCCTCCCTCTATTCCTTGCAATACGCAATACTGCTGTCATTCACTTCCATTATACATAAAGTATATACTACAATCACCCAATGTAATACTACCATTATGACTTTAAACACCAATCTTTTAGATCAATTACAAATGATAAAACTATTTTTTCCTTACATAATTCCATTATGTTCTTCCTTTCTTTATGGAGATTCAAAATTCTGACCTATGTCATTGTTTTTCTAACAGAAAACTATCTTTTAACACTTCTTGCAGAGAAGATCATTCTCATGAAGAATTTGATCAATTTTTACTTGTCTCAGTAAGCTTTCATTTCTTCTTCCTTCTTCAATACTAATTTTACTGCATATAACTCTAGGTTGTATATTTTTTTTCAATACTTCAAAATTTCACTCCAGTCTCTTTTTGCTTGCATGGCTTCTGATGAGAAGTCTGTCATAATTCTCATTCTTGTTCATCTGAAAGTGAGGTGCTTTTCTCTCTCTTTCAAAATTTTCTCAATGTTCTTGGTTTATGAAATTTCAATATCATGAGACTGGTGTGCATGTATTTATCCTGAATCTGAACTTCTTCTCTTCTTAGTCTTCTCTGAACTTCTTGGATCTTTGGTTTGGTGTATTTTATTAGTTCTGGAAAGTTTCAACCATTTTTACTTCAAAACTCCATTCTCTCTGTTTGCCTTCTTGCATTCCAGTTACACGTTACATCTATAGAAGTTTTTGCAGAGATCTTAAAATGTCTGTTCTTGTCTTCATTTATTTTCTTTGCATCTCAGTTTTAGGAGTTTCTTTTCATTAACATTAAGCTCTGATTCTTTTCCTAGTCATTTCTAGTCTACTGATGAGCCCATCAAAGTATTCTTCATTCCTGTTTTTGACTTAGAGGATTTCCTCTTGAGTCCTTTTTTAGTATTTCTATTTTTCTCCTTATGTTACCTATTTTTTCTTCCATAATTCCTACTTTTATTTTCCATTAGAACCTTTAAAAATTTAATCATAGTTCTTTAGTATTCCTTGGCTGATCTTTTTAATATTGTGTTATATCTGAGTCTGATTCTGATGATAGATTTGTCTCCCCAGACTATGTTCCTGTAGGTGTGGCGTGTCATTTTTTTTTGTTAAAAGCTAGTCACATTGTATAAGATAGTAAGAAACAAAATAAATAAGTCTTTAATGTGAGGATTTTTGTTAACCTGGTTATAAGAAGGACTGTGTTTAATATTTGTTATAGCTATAAGTACCAAGGACTTCCAATTCCTATAATATCTGTGTTTTTATTTCCTCTGGGCCTTGGGTTTCCCTAAGGACATCTCCTTAAAGTCTGTTTTGCACTTGTTTCAGCTATAGTCCACTACGTTTATACTATTGTGGTAGTGGTCAGTGTGGGTGGATGGAAAGCATTGTGTAGTCTTCCTGTTAAGTCTCAGTCTTTTAGTGGGCTTATGTCTCGGGGCTGTATTTTCTACAATTGTCCCTTCAGTGGCGTAGCTTTTTTTTCCCCCATAGGTCTCAAATTGCATACTTAGATGCAATGTTGTCAATCCATTTCCTTGAAACCCTGACTCCTATTGAATATTTTTCCTCTTAGGTGATATAGGAATCCTGAAGGGGACAGGAATAGAAGTGATTATCTTCCTGGCATAAGTCTTTGGCAAAGACTTCCCCTGGGGAGTAGGATTTTGTTATTAAACGTCTTTGAGTATAGTTCACAATGTTTCCTCTCCCCCTTTTTCCTGCCCAAACAAGGAAAGGATCTTTCTCAAAATTCCACACCAGAACTGAGTTGGGTACCTGGAGATAAAGCCCATGAATATATGGGAGCCCTCCCTTCAAAACAATGGTCTTCAGGAGTTCTCAGTCTCATGTTTATCCACATTCACCCACCTGCAATTCATCAAATTCGCTACTTAAGTGTCTCAGGGATCCCCAAGACCACCCCAGGTTCAATAATTTAGTAGAAGTGCTCACAAGACCCAGCATGTCATCATACAGCTATGATTTATTATAATCAAATGATACAAAGCAAAATTATCAAAAAGAAAAGATATATGCGTGAAGTCTGGAAGAAACTAGGCCCAAGCTTCACAGAGGACTCTCCCAGAGAGGCACAGAGGATGCTGTCAATTCTTATGCAGTGAATGTCAAAATGCATATTAAATATTGCCTCTAAGGGAAGCTCATGGGAAACTCGGTGCCAAAGGTTTTTATTGGGGTCACCCTCTGCCCCGCACATATCAGAGTTTCAGTCTCCCAGAGGGAAAACAGGTGTCAGCATAAACCACCTGCCTGGTACCAATGGTCTAAGCACCATGGGCACTACTGTCAGTTTTGGGAGTGATGAAAACCCTTCTAAAGTGAAAGTTCCCAGACACCAGCCAAGGACCAACCCTGCAGGCAGGTCTCTCTAAGGCTGGCAATCTCAGGCCAGCTGTGTTAACTGTTCTGCACATTGTTCCTCCCAGTTTGTGATTCCAGCAGCTTCTCCTGCAAACAAGCAGATTTCAGTGGCTCTGTCTCTCTGGATTTGGCTGTCTCCCAAGATTCCAGGCTAATAGTTTATCCTATAACCTCCGTGCTCAGAGAGGTCGAAGAAAAGTCATTGCTGCTCCATTTTTCCAGCTTTTTCTTGTTGCAAGTATGGGAATGATGGGTTCCGAGCTCTTTAGATGTCAGAGCTGAAACCAGAAGTCCCAGAGAGCGATTTTCATATCATAAATTCTCCTTGAGAAATGTTCTTACAATAAATCTAGTGTTGTAGTTAACAACAGACAGGTCTTTCTCTTCTCCCTGGGAGGGGTGGAAAACTAAACGAAAATGAAAAGTACAGAAAAGAATGTCCCGAGGGTGTGTGTGTGTGTGTGTGTGGTTAAATAGCGACATCTATCAATTCTTAAATAATTCTCCCTGTCTACATACTAAAACTCTCTGGGGGGATTTCTATAGGATACTTGTTTCAACCCCATTCAAAACCAACTAAATAAAAATTTGGGGAGTGGGACTTGGTCATTGTTGTTTTAATCCTCCCACATTAAAAAAAAAATGTAGGGGCGTCTGGGTGGCTCAGTGGATTAAGCCTCTGCCTTCGACTCAGGTCATGACCTCAGGGTCCTGGGATCAAGCCTGATATCAAGCTCTCTGCTCAGCGGGGAACCTGCTTCCCCCTCTCTCTCTGCCTGCCTCTCTGCCTACTTGTGATCTCTCTCTCTGTCAAATAAATAAATAAAATCTTAAAAAATAATGTAAAATCAAATAGTTGGCAGGAAAGAATCAGGGAAGCCAGATCTTAATAAGGAAGGGAGAAAACCTTCTTATGAATAAAATCGGTGGTCTAACATTGACCAGTCTCTCTGAGCTCAGGTTAGGCTGGGAGCTAGTGAGGCCTGTCACTTCAGCAGAGGCTGGAGAGGGTCTTCTGCCTATATCTTTCCCAAGGTCACCTTGCTTGGTGCAGAAGGACGAGTATCAAGCATGGGTCACAAATAACAGTGATGATATGCATCAAAGAAGAAAAGTAAGATCATCTGAGATCGCTGACCAGGAGAGCCAGAGGAAAGATGGTACCTGAGACGTAGCAACAACCCGCAGATAAAGAACAGGGAAATAGATAGCAGCAATCTTGAGATGGCCAGAGTCAACTCCTTAGAGAGGAGCTTAAGTAAATAGCAGATCTCTATAACTAATGCATGCGGTGTACGCAGATTCCGTACATGTATGGAGATAAGTAAAGTATATTGCCCAACCTTACTTTCAGGAGCTAATCTTAAAGAAACAACATCTCCTATACATATGCAGGAGTGCTCCTTATAATTGTGGTCATTTGCACTATTGAGCCAAATTCCCATCTCTCCCTGCTTCCTGCTTCCGTGTTTGTTTACTCTTTTGCAGTTTCTCTTAATACAGTTGGCATATACTTTGAGCTTGCATATGTGATTTGCTTTGAACCACGTAGACAGACTTAATGTCAACAAGGGCTTGGGAGGTGCTTGCAAAGTGGAGCTTGCTTCTGCTATTGTTATGGAAATGGCATGCCCCATAGCCGAAGGCTCCAGAAAGTTGGGGCTCCTGTGGGAAAGACCCTGAATTGCAGCGATGCCATGGCCAACCAGCAGATGCATGAATATAAAGATTATTATTATTTTTTAAAGATTTATTTATTTATTTATTTGACTGAGCGAGATCACAGGTAGGCAGAGAGGCAGGCAGAGGGAGAGAGGGAAGCAGGCTCCCTGCTGAGCAGAGAGCCCGATGTGGGGCTAGATCCCAGGACCCTGAGATCATGACCTGAGCTGAAGGGAGAGGCTTTAACCCACTGAGCGACCCAGGCGCCCCTAAAGATTATTATTTTAAGCCACTGAGTTTATCGTGGTTTGTTACCCATCATTATTTTAACAATAGCTGACTGATATAACTGTGTAATCCACGCTATAAAAAAATTCAGGAACAAATTGACTATTCAACAATAGGATTGTTTAAAGTATGGTATATTCACATAATGGATACACTGTTACTAAAAACCGTATTATTGAAGACTATTCATTGGCATGAGAAATGCTCAGAATATACCTAAGTGAATATATGGCTGTCAGATACTCTGCATGATATGCTTTTGGGGGGTAGAAAATATCTGTAAATTTCTATCTGTTTGTATACATTTATATATAATTTTAAACCTTTTACAAGAAAGATTAAAAAGGTTAAGACCAAAATGTTGAAAGTAGTTATATCAGAATGTTGGAATAATAGGGTTTTTTTTTTTTTTTACCTTTGTACTTGTCTGTTTTCTGAATTTTAGAATTGTAAATAAGGAAATAGGGGAGACTTAAAATAACTCAATATTCCACACAGAAAGCTGGAGACTTCTCCCTCAGTATTTCACATTTTGAGTTGGTGCCTCTGCATGCTAATACTGATCGGAAACATCTGAGAGAGTGTCTGCACATCTCAGTATTTGTAAAATCTAAATGAATGAACATTTGAACAAGAATGAACAGTTTATTGGTGTCAATGAGTGTTTTCATCAGCATGGTGTGTCATTCCCAATTTGTTATCAACTCTTCTTTCTTAATTCAGGGTGGAACTTTGAGCAAAACAGAATTGTTGACACAATAGGCACTTAGTATCTATTGGTGAGTGTGTGAAAGCGTGTCTGAAGGGCTGAGTCAATGCTTGGAATGAATATCAGACGGGTCAGAGATTATTAAGCACAACAATGGTTCTCATTCAACCCCACTTGTCTGTGAAGGGACCAGGTGGGGGGCTAGCCCAGCTGCAAGTGCAGTGGAATCCACATTCTAAAACACAGGGGATGGTTCCACCCAATGGACCAGGTGAGTGGCACCATGATGTTGCTCCTGTTCGTAAGCAACTAGTCCGTCTTAGAAATGTGTTAAGCCCTGAGCTGTGATAACGCATTAACGTGGGTGCGTGACTTGGATAATGCATTGTCACCGTCCCTGAAATCTTTGTGCCACCAAATAACGTGTCTTCAGAATAGTGACTGCCTTCTTTAAAAAGGTGTGGGAGCATGAACAGTTTTGGGGAAAAGATTTTGGAACTGGGTGGACATTATATGGCATATAAAATATACCAAATAATCTGAGAACTGACAACAAAAATCTCCCCAGTTCCCCAGGGGGTTTACTTGCATTCTTACCAGGAGTCATGTGAGTTTGAGCTACGCTGTTAGTTTGAGCCAGGACTTTAAGACAATCCCGATCTTATGAACTTCTAGTAATGACAGTGCTAGCTACGGCTGACAAAAGAAACTACTTCATTACGGTAGGGATGGGTAGTTAATAAAACGGCGAGATGATTTTGTATGCATTCAAGGTCCAGTCCCTAGCTCAGCCCCTGCCTGCTGTGTGATTTGGGAAAGCTGCGGGCTCTCTGAGGTTACCTGGGTGCCGTGCTGTGGCCGGTGCTGGATGAGGTGAAGCGGGAAGAGCTTAGTCGTGAGGATCCCAGCCAGTGAACGCTCTCATCACTCCTGGCCTCAGTGACGGCCGTTAATTCATGGCAACTCTTCCCCGAGAATGCGAATGACAGTACTCAGTTGTTGTGAAGATAAACAAGGTTAGTCATGTAAAGTGCTTGGCGTGGATGCCTGCTATGTCTCAAACATGCCATAAATATGAGCGTCTTCTAGGCTTTGTTCTCCTTTAATCCCTTATCTTTCCCTATCTCAACTCTCTGCCCCCGCTTCCCCAGACTCTCCTCATTTCTTCCACGCCCTGTGCCAGGAGTGATGGACTGAGAGCAGATGTCTGGTAAGGGAGGCTCACCTGTCGGGGGACAGGGATCCGGGCGCAGCCCAGCAGGGGGAGGGGAATGTGAAGAACGGGCCCAGTAGATGCTGAGGTGTTTCAGGGAACACATTTAACTTCCATATAATTTCATTTTATTACCAGCCTCAGAAACTTCCCATCCTTGCAGCCACAGCCCCTTAGGCAATACGCAGGATGCCTGGACTGGTCTACATGGCAAGGTTTTAGGAGACTTTGTAGCCTCAGGATGCCAATCCATAGGTCCTCTTATTTTAGAAAGGCAAAATTTCGGAAGGGTTTATACAAGAAGTCTTATCCAATATTAGAGTATCTTCTCTAGGTTTTTTTTTTTCTTCCCAGTTTGACTTTCTTATTTAAATGATTCAGCCATTGCATAATTAATTCAGGAGGCCACACAAAGAACTTCTGTTGGTTTCTTTTCTGCGTCTTACCTTCTGTGACGTTCCATCAGCAACAGCATCACCAGCTACTAAACTGAAGAATCCTCGGGGCCAAAGCTGCGTGTTTTCTGTGTTTGAACATCCTCCCCGTGACTTGTGGTACGCATTCAACCGTTCAAACTACATAGATTTTTCCAGAAACGTGGCATAAGACCGTGTGGACAAGGAATGTGAAAGAATACGCACACTCACACACACACGGATAAGCCCTCTAAAGGAAAGGTGGGAGTTTCTGCAGGTTCCTGCTTACAGCCCACAGAAACAGGGAGGAAAGAAACAGACTGTAAAACCTCTTCTTAGCATTTCACTCCATTACACCTGTTATATCAACAAAGTGTCTCCCCAGACACAATTATGAAGGCGACCCGGCTATCCCTGCTGGGATGTGACAGCCGAAGCTTCAACAAGTTGAATATCTTTCCCACCAAAATTCATTGAAGACTCAGCAGACCTCGACTTTATTTGAATAGGGGCAGACATCAGCCTTCCAGCCCACGTGTGTGCGTGCACGTGCGTGCACACACACACACACACACACACAACTACAAACAAATTAACTTGGGTGAAACTGTAATTTCTTATGAAACTGTGTCTCCATGTCACTGATTCTATTAAGTCAGTCTCCAAATCAATCCATTTTGTTAAAAAAACAAGCCATGAAATTGACTGAACTTTTCGCTTTTCCACGGGTCTTAATGACTGTATACATAAGCACACATACCTATTAACACCACCCTCTGTGGTCTCCTGTATCACTAACAGGAAACATGAAGAGAGGCAGGTAAAAAAATTAAAAGGGCCATCGAAGACAACCCTGAGAAATGAGGAAGGAAAGGGAGCAGAGAGGAATGACCATCGAGCGAGGATATAGCATGGCGGGCATCCAGAATTGAGGGAGACCAAGGGGAGGACATGAGAGTAGGTCACAGGAAGGCTAACATTGTTGGAGTTCTTAGAAGACCAAGGACTGTCTTAAGATCATTACATGTATTTAACGCCCCCCCCCCCGCCCAGATGGAGGAAGTCGGTACTGTTATCATTATCCCATTTGTAAAAATGAGAAAACAGAGGTGCAAAGGGGTTCAGAAACTTCCCTGAGGTCACAAGTTTATAAGAGAGATGAAAGGGAGCTGTGATCCCAGGCAGCACAGTGTGTGGGACTTAACCCCCACCTATCCAGTGGCTGGGAAGGAACCCAAAGTAGACATGAGACAACAGTGCGGGGCTGTGAATGAGAGTAATGTTTAATATGCAGCTTCTGGAAGGAAATGCGTCGAATAGAGGTTGACACAGTACCTGTGGCATCATGATGGCTCAAAAACTCTTTAGTGGTCGAAGATGTCTTGTCAGCATTACCCAAGTAGTGAGGCAGAGCCCTCTGCCGGGGCTGGGACTCACCCTGTCATTGGGACGAGAAACATCACATGGAGTGTGACGGGTGCCCCGGTGAAGACAGGAAGCTGCCCTTGCGGGTATCAGCAATGTGGAGGTGACAGTTCGGTCAGCTCAGCGAAGCCTGGGGAAGGAGAGAAAGATTCCAGTGTGGAGTTCAAACTTGACTCGTAAAAATATCCAAGGAAATGGCAAGGTTGTATTGTATGTTTAAATATAAATTTCATCCGAAGCCTGGGAAATATTTCTGAAGTTCTAAATTCAGGCCGCGTACCGGAAAACAAACCTTTGTCAAACTGAGAACTCCTTTACAAAGCGGTTTCTCACATTATTTGGCATTCGTTTGTCACACAGTAATTATCCTATTAATCCAAGTTAAATCCTTATCGTAGACTCTTCATCCCAAGTGTGCGTATAACAATTACCGGATAGCTAAAAGGAAGGTGATTTCAGAAACATGCCTTATCATGAGAGCAGACATTGTGTTTTTTGGCAGGCAGGAAGAAATACAATTTCACCGTATATAGGAACTAAGATGCATGAGTGTATCTAAGAGATGTGATAAATTATAGGTTTTCAAAGATCTTCTAAGTTCTTGTAGTGATCGTTAGGGAGATTCTAAAAAGGCAAGCTGACTCAGTTACTGGGTGACTTAGATGCTTCTGCACCTTATTCCAGAGGCTTCTATTTAATTAACTAAAGGCACCTTTAAAAGGCACCTTCACTTAATACAGGATCCCGTAACTTAGATCCAAAGGGCAACAGAGTGAGATCCTTGTTCAGGACTTTCCAAATGCCACTGAAGAGCCCTGTCTGGCGGCTTGGTAAAAATGAGCTGGAGGGCCTGTAAGATACATATATTGGGGCCCCCCTTGCGGAGAGTCCATCCAGTGGGTCTGGAGTGTCTGATGTTTACAAAGGTCTGCAGGCGAGTCTCTGAGCTCAGACTGGAAACCACCTCCCAATGCCAACTCAGATCATGCTTGGTGCTGAGAATCCCCAGGGTTGTTAGTTCAAGATGCAGACTTGCAGACCACACCCCAGACTCACTGGATCTGAATCTCTGAGTCCTAGACCCAGATACTCTGTTTTAACTGCAGATCATTCTTAGCTTTTCGAGTGAACTTACGCACGAACGCTTTGATGTGCATAAATCAAGTTTCTAACTTTATCAGTCGGTTCACACCTGGGAGATGGTTTTGGGTTTTAATTCAGCTCCTTGACCCGCTCGACTTGCAACCCTGGATATTTTCTTCACCACAAAAGTCTCAGGTGACTCCTCTGTGGAATAATCACAGGTTATTACAAAGATCAAAAGAGGAGCATTTCTAAAATCCCTACTAAGCTGGCAGGTAATGGGTACTGAATATTCATTTCTCCCACCGTGACTTTACTTACCTCCTAATAGGAATATAAATTCACAAATTAGAAGAGGTCTAAAATAGAACATTCCAATCAAGGAATTATGATCAAAATAAAAATAAGGTTGCGTTTCACTTTTGCTAAAAAATGAAAAATACCTATTGCCAATTTCAGATGAGGTTGTAATGAAAGTCGTGCATTATACATCGCTACAGGCAATGTAAATTGGCAGGGTCCTTTGAAGATTTGATATGCTTTTAAAATTATAAAAATGCTCAGATTTTTTTTTGACTTGGCCATTTCCTGTGGAAATTGTTCTCAAGGATGAAAAACACCATTTTCATAAAAATGTTCATTTCAGCATTATTCAAAATAGTCAAGAGTTTTTAAACAGCCTGAATGTCCAACAAGATATTTAAGACAAGGTACATTTCTTTATATGTAATATTATGAAGCCACAAAAAGTAATAATTAAGATTACAGTGAAATAAGGAAAAGCATTTCCACTGTGATATAAGTGAGAAAAAAACAGTATAAAATTATATGTATTCTGTGATTACAACTGTAAAATATTTATGTATAGAAGATATGGAAAATGAATAATTAAGTTGCTGTGGGATTGAGAGGTTATGATTTTTTCTTCTTCTTGAATACCGCCGTTGTTACAGTATTTTTGTATGTTCCATTGACTACTTTAAATTATTGCCCATCCTTTCTGTTCTTTAGAAGAAGGAGACAGCTCCTAGGCTTTGTTACATCCTCAGAGGGTCCTGATATAAAACCACTTTGATTATCTCAAATGTGTATTAGAGGGCCACCCTAGTTAGTTACCGGCCCCTAAGCAGAAAATGATTAGGATCCAGTGACAGGAAACCAAAACAGGCAAGGCGACAAGGGGCGTGCCCATGCGGATGCAGGAAAATGAGCTAAGTCTGGAACAAATGTCCAAACAGGATGGGAAGGGAAACACAGTGGCACCTGGAGGGACTTGGAGGTACAAACACTGTTTACAGGCTTGTTAGTTCATGTGACGTGGAGAGATTAATTGGGCACAAGGGTCCAAGGATAGAATCAGCAGAAGTACATTTATATTTATATATATATTTTTTATATATATATATACATATA
Organism: Nasua narica; assembly: GCA_028533885.1. Taxonomy (NCBI): domain Eukaryota; kingdom Metazoa; phylum Chordata; class Mammalia; order Carnivora; family Procyonidae; genus Nasua; species Nasua narica. The sequence goes on from CM052797.1 coordinate 6,805,495, forward strand.
TATGTATAAGAAAAATATAGAACTTAGAATTCACATAATTTTATAAAATTAATTATAAATATAATTTATGTATGTTTATATATTTATATAGAAATACATGTATTGTTTATTATTATTATTTTTTAAGAGTCAAAGTCAAGGACTGACCCTAGAGAAGAAATGACTGATTCTCTTTTCCTGAGCTCATTCTTTCCTCCCTATTCCTGACATGTTGCAAGACCGTATCTGATTTTGTTGGCATGGTTTCGAAGTCATGAAGTAGTTGCTGTATGAGTTTGCTCAGGCCGCCATAACAACATGCAACAGTCGATTGCTTAAACAGCAGAAACTTTTCTCATGATTCGGGAGGCCAGAAGTCCAAGATCAAGGTGTCCGCAAGGCGTTCTCCTCACGCCTCTCTCCTGGGCTCACAGCTGGCTGTGTCCTCCCTGTGTCTTCATATAGTCTTCCTTCAGCCTCTTCCTGTCTCCCAATCTCCTCCTCCCATAGGGATACCAGCCATGTTGGATTAAGGCCCACCCCTATGACTTCCTTGTAACAATCACTTCTTCACTGAAGTGAAGTCTCCAAATACAGTCACATTCTGACGTCCTAGGGATTAGGACTTCCAGGTATGGATTTTGTGGGGATTATCATTCAGACCATTAGAGTTGCCGTGCTTTAGCTCAAAATGTGAAAACCAGGTGACAAGTCATGTCACCCAATATGTACATGAACAGAGAGACTCTGGGTTGGGAGGAATTGTGGACAGCACTGACCTAATGTCTCATCACACAGAATAAAATAAGGCGTGGGTGGGTTAAGTGGGTTTCCCAGAACCACAGAAGATGAGTTCATGGCCACGAGCACCGTGATCTGAGACACCGTGCGAGTCATCACTTCCTTCTTTCCTCTTGTGCACCCCTAGACTTCTCTTAAGGCAGTCCAAGTTCATTGTGTGCCAGACATGAGCACGTAGGTAGAGGCTTGGTACAGAAGGATTTTGAGGAAGGTATCAGAGGCTCACAGAATCCAGCCCCCCATCCTGAGGTATGGACCTGTCAGATCCCATTGGAGGGCAAGGGAAAAAGACCCCATCTTTTCCCAGCTGAAGTCTTTGGTCTCCAGGCTCCTGGAGCAGATAAGTGAGAGGAGTGTTTCTCCTCAGAGAACTTCACTTCCCCAGGGAAGAGAAAAACCTAGGCCACGATGTCCCCGATCCTGGGAAGCGGCCAAGCATTAACTTTCTCTGTGCCTCCTCCTCCCTCTCCGACCTCATCTCCTACCCTCTCACTCTGCTCACTCAGCCCCAACCACCCTGGCGTCCTTTGGAGAGTGCTATGGTCTGAATATTTGTGTCCCCTCAAAATCCATATGTTGAAATCCTAACTCCCCAAAATGATGGTATGAGTAGGTGGGGCCCTCATGAATGAGATCTGTGCCTTATAAAAGAGGCTCCAGAAGGACCCCTAGCCCATGTGAGGACACAATGACAAGCCTGCAGCCTGGAAGAGAGTGCTCACCTGACCATTCTGGTCCCCAGACCTTGTACTTCCAGGCTCCAGAACTATGAAAATTAAGTTTCTGCTTTTAGAAGCTACCTAGTCTGCAGTATTTTGTTATAGCTGCCCAAATAGACTAAAACACAATGGCCACTCCCTCTATTCATGGTATTTTTCCTTCAGATGTCCACACAGAAATGTCCTCAACCTCCTTCAAGTTCTCTCACTGAGGCCTACCCTGATCATCTTATTTTATTATTTTTAAAGATTTTATCTTATTTATTTTAGAGAGTGAGAGAGACAGATTGTGTGAGTGGGGCAAAAGGCAGAGGGAGAGGGAGAGAGAGAGGAAGTAAACTCCAATGCCTAGTGCGGAGCCTGATCCAGAGCTCGATCTCAAGACTCTGAGATCATGGCCTGAGCCTAAACCAAGAGTCAGACACTCAACCAAAAGAGCCATCCAGCTGCTCCTAATCATCCTGTTTACATTATAAACCATTACACCCACTAACCCTGCACCTCTGATCAACTATACTTCCTTCTGTTTTTCTACAGTGATTATTGCGTTCCAGTAATATTCCAAGGTCAATTTACTTACTAGGTTTTGATTTATTGCTGGTTACCTTCCCCTAAAATGAACACAAGATAGTATTTTTTTTTATGCATACCAAATTTTAAGAACAAAGTAGGCACCTAAGATGTGTCTGTTGGATGGATGGGTGGATGGGTGAATGCATGGATGGATGTCTACCAGGCCAAGGTCTGAGGCAACTAAGCACTCTTTCCAATTTTAATCCCCTAAAAAGTAAGGTCAGGGGTTGATAGAAGGATGTTAGCTAGCTTTCTACATAATTAGTTTGGAAAAGCATAAAAATTTTAATTCTAATTACATAATAATGGAGGAAGGATCTTCCGTTCACTGAAAATCTGTTTGGTTCCAGTCATATCACACATGTCATATGTGTGTCACGTCATATCACACAGCAACTCGGTTTGATCCCAAAACGGAAATTCAGAAAAAAATAAAACGAAAGTAGATTGCTGGCTCAAGGACACATAGCAAGTAAGAGGAATCAAATTAACCATCAGATCAAGAGCAATCTGGATCCCATGTTCAAAGGCTTTCACTATGTCATCGCTACCGTCCCTCACTTGGTGACACACAGGACACTTACACTCCCTCTTCATCATCTTAGAGGACAGGCGGCATTTCAAGTTAGGCAAAATTAGCTCTGTGAGGATGCTGGAAAAGACATTGCCTGGTCCCATCCGAATATCAAATCAATGTCCCTTCTGGCCCCGAAGGTTCCCATTTTAATAGTGCAATACCTACGCATGTTTATTAATTTGGGGGTGTGTCCTCCAGTGCTTTTTCTAATAAGGCATAAAGTTTTGCATTACGTGACTGAGGGAATTTATAAAGTGAAGATCCAGGTTATCTTAAGAGCATCACTCTGACTCTTCTGTCTTTCTATCTTTATGTTCTTTCTCAAGTTGGAGAAAAATGGATGGCGTTACAATTAACTTGCCCCCCGTTTTTGGATAAACCAAGGGAATGAGCTGTCCCGTGTGAATGTTCCTTATCGTGTGGCTCTGCTTGGTTGGGGGTCTGGTCACAGATCTGTGTGGCAGGGCTGGGACCCATTCTGTTCTTGAGCCACAAGTGTCCGCAACAGGTATGACTGTTCATGAGGCATACGCAGAGTGGTCAAAAGGAGGATCCCTTTTTATCTAAAGTAGACTTTAATATCTGTTTTAAGTCTCCATGGTGACAGACACAAACATTTAATTTCAGTCAATTTTAGAGTCATCTTATCCCCTGGGTTGCGTCTCCTTTATGGTGGAGAATAGTCATTAGACAACCAAGCTTTGCTGGGGATGGAGGTAAATATCATCAGTCTCTGCAGATTGCTGGTCCTCATTCTGGAAACTGGCAGGATGACCTCTTCATGTTCATTGCCTTCTCCATCCATGTTGTCGTCATCTCTTCTTGGAATCACAGAGAGCATCCTACTGCCCGTCTGTGCTCAGAGACACCAAGAACTCTCCATTCCCATGAGATGGTCCTGGAAAATTGAGGCAACTCAGAGGCAAAGCCCAGGTCTTTTCTCTGCAAACCAATGGGGGTGCTAGTTCTCAGTTGGGAATTCAAGATACAGGGTTCCTTGTGCAGGACTCATGAACCCCTAAGTTCCCCCTTTGCTCTCCTGACTCTCTTCTCCATGGACTTTCTATCTCATAGGAGAGCAAGTTTCCTTGACTCGATCTCTTCGTGATCCATCACAGATAGCCTGAGTTTTATGCCCCCAATTCTTTGTGGTTTAGGATTTTGAAGATAAAAGTTTATGTTTTCCAATTCCCAAAGCATTCCCCTTCAAAATCCATCTTGAAACACAAAAGCCTAGAATTGACTTCTTTATTTTCCGGACTTTACTGTAACAACTCTAACCTGAGGCAGCAGGTCTTTCAGAGTTCTATTTTAAATTTAGAAAAGCTATGAGCTTAAAAAAAAAAAAATGGTAGGAATGAAAACACACTAGTCAAATAGTGCTCTGCCACATACCCTGTCAATGAGGAAAATATGTGGGCAAACTCATCTCAAACCCTGACAATCTTCCTAACCGTGAGCTATTAGGCATAATCTCTTTTGCAGAGGACTGAGAAATAAGGAGAACCCTAAGGATCTTCATATACAGTTTAGCCGTTTCCCCTCTTGCTTCCTGGCAGGTTTGTGTCTGTCAAAGGTTGGAAACTCTGTTTTTATTTTCACCTTTTTTTTTTGGCCAATCTGTCAGGTTTTCTGTGCCCTACTCTGGGGCTGCTCAAACACTTAGCATGCACACAAGCCAACGGAGGTCTTGTCAAAGCGAAGATTTAGATTCGGCAGGTCTGGAATGCAGCCTGAGACCCTGGAGGTCTAAAGAGCTCGCAGGTGCTGCTGGTCACGCTGGTCCCCGCACCACACCTGGAATACAAGGCACTAGCTTCATTTCACCCGCAACTTCTACACCCACATCCTATACTGCAAGCATGCAAACGACTTAGAATGTTTTTTTAATTTTTACGTTTTGCCCATGCTCTTTGCCCCTGTCTGTGAGAACTGCCCAAATTAGCATCTTGTTTAGGTCTTTGTATTTTTCAATGCTCAGATCACGTACCCCCAGTCTCTCCCATCATCTACCTCCTGTCCAGAGGGCTTGGAGATGAACAACCCGTCCTCACACACCACACAGTGCTCTAATTTTAGTTTATCCTCTTCGTTTTTCTTCCGCATCATAACATGAGCACACTGAATCCTGGAATTCTTTTTCTCCTTTCTCCTTCTAATACGACGTGCGCCCTAAATTTGCTGATAGTAACTACTTGAGTGATTGAATGATGAAATATTTAAGATTTGCAGTGTAAGCAAAGGTCCAAATGACGTGAACTGTCTATGGATGAACACAGAAGGGAAAATCCCCCCAAATCTCATATCTTGAGAACAGGACAACACTGTGTGTAGGTTCGTAGACGGTCATGGAATTCTGCCCTGTCACCAATGGGAGGAATTCAGCACTAGGACTATGTGCAAAAAAAGTTGTATCTTGTCCCTCCAGCACTCTGGGGTGGGAGCGACCAGGGACGAGGATTTTCCTGCTCCCCAAAGCTCCAGGGAGAACCTCACCACGTAGTGTAGATCACAAAGGGAGGCCCATGGCGATTATTACCTTTTGAAGATGGTGGATTCGTTTCTGCAAAAGCCAATTCCAGGTTTGTTCCCATTAATCCCCTGCTTGATGAGAACGGCGGGGTGTACTACTAATGGTTTCTTGTTGCTTGTGGGCTGATGTGAAATGCATGTGATAATTAGCTAACTAAATTAGTTCTGTTCTCATTATTTTTTATATAAAACAGTTTGGTAGGGATGGCTTTTTTACAATGATTTCTGGTCTAATTTCTCATTATCACCATTGGAAAAAAAAAAGCTGATAACATTTTCCTCCCCCTTCTCTAGGGGATCTCTCCTACTCACCACTCTTGGCACCTTCCAAATCTGCCAGGGTCTGACCTGTTACATATGCTAAGCACTAAAATCAGGGGGATGCTCTCCTCTTCTGTCTTCTCTTTTGGATCACAGCACTATCATCACTGTTGGGTTTCCTCTTGATAGTCACAGATTAGTAGAGATTTTTTGCCATGGTTCTCAGTGCAGATAGAAGCATGAGAAATTCAGCCCAGCTTTCTGTTACTACGCGCACTGGGACTTTCCACCCCAACACATTAATGTACCAGATGGATGACATGAGCTGCTCTCTGGGATGCTCCCTGTCTGTCCTCAGCCCCAGCCCCTGCTGATTATGCAGAAAGGGCGTGTGACTCTCCTGGCATGGCCATTAGGTTTTAGGGCCTTACAGACCCCTGCATATCCCACCTGTTCTGGGGGGGCTCCCTGCAGGGTTTTTCATGATACTTTGTGTTGAATTGTTATAAATCAGTTGCATTTGCACCTCCTTCCTAGAGGCAGTTTCTTATTTTTTGAACAGATCAATACTGGGCGGGCTTAGGTGAGAGAAAGGTCCTAGAAAATGCTGTGTGAATTTGATCACATGACTTTCCCCATGCTGCATCTGAGCCACTTCAGCAAAATAAGACACCCTCCAGGGTTCAGCTACCTGAAATATGATAAAGTGATGCTGGTATATAGTATATCAAGATTCAGTTCTCATACTAACTGCGTTACCATGGTATAATTTTTGGAAGCTTGCCATGGATCCTTTGACACTCCTTCCAATGACAGGTGGTGTCAAATTCCCTCTCCTTGCATTTAAGCTGGTCTTAGTGACCAGCTTTACCAGAAGAAGTGACATTCTCAGAGAGGACATAGGATCTCTTAGGCTGCTCACTGCCCTGTCTGGAAAATGCCGGCCACCAAATAAAGACCGCGACAAGCCTCACATCGCTATGATGTAAGGAAGCCCATACTCACCATATGGAAGGTCATATGGAGAGAAAGAAAGAGAGACCTCAGCCCAGCCTCTGCTGATCAAACCAACTCTGGTAACACTGAGACTAAAAATGTGCCATCTTGGATGTCCAGTTCAGTAGGGTTTTCAGATGACGTTAGCCTCAGTGAAATATTAGAAGACTTGAGCAAAAACCATCCAGTTGGTCCAAGTCACCCCACAGAGCCATGAAAGATCTTAGAATTGTTTGAGACCACTACATTTCAGATGATTTGCTCAGAAACTAAAGGTTAGCTAGGCTATATGAGCCAGTAGCTCAGTTTCCTCATCTATGAAACAGAAATACGGAAGGCCCCAGCACATGTGAACATGGAGAGGATTTAAATATAATTAGGAAAATCCCTTAGCATATGACCTGGCCAGAGGAGACTCTTAATAATGTCACTTCCCCTTCCCTCTAGTTCTAACAACCTATACACTTGTGATTATAAAATTTGTAGGTCTGTATTTGGCTTCCTAAGTTCACGGGTCTGCAATGCCCTCCAAAAAGGGATGCACTTAAAATCGTCCATCTATTTGTCAGTCACTAATTTTAATAGCTAAATATTAACCATTCAGAAACACCAAAGAATGCATTATCTAGTTATGTGTTACAGATAGCTCAGCGTACACTTTTGTAATTTTCAAAAGCTTTTCTAAAATCTTTCTAATTTACAGACATCTTTTTAATATCTAATATGCTTTTTTTCTCACTATTGAGGCACAATATCCTGAACATAACATACAGGTTTACTGATCACTCAGGGGTTACAAAATCTAGTTATCATATTTCATCATCATACAGTTATTATACCTCAGTTTTTCCATAGAGTTCACGTCCCTGGTTACTAGTCTTCTTCTTCGTCTTCGTCTTCTTTCTCCTCCTCCTCCTTCTTCTTTCTTCTTCCTCCTCCTTTCTTCTCTTTTCTCCTCCCTGGTTAAGTGGATTTGAGTTCCCACCCATGCCTTTGTGTTAGTAGGTCAGCTTTCACACCTTGGACCTGACAGTGTTATTGTTGCTGGGAAACTTCTCTGGAAGTACCTGGGCCTCTGGCCAGACTGGAGATGTCTGCCTTTAGGTCTGATGCCCATCCCTGTTCCAGCGGTGGCAGGAACAGGTGACATGACCTAACATGTACTGACCTATCTAGTAGGAATTCTACAGAAATACCAAGACAGTAACCGACATGCCCTGGGAGGCACACAGTCATACCAGGTAACTCGAGGGTCAGTTGAAGTCCACCTAATATCTAATAAGCTAAAGTCGTCCCCACTGTCATTATTCTTCCTGCCCCCATCGTAAGCTAGCCTATAAGACTTAATTTCCTGATTTTGCTGTCTGCTTCTCCTGAGGGGATGGGAGCTCTTGCTGGAAGCTCAAACCAGTTGTCTGGGGCCTTGAAAGTATTTCAAATCCTTGGCAATCCCCATCCCTACTCTTTGGAATCCAGACTTCATCCAATCAGCTGCTATCTGGGGACTTAATTCACATAAGAAACAGTGTCTAGAACCAAAACTCCACTATCACTGAGTATTCCCGCTCCTTAGAGACTAATAAGGAAAAAGGCACAAAACCGAACATTCTGAATTGGTGCAATTCAGAATGAGCCGAAGGTCCTCTCCTCGGGCAGCACTGAACGCTTACTAGCATTACCCCAATCATCCTCAGTGATTTCTAACATTCAGAGAAGAACTCGACATGTTCTTCCCGCAACTTAATCTTCTGAGCCACATCCTACTATTATGCACATTGCGTAGAGAAGACAAAGAGGGCAGAGAGCTTGAGAGAATTTCCTAAAGCTACACAGTGAGTGAGGAAAGCCAGGATTCAAACCCAGGCAGGCTGACTGCAGAGTTTGCTCCTTCCACCGCCCCACCGTCTAGAGCCTCACGAAGTGCTAACCCCACGCCTGGCCTTCCCACCCTTCTCTCTCTTCCTTTCAAATGTCAGCCCCATGGATGCCTCATGGCTCAGGTCCCGTGTGTTGTCACGGTGTCTAATCACCACGTTGGAGCTTTCTTCAGATCCTGTGTCAACAGAGTGAGAGACATTTGAAGACACTCACGAAATTAGCAACTCTGACCCCCAAAACAAGATCCCTTACATTCTTCCTGTCCAGCTGTGGCTTGTTGAAAGGATTTTAATCTCTCATGCTTTTTAAAGTATTACATTCTTGGGAACGTACCTCAAAAATTCCACATTGCTTGGCTACATTTTTCTGGTTCTGCCCTACTTTTTAAGCTTAATTCCTGAAGGGACAAGAATAAGTAATGATAAGAACTACCAGGAAATAACACTGTTTCTTCTTCTCACCCACAGATCCTTCTCATCTTTCATTATGCTTAAAACTAAGCAGAGATGATTTAATAAATTAGAAAAGTCCATAAATATCATTCAGACATACTGATTTTATAGCTAACAATTTCTACTTAATTTTTCTTTATCTACTTTATAAAATAACAGCTCTTTGCCAAGGTCTTAATTAAGCTTTAAAGGCCCAATGTCTGTTTTTCGTCTTATTAATAGGGGATTTAAAATTTGCCTCGCCATTTTATTTTTTGCCTGGGTTCAGCTTTCGCTTCAGTAATGTAACAGGCCAGCTAGCCTCTAGCCTTCTAGTCTTGATTTCTTGAAGTTGTGGGTACCTTAGCTTCTCAGGAGATTCAAATGGATCCCTTGGAGAATCCGGTTTGGTTTTCTGTTGTGCATATGACATTCTTGGAAACCCTGATCCCGTAACATTACTATATACGTGAAAACAGAAAGATCAAAAGACAGATGCCCTTAATGATATTAGTTTAGAGCTAAGGATCTTCTAATTTTGTTTTATCCCGTGATTTCCTGGAAATGATGAATAGGATGAATAATAGGATGCTTGTGTTGTTTCTGAACTTCAGAAACCTTAATTAAGATGGTTAAGAAATCCCTTTGTAACAGCACATTCTACCCAAGACTACCAAGGAGATCCCAGTCAAAAGCAGATCCAAAGTTTCTTAAAATGTGTTGTTTCTTTCCTCATACCTCCATTCCCCAGAGACAAACAATAACTAGCAAGTACAATGAGGAACAGAGAGATGGTGAGAGAGGACACAAGATATAATTAAAAGAACAAAACAAACTCTTGGCTCTAAAAATGAGAAGCTTACATGAGGATGTGGCAAAGAGAAGTTGCTTCTCAGACACAGACAGGTGAGGATATTTCTCATCAAATTCGTAGTCAGGAAGGCAATTCATTTTGAAGAGGGTATACTCTGGATTTTTAATGGTTTCATTTGGATGTAGTCTAATGGGCCAAAACCTGAACCGTTAATCTCAGCTACTCTATCCTAACCAGCCTGGAGCCTGTTCTTGCCCTTACGTTTTTGTGGTTTCTCTGTACTTTGGTCGCCCTGGTTGAATATGGTTTTACTTAACATTATAGATAGCTGCTTAAGATTAGAATACATCTCCCCCACATACTAACTCCATCCCAACTGACTTCTATCTTGGAAGTTGGTCCAATGAGGCTCTTAATAATAATTTTTTCTCTGGTTCCTCAACTGGAGAGGTATATAGCCTGGTTCCTTCCATTTTTCCTGTCTGGTGAGCTCTATTCCATATCACTGTGTATTTCTCAGTAGAACTCTAGGTTAATTACATTTGACCATTCCATAAGCTAGGACAGCCATAGGCATTCTTTACCCTTTGGTGTTTCCTATGCTCTCAATGATTGGTTTGGATCAATTGGATCAGCCTAAGGTAAGAAGAGTGAGAGACCTTGATAACAGTCCTCTCCTTAGACCAGTCTTCCCAGGATACATATCCACGGGACCTCTTGGGAGCAATGAGTGAAGAGCTGGTGCAGAGAATATTATAGGAAGCTAGAAGAAGCCAGAATACTCCAGACAGAAGTTGTGGTTTTTTGTTTTTGTTTTTTTGTTTGTTTATTTTTGGGGGTTATTTTTTTGCAGAGGAGGATTAACAGGGAGAGACTGTACTGAACTGGGGCTATGAAAATCTATACCTACATATGTGAAGAAGCATGGGATTCTAGTCTGAAAAAGGAAAATTGGGACTCCAGGGGTATCTGCTAATAAGACACAGAATGCTAAATAGGTCCTTGTTCCCAAATCATATTAAGAGACCGGTATTCTGAAACCAGCACCAGACAAAGATATCACAAGAAAATAAAACTACAGATAAATATCCCTTATGAATATGAACCCCTAAATCCCAACAAAATATTAGCAAAATGAATCCAGCAGCATATTAGGATTATACACCATGACCAAGTGATATTTAATATTTACCCCAGGATTATTAGGTTGGTTTAACACATTAAAATCAATCATAAAGTAATACATTTTGCTAATAATAAAGGCAAAAACTACGTGATCATCTCAAAAGACAGAGAAAAATATGATTTTTCCAATATTCAGTATCATTCCATGATCAAAACAGCCAACTGGGAATTGAAGGGAGGCGCCTCACGCTAATAAAGGCCATCTATCAACAACCCACAGCTAACATTTTCCTAATGGAGAGAAACTGGATGCTTTCCACCTAAGCCTGGAAACAAGGTTTCACCACTCCTATTCAGCATCGTACTGGAGGTTCTTGCCAGGGTAATTAAACAAGAAAAAGAAAATATAAGGTATCCCTATTGGAAAAAAAGATATAAAATTATCACTATTTACAGTTTATAAGATCTTGTATATAAAAGTCCACAATTAGAGGTAACAAGTTCAGCAAGATTACAAGATAAGCTATCAATATACAAAATTTCGGTACCTTAGCAATAAATAATCTTAAAATGAAATTAAAAAGCAATTATATTAGGGCACCTGGGTGGCTAAGCGTCTGCTTTTGGCTCCAGTCATGATCTCAGGGTCCTGGGATTGAGCTCCAAGTTGGGCTCCCTGCTCAGCAGGGAGCCTGCTTCTCCCTCTACCTGCTGCTCCCCCTGCTTGTGAGCTCTCTCTTTCTCTCTGTCAAATAAATAAACAAAATCTTTTAAAAAGCAAATTTATTTATAATAGTATCAAAAAGAATAAATATGTAGGAACAAATTTAACTGAAGAAATGTAAGAATTGTACACTGAAAACTATAAAACATTGTTAAAAATTAAAGACCTAAATGGAAAGACACCCCTTGCTATAGATGAAAGACTGATTATTATTAAAATGACAATAATACCCAAATTGACCCACAAATCAATGAAATTCATATCAATATTCCAACTGCCCTTTTTTCCTTGGAATTGACAAGTTGATCATAAAATTCATATGGAAATGCAAGGCACCCAAAATATCCAAAGCAATCTTGAAATAATAGAACAAAATTGGAAGTTCTAATTCTCAATTTCAAAACTTAACTGCAAAGCTAAAATAGTCAGACTATAGAGTAATCATACTAGCTCAAGAATATACCAATAGTTTAGTAAGTATAATTGAAATTCTAGAAATAAATATTGTATTTATGGTCAACCAACTTTCAACAAGTGTGCCAAGATAATTAAATGAGAAGAATGACCATCCCAATAAATGCTGCTGAGACACCTGGATAACCACATGCAGAAGAATGAATTTGGACCTCTTCCTCACACCATAAACAAAAATTTACTCAAGGTGAACTGAAGACCTAAAGGTAAAAGATAAACCTATGAAATTCTTAAGAGGGGAACATAAGGGTAAATCCCATGATTTTTGAATTAGGCAAAGTAGTTTCTTAGAAATTCAAAATCACAAGTGACAAAAGAAAAAGCGAATATATTGGATTTCATCAAAATTAAAAACTTTTGCGCTTCAAGGACATCATCCACGGAATGGGAGAAAATATTTGAAAACTATATAATAAGGGAAGGGAGGGGAAGAGAAGGGAGAAAGAGAGAGAGAGAAAAGGAAAGCTTCCTAAGACCACACATTTTCCATTTGTCAATCTCTTCTTCACAGAAAACATTCTCAAAAGAATTACTATTTTCACTTCCTTACCTCCTACTCAACTCTTCAACCCACGCCTACCTGGCTTCTGAACTCTGTCTTCCATTGAAAAGCTGTTTCTAGGCTCCCCAAAGATCTCTCTGTTACTAAAACCAGGGAGTGTTTTAAGGAACGCATGTTTCCTGATATTTTATTAGCACCTGATCCAGTTAATACTCCTCTTCTTAAACCTCTCTTCCTGCCTTGGCTTCTGCGATAGCCTTTCCCTATGTGTGTGTGTGCGTGCGTGCGTGTCCTCCTCCCCTCAGGAATTGTGTGCTGATGTCCCTCAACATTGGATTTTAGCCTGTCTCTTCTTCTTGCTCTTTCCTTTAAAAGAGTTGGTAACCATGTGGCTCACCTATTGTTCCAAGCACCTAAATAAATACTTAGCTCATGTAACATCCACAGTAACCTTGTGAGAGTTCAGACAAGGGATCGTGCCCAAGACCACATACTAATTGATAAGCAGGGCTCGCTTTCAATCCAGGCAGCCCAGAGACTGGTGAACTACCATAGTATATCTCCTCCAGGCAATCTCATCTACATCCCTTACTTCACATAATATCTATAGGCTGATGATGCCCATGTTTTATCTCCAAGTCTGACCTTTCCTCTGAATTTGGAAACTATACTCAAATTGTCTGACAAATAAACTCGCCACCCCAGTCTTACCTACTAGTGAATGCAGGGCAATCCACCGACTGTACAAGAAAACCAGTTGTGATTTTTCAGGTCCTCTGTCTCCTCCCGCAGATCCCTCAGAGGCAGCTCAAACTCAGGATGACCAAAGCCTGTCTTATCCCCAGTTTATCCACTGTAGTTATCTATGGGGGCATAACCAACCATTGCAACATTAGGCTTAATCAGCAGTGTGTTATTTCTTACAGATGTGGGGCTGATGGAGCGGTTCCTCTTCTGATTCCCTGGGTTTATTCAGTTGGGGGACCAGCAGTCTGAAATGTCTAAGACCTTCTTCTGTATGTGTTCGGCAGTTCGTGCTGGCTGCTTGGTTGGGTTGCCTGGGTTTTCTTTCCGATGGGGTCTCTTTATCCCCCAGTAGGTCCGAGCAGCTTGCAAAGATTACAAGGGAGACAAAGCGGAACCCGTAGGACCTCGCAAGGCCCAGTCTCGGAAGTATTATGTTGCCAAATCCAACATACCCTATTGGTCAAAGTAGGTTCTGGGATGGATCCAGATCCAAGGCAACTGTTGCTGCCTCTTGATAGGAGATGCAGAGCCACTGACCTGGTATAGGATCCCCTTTGCTTAGGATCCTGAGATAAGCTTTACTTTTGCATCCCTCTAGCCCACCCTGCTTTGTAGCTGGATTTATAATTTAAAATGAAAATGCGTTCATGGTACTATCATACCTCAATCCAATACTTAAATCCTCCTCCTCCTCTTCATCATCATCCCCAAATTCCTAGCATGATCTGAAAGGCAATATAACTCGGCCTCCTTTTTCTTCTGTGGTCTTTTCAAGCCCAGGGCCTTTGCACCTGTTATTTCCTCCATCTGGAATGCCCACCCCCACCCCCATTCGGATGGCGAACTCCTAGTCAGTCAGATTTTCTCTCAAACATCACTTCCTAGCAGAACTTTTCCATGTCCCCAGACAAGGTAAAGTTCTCCTGTCATATGTTTTCATATCACCAGGAGCTCATCCTTCACAGTACTTAGAAGTTACTTTGCAAGTATAGTTTTACTCATTTGATTAATTATTCTTGGCCCACCTAAATGGTAAGTTCTGTAGAGGCAGAGCCCAAGCAGCTTTTTGTATCTCACGCCTAGAGCAGTGTCTGAGACGAAGTAAGCATGCGGTAATAATTTAGTTAAATGAAGGAATGCTGAATAAATAGCTGGAGGACTGCAGACCTTTGTTTAAATCTTCTCCACTTACTAGGAATGTAACACTCAACAAGTAATTGACTCCCCCAGCCTAGAATCCCTTATCTGCAAAAAAAAAAAAAAAAAAAAAAAGCAAAACGATATTTCTAATCACCAAGTTCTGTGAGGACTAAAAAGAGATAATATAATTAAAGTGGTTCTCTCATAGTGCCTAGAATACAGTAAATGCTCACCATTCTTCGTGTAAGTACTTTGTCATGTAACAAAGATCTAGAGAAGAGTGTGAGTTGCCCTCACGCAGGGAGGGCAGAGTCTGAACCGCACTGTTCCTCCATCAGGAGTCTTTGTTACCTTGTTGCTTGTCCGAAGGACATGGTCAAATTTCTGTTTTGACTACAGTGTATGTGTGTACATACTCGTGTGTGTGTGTGTGTGTGTGTGTGTGTGTGTGTTGGGTACATCCACCTTTCTCAAACCACACCTCCTACAGCCCTTTCCTAGATTAACGTAATCTGATGTCCACAATCCTACAGCCCAAAAATGCCCTTGTAGGAAAACATTGATGCAATTCAAATACCTTCATTTGTAAAGTAGGGGGTTCATTCTTTTTTTTTTAAGCTGGTCTTTTTTTTTTTTTTTAAGATTTTATTCATGTATTTGACATAGAGAAAGTGAGCACAAGCAGGGGGAGGTGCAGGCGGAGGCAGAGGCAGAGGGAGAAGCAGGTTCCCCACTGAGCAGGGAGCCAGATGCGGGGCTTGATCCCAGGACACCGGGATCATGACCTGAGCTGAAGGCAGACGCTCAACCGACTGAGCCCCCCAGGCGCCCTAAGGAGGGGAAGGGGGTGTCATTCTAATTCTAAACGCACCGGGTTGCTCCTCAAATCAAGTCAGATGACGCTCCTGGATTTGCAAGTGCACATTACAGATTGGGACCTATGTCGTCGTCTTGTACTGAGAGAGCCGAGCCTGATCATATCCCAGAAATGCCTTTCGGGCGTAAGCTCTGCAGTGAAAGGCATCGCTCTGCACTGGCATCTGTGTGCAGTGGGGGTAGGCCCTCGCTGGTTTTCTCTCCCTTCACAACAAGGGCTTCTGAACTCAGGCTGTTTTATAGGAATCTGACCTCATCGGAAAACGACACGAGAGAGGCCCATGGGGGCCACTTGGGCAGGGACCCCGGAGTCTGTGGTTCACAGTTCCTAGTTCCTGGGACAAAAGAATTGCCTGACTGACAGCCTGGGGAGGGGGCCTTTTGCAGGCTTGTTCTCCAAGCTTCCCGCATTGCCTTTTACTTGTGTCCTCTCCCTGTAGGAGAAGCGAGCAGGTTATCTGGTCTGAGGTGCGGCAGGGGTTTTGAAAGGCTTTTCCGTCCACCGCTGATAGCTACCCACAATCACAGACGTCCATCCTGGAATCTTCTTAATGGAGCAGAGCCGGAGAGCCGGTTCTAATTTCTTGGCCCAAGTAGGATTTTCTCTCCCAGCTCAGGTTTTCTTTTTCCCCCTCCTATTCTGTTTTTAAAGGGGAAGAATTATTGTCACCTAATTAAATCAAGAGCAAGTGTTAGGTCCTGATTGTTTCCCGCCAAGCACGTGTACGGAAGCCCTCACCTCCAATGTGATAATATTTGGAGACACACGGTGTTTGGGAGGTAATTAGGGTTCAGTGGGGTCATGAAAGTGGGGTCTCATCATGAGATTATGACCCTAATCAGAAGAGACACTGGAGAGACAGAGATGTCTACACACACACACACACACACACACACACACACACACACAGGAAAGGCCATGTGAGGACACATGAGATGATGCCTAGAAGCAGAGAGGAAACCGGCCTCACTCACACTTTGATCTTGGACTTCCCATTTCCCGAACTGTGAAATATAAATTTCTGCTGTTAAAGCCACCCAGTCTGTGGTCTTCTTTTATGGTAGCCCAAGCTAACTAAAGTAATTAGAAGATATCATCTAATGAAAAAAAAAAAGATATAAAAAGATGTCACTATTATGACCTCAGAGGAAGCTGTGGCTACTAGGTGAATCAGGTTGAAATGTCCTTTCATTTATCACCTGCAGAGGGTGACCAGGGCCAGAGGGACAAATGGGCTTAAGTTAGCACTTCGCTCAGTGGGGTTCTGCCTTGCTTTTCAACTTCTCTTGATTCAAAGCCCCCCTTGGACTTCTTAATAACATCAGCAAGGGCCAGCCCAGCAAGGCATTGATTTTGGCCATTTTTAAGCTACCGTCGGTGGTGACTTTTGTTATTATTAATATTGGTCTCCAAGTCGTTTAGATCATCTTGAGAACAGAAGCTTGCAGCATGAGGACAAATGGACTGAAGCCTTTCTTAGTTCCTTGAACTTGATTCTGAAGTCCATCCTTAGACTCAGCTTCCCAAGAGTAGGGGTCCAAATGGAGTTGCAATCCCCGCTCCCGTATATTTCCAGAGATGTCAGGGAATCTCCCTCCTTTCCTTAGACCTGGGACTTGGAGGAAAACTTCACAGCTAAACGCTGCCCAGCTGGAAGAATGAAAGATCCGTGCCAAGATTTAACCCAGGCATGTAACGCCGCCCCAGTCAATCTTCTCAGATTCAAGGCTTCGTGTCTGCAAAATGAGAAGATTGAACAGTCTTGTATCTAACAGTCTATTAATGCTTTCTCTGAAATAAGTGGTGTTCTACATGTGTGCCGGCTTCTATGACTTTGGAAAGGATTTTCCAAAGCACCTTTCTCTACATCAGTTGCTCCCAACACATAAACCAGCAGCATCAGCATAAATTCCTACTTATAAGAAGTTCAGAATTCGGGGGCGCCTGGGTGGCTCAGTTGATTAAGCCGCTGCCTTCGGCTCAGGCCATGATCTCAGGGTCCTGGGATCGAGCCCCGCATTGGGCTCTCTGCTCAGCAGGGAGCCTGCTTCCTCCTCTCTCTCTGCCTGCCTCTCTGCCTACTTGTGATCTCTCTCTCTGTATCAAATAAATAAATAAAATCTTAAAAAAAAAAAAAAAGAAGTTCAGAATTCCGTGTCTCACCCAAAACCTAGGAGATCATAAATGGAGAGACGGACCCAGTGATCTGTGTTTCCACAAGCTCTTCGGAATATTCAGATACACAGTCGTTTCCAGGACAACCACCGCCCTATTTTTAAGCACCTCTACCAAAAACATGAGAAGCCATGCAGAGTGCTCTCATTCCTCTTGCCAGGGTGACTGGCTCAGGTTGGTTCAACGTGTTTAAAGCCCATGATTTTCCATCCATATTTGGTGAACACGATCTCTTTTCTCTCCGCCTGGACGTGAACCAGGAAAGCTGAGGTGTGGGTTGCTGCCAGTCGCTGCCCTGCACCAGGAGGGAAGCCCGCCCAAGGACAAGATCCACCTTGGAGGAGTGCAAAATGAAAGAATTGCGGAGATAAAGACCTAGATTTCCAACACAATCATGCCCAAAGTCAGAACTGTTGCTAGAATTTCTCATTAAGCAATACAGCAGATTATCTTTATCCCTCAGCCAGTTAGATTTGGGTTTTCACTTATTTGCACCCAAAATGTCCTAATAGTGAAAACAGAGAGTCCAATTAGGAGTCTAGTGTAGAACCAAGAAAAGTGCAATGGTGGCTGATAGGAAGGGGGTGATAGAATTGGGAATGGAGGCAAGGGAAGAGTTCCTACATATCTGGAAATAAATGATGGGGTTTAATTCTGCATGAGTAAAGGAGTGAGACTGTTCTACAATTGGGAACAGAAATAAATCCCAGATCTTTAGATCTGCAGAGATTTTACTATTACTGCCCCTCTCCCAGCCCCCGTGATGTAACCTGCCACACTTTTTGTCCCTATTATAATCCTTTCTCTTTTGTCTTTTCTTCATATCTCAATCTCACCCTTTTATCCATTTCTGACCCACAGCTTTTGCACCCCCTTTTCCATTAAAAATAGTCAAGGAAACACATATAAACAAACACGATTTTAATAATCTAAGCTTAACACCGAACTGTGAGATTATTCTTCGGTTAATATGTTCATACAAAAAAATGTTTTTGAGCAGTATCTGTGACTTAAATGCTGAGTATGATGCGAGGAGGTAGCAATGAGCTTGTCCTCAACATCTTTATGGTCAAGAACAGTATGAGCCACCTTTGCCTGTAAAGGGTTAGATGGTAAACCTTTTCAGCTTTGTGAGCCACATGATCTGTTACAGCTACTGAGCTCTGCCCCTGCAGAGTGAAAGCAGCCACAGACAATATGTAAATGAATGGGTGTGGCCACGTCCCAATAAAACTTTATTTATAAAAATGGACAGTACACCAGATTTGACTCTTGGGCCATAATTTGCTGACCACTGATCTAAACAGAGATCTGATAAGGAAATGATAATGCAACATAGGGAAACAATGACAGAGTATCTTCCAAGTGAGCTGTATACTTACAGACTGCTTGAAGGTACAATTTTAAGCTAAGGAAGTATTTTCATGTTTCTTCTTTGTTGGTCTTGCCCACAGACATGCTGTAAGTTAAAGACAGGGCCTTCTTGGACCACTATTCTATAGGACTGATACAAAACCAGACTTGTTAAGACTTACTGAGGAATTAGCCTACTTACCAATCAGAAAGCATAAATTGAAAAAAATATATAAGAAAGTCATTTTGTTATTTCTTACTACATAGAAGTAAGAAAATAGTGGAAGCAAATCTTTATCTTAACTCTCAGCTAGATCTGTCCCTTCCCCTTGTGCTGGGAACCTAAGACCTCTCCACTGTCCTTGAGATACCAAAGCCCTACAATAAATTTATAGATAAATAGAGATCGAACTCTTCACAATATTGAATCTTTATAAGAAGCGTACTGTCCTCATTTTCAATTCTTTTATGCCTCTCAGTAGAGTTTTGTCATTTTCTTCCAACGAACACTGACCATTTCTCTAGTTTATTCCTAGATAGTTTATCTTTTTTGTGGCTCTTGCAAATAGGGTCTTTCCTGAATTTGATTTTTTGATTTTCCTCTCTGTGTCTAGGAAGTGATTGATTTTTTTAATATTAATTTCTAACCAGGAAATTTATAATCTCTTACTGTTAAGATATTTTTCCAGTTAAATCTCTTTCCAAGTTTACAATTATTCCATGTCAAATATTAATATATTTGACTTCATTTGTTGATACTCGATACTTCTTTTCTTACTGCATTGATTAATACTTTCAAAACAATTGAAGTGAAAGGTGCTTTGTTCCTTATTTTAATGGTTTTAATGGTAACTCTTCTTGTATTTCACTTATCAATCATGATGTTTACCTGGCATTTCATATGTACTTATCAGATTAAAGATTTATAAATATATTCATAATTTATTGAATTTTTTATTGGTAGAAGTAAATAAAGAACCCAGAAATTGATCCTTGTATATAAATGAATATGGTAAAATTCATTTCTCAAGTCAGTGGAAAATGATGGATTATTTAATAAATGGTACTAATGGAATATTATCCATCAGAAGAAAATATTTTTCAGCCTCTATTTTACATTGTTTCTCAAAGGAATTCCCAGTGGCATAAACACTCCACTGTTTAAAAAAATACAATATTGATGGTAAAAATATGCTGTTGACGAAGTCAGTAGATGATAAAAATAGATTTTACTAAATTTTTTCAGTGCAGATAGATACCAAAGGTAGCAGATAAAGGGTCATGTGTATAATGCCCAAAGAACATTTACAGACTTACCAGAGAAATGCATAGACTACAACAGAAAAAAAAAAAATGGCCGAAAGGTGTAAAAAAGAAATTCACAAAAGACCATACTCAAATGGCCAACATACATGAGGGACTCCAGTTCACTAGCAGAGAGGGAAATATGAAGTTAAATCATAAGAAGATACATTCTTATGACTATCAGATAGCAAAAAGAAATAGCATCAAATACGGTATAGGATGCAGATAGAGCACTCTTTTTTTTTTTTAATTTAATTTAATTTTTTCAGTGTTCCAAGATTCATTGTTCATGCACCACACAGATAGAGCACTCTTATGTTACTTGTGCAGATTTGAATTTTTACAGGTTTCGGGGCCATCAATCTTCCATCTATTAAGTTTCAAAATACATGTACTCTTTGACCGAGCCAGCTTAGTCTTGGGAATCAGTTTTCTGGGTACTGTGGTGGACACTTTAGCACACCACCAGATCTCCTCTCCAAGACCCATTCCCTCTGCCGGTCAGGAGTGCTGAGTCAGTGCCCAATCAGCGAAGCAGATCTGCTTTGTGTCATACAGAATGAGGAACACAGGCACCTGGGTGGCTCAGTAGGTTAAGTGCCCGACTCTCTGTTTCAGCTCAGGTCATGATCTCAGGGTGATGAGACTGAGCCCCTTATTAGGCTCTGGGCTCAGTGGGGAGTCTGCTGGAGGCTCTCTCTCCCTCTCCTTCTGCCCCTCCCCCTACTTGTGCGCGCACGCGCTCTCTCTCTCTCTCTCTAAAATAAATCTTAAAAGAAAAAAACAAGGAGGAGGAATGTATTATAGAGATTAGACTTGACACAATCGAAGGAGGTAGTGGCCTCATCTGGTGTTAGGGCGGAAGTCGCTACAGGTCAGCCAGACCAGCAGTGAGGAAGGAATACTGAGCCTGGACCCGGGGAAGAGCACATCGCATCCGGGAGGATGTGCTGAGTGCACGAACACAAACAGGTCTCGCAGGAGCTCGGATCACAATGCCAGAGGACCTGAAGGAGAAGCTGGTTCCCTTCATCATGGACCTGCATGCTTACCTGGCCCAGGACTCGGAGAAATTACAGGAATAGATGTGGGGGGAGGGATTATGGGTCCATGCACTCACCAATCAGGTGAGCTAGTCGATTAACAAATACGTGTGCCGGTTACCTGTGCCTGGTGGTCTACCTGGATTTTTCAGACGTAACAAAATGGCTGCCCCTTTACTTCTGCCTTCTGAATCTCATACAGCTTTCTTGATGATGAACACTAACCTTCCCTCCAGGAAAGGGAATTCTGGGCAATGTAGTTCCAGATTAGCTAAAGTGATACAAGACAAAACCGTGCATTAACTCCCAGTGAAGATACTCTCCAGGAAATATCATCCAAAGGGAGCTGCCACATCCATCCAAGGGCAACCCTTCCCTGCAAGCAGAATCTTCTATGGTGGTACAAAGGTTTGATTTCCCTGCCTTAACTGGTACGACTTCAAGCAGCCACCCAATGTCCAAGCTGTCAAACTCTTTGAGGCTTCTGATCCTACAGTTCGAACTCACCTTCTGTCCAAACCTTGCCTCTGACCCTAAATAGATACTGATCTTGGGAGCGACCCCCAATAAGCCTCCTGTAGCAATTCTCAGGCACTCAAAATGTGTTTTCTAGGACAACTGACCTACTGCAATTACATATAGTTATCTTGTAATTAATTGTTTGTAGTGGCAAAATGAAGAAATTATATGAATCCCAATTATAGGTAAAAAATATATTATGATGTATCCATACCATAGAATATTTACCAGAAATCAAATCCTTTAGGGCTCCAGATGTTGATGTGGAAGGATTCCCACTAGGTATTTTGTTGAGGGAGAAAAGCAATATGCATTATAAAAATACATTTTGTTAAATAATGTCAAAACTCATACACAACCTCTTTGTGTATATGGATTTTGTATATGTGTGAATCTATATATATGTGCAAACATACATAAATGTTTGCATGTAATGACATAGGCAGAAATTAGAAAGTCCATATGCTAAGTTGATGACCTGGCTTACTGGGTGGGGAGGATAAAGGTCGAAGGGGAGGGAAGAAAAGAGAAGCAAAAATGTATACATTGATACATAAGCATAAGATCACATCTATGCAATGATATAAATAATATATTTATGTATATCTGTGTATATGTGTATTTAAAAATATGCTAAATCTTAGAACACTGAAAAAATAAAATTAAAAAAAATTAAAATATATATGCATACAGTTATACATAAATGAAATATGGTGCATTTATATCTACTTATGCTAAATAAAGATGTGCTGACTTTTCGCACGGTATTGATAACATCATAAAAATATAACTTAGATCAGAAATAAGTGCTTCGTTTTATCAATAGGATTTCTGATCTATATGGAGAGGGTCATTAATAAGTTAGACACAATTTTTAATGCTGTAACATCATTCCTTTCTATTAGTACACATTAATTTCTTTATGTGTCATGGGCTCCCAGTTAGTAATTTATTTATGGTGTTTGGTTCAATATTCTTAAGGAGATTGTTTCTTAACTTTATTTAGGGGAGATCTCTGTCTACTGAGTGAGATCAGGTCTGGAGAATGGGATGGGAAGAGCTCCATTAGGAGAGCCAAGGTGAGAATTGGTTGGAGGAATCTCAGTGAGAAACAGTGATTTAGAGGAAGATGGTGGTAAGAGAAGCGACCTAAGATTAGACCGGAAATATCATGAAAGTGCTAAAGAGAGCCTTTGTTGCTAGATTCTAGGTGAGGAACTGAGGCTAGGGAGGGGTGGGATGGTGGGTAGGCTTCTGTTTTGGAAACTGGGCGCTCACTGTGCCCAGTGAGCACTGGAAGATGAAAGACCGGTACAGAATAGGGGAGGGAAGGGAGGAAAAGAAAGACAAGATAGGAAAATGGACACTCAAGACCACTGGGAAATTATCATCAGTTTTGCAAAACTTGGCCAAATTTTGTTTGCTAGAATGAAAATAAGGATCTGAAAAGTAAATTTGTCCTTTCTTTTTCTTTTTTTTAATTTGCACTTCTTGAAAGCTCCCTAGACTCTGAGATAGTGTCCATCTCTGACATATGTTGTGACAACAAATGTGGAATGCCACAAATGGCATTCCTGACGTAGCTGATTGGTTTCAAAAACACAGGACCAGAAACTTGGAGCAACATTTCCCTGGGGCCCCAATCATGTTAGTTATGAGGGTGGGTGTTCAGAGCTATGGCTTATACATCCAAGTGTTGGATCCCAAATGAAAGAATCCTTCGCATGGTCCTTTTTTTTTTTTTTTTAAAGATTTTTATTTATTTATTTGAGAGAGAGAGAGAGAGAGCGCGCAAGTGGGGAGGAGGGGCAGAGGGAGAAGCAGGCTCCCCTCTGAGCAGAGAGTCTGATGAGGGAATCGATCCCAGGACCCTGGGATCACAACCTGAGCCAAAGGCAGATGCTTAACTGACTGAGCCACCCAGACGCCCCCCTCCCTGTGTTCCTTAACAAACCTATAGTTCATGTGTGTTACATGGGGCCCTCTAAAGTGTATGTGGTCCAGGGGGGTGTCAGTGCTGTCTTTGTTTTGGTCAAGGCTAAAGATCGAGATGGAGACAGAGGCATCAGTGTCCCTCCATGACAGTGGGTCTTTAATTATGGAGAGATGGTGTTGAGATCATCTGATATGATCGAGTGCATAGCAATATTGTGTGGGAACTTGCAGAAAATAGAGTAGAAGGGTTCGGAGTGGGGCATGGGTAGGGAATGGAATCAGACGAGAATATATCCAAGGAGCCGAAGAACGAAAAGAAGAATCCTAGTTAGAAAGGACAACCAGAGACACCTGGGCCTCCCAGAGGTGGTGAGGGCAGTAAGAATGGAGTCATTAGAGAACCAATTTCTTGCTTATTAGGCCCCTGTTGCTTCTTTGGTCATTTGGGGTTCTCCCAGCAGTGTGGAGGGGATGCAGAGACACGCATTCTGGCCTCTTTTGTGGAATCGGCAACAGTCTCAGGGGAACCCCCCCTCCCCGTGTTCGGTGGCAAAAAGCATCAGCTTGTAGTGCCAGCAGAGCCCTCGGGGAGCCTCCTAATCTCACTGATGCTGCCTGATGCGGGGCAGAGTCCCCTAGACCTCAAATCTCTGCTTCTTTCCTTGTTTCCTTTTTTCTTTCTTGTTTTCTTTTTTTTTCCCTTTCTTTCTTGAAACTCCTTCTTTCACTTCCTTATTTCCAAATTGCCTATCGATTTTTCATGCTTCAAATACTATGGTAATTTGAAGGACAACCAAATACAAGATTTTCATTTTTAAATGTATTTTTCCAGCTTTAGTGTAATATAATCGACATAACATCCTGTCAGGTTGAGGTGTTTAATGTGATGGTTTGATACATGTGTGTATCGTGAATTGTTTACCACCGTAAACTGCACCTCACATATTTAACCGTGTTGTTCTTGTCCTTGTGGTGATGGAACATTAAAACTCTGTTTTCATAGTAACCTCAGAGGATACAATTCAAGATTGTAAACACTAGTCCCCATGCTGTGCCCCAGAGCCCCAGGACTCCTTCATTTTAGGACTGGAAGCTTGTACGCTTTGATTTCTTTTTCAACACGGTGGAGAGATTCTTTGCATTTCTGGGTGCATTTTTAAATTTTGGTTTTTATTTTGAGAAGTACTTAGTAGGTTTCATACACATTACTCAGGAATGTGATCCGTATTATTTTCACTTCAGGATTGATTAAGGACTGCTTATTTCCTAATATGTAGTCAGTGTTTGTAAACACTCCATAGATACTTGAAAGACACTGCCTTCCAGTGTACAGTAGGGAAGACAGCCCTCTGTTGGGTCTACCTTTTAATTTGAACTTTAAATCTTCCGTATAACTTTAAAAATGGATCAATGGAATCAGCCAAGGGAGGGGAGAGAGGTTGAACTCTGCTAGTTAACATTTTTCTAGTTTTTTTTCCCCCTTTCTACCGCCTGCAATTCTTGGTTACAGATTTTAATTATTTTGTTATTTGGTGCATGAAGACTCATGAGCATTCGATCTTCCGTGTGTTTGTGCCCTTTATTATGATAAAGCACTCTATCATTTATGTTTATGTCTTGGCTTTAACATTGATGTTAATATTGCAGCCTCTGATTTATGTTTTATTTGGGTTTCCCTGGTGGGATTTTGGTCTGTATCTCACTTTCAAACCTGCTGAGTCCATTTTAGATATGTTTCATATAAACGGCATGTGGTTAGGTTTTATTTTTTTTATATAATCTGAGCCTTTTTCTTTCAATGGCTTAGTTTATCTCACTGGCATTTGTTGCTCTAACAGCTATTTTGGTTCTGAATTCTGGCGTTTATGCTATTCCATTTGTTTTTAACGTTTCTTACACTGTCTGCTATTTGCTCTATGGTCGATGTTTTCTCTTGCTTTGTATGACTTTGGTTTACTTTCCAAAGCTTTAATACTTAGAGACTCTATTTTTTTCTATCATTGCCTTTAGAACTTTAAGTACCATAATATATAGAAATATTCTTACTGATCTATCAATTTCAAGTAGTATCAAATAAAAAACGAGGACGGTAATACTCTGACACTTTGCCCCAACCTCTCTCCCCATTTAACACCAAATGTTGGTAAGTTACATTATGATTTTTGATTGTAAGGTTTAAAAAAAAAAAACATTTACACTTTGCTATGAAACTTATCACATCTATGTAGCCACATTTTTAAATATAAATGGGATCAATGCTTGCCACCCAGCCCTTCCTTCACCTCTCAGCTCCTACCTGGAGCTTTGCACTTTCTTTAACCATTCCCTTGCTGGAACAGTTGCCATCTTCACCATCTTTGAAAAACACGCCCTCCCACCCTCCATATCCCCCATAACTCTGCCGTGTTTCCCATTTTCTGCAGCTTATAAGCCACAACTCGGAGTATTAGACTCAAGTCTCTCCATGCGTTTGTCCCTTTCTGCCTTCCTAGCTCCACCCCCATCAATCCCCGCCTCCATGTCTCCATGGCATTGGTCCATCCGTGATCACGTACACATTGTCATGCTCTTCGATGCTCCTGGACCTGCACTTACATTGACAAATGCTTCACTCCCCTTGCTTTATTTTCAGCTAATTCTAGTTTATTCAAAAACTCTCAGGTCAAAGTTTTATGTTTATGTTTCAAGAAAACTTTTATTGAAATATAACTTGCATATACAAAGCTACAAATGCTGAGGGGACAGCTTGATGAATCACTCACTGACACACAAAAACACAAGTACTTGACTCTCCAGTGAGGACACAGAAATGCTGTGCATGCCAGGACCCAGCCTAGGCACCCATAGTCTCTGCCTCCCTCCCCCAAGGGAAGGACTCTTGTGACTTGTCAACGCTCGTGATTCTGCCAGTTTATAACCTTTCCATGCATGGAATGATAATGCTTGTGTACTTTTATGTCAATGAGTCCTCGGACCCTGCAGGTTGTGGTCGCCTGCTCGAACCTGGTGACCTCCCCGGCCCCAATCTCTCAGGCCTTACCAGCCACAGCTGCTGCCTGGGCCCCGTCTGTCTTTTCAATTCTAGCTCCCACGTACCCCACCCTACCCCCATCATCTCAGCCTTAAGGGGCTCCTCAGTCAGGGAACACTGGCCTGGTCACATCAAAGAAGACAAGAAAAACAAAAGAAATGGGAGAAAAAGAAAGAGATGTATATAGAATCTTTCTTTTTTTTTTTAAAGAAGACAAAATACAAGGATAGCATTCTTATTTTGAGGTATTGAGATTTTAAGTTCTGGTGTTTCATATATATAATAGAATAGAATAGAATACAATATTATATATAGATATATATGTGATATAGATACATATATTCTATCCTATATATGTGATTTATATATATACATGTGTATATATAATATATACATCTATATTTTTAATTTTGAAGTATGGAGATTTTCAATTCTAGCATTTCATATATATAACAGAATACATGAAATGTATTATTTCTATGTATATATTTCTGTCATATATGTGATTTCTGTATATTTATTTTTATCATATATATGGTGTCTATATTGAATACTTGATTTCTAGTGAAATTTTCCATTTTGTCATATAAATTTATTTAAAAAAATAGAAAATAAACATATTAAAAGTTATGCTAAAGCCTATGACAACTTCAGCATCTCCATCAGCTATGGATATGTGTGTAATCTATTTCTTCTCTTGGTCCTTTTTCTTGGAATTCTCATAATTTTTAATAGAATAGCAAATGCTCGAGATGCAAAGATGCTATAGACCTTGTACAGAGAGTCTCTGGATGATATTCTTTTATTTCAGATTTCTCTTATTTTCTTGAGTCCTTTGGATTGTGATTTGCAGCAAGATTAGTAGTGGACCACCAATCTGGGGTGGAGAGAACTTGAGGCTGATTTTGAGGTTTTATGAGATAGTCCCATTGACTCTCTGAACCTTCCGGGGTCCCTGTTTGAAATCAAAGGGTGTTTCCCAGGACCTCTTCACTCATAGTGTTCTGGAGTAAAATGTCCATCTCTCTCATGCCATAAAGCTTCTCAGATCCTCAGTCCCTTAGCATCTCCTTTCTATTGGGCTTTTCCACCTTGCAACCAGCACAAGGCACAGATTAGAGAATGGATGAAGGGGAAGAGTGTTTCCATCGGCTATGGATATGTGTATAATCATGTGATCGCATGCAATTTCAGTATATTTGTGTATAATCATACAGTGCATACAATTTTAGTTTTACTAAATCCTCCTCATGTCTCTCCAAAGTAGTTGTACCAATTAAAATTCTCAGTTGCCCTGTACATGAGTTGATGTTGTTCAACATCCTTGCCAATACTTGGTATTATCAGGTCTTAAAATTTTTGCCAATTTGGGCGCCTGGGTGGCTCAGTTGGTTAAGCAACTGCCTTCGGCTCAGGTCGTGATCCCGGAGTCCCGAGATCGAGTCCCACATCGGGCTTCCAGCTCTATGGGGAGTCCGCTTCTCACTCTGACCTTCTCCCTTCTCATGCTCTCTCTCACTCTCTCTCTTTCCTAATAAATAAATAAATCTTAAAAAAAATTTTTTTGCCAATTTTATAGGTATATAGAGGAAAAGCATTGATTTGCAATTCTTTCACAACTATGAGACTCAATATTTTTTTTCTTAAAGATTCATTTATTTAATAGAGAGAGAGCACGAATTGGGGGAAGGGGGAAGAAGGAGAGAGATAATTTTAAGTAGGTGCCACACTGAGTGGGAAGCCCCATGTGAGGCTTGATCTCACCACCCTTAGATGATGACCTGAGCTGAAATCAAGAGTCTGATGCTTAACTGACTGACCCACCCAGGCGCCCCTATTTTTCTCATGTATTTAATGGCCACTCAAGTTTGCTCTCCTAAAAGGTTAACATTGAGGCCTATATTTTTATTAGATTGTTTGCATTTATTATTTATTATTTATTTTAGGGATCCTCCACATAATTTGCATACTAAATCTTTACCGGTCCCACCCAACACAATGATGACGTGCACCCAGCCTGTACGTGACGTCTTCACTGTTTTTGTGACTTGACATTTTAATTTCTTTGGCATAATCCCAATCAAGCTTTTCCCTTATGGTCTGTGAGGAATTTGGGTAAAAAAGGTATTTTTCTGTACTTTCTTTTTAAAGTTCGGCTGTCCACTTTGAGATCAATACTCCATAGGAAAATAGTTTCATTCATAGAGACAGCATTTTTTTTTCCTAAGAGGACAGTTGTTTGCCCACAGCACAGCTAACTACAGAGCGTGTGCTTTCATTCCTAATACGGAATGGCACTTCCGTCAGGCATCAGCATTCCCTAGATACTTTAAGTTTTTGTTTCTAAAATCCTACTCTGTTCATGTTATCCTTTTTTATCCTTGCATCAAGACTGTATTGTCTTTGTTACTCCAGTGTATAATAATTCTTGGTATTTATTATGTTTATTATGACAGGTCTACCTTTTATTCTCAGGTAACTTGATTATTTCAAGGCTTTTGTTCTTTGAGGCCCATTTTAGAATCTATTTTTCCAGTTCCATGATAAAACCTTTGTGATCTTGAGTTGAAATGCTTTCAATTTATAAATTTGTTTGGGGAGATTTACTATTTTATCTGTTGAGTTTCTATGTCCATAGAGTGGCCATATAAATTATCATCAAATGGCAGATGTATAATTATGAGATATTTATGTATTGATCAACATATTGGTTTTTTTTTTAAGATTTTATTTATTTGACAGAGGGAGAGAGATCACAAACAGGTAGAGAGAGAGAGGGGGAAGCAGGCTCCCTGCTGAGCAGAGAGCTCGATGTGGGGCTTGATCCCAGGACCCTGAGATCATGACCTGAGCCAAAGGCAGAGGCTTAACCCACTGAGCCACCCAGGCACCCAACATATTGTTATTATATTAATGAAACTATAAAATAATTCTCTTCAAAGCCTAGTTTCAGGGGCGCATGGGTGGCTCAGTGGGTTGGGGCCTCTGCCTTCGGCTCAGGTCATGGTCATGGGGTCCTGGGATCAAGTCCTGTGTCAGGCTCTCTGCTCGGCAGGGAGCCTGCTTCCCCAACCCCCCGCCCCCCTCCCCCCGCCTGCCTCTCTGCATAGTTGTGATCTCTCTCTGTGTAAAAAAAACAAAACAAAACAAAATAACAACAACAAAAAACTGAACCTAGTTTCAAAGGTTCAATTATACCTAAAAAGAAAAATGACAAGTACAAGTATCCATGTAAAAGGTTATAAAATTTAAAAAATGATCTTATTTTGGACTATTAAAATATAACATAAACAGAATAGTTATTCTTAACACAAATATTTAATCAATTTCTTAGGTCTTTCTGTTTACAGTACAGAGTAAATGACATTTTTATCAAGAATGGTTTGTTATGTTTTTTAAATTTCTATTTTCTTAAGCTGACCTCAAAGTACACTTTATGATTAATAAACTTGAAATTGTCACTATCTTAAATCTATTCTTCCTTTGTATACAACAGTTGTTTTTTGACAAATATCTTATTTTTTTAAATATTTGTTTGTTTTAGAAAAAAAAAAGAAAATGAGTGGGAGGGGCAGAGGGGGGAGAGAGAATCCTAAGCAGACTGGGTTCTGAGTGCAGAGCCCTGCCTGAGGCTTGATCTCACGGCCCTGAGATCATGACCTGAGCTGAAACCCAGAGTTGGACGTTTAGCCGACTCTACCACCCAAGCACCCTTTTGACAAATATCTTCATAAAACAAAAGAATCCACTGAGCTTCTCTGTAATTATTTTGAACTTTTGCCAATTTTAGTACTATGAAATCATAGAGTTTTGATGTTATTCCACTCTACTATAAAAGAAATGTATCTAATAAAAGTACCATCAGAGGGGCGCCTGGGTGGCTCAGTGGGTTAAGCCTCTGCCTTCAGCTCAGGTCATGATCTCAGGGTCCTGGGATCGAGCCCCGCATCAAGCTCTCTGCTCAGCAGGGAGCCTGCTTCTCCTCCCTCTCTGCCTACTTATCTCTCTCTCTCTCTCTTTCTCTGTGTCAAATAAATAAATAAAAATCTTTAAAAAAAAAAAAGTACCCTCAGAATGTTTCCCTATCAGACGAGATATTTCAAAATACAATTGAACATTAAATCTGTTACCCTCTTTGAACTCTTTTTATTTAGTTTACTTAGGGTGTTTTTGGCCTTTGGTGGGTATATTTTTATGTAAAACACACATACAGAGAAGTGTAAGTCTAATAATCTTACAATAATCTTATAATAATCTTTGATCTGGCAACCAGCTCCAGTTCAAGAAGAACATTGCCCATGTTTCAAACCACCAGCCCCACTCCCCCTCCTGTCCCCTCGCAGTGACTACACCTATCCTTCGCCGAAGACACCACTAACTTGATTTCTAACACCGTGGATTAGTTTGGCCTCTTTGTGTACTTCATATAAATGCCATTTTAGAGAACGTAGTTTTTCGTATCTGGCTTCTTTTACTGAACGTTAGATGTGTAAGATTCCATCATGTTTTGGAGAATAGTTGCAGTTCGTTAATTTTCATTGCTGTCTATTATTCCATTGTATAGATAGGTCATAATTTATTCTACAGTATGGTATTTTTCAGTTTCATGCTATAATGGTGAGTGCTGCTATGGAGGGTTTACTGCGTGTCTCAGTGAACTGGCAAACACGTTTCTTTTGGATGTGCAAGTAGAGGAAGTCCTATTTCATAGGGTGTGCATGGGTTCTTATTTATGAGAATTCTAATTGCTCCACATTCTTAACAAGCTTTGGTGTTTACAAACGTTTTGTGTTTTAGGTTTTCTGGTGGGGTGTCATAGGTGCACATTTTTTGTTGGTGGCATTTTTTGGTGCCACTTTTTTTTATTAGTTGTCTTTTTCTCATAGATTAGAAGGGTTTCTCCAATTGTATGGAATGCAAATCTTTGTCAGTCTTCTCTCAATGTATAACATGTCTTTTTCCTCTGCCAATAATACACATAAATCTGAGTTTAAAATTTTACCCATAAATGGAAAAAACATAATACTTAAATTCAGAAAATATTTTCTCTCTAGGTAACTGATGTATCTGTTGAGCTCTGAAAAGAATTTTCTGAAACAGAACTATTCTTCTATTTTTATCATATTTAAGTTTATAAATATTTTAGCCTTAATATGTTTATTTGTCAAATAGATTATCCAGTTCGGTGGCACGTTTTGGATTTAAAAACAGTGTTATATGCAGAGTTAGAATTTTTGTGTCTTTTTGTTGTTGCTCTCCCTGTTACACTTTTCCTTGCTTTTGTACATACTCCTTTATGTCTTCTCTTTTTAAAACTTTGTTTCCGGCTGATACATTTAAATGAAGAGTGTAATCTGCTGTCCATTTTGGCATTTTATTTGTTGAATACTTTGATTAAAGATTTCCAACTAAATTTGCAAGAAGTATAACCAAAATTGAGAGAAATATCTTTTTTAAAAAAAGTGTTAATGACCATTGTAAGCAATGTTGCTTCATTTCCCAAACAGTGTTACAAAGGTTAAAGTATTCCTAAAATCTAATCGGTGACAGATGGCAAAGAGAAAGTATGACTCTCATGTTCACATACTTCTTAATTCAGTACTGGTTTCATCGCAAATATTTTGTGGTTTGCTTATTGACTATTTTAAAAAGCTGCTATGAAATCCAACAATTGTATACAGCTTCTATTTCCCAACCAATAAGTCCAAGTGAATTTATTTTTCTTACTTTTTTAATTTATTAAGAACATTGTTTTACCATGGTGGGGCACCTAGGTGGCTCAGTCGGTTAAGCGTCTGCCTTTAGCTCAGGTCATGATCCCAGGGTATTGGAATTGGGCCCCAAGTTGGGCTCCTTGCTCAGTGAGGGGTCTGCATCTCCCTCTCCTAATGCTGTTCCCCCTGCTTGTGCTCTCTCTCTCTCAAATAAATAAATAAAATCTTTAAAAAAAACTTTAAAAATTTAAATGAATTGACATAATGCAGAGTATGTTCTTGGACATAAAGAATTAAACTAGAAATCAAAAATAAAGAATTATCTAGAAAACCTCTGAATATTTAGAAATTAAGCATCCATGACATAACACCCCATGGGTCAAAACGGAACTCATTCTAGTGAAATTAGTAGATATTTTGAATTGAACGAAAATGGAAATACAGCATATCAAAATGTATGCGATGCAGCTAAAACAGTGCTGAAAGGACAGTTTATAACTTAAAGCTTATGCAAGAAAAGAATAAAAGTCTCAAAGAAATTAGCTCAGCTTCCAGCTGAATAACATGGAAAAAGAAGAGTAAATTAAAACCAAAGAAAGTAGAATGAAGAGAATAGTAAAGTAGAGCAGATAAATAGATATTCTGTGTTCATGAATTGGGAAAATTAATATTATTATATTATCCATACTACCTTAAGTCATCTATAGATTTAATGCAATCCCTATCAAAATTCCAATGGCATACTTGGCAGAAATAGAAAAAAAGCTGTCTAAAATTTGTGTGGAGCCACAAAAGACCCCCAAAAGCTAAGGCAATTCTAAGGGAGAACAATGCTGAAGACATCATATGGCCTGATTTCAAGCCATATTACAAAGCTATAGTAATCCAACCAGTACTATGTAACCAGTAATCCAACCATACAACTATGGTACTGGCAGAGGAGACACATAGACATAATGGAAGAGAGTCAAGAACTAAGAAATAAACCCTTGCATATATGGTCAATAATATTCGACAATGAAGCCACAAATACTCAATGGGGAAAAGATAGCTCTTTAATAACTAGTCTTGGAAAATTTGGATAACTGTACACAGAAGAATGAAATTAGACCCCTGTCTTACATTGCACACAAAAATTAACTTGAAATGGATTAAGGGCTTAAGAATAAGACTTGAAAGTGTAAAACCATTAGAAGAAAACATAAGGGAAAAGCTCCTTGACATTTGTCTTGGCAACAACTTTCTGGATATGACACTGAAAACATAAACGAGAAAAGCAAAAATTAACAAGTGGGACTACATCAAATTAAAAACCTTTTGCAGTGTGGAAGAAAAAATCAACAAAATGGAAAGGCAACCTACAAACTGAGAAAAAGTATTTGCAAACCCAATAGCTGACAAGAGGTTAATATCCAAAAAATATATAAAGAATTCATACAACTCAACAGTACAAAAACAAATAATCTGATTAAAAATGGACAGAGGAACTGGACATTTTTTTCCCCCAAAGACATAAATAGCCAATAGGTACATGAAAAGGCAATCAGCATCAATCATCATCAGTGAAATGCAAATCAAAACCACAATGAGGTATCACCTCACACCTGTTAGAATGGCTATGATCAAAAAGACAAGAGATGACAAGTGTTCATGGGGTGTGAAGAAAAGGAATCCATTGCACACTGTTGAGAAGAATGTAAATTGGTGCAGCCACTATGAAAAACAGTATGGAGATTCCTCCAAAAAATTAAAAATTGAACTACCGTATAACCCAGCAATCCCACTTCTGTGAATCCAAAGGGATATCTACATCCCCATGTTTATTGCAGCATTGCCTATAGTCAAGATATGGAAACAAGCCATATGTTGGTCAACCAGTGAATTGATAAAGGAGATGTGATATATGTGGATACATGTTTATGTGCACATATATTTTATATAATTTATATTACATACCATATACATATTATTATACTAATATAATATTAGTATAATTTAGCCATGAGATAAAAGGAAATCCTTGCATTTGTGACAACTTGGAAGAAACTTGAGGGCAAATATGCTAACTGAAATGTCAAGAAAGGTAAATACTAGATGATGGTCCCTTGTATATGCAACCTAAAAAAGCTGAACTCAAAGAAAAATAGCAGAGCTGTGGTTCCCAGGGACTGGGAGAGTGATGTAAATGGGGAATATATTGGTCAAAGGGTACAAATTTCTATTTATAAGAAGCTCGGGGGAACTAATGTACAGCATGTTGATGATAGCTAATAAAGCTCTATTATATACTTGAAAGTTGCTAAGAGAAATCTTAACTATTCTCACCACAAAAAATGAAATAATATGTAATCATATGACAGGATGGACGTGTTAGTTAAAGCTATGGTGGTAATCACTTTGGAATAGGTTAAGTATATCCGATCAACAGGTTGTATACCTTAAACATACACAGTATGTCGATTACATCTTAATAAATCTGGAAAAAATGGAAATAGAGCAAAAAGAGAAATAAATAAAACCAAAAGCTGATTTTTCCAACATATATATATATATATATATATGTTTACACCTCAAACCAGACTGATTAGGACAAAAAGAGTGAAGACACAGATTGAAAATGTAAGGAATGAAATAAGCAACATCATTATAGACACTATAGGTATTAAATGAATAATAAAGGAATAATATGTTATTTATGCCCATTGCTATGGTCTGAATATTTGTGTTCACTGCTCCCCAAATTCACATGTTGAAACCTTTACCCCCAAAGGTGATTGTATTAGTAGGGTGCAGCCTTTGGGAGTTGCTTCAGTCATGACGATGTAACACTTATAAATGGATTTCAGAAAGATCTCATGCTCCTTCCACTGTGTGAGGTCACAACAAGAAGTCAGGAGCCTGCAGGCTGGAAGGGAGGCCTCACCCAACCATGGTCACACTCTGATCCCAGACTTCCAGCTTCTATAACTGTGAGATATAGATTTCTGTTATTTATAAGCTCCCCAGTCTGCGATATTCTGGTATAGCAGCCTGAATGAACTAAGACACCCATACATTTGACAACTTAGATGAAATAAGTCAATTCCTTCAAAAAAATACATATATATATACGTAAATATATATATATATATATATATATATACACACACTGCCTAGCTTTCCTGCATGAAGAGGTGATCATCTGAATAGCCTGATGATCTATTAATTAAATTGAACTGGAAATCAAAAATTTCAATAGCAAACATTCCAGTTACATAGAGCTTCACTGGTAAACTGTACCAAACGTTTTAGTATGGATTAATACCAGGTATATGCAAACTCGTCCAGAAAATAGAAGAGACGAAGCTTCTCTACTTGTATTATGATGCCTGTGTCACCATGATACCAAAAACCAAAGACATTACAAGAAAAGAAACTTACCAAGCACAGCTCCTGATGAACATAGGCGCCAAAGTCCTCAACAAGATTATAGTAAATAAAAAAGTATAATTGAAGTAGAGGTTATCCTGAGAATGCAATTAATTCCAAAAGTAATCAGGTCTTAATGTATTATTTTTGCCTGTGAAGAATATTTAGCTTCTAATCCATGAGATCAAGAAAAGTTAGGATAGTTAGAAGAGTAATGAAAGGGTGTCCTACTAGATGTCTAAAAAATATTTTTAAAAGAATAACATTCGGTTTGCTACTTGTACGTTCATAGATTTCTATGGCATAAGAACTTCATCCATTCTTCCAAACTCTCCTACGTCTCAGATTGTTTTCTTTTTTTGGTTTTTTTGCACTTGGTTTATGGTGTTCATAGACAGCTTTTTCCTCCACTTACTTTGTTATGGTTCTTTTTGTTATGGTGGTTAGTAGACAGAAATGTGTCTCTTCCTTAGTCATTCAGCTTCTTCAAACTACTTTTTTTTAAAAGATTTTATTTATTTATTTGACAGAGAGAGATCACAAGTAGGCAGAGAAGCAGGCTCCTCGCTGAGCAGGGAGCCCAATGCAGGGCTCGATCCCAGGACCCTGAGACCATGACCTGAGCCAAAGGCAGAGGCTCAACCCACTGAGCCACCCAGGTGCCCCTTCAAACTACTTTTAAAATAAAATCCACTTTTTTATTGGGGACATTGTTTTCAGGGCCAATTTATTTCCTCTTTTAGATTGGCCTATTTTTCCCCCAAGCCCAATTTGAAGTACTGAGATACACTTGCGATGTAACTGCATTGTGATTTGATTCCAAGTTTGGTTTGTTCTCATTCCTTCGAGGTTTTTTTCTCATTGGCTGAAGCATCACCTTAAGATATTTTTCCCTGAGAAGCAGTACACAGGAAATAACTTTTTCCAATTCTTACACATTCAAACACATTTTAAATTTGTATTCACACTTGACATACTTTTGATAGATGTAGAATTCTAAGTACAAAGTTGTTTTCCCTCAAAGCTTTGAAAACATTACTTCATTGTTTCTTGGCATAGAGTGTTGGTGAACAGAGGCTGAAGCTTTTGACTTCTTTTTATTTTCCTTTGTAGGGAACAATGTTTTGTTTTGCTTCGCTTTTTGTTTGTTTGTTTCTTTGTTTTATTAATCTCTGGCACTTTGGAAGCCCTCTTTTTTTTTTTTGCATAGATGTGGTTTCTTTCATTCATCTGACTTGATATTTGTTGGGTTCTTACAATAGGAAGACTCCTTTGTTCTTAAATTCTGGTAACATTTATTTCTTTAGATTACTGATTATATCCTCCATTCGCATATCTTTCTTTTCTTTTTTCTTAAAAACAGATGTTACCTATTTATTTGAAAGAGTAAAAGAGTGCACATACACAGTGGGGGAAGTGGCAGAGGGTGAGGGACAAGCAGACACTCCGCTGAGTGGGGAGCCTTACAAAGGGGCTCGATCCCAGGACCCTGAGATCGTGACCTGAGCCGAAGGCAGAGGCTTAACCCACTGAGCCACCCAGGCGCCCCAGATGGTCTGTTTCTAATGAGCATATGTGTGTGTGTGTGCGCGCGTGCACGCACACGCAGGTTTTCTCTAAGTGCCCAGTGATTTGACTTGTTATTGTTGCTATGTAGGAAAACTATTTACTTTCATTTATCTATTTTGTATTTAACCCAATTACTAAATTCTCAAAATTTTTACTTTCTTTTCTAATTAATATTCTTATTTCTTCCTTTTTTCTACGTATTGGTTGGAATTTTGAAGAAAACCTTAAATATAAGTTTAAAGATATATCTTATAGAAAGAATATATCATAAAATATTACATATTATTTATTATAGTATGCATATAAAATTTTTCCATTATCTAATTTTATTGATACTAGCGATGGGTTTTGAAATCTTCATAGTTCATGTAGTTAGGATTTTTCTATCTACAGTTTGTTCACAGCTATTCTTTTAACGTTTTTGAATGTAAAAGAATATAGGTTTTGGGGGCACCTGGGGGGCTCAGTGGTTAAGCATCTGCCTTCGACTCAGATCATGATCCCAGCATCCTGGGATTGGCCCCCATGTCAGGTTCCTTGCTCAGCAGGGAGCCTGCTTCTCCCTCTCCCTCTGCCCGCTGCTCCCCCTGTCTGTACTCCCTCTCTTACTATCTCTCTCTGTGTCAGATACATAAATAAAATCTTTAAAAAATGAAATACAGATTTTCCTCAAATTATTTTTAACTATTAATATTTTTCCTTCTTTGCTTATTAAAGTGATACATTATATTAATGTATTTCTTAAGTTGGATAGTCTCACATCCCTGTATAAACTTTACTTAATTTTATGTTATTATCTTAACATGTTGATTTAGATTAATAATGTTTTATTAATATATTTCTGTTCATAAAAAAAGTTTCTAGATTTCCCTGAGTTATCTTCATGATTTCTTATGAAAATTGTATCTGATTTATAAACTTAATTGAGAAGAAAGATACTGCTTTCCATAATAGAGAAAAATTTAGAAGGCATGGACATTATTTGTTTTTATTTTTATCAAACTTAACTCTGGACCCAGAGTTTTGGGGTGAGGTTAATAATGTGTTTAATTTCTTCCTTTTTAATAAATTCATTATCATACCTCTTCTATTTGAGACAAAGCATAGACAATAGCCCATTGTGTATAGATTCTTCAGTGTTGTCCATACAATTGTATTAATCTTTTACATTTTTAATCTCTCCCATATCTGTGCCCCCTTGGTGGTATAGATTTCTTATTTTTAATTTCCTGATATTTGCCTGATTACCTTTACAAGAAATTTGACTATTATTAGAGTTTATGGGGGAAAAAAAACTAGTTCTTACATTTATTTATCTTTTTAATTTTCTCAGTTTTCTAATATATTAATCTCAGAGACTATCTTTGTAATTTATCACCTCTCCCCATTTTTTTAGAGGGGGAGCAAGGAGGGAGTTATCATTTGAAGAGTTAATTTTCATTTTCCTACTTCAATAATTAACGAGTGTGCTTCTAAAAACAGATTTTTCTGGCTTCTTGAAGTTTTCATATGTGTTTATTATTCTAATTGGCATTAATATTTAAGACTGTAGCTGGACAAATTGCTTTGTCTTTTATCCTCGAGCTATTTAGCAGGCTGTTTTATCTTTTTTTTTTTTTTCAATTTCAAAGTAAATACATATTTTGTAAACATTCTATAATGACCATTTTTTTGTTGTTATGGAAGTACTTGAATCTCATTTCTTGTAATATTTCATCTTCTCCTTTGCTATTATGAGGACTATGAGGACGACAGTTCTTACCCAGCTACTATTACGATGTTTAATAGTTAGTCATGTTCCCAGTCCTAAAAATTGTTTCTAACATGATATAATCCAGGAAGTCAGAGATCCAACTTACTCTATTAGTATCTAAATCAAGAAACTCAGGAGGAAATTAAGGCTTTTTTTTTTTAATCAGCTTCTAAATTTGGAGCCTAAGCTCTAAATAAAATGCTGTAAGGTACCATTTGTTTTTTTTTTAAACAAATTAAAAAAAAATTACAAACTTTATTTCCCTCAGTGCAAAAGTACATCATAATTCAAAGAACTTTTAAAAATCACAACATTTGGGGGCATCTGGGTGGCTCAGTGGGTTAAAGACTCTGCCTTCGGTTCAGGTCATGATCTCAGGTCCTGGGATTGAGCACTGCTTCCTTCCGGCTTTCTGCTCAGCAGGGAGCCTGCTTCCCCCTCTCCCTCTGCCTGCCTCTCTGCCTCTGTCGAATAAATAAAAAATAAGAAAATCTTAAAAAAAAAATCACAATATTTGGGTCAGAATTAATAATGTGGTATCATAAGGATAAATTAGTTCTGATAAGAGTTGGGTCGTCTTTAGTCCTTCGAAATCAGCAAATAATCAAAGGGAGGGAAATGGAGCTTAGCAGAGGTTGACAGACAGGAATTTTTTTCAACACATCACAAATACAGGGAAAGTCTACACTGTTTCAAGTTACTCTTGATTGATTTCCCTTTTGACCTTTCAGTGAGAGCAGGCTCCTGTTCACCAGGATGCCCTTGGGACGTGGGGTAGGATGTCCTTGACAGCTGCTCTCAGGAATCCTATGGGTGTGCCTGGAGATATCCAATTTCCTTTGAAACTGTGCAAGAAGCTGCTGTTGCTTTTGATATTGAAAACGCAAGAGCAAAATGGTCCCTATTTCCCGAAGCCTCACAGCCTGGGAGGGTACACTTGGGGGATGCGTCTCAAAACATGGCTTTGGTGGCAGAACGTGACTTAACCTTCGTCCTCACCAGATTATTCACTGAAAAGCTAGACTCCAAAGCCCTCCCTCCGAATTCCAAGAATCCTTGTATTTAGTTCTGAGTGGTCCTAACTGACCTTTCTTCTCACCTTTGGGCATCCATCCTGTTTCCTATTTCCAGCTACTTGGGTTTTGGCCCCTGGTCCCTTTGTGAACATCACTTCTTGACTTACGCATGCGGATCCTCACACCTAGTTAATGTCAGCACTTGCTCTTGTTTCTGTCTCGTGATGATTACAGTTTTCATGAGTGCCACTATTTTTTTTTATGCAACAACAGGGAGCCTATGGAGTTATTCAGATCAC
Source organism: Nasua narica (assembly GCA_028533885.1). Taxonomy (NCBI): domain Eukaryota; kingdom Metazoa; phylum Chordata; class Mammalia; order Carnivora; family Procyonidae; genus Nasua; species Nasua narica. Next base: position 6,845,765 of record CM052797.1, read on the forward strand.
AGAATAAATCTATTTGAAGAGAACCAGGACACCATCGTTTTGTCTCGCAGGCACAAAGTAGGGCTGAGACACTCCTGAGTTCCCACACGGCTTGTCTGTATGAGATGAGGATTGGAGTCTGACTTTCCTAAATGCAGTCCTGTGAGCTTTCTGATCTACCAGACTTTACCTAACTTTGTAAATCCCAGAACACTTTAAGTGGTAGATTCCATTGAGTCAAAGAATATAAAGCCCAATAAAGAGAGCTAAATTAAAATAAGTGCTGATAAACGAGACCCTGCCTGTTAAACCTCCCCCTCTCTTTCTCAGCAGGTCTTGAAGCAAGACTGCAAATACCTAATTTGAATCTCCCCACCTCCGCCGTGGGAAAAATTCAACAACAGAAAGGGCATTTGGGAGTGTCAGAGCCCAGGTAAGGAGGTGGTGGAACATGGGCTTGGGGAGAAATTGCAATTTTAAATAGGGTGTTCAAGGTAAACATCCTTGAGAAGGTGACCGTTGAGTCGTGATTTAAAGCAGGTAGGGGAGAAATCCATGTGGCCACCAGGTGGAAGAGGGTTCCTGGTAGAGGCCACAGCCATTGCAAACTCTGGGGGATGTCCAACAGATAGTAAGATGGTGCATTTGGAAATATGAAAGAAAAACATTTACTCTTCTAGCCACCCGGGTCAAATCAGAGAATCTGGCGATACCTGTAGTGAAAGATACTGCAGCCAAATTATCTTCTGTGTCATCTTCGTTGAGTTACCGACTGCTCCCAGTCCTTTCACTGGACAAAGACTTAACCCATGTTGATTTTCTTAAATGTGTGTGTCTGTGTGTGTGCTTCTGCACAAATTATCTCTCTCCTCACAGGAAGCTCGCTAACGGGCTTGTTCCAGGTGGTATCGCTCATTGCTACCATCTTTAGACCCGGTAACATGCTTAGGTACCTATCAAACTGAGAACATGGAGCGACCCGGATGAAAACATACACATAGATGTCAACATCACACCCAGGCTTCTTGTGTCCAAAGATGCTGTGTCCATAGTAGGGTGAGTTGTCTCAGAGACTGAAAGCTGTGTCATCTCTTTGTCAGGGAGGCGTTGGCGAGAACTGATGTAATCGAGCTATCCAGTACCCGACAAAACATTCGTCCCACTCCAAACTCCCCATGTTCCTCGACTGCCCTGTCCCCTTTCCCACTGGGTATGCTCTGCCCGTAATGCTTTTTCTCCGACTCACCTCTTTCATCACCCAAGTCACCTGGATAGTTCCAGTTCCCGCTCCAAGAACTATTTCATTTATCACCTCTTCGGCATCAGGCTCTCTTCTCTGTGCTCTGTTGGCATTCTGCTCCTGCCTCTTTTGTAGCAAAAGCTAAATATTATAGCACTGTTGTGTAAATGTTCTCAGCTCTGTCTCGTACCAGATTGTGAGCTCCTTGAGGACACATGCTGACAGTTGGTTCATTTCTGCATCCACTGGCTGAACCCAGGATCTGATGAACAGTAGGCCCTTAAATAAATGTATATCTAACAAATGCATGAATGAGTCACACTGGTTCAGTCCTATTAGGAAGGTACATGCTGTGTAAACTAAGAGTTTGGACCTCCTTGGAGAAAATCTCTTTTTTGAAAATCAAAAACTGAAATCTCCTGGTGTCGGTCGTCATGGGGAATACATAAAAAAGTGAATCATCCTCAGGTCACACCCAACATGAACTGGATTTGCATGGAACCATTTTTGGTCATAAAGGTTATAGGTCCTGAAAACGAGAATAATCATTCCCATTGAGGAGATGAGATTTCTGTATCAGAAAATACAGTGCCTTCCCAAAGATGCATTTATTATCTTATGTATTCATTCCACATGTTTGAGCTGCAGGCACTGTGCTAGACTCATGAATACTTCAATAGGAAAAAAAAAAGAACAAGACCTCTGCTTTTATAGAACATACATTCCATCTGTAGTTAACAGAAATAATTCATTGACTTCTTCGTTAAGTAGAGCAGAATAAGGGAGATCAGTAAATGGGAGGAGTTAGGGGACAGGTTTGAGTATTAATAGAACTGTTGACCTAATTGAGAAAGGTGACTTTTTTTTATTTTATTTTTGATTTTTTTTTATTTTTTTAAAGATTTTATTTATTTATTTATTAGGAAAGAGAGAGAGTGAGAGAGAGCAGGTCAGAGTGAGAAGCAGACTCCCCATGGAGCTGGGAGCCCGATGTGGGACTCGATCCCGGGACTCCGGGATCATAACCTGAGCCGAAGGCAGTCACTCAACCAACTGCGCCACCCAGGGGCCCAAGGTGACTTTTTTTTAATATATTTTTTTTAAGATTTTATTTATTTTTATTTGAGATAGAGACAGTGAGAGAGAGCATGAGAGGGGAGAAGGCCAGAGGGAGAAGCAGACTCCCCATGGAGCCGGGAGCCTGATGCGGGACTCAATCCCAGGACTCTGGGATCATGACCTGAGCCAAAGGCAGTCGCTCAACCAACTGAGCCACCCAGGCGCCCCGAGAAAGGTGACTTTTGAACAAGAAGTCTCAGCTCGGCAGGGTCTTCCATGAACTAGAGCCTCCTGTAGCAAGAAGTCCAAATGAGCAACCTAAAAAAGCCCAGCCAACCCAGAAAACACCCCTGGCACCAGTTTATAAGTTCTCCAAGTACCAGTAGGCTTTCAGAAATGGCCTCCATAGAATATTCTAATAGCACAGCCATCTCCAAAATGAATCTGGTCTGTGCATTTTACAGATAGCAAAATGTTTCCATCACCACAGTGCTTTGCAAGTATTTTTAAAGATCAAGGAAATTGGCCAATTTGGAGATGTTTAAAATGAAACATTTTCACCTCACCTCGCATATTACTCACCTCTTAATACAATTTGTGAAGCCCTCATAAGGGGTACCGTTGTGCCCTCACCAGGCCCACCCGGCATAGGATAAGGACGCTGAAGAAATGCTGTGGGGGAAAAGACCCAGTGCTGGTGGATTTGTGAAAAATTCTCTAGAGGCCGCTGTACTTCAGGCAGGTAGACGTTCCTTTACCTCGTGAGCGCCTATCAGATTCTGCCACTTGTCGAAAATTGTCTTCAGCAGAGCTATCTTTATTATTACTATTATTTCATTCTTGCCCGGAACTGCCATTTCAAAGTGTGTTCCTTTCTGGATTGAAAAACAAAATAATGAGATCGTATGTGTATTTCCTGGGAAGCCCCGTGCATTTACATTCAGTTGCTGTGGAGGCTCCCCAGGTCCTGTAATTTGCGCACTGCTGCTAGACCCCCACATACAACCCCAGCAGGGGAGCAGTGCTCTCCAGTGCCTTCCCAGGATGCCTACCTTGTGCTTATGTCAGCGCAGGGGTCCTCGTGCCTACCGCGCCACATCCCTATCGTCAGATTTACGTGCGAGACATTTGATACAGAGAAATCCAGGTCCTTGCCCCTTGTGCTAAATCTGCGATTCAGCGGTGCGTGGGCCAAGCACGGTAGCGCCCTCTGCTGGGTGAAGTCCATCAGGCCCCTGACCTGTCAGAACGTTTCTTTCTTTCGAGCTAGGTTAATAACACTGACTTACATTTATATAACACTGTCTATCAGATGAAGAGTCTCTTTGTCCCAGACCAAACCAGATTGGTGATAAAAAGTGACTTCGTTATAAAATACTATTTCTAGGGGCGCTTGGGTGGCTCAGTGGGTTAAAGCCTCTGCCTTCGGCTCAGGTCATGATCTCAGGGTCCTGGAATCGAGCCCCGTATTGGGCTCTCTGCTCAGCAGGGAGCCTGCCTCCCCCTTGCTCTCTACCTGACTCTCTGCCTCCTTGTGATCTCTCTGTCAAATAAATAGAATCTTTAAAAAAAATAAGATTTTTTTTAAAAATTAAAATACTATTTCTAGTTTTTTACTTCATCCACTCTGAGCCTTCAAACCTCCAGCCCACCTACCTCTGAGAATCTGCAAGAAAATCTTATAGATGTTTGCTTGTTTTTGCCTACCAGCTGCTATCCTCTATGCTTTTCTTCTCTCTGTCCCTTCCTGTGATGATTTATGTTGGCTGCTTAAGTCATCAGAGTACCCAAAACAAACAAGGATGATTTCTGTTCTGGTTACCTCTTGCTTCCTAACAAATGCACTAATACTTAGCAGCTTAAAACCGTTATTTTATTTGCCCATGATTATAATTTGCAGGCTGGGCTCATCCGGTCTCACCAGTGCTCACTCTGTGATTGCATTCGGTTGGAAGGTCAGTTGGGAGCTGGGCTCAGCTGGGAAGCTGGCATGGCTGGCCATCTTTGTTTCGTGGCCCCAGAGCTTCTCCCATTCTACGTGGACTCTCCGCTTTGTCTTTCCACGAGCTCAGCAATAGCTCAATGGATGCTCTCGCACGGAGACTCAAAGTTATGAAGAGCACAAAAGCAGTAGCCTCCAACCCTTTATAAAGCTTAGGCCTGGGACTGGTATGGCATCACTTCCAACACATTCTGCTTTGCTAAAGCAACTCACGGGCTGAGCCTGATCCCAGAGCAAGGTCAGGACGCGAGGTGTACGAGGTGCTGGTCTTACCCTTCGTAGCGTCTTCCATTCTCTCTTTTAAAGATGGCATAGCCTATGTTCGTAGTCAGACCATTCCCTGTATGTAGACGGCCAAGTGCCCTAAAGCCCGTCATCATTTAGAACTATCCCTGGCCCTTTTAGTCCCAGCTGGCAGAATTTCCATCAGTTGAATTATACGAAAAACTCCACAGCTTTCCTCTGAATTGTGACAGTCTACTTCATCAGACAAAAGTCGCACCCTCACAAAACCTCAAGACAAGCTGTGTTCTCCTTTGGGCGGCTGTGCTACCATGTTCTTAATAGTCTCAGAAGTCCTTCTGTCTAGTTTAGTCTACGAGGCGCCATATTAAATCTTCTGAAGTCTTAACAAAGGATTTACCCCTGCGTTCTTGATTCGATCTGACCCGGAGTTGTTCTTTTACTGCAGGAGCCCTGGATTTGATCCAAGCTCTGAGACAGTTTCTGACTTCGAGAATCTCTGACCGGAGACGCTGGGAGTGATCTATTTTCCCAACTAGTAAGTTCAGAATTGATTTTATTTTTAGATTCTACTCAAAAAAAGGGGGGTCAGTTTATTCTTTGGTTCATCTGCCTCTGTTCGTCTGTTATCAAACACAGCTAGAAGGAGGCTGTTGGTACTTCTAACACTCAGCCTGGAAATCTCTGCTAGATGCACAGATTCATTGACTAAATTTTCTGTCTTCCAGGTGACCAAAGGTGACAGGGTTGCCAAATGTTTTGTCACCATTATGACATGAATTACTTTTCCTCCAACCTCTAGAGGTAATTTTTCTAGTTCCTTCCAAGCCTCTGATGATGGGCTTCTTTTACCTTTGGGGACCTATTTGCCATTCAGTCCCCAAATCGTACATATTAGATATATATATATTTTTTTTTTATGGTGGCACACCATTTTAAGGTACTGATTTCCGTTTGGGGTATTTCTTATGACAGCCTAACAAAGAGCTCCAAGACATGGTGACTTAAAACAGCACCATTTTACTTTTCCTTAATTCTGTGGGTCCGGATGCACAAGAGTCAGCTGGTCATTTCCGCCGTTCCATGTGGGCCCACTGGCGCCTTCTGTCCTTCCTGTGGTTCCTCCGTCTGTGGATAGACTGAGCTTTCTCAGAGCATCGTAGTTTCAGAATAATCATACGTCTTACCTAATAGCTGTTTTCCAAGAGGGGACAGTCCCAAAGTAGAGATAAAAGCTGTATGACCCTCGAGGCTCAATCATGGAAATTGACCCAACTCATTTCTGCTGCACTCCATTAACGAAGCCAGCCATCGCTCCAGTTCAGATTCACAGGGAGAGGATGACCCAAGAGCAATCGATGTGATAGATTATAAACAGATCGCCGCAGTCTCCTTATAGAATCTTCCTTCTTCTGTCTAATAAGGAGAAGCTGGCCTATTTTCTGTCTGATCAGTCGGCCAGCTCTACTCTGACTTTCCACATGCTCCAACATGTTCTAGCGAGTGCCTTGATTAGGAAGCAAAGCCTTCTCCTCCCTTGGGTAAGTGTCTGCCACATGGGCTACAAAATATACATCGTACCTTAAAGATTCTATAGAGTACTGAATCAGTACTCTGGTTTTCTTAATTGCAGCTCAGGGTTTTGTTGTTGTGGTTTGGTTTGGTTTTTTTTAATCTCCTATCTCCAGGTCTTACCAGTCCACGAGAGCTGGGCTTAGTTTGATTTGAGCAAAAGAAAATGTTATTTTAAAAATCTCCATAGGTCCGATTTTCCATATATCTTTTTTTTTAGTGTTTTTTTTCTTCCCCCCCCAAAGATCTTTTAATCAACTTGATTTAAGTATATTTTACGTACAGTAGAAGTGTGTGTGTGCAGTTTGGTGAGGTGCAGCAAACGTTCACGTGGAATTGACCGCCAATACAATGAAGATAAAGAACATTTCCAGCACTTTTTTTTACAAAATGTTTCCTCCCAGCTCTCTGCCAGTCCTTGCGACCTCCAGCAATTCCAAGCGCCAGGTAACTACTGATCTTTCATGCCCTTTATGGATTAGTGTTCCTGTAACAGAATTTCATATAAATGATATTATACAGGGTGTACTTTACGGTGCCTGGATTATTCAACAGCTGAAGCATTTGAGATTTTTTCAAATATTGATAGTTAATTTCTTTATATTGTCCAGTAGCATTCCATTGTATAAACATACCACATCTTGTTTATCTGTGCACCTGCTGGCGCACATTTAAATGGTTTCCTTTAAAAAAAAAAAAAATGTTTCTATTGCAAAGAAAGTTGCTGTGAATATTCATGTGTGAATCTCTTTATAATCATGCTTTCGTTTCTCTTGGGTAAGTACCAAGAAGTTAAAGGGAGTGGGAGCAATGGTAGAAGGCCGGAGAACCAGGAGTGCTAATGTCTAAGGGAAGGAAACGATGGATGTCCCAGCTCAAGCAAAGACAGCAAATTTGCCCTTCCTTCTGGATCGTGCCCATCAGCACTAGTACAGACCGTCTTCTTTATTCATTCTGTAATTTCAAATGCTAATCTCTTCTGAGAACATCCTCTTAGACCCAGAAATAATCTTTCACCAACTCTCTGGGTATCCCTCGGCCCAAATTGATACATAAAAGTTAACCATCCAAAATACCCCTAGTGAGTTTTTCATTTCAGTTTTAAAATCTTCAGCTCTAGGATTTCTGTTTGGTTTCTTTTTATAATTCCTATCCCTTTATTGATATTTTCCATTTGTGTATGCGTGATCCTTCTGGTTTCTTGACCTCTTTGTCCATGATTTCCTTTAGCAATTTGATCTAAAATCTTCCTGTAGCAAGTCAAATGTCTATGCTTTCTCAGGGATATTTTCTATAAAATTCTTGTGTGAAGAGACACATGTTCTTGTTTCTCTGCATGCTGTATACTTTTTTGAGTTCAAAAGTGAACATTTTCAATATTATAACGTGGTAGCTCTGGCCAGGAGATTCGTTCCTCTGCCTCCGGTTCATTTTCATTGCTTGCTGTAGACTCTAGCTGTTTTTCTAGTGACTTTGCTGACTCATTTTATAAAGTATATTTTCTTGTATGGTCTCTGAAGTCTCTGTTAAAGGAGCAGCTGACATTCAGCCAGTTTTTTTACAGCGATCTCCTTGAATGCCAAGCCCTTGCCCCCCACAAAAAAGGGGAAAGAATGGGAAAACAAAGAAGAAACAGGGATGATAACGATGATGATGGTAACGATAACACCGATAACAAATTTATTCTTGTCTTTGCCTTCAGCTATGTGCTGGGGCCCTCCTCCAACACCTGGCCAGGCCATTTACAGCCCTGCCTTAGCTTTCACGTCTTGTTTGCTCTGAACTTTGAGATCGGCCAGAGGTGAGAGCTGACGGTTCTCTGAAATCTTTCTTGAGCCTGGGTGCCGCCCTGTCAATATCCCTGGCTCTCTCAATTCCCCTGTAAACATGTGTGCTTTTTGGTGACCTAATTTGTGAAAGAATCTTCTTCCCGGCTTTTGTTCCCAGAGTCCCTGTTGCCCTATTGTATGACTCAACCATCATCTTTTGACGCGAGGGACTGTAGTGTGTTTATTTGCTTTATGATGTTTTTGAGGAATGCCCGGTGCTTTTCCACCCCCCAGTGAGTTCCTAGAGAGGAGAAACAAAGGCTAATGACTTGTGTCAGCCCTTTACGCAGCCCCAAGGCAGATGAGACCAGACAAATGCAATCCTTTGCGAACAAGGTCTGTTCTGCTACCTCCGGAATCAGGGACTGGGGCCCCACACTGGGAAGATGAGCTACTGTCTTTAAAACTACCACCAAGCTGTGGCACGCGTAAAGCAAGGGGAAGTAAATACGCAATATAGTTTCCTACCACTTAGTTGCTCCAAATGTTGTTTAACTTTTTTTTTTTTCCGGATGTCTGACAAAGTTGATTCTGACAATTCTGCTTGAATTTTCTGTTTCTGTTGGGAAAATGGGCTGTTGGAGTTGCCTACTTCCCCGTGTTTGCTGACATCATCTCTATTTTTACGTGTTTGTTTGTTTCTTTTTTGCTACAATGACACTGGTAGGCACCAAGAACGAAACAGACAAAATAGGGGAGGAACTCTTTGTGCAGTTCTGTTCTACCCATAGAATTGACTTTGAAATAGACGTCATGGACTTCCCCAAACTCAGTTGCCAAAGTCAGGTGGAGGTGTCTCGAGTATCTCTGGCTCGGGCGGGAGATCTCCAACCTAAGTTAAATAATTCCACATTTTCACAATCAGTGTGTCGATCTTAACAACAAAAAAGGAGACTCAACAATAATTTTGCCCCTGAAATGTGGCAATGTGTCCAATTAATCTTTTTGCCTATTTTCTCAAATAATTAACTTTGGCAGCATGTGTTCATTATTTATTCATTCCACAAATATATAATAAGCTCCTAATACATATAATGCAAGGCCCAAGTATATATCCATTTATACTCATTGCTATAGATCAATGAAAAAGAAATTCCTGACCTCATGAAGGTGAGGGTCAGAGTTTTTCTGGTGAAAGGATACCCAAGTAAATAGTAAACAAACAGTAAGTGCATGTATTATGTGGTATATTAGTTAAAAAAAAAAGAGTAGGCTAAGGGGATTTGGGTAGCACTTCCAATGAGAAAGGCTGATAATTTTAAGAAAATGGTCAGGGTCAGCCTAATTGAGAAGGTGACATTTGAGGAATGTGTTAAAGAGGGTGAGGGAAGAAGTAAGACCTGCTCAGGAAGAGGGCTTAGTGCAAATGACCCAATGGAGAAGCGTACATGGCATATTTGAGCCACGATGGAGGGACCAGTGTGGAATGAGTAAAGACAATAGTAACAGGAAATGGGTCAGAGAGGTTCTTAAAGGTCAGCTCCTGTGGGGCGTTGTGGACCATTTTAAGGATTTTGGCTCTTACTCTGAGAGTTATAGGAAACCACCTGAATATTTTTAGGAAGGAAATGACATGATCTGATGTCGATTTTAAAATGATCCTTCCAGCATCTGTGTTGACAACAACAGTAACAGGTATAAAGGTATTTTCTTTGTCTCTTTCCAGCTGGGTTAACCCTGTTTCTTTGTCCTGCTGTACCTCTCTGGGGTTTCCAAGAAGACTTATACACAATGATATGACATGCATAGATTTTGTAACCATGTCCTCTAAAGCTTACTAATGAGATCTATTGGCCTGGGTCTCAAGACAGTGAACGTCAACATCATTTCATGGTCCATTGCTTCCCAGTCCAGTATGGACAAGATGCAATGCCCTTTGCCTTGAGTCTTTGCGATTCATAGTGCCTGTGCACTTGGGTACCACTTTGCATTACTAGTTAAGATTACTTAGGTTGCAAGCAACTTAGTAAAAATAAAGAACTTTTTTTAAAGGTTCTAGTCATATTTCAACAAACCACAGGGGGAAAAAAGAAGCCACACCTCAGGAGGTGCTAGAGTTAAGATTTGGCTAGCCACTGGGAAGCAGGTTATGCTCAGGAAAGTGAAGAGTTGGGCCAGTTTGGGTGAGATTATCAGGATATAATCAATGAAGTCCAGTTGGACAGTCATGTTGTCCAAAGGTAGCCAGAGGAGGCCCCCTTGTGGAAGGAGGGTATTTTTTTTTCTTTTTAAAGATCATTCAAGAATTGCGCCGGTTCCCTTATAATATAGATTATATTATGTAGAGTATATTGTAGAACAACTTATTTCCAGTTTAACATATTTTTTTCTGATTGTACCTCAGTAAAATCCTAATAGATTAGTTCAAGAAACCCACTAGCCCCTAGTTATACATGGCTATCTAACACTTTAAGTGAAACTGGTCCAACATAAGATGTACAATAAGTCCAAAATATATATTTGATTTTGAAGGCCAATTGCAAAAACATAACGTAAACCATTTCATTAATATTTATCAACTACATGTTGATATATTGCATAAAATAAAATATATTGTTAAAATTTATTTTTATTTTCTTCACTGAGACTACTTGAAAATTTTAGATTACATATTTAGCTCACTCTATATTTCTTTAAATTTTTTTCTCAGTCTGTTTTCTTAAGTTATAACTGGCATGTGACATTAGTTTTACGTGTTCAGCGTAACAATTTGATATTTATATATATTGAGAAATGATCACAATTAAGTCTAGTTAACATCAGTCACCATGTATAGTTAAAATTTGTCTTTTTCTTGTGATGTGATGAGAACTTATGAAGATCTACTCTCTTAGAAACTTTATCTTAAGATTTTATTTATTTGAGAGCGAGAGCAAGCACACATGAGCAGGGGGAGGGGGAGAGGGAGAAGTCAACGCCCCAATGAGCAGGAAACCTGATGTAAGCTTGATCCCAGGACCCTGAGATAATGACCTGAGCTGAAGAAAGAAGCCTAACCGATTGAGCCCCCCAGGTACCCCTCTTGGAAATTTTCTAATGTGCAATACATTGTTATTTACTAAGTCACCACGCTATACATTACTTCCTGTGACTTATTTACATTATAACTGGAAGCTTGTACCTTTTGATTCCTTTCATCCATTCCATCCACCTCCTAACCCCTGCCCCTGGCAACCACCAGTCTGTTCTCTGTATCTATTCTATCTTATTCTCTTTTTTTTTTTTAGATTCCACCTATAAATGAAGTCGCATAGCATTTGCCTTTCTCTGTCTGACTTATCTTACTTAGCATAATGTCTTCAAGATCCCTCCATGTTGTCACAAATGGCAAGATTTCCTTTTTTATGGCTGAATAATATTCCTCTGTGTGTGTGGTGTGTGTACATGCCACATTTTCTTTATCCATTCATCTATCAACAGATACTTTGGTTGTTTCCATATTTTGGCTATTGTAAATAATGCTGCAATCAACACAGAGGCCCACATATCTTTCTGAATTAGTGGTTTTGTTTTCTATGAGTAAAAACCTAAAAGTGGGATTGCTGGATCTTAATAATATAATTAATTGTATATTTAATTTTTTGAGGAATCTGCATCTCATTTTCCATAGTGGCTGCACCAATTTACATTCCCACCAACAGTACACAAGGGGTCCATTTTCTTCACGTGCTTGCCAATGCTTGTTATTGCTTGTCTTTTTGTTATAGCCGTTCTAATGTGTGTGAGGCAATTTCTCATTGTGGTGATGATCTGCATTTCCTGCGTAATTAGTGATGTTGACCCCTTTGTCACGTATGTGTTGGCCATCGTAGCTCTCATTCTATTTCTACGGGACATCACTGAACTGGATTCATAGTACATTTTGACACTGAATGAACAGCATACAAAACTTGTGCCAGTATTTCTGGAAGTAGACACAGCATAGCAAACACTGTCAGAGCACCTCTGAGCTCCTCTTGGATTCCCTTTATCATATTTGTGCATTTATCTCCACCTTCTATGCTCTTAGCTTCTAATGGCCACTACCTCTTTCTGTAAATTCCTGTTGACTACCAAAGCCCCTTCACTCTGCATGTCCAGGAGCGTCCATGCCTCTTGGGAAGTTTATAGCCAAGTGGTTGACTGTTCCATCTAAGTTCCATCTGGGTTTTTCTAAGAAAACCCAGCCTCTGTGCCTTGAGTTTTGATGAACTGTAAGGTGTGAACTATATTCCATAGCATCCCACAGGATCAGCCTGAAATCATACCTTTTACTTATTTCTTCCCATTCCCTGTCCTTCCTCCCCAATGTTTTATCAATCAGTTTACCTTGGGGGCACTACTTAAAAAATCACCAGCATGTGAATCCTCATCTCAGACTCAGCTCTGTTGGGCTGGGACAGTGATTTCTTTAAGTGGCAGTTGGGCCGATTTGAGTAATAAGGCTATGATTCCTGATAAGCCACGTTCTCTCCTCTGCTTTTGATAATATTTTGCTTAGAGTCCACAGAAGGCACAGAAATCTACAACTGCTGGGTCTTAATCTATATTTCTGTTTTTAAATGAGAGATGAGTGAGTAGTCTGAAGGATGATGTTGAATTATGAGAAGTCTTTTGTGTTCGGCTACTGGGAAAAGTAACTTTCTCCCAGAGAAGACCAACTTGATCTGAAAAATCAGCTTCTGACTTAGAGAAAAGTGTTTTTGGGCTGTTCTTTTTCAAATGTTATGTGTACACATGTGCAGGGTATGCATGTCATGTGATGGGACGTCTCTGGCTAATTATAAGTGTCACCAGGACCTGCCAGGACTGTTTGTCAGATGAAATATGGATGAATTACCAGCTTCCACGTTGGCCAAACAAAGCAAAGGTACAAAACAACAATAGCAGATGAAATCAGAATGATGTAACAAAAATGTGCTGAAGTCAGTGCAATAAAAGTCGAAGATACTGAAAAGAATAGAACTTTAGTTAAGAAACCGAGGGGGGGAAAAACACAAGAAATAAGGGGCACCTGGGTGGCTCAGTCCGTTGAGTGTCAGACTATTGGTTTTGGCTCAGATCATGATCTCATGGGTCCTAAGACTGAAACCTGAATCAGGCTCAGTGGGGAATCTGCTTAAGATATTCTCTATCTGCCCTTCCCCCCACTCGCTCACACACTCTCAAATAAGTAAATCTTTTATTTATGTTTTATTTATTTTTTAAAGATTTTATTTATTTATTTGACAGAGAGAGACAGAGAGGGAACACAAGCTGGGGGAGTGGGAAAGGGAGAAGCAGGCTTCCTGCCGAGCAGGGATTTGGATGCCGGGCTCTATCCCAGGACCCTGGGATCATGACCCGAGCCAAAGGCAAATGCTTAATGACTGAGCCACCCACATGCCCATAAATAAATAAATCTTAAAAAAAAATACACTAAATAAAAATCCCTTTATTTGCCCATGTTAAAAACATAATGTGGTTGGAAATAAAGATAGAAGTTTTTATTTGCAGGTAAGTAAGTCTGTTTTGCTGTCTTAGTACAAGAGGTGAGTAATGTATTCCTGTCTGGTGTAAATGTATATTTTTCTGTAAAAAAGAAATCCTATTAATACATCTCCTTTTTCCAGTCTTCTCACTGACTAATCCTCTACTTTGCAATTATGGTTACATCAGAGGATCACAGATGTTGGTTAAAAATTATACTGAGAGGCTCATGAGGCAACTTATCAGGAAATGTTTGGAAAGTTTCTTCCTTTAATACACAGAGCTGACACATAAAAATATAAGAGAAAGTTGAATTTTCTCTGGCTTACAGAAAGCCCAAGGTGTTGTAGTGGGATTCAAAGAAGTAGGCAAATGTTGGCTTGAAAATGAAAAAAATCCTTTTTTTTTTAATGGCAAATATTTGCCATCAGTTGAAAGCAAATCAATGTCACTCTTCTTGGAAGTAGTGTTGGTTGCACTGAAAGACAAGACCCTGTGACTCCATCCTCCCCGACCCTCATATGGGCAGTAGTACCTCATAGGGAAGGAAGGTTTCTAACTAGCGGCGATGTGTTTATACGAGGCTGTGGGGCAGAGCTGGTGGCAGGTAGACGGAAGGACTGAGTACACTGGTAGCTGGAAAAACACATACCTAGTGAAGTTGGTGGGAGGATTTTCCAAGGGAGAAAAATATATGTTTTTTTCATGGGAAGGTAGGAAATTGGTCAATTTACCGAATACAGTTACGAATGCCATTACACAAGTGATTTAAAATAAGGGAAAAAAATAAGATGCTCAAAGCGGTTTCATTCATATTCACAGACCACCAGGAATAATTTTGCTGAGTGTACCTACAGCAGCACTCCCTCTGTTCTTTTCTTGGGTGTTGACCATAATGCAAGCTGACTTGGATTTTTTCAAGATTATATATATGTATATACACACACACACTAATTAGTTTAGAGAGTGCACATAATCGGGGAGGGCAGAGGAGAGGGAGAGAATCTTACGCAGAATCCCCAGTGAGCGCAGAGCCTGATGCTGGGTTCAATCTCATGACCATTAGATCAAGAGTCTTGAACCAAAATCAAGAGTCAGAGGGTTAACAGACTGAGCCAACCAGGCACCCCAGACTCTGATTATTCTTATGTGCTTAATATCAGTGGCCTTGTTAGTAATGTAATCTCTATCCACACACAGACTTAAATACAGTGAAGGATAAGGAAGAACATTTACTTTTACTACTAACACTTAGTAAGAAACACTTCTCTGGGGGTGCTTGGGTGGCTCAGTTGAGTCAGTTAAGCATCTGCCTTCGACTCAGGTCGTGATCTCAGAGCCCCATGTCTGGCTCTCTGCTCAGTGGGAAGCCTGCTTCTTCCTCTCCCTCTGTCTACCACTCCCCCTGTTTGTGCTCTGTCAAAAACATAAAATCTTAAAAAGAAATACTTCTCTGTTCAAGTTGCCTCAGTGGAAATAAATATCCAGGAATTTGGTTCTTCAAACCACTGAGTGTTTGGTATAGTCTTAAGGATAGAATCAGCTCTTCTTTCTCATTTTTATCTACTCAGCTGGTTGACCTTGTGTCCATCTTAAGATTTCTAAATCCTGGTTATTGTGTTAAAAATGGTAGAGAGAAGGCACCTGGGTGGCTCAGTGGGTTAAAGCCTCTGCCTTCAGCTCAGGTCTTGATCTCAGGGTTCTGGGATCGAGCTCCACGTCGGGCTCTTCTGTTCGGTAGGGAGCCTGCTTCCCCCCCACCCTCTGCCAAATAAATAAATAAAAATGGTAGAGATAGGCAGTAGATGCATAAAGGTAATATTGGCAATATTAACATCAACTAAAGCTATAAATGAGCTGTTCAATATAAGCAGATAGTTCATAGACCTAGAGTTTAGTGCATTTTAAGTACCTAAACTTTCAATTTTCATAATTTATGTAGACATGTTTTGAAAATGCAGATATCTTTTCCATGTACACTTAGGCCAAAGGATGCAGTGGAATTTCACTTTTACTTCCTGATTCAGAATTAGCTCCCTGTATCTTAATTAATGTGCTATCTATCCAAAAGCCAGTGAAGGTAGAGGGATGTAAGCCACTAGACTAACATGCCCAGAGCCCCTGCGCATTTTCGTTTTATGAATTCTTTGTCTGTCTGTCTGTCTTGCTTCCACCTCTCTCCATTTATTAGCTAATGCAGGTTAGGAAACCAGATCATTGAAGGCAAAGATTATATTTTAGAGACAGAAAGACATTAAAATATATATAAAGACATTAAAATTAAAATTCCCTGCTGATTACCTTTTTGACACTGGAAAATAAATTAAACTCTCTAAAATTTCAGTTTCTTCATTAAAAGGTGGGCATAATAATTACACTCACCTTACAGGGTTGGTGGAAAGATGAAATAAGGTGTTGCGTGTAAGTACTCCCCAAGAGGCAATGCCTTTACTATTTTCATCATTGTTGCCATTTTATCACTGTTGGAGTTGTTGTGACGCTCCCGTGAAGAGGACAGAAGGACAGTGCAAAGAGCAAAGCAGTAGCGCCTCAGAGTCATGCGTGAATCTGGGACTTCTCTCCCGGCTACTCAGATTCACCTTCGTTTCGGTCCATGTTTCACTTAGGAGATGCTCCTAGAAAGTAATGTCTGGATAAAGGAGTTGTCTCTGTACTGTGTAAAGGATATTAGGCCCTGACGTGGTGACAACCACTTGTGGTTCTTTGAACCAAGAAGAGAAACACTGTCTCTAAGATAACACAGCCCTAGAAAAAGATCATTTTAAGGCATAAGTCGAAAATGGCCTAAATCAAGTGCCTTTACAATCATTTCCTTTATTTAGTTACTACAGCTTCCTGAGTGTTGGTCTGCCCTCCCATTGCTCTGACGTCTGGGAACGATGACCCAGGTAAGTGGAATCTCTTTTTATGAAGTTTGTATGTGCTTCTATTTTCTTATCCAGGGAGGCATAGTAGCTGAGGGGCACAGAGACAAAGAAGCAATAGTTCTTTAAGACAGATATTATATCTTATGGATTTAAATATATTCTCACTGACAGAGGAGGAGCTTGACACGTGGCAAGAACTTAACTACTTGCTCGTCTGAAGAGAGTCTCACAATCCCCGTGAAGAAATGGCATGCTCATCGTGCTGGAAGTCACGTAACTTCTGGTTTCTGTCACGAGTTTGAAAGAATGAGTGACCTCATAAAGACATGAAATTCTTTGAAATTTTCCTCCTCTATGAATTATAGATAACTATGCCTGAATTTAGGTTAGAAACAAAAATGATATCTCCACTCTTCCACCAGAATATTAGACTATACAGGCTTGGGTTTTTGTGTTTTGTTTACGGCTTTATCCCCAGTGCCTAGAATAGTACCTAACACCTAGAAAATGTTCTGTAAATACAGGCTCAGTGATTGGATGGCTTTAACAAAATAAGTTGGTTAGGCAAATTCCAAATATTTACATTATTGATAGTATCACTATAATTAAAAGTATTCACTTTACATGTGCAATTACTCTTTAAAGGATCTCTATGAAATTGAACACTGGGATATAATTAATTCAATTCAGTTATGCAATACCCACAGTTGCGTGCATATGGGCCATGTCCTCTGAAAGGCCACGTGGATATGAAAGTGGACAAGAAAGCTAGTCTCCACCTGTATGAGAGCTATATTATAATGAAGCTTATAGTATTTCTATTTTTCCAATAGAGAGAAGTTCTCATAAATAAAATTCCACAATGAACAGTGAACATTTCCACAGTGAACATTTTTGAGGTAAATCAAGAGGTAAATAAAAGTCATCATCAAAAGAGAGGACATTAGAGGAGAAGGCGGCTGGCTTTTCTAATGTATTCATTTTATAGATAAGGCAACCAAGACCATAGAGATAAGGATTTTTTTGAGCTCCCCTTTGTTGGGACCGTCTTTCCTTCTCTTCTCAGCCTGGCAAGCCCCATATCAAATGTCCCTTTGAGAAACCACTTGTAACTCCTCCAGGTTGAGTTTATTGTTTAACCTGCACTGAATTCTTGCCTCTACTACAATAATCAGAAGAATCATCTGAGATTTTCCAGACCATAAGAATTACCTAGGGCTCCCTTTTGGGACACGTGGATCAGAAGTTCTGAGTCTCCATATGCATCACCTGGAATGTGTTTGGTTTTTTTTTTTTTAATATATATTTATTTGACAGAGAGAGAGGGGGAAGCAGGCTCCCCGCTGAGCAGAGAGCCCGATGCGGGGCTCGATCCCAGGACCCTGGGATCATGTCCTGAGCCGAAGGCAGAGGCTTTAACCCACTGAGCCACCCAGGCACCCCTAAGATTTATTTACTTATTTGAGAGAGAGAGCGTGAGGGGGAGGGGCAGATGGCGAGGGAATATCTCAAGCAGACTCCCCGCTGAGCATGGAGCCTGATCTCACGATGCCCAGATCACAACCTGAGCAGAAATCAAGACTCGGATGTTCCACCAACTGAACCACCCAGGTACCTCTAGCGTCTCTGTCTTATATAAGAAGAATCTGAGGGGACTGTTGTGACAGGAAAGCATTAAATTAAACCAGTATTCAGTTACAGTGTTGCTGGCTGCCAGTAAGTGTACATTTAGTTTGGACTGGTTTAAGCAATAAAGTCATTTATTACCTCATATACCATGAAGTCCAAATGCAGAGCAGGACTTAACCAGTTGCTTAATGATGTTTTCCAGGGCAGAATTTTTTTTTTTCTTCTTCTCTGTCTCTCTCTGCTATTTCACTTATGGGTATTAAGTGGTCTTTTAAGACCAACCAAACATTGGGAAAAGGTTTCCCCTCCACGACCAGAAATCTCTAGAAAGTCACTGCTAGTATTTCAATACCCCAAACTGCCTTAGACCCACACCCATCCCTGAATCCATCGATAATAATGGGGTGGTGAGAATAAGATTGACGTAACTGACTAGGAATAATCAGTGGTGGGAATCAGCCATAAAATATTCTAGGAAGCTGTAATGAGGTGTATTTGCACACATCGGGCCTCCTCTCCTAGACTGTTTCTAACCAAGGTCAAGAATCATGTATATATGTTTGTATACATATAACACTTCCCACAGAAGGTGCTCAGAGTTTGCTGAGTGGATGTTGTAGGAATCCCTTCCCTGCCGGGGGAAGAGCTGCTGAACCCGTGTGTGTTGATTCTCACATCACTGCTCTTACCTCCATGCTGTGACAGAGGGAAGTTCCTGGAAGCAGCCCGTGATGCAAAGGAAGTAGGAAGGTGGAAATGGTATTCAGGACAGGCCTCCTCCTTCAGCTATTTCCCCACTGAGCCTGGAAATACAAGTGATAAAAATAACATCTCTGCCTAAAATGTCCAGGAGTCTGAAAGCATTGAAAATATCAGGGTACTTTGCTTTACCTCTTCCTTCCTCTGATTCTGCCTTTGTAATGAACTTTATAATCACCTATCCGTTAATCCGAACACTTCTTAGGAGGTAATCATAGTAACTCGCCTAGATCTAATGTTGTAGGGAAACATTTTATGGCCCTAAGATACATTTTCATCCAAGTTATTAAAGTCCAATTACATCATGTTTTCTTCCAAGGAATGCCAAGTACCAGAGGGACAATACTGCAGTCACTCTCCCTCGTCTCTTGGAAATAATTTACACAGATATAGCCTTGATATTGCAGATAAAGCCCTCTGCTCTGCCTCCCCAAAGAGATGGAAAAATGTACTTGCTTGCCTAAGATCACACAATAGAGCCAGACAGGGGAAATGGGGATGAAAATACAAATTCTTTCTTTTCCATTAGCTAATACACGTAGCCTTCCTTTATGAAATCATCGGATCTGTATATTGTGCTTTTGATGAACAAGAAACTACCATGTCAAGCGGTCAGGTGAATTTCACATAAAAGGAATACAACTTACAGTTTTCTAAGCATAATTTCTGGGTTCTATCATGACTCATAAGTGCCAGTCTTCAACCAAGCAGACTGTTAGAAACCATACATGACAGAACTGATAATTACAGTATTTATTATTTATTAGTATCTATTATACTTTGGGTAGATTAAAGGCATTTTTATAGGACTGACAACAACCCCGGAAAGATAGACTGTATTCATTCTTTAAGAGCTGAAGCTCATATGAGATTATGTGGATGGTCATACAGCTGATCAGGGGTATCCCCAGAACTCAAATCAAGTGTGTCTATGTCCAAAGCTGGGGTCCTCTCTACTAACCCCATGCTATGCTGGAATATTTGAAACAGGAATTCGGCAGAACTTTATTTTGCTGATTTGAACAAGTCACTTAGCATCTCACTGAGTGAAATTCTTCAACTGAAAGCAACACTTTCCCCTCCAAATTCTACAAGTGGGCCACCTCATACACTCCCCTAGAAGGGAAGTGCTCCAAGAAGGCGGGGAAGCCCCTCTTCTCAACTGGACCCAGGTAAAGTGTGTCACCATTGTCACAAGATCACCTGCCTGTGTCTCAGGGCACTGCCCATTTTTCGATCAAAATAAACCCTCAGAAATCTTGTCAAAAATTCAGGCAACATGAGAGAATAGTCAACTCACTCCTTTGCTGTAACTCGCCTGAAGTGTTTTCAATATTGATGAAAGGTTCAAGCCCCTTCTAAACAGAAGAGATTTCTGCTACAGTTGTGGTAAAGAAAGCAGGACTTTGGGGGCAAACAGTGTCAGCGGAACATCCAGGGAGAGAGAGCAAAGAAAGAGAGCACAGCATCGGCTTAGTTTCCTCCAGCCTCTTTGTCTTGCCAAACCTTTCAGATAACAGAGCATGCATATTTAAATGCAAAAGGGCTTTTATTATTATTTAATAAAATGAGGATGAAGTAAGCAAATAACTGTTGAGAAGCAACATTTAATTTTCAAAAGTGCCCTGTGAGACATATCATGGAATGAAGCCATTGCAATTACTTGGAAATTCATTGTCCGAACTATTAAACTAATTCAGTCTACAGGAAAGTACCCAACAGTATCATGAAGTTGGTGCCAGGGACCCCTATCAGAAAATAAACATTGTAGCCACAGCATCCAGGACTAGGGTGGATGATTGGAAATTCCAAATCAGAGGCAAAATATTCAGCCAATTATCTCCCAATCTCAAAGCATCAAAGTGCAGGGCTGGAAAGGGATTTGAGATGCCCTCAAGGGCAATCTGTTCCCTCTAGGTAAGAATATATTTCAGCCACACCGAACTGATGGATTTTGACGTGTTTTTAATTTCAGGCTTCACTTTTTATTTAGCTTCTAGCTCCCCATCTGGTCGGCTTTTCTGCTGCAAATGCCAAAAATAATATTTTTCATTGACCGCACTGGACATGTTTAGGATGGGATTTAAAAGGGGCTCCTCCCTATTTTAACACCAATATTGTTAACAGAGGAAATGGCAGGACACAGCCCAACTCCCATTCAGCACTGTGTCCCTCTCTTCTAAATCCCCCATCTTTCCTTTGGGCATCTTTCCTACCTAAGCCCTTCTCATCAGCTGACTATAAATAATTTCCTTCAAATCAAGCCATCAAGTCTAATTCAACGGTGTATCTCTCTCTACTATCTGCCTCGTGAATACATGTATTTAGTAATGGAAGTTAAATACGTTTCATTAAACATTTTTACCTGTAAAATCATTTTTATTGACCCCTCCAATGGGAAGAAAGTACTTCAGAAAAATAATTGATATGGACGTGAGAAAAATGAAGAAATTAGTTTCATGTTACTTCCTCCTCATTGGATTTTTTTTTTTCCTTGCTTGGGCTGAATATTGACGCAGTTGTACAACTGTGAGTGTGTGTGTACATTTGTGTACACACACATATACAAAAGCACTGTAAGAAATTAATATAAAGGGTCACCTTGATTTAAAACAGCATTCCTGAGCCTGTTCTCCATCTCAGCATTTATATTTCTAAATAGAGCTATCTCTATTAAAAATTAGAGAGAGTAGCCTCTATTGGGTCTTTTATAAACCTTAACAGAAGAAAATTAAATCGGCTATTGTTTTTTTTTAAGTTTCATCGTAAGATAGCTCTGTGGAAGGTAAATGGAATATGTACCAGCTTGCTTGCTCTCATCTTGAAAACTTTGATGACTATTTTATAGATTTTCTGCAAGGTAATTAAAGTCCAATTAATTGGAAAAATATACACAATGGGTATTCTGAATATTTTATCTCCAACAGAAGCAACTTTTATTACCTTAAATGAGTGGCTAAGCCAATGTTGCAAGTTTAAATTCTGAGCTCCTAAGCAAATATCTCAAAAAAAAAAAATACATTTTTTCACTTTGTTAGCTACAAAATAAACTTCTCTCCAGGGGAGAGGTGACTCATTCTCTCTGGGAGTCCATTAGAGGGCAATCAGGTGGGTAGCATGCTGGTACCCCCCTCATATCCAGTGGCTACACATGCAGAATTATGCTGTAAATACAATAATTTTAAGTGGACAGGAGAAACTGACCACTGATAGGAATCCAAGGAGACTATTCCTCTGACATAAGAAATTGCCAAGGAATAGAGGGTACATTCCTCAACATCATCAAAGCCATCTATGAAAAACCCACAGCGAATATCATTCTCAATGGGGAAAAGCTCTTGAGAGCTGAGATTTTGTAACACGGCAGGGATAACCACTATGCCCACTGCTGTTCAACATAGTCTTAGAAGTCCTAGCCTCAGCAATCAGACAACAAAAAGAAATAAAAGGCATCCAAATTGGCAAAGAAGAAGTCAAACTCTCACTCTTTCTTTGCAGATGATATGATACTTTAGGTGGAAAACCCAAAAGATTCCATTCCAAGACTGCTAGAACTCATACAGAAATTCAGTAAAGTGTCAGGATATAAAATCAATGCACAGAAATCAGTAGCATTTCTATACACCAACAGCAAGACATAAGTAAGAGAAATTAAGAAGTTGATTCTATTAACAAATGCACCAAAACCCATAAGATACCTAGGAATAAACCTAACCAAAGAGGCAAAGAATGTGTACTCAGAAAACTACAATGTGCTCATGAAAGAAACTGAGGAAGACACAAAGAAATGGAAAAACATTCCATGCTCGTGGATTGGAAGAACAAATATTGTGAAAATGTCTATGCTACGTAAAGCAATCTATACATTTAATGCAATCCCTATCAAAATAACATCCATTTATTTCAAAGAAATGGAACAAATAATCCTAAAATTTATATGGAACCAGAAAAGACCATGAATATATCCAGAGGAATGTTGAAAAAGAAAACCAAAGTCGGCGGCATCACAATTCCAGACTTCAAGCTCTATTACAAAGCTGTAATCATCAAGACAGTGTGGTACTGG
>CM052797.1:6868978-6957537 GCA_028533885.1 Nasua narica
GAAGCACTACTTTTAAATCAGAAACAAAAAGAAAATAGCAGTCATCACTTTTATTCAGTATTCATTGGAAGTCTTTACCAGTAAAATAAGAAAAATATTAAGCACATAAATACTGAATATAAGGGAGAATATGAATATATGCATAAAATAGGCATGGGAATTGACAGTTAATTTATTAAAATTAAGGATTTTAAAAGTATAAAATAAAGTAACTTTAAAAGTATAGCTAGGTTTCTGGATATAAGACCAAAATAAAAATAAGGTGAAGTCTTATACACCCTCAACACACAGTCCAAAGTGTAATTTTTCTAAAATTTTTAAAAGATTTTATTTATTTGAGTTAGAGGTAGAGCGAGAGATAGCATGAGCAGGGAGGAGAGACAGAGAGAGAGGGAGAAGCAGACTCCCTGCTGAGCAGGGAGCCCAACACACGGCTCCATCCCAGGATCTTGAGATCATAACCTGAGATGAAGGCAGAAGCTTAACTAACTGAGCCACCCAGGTGCTCCAAAAAGCGTAATTTTAACATACCCTTTATATTCCCAAAGTGTTAGAAACTTAATAACCTTGGTATAACTCTAACAACAAGGATACATGGGGAAAATGATACATTTTTTTTAATTGTATTTATTTATTTGAGAGAGACAGAGATAGAGACAGCACAAGCAGGGAGGAGAGGGAGAAGCAGGCTCCCCGTTGAGCAGGGAGCCTGATGCCAGAATCAATCCCAGGAGCCTGGGATCATGGCCTAAACTGAAGGCAAACCCTTAACCACCTAAGCTACCCAGGCATCCTGAGAAAATGATATATCTTTATTTAATGGCATTAAGGAAGGCAAAAGTAAATGATTTTTAATAGGTTTACTCAATATTATAAAAAATTTAATTTGCTCCAAATTAATCTATATAATTTAATGCCATTGCAGGCTAGATCAGATATAAGCAAGTATTTCAAAGACAAATAAGATTCCAGAACAAGCGAAAAAATTACCAGCTAAGTGCTAATGTTTTATACCAACAAATAAAACTACAAAGGGGCATCAGTTTGCATGAACTATGCTGAAAACAAAACAACTTTAAAAGGCAGACATGGCTTACTTAGTTGGTTGAGCACTGGATGCTTGATTTCGGCTCAGGGGTCTGCTTGAGGCTTTCTCTCCCTCTCCCTCTGCCCCTTCCCACACTCCCACTCTTTCTCTCTAAAATAAATAAATAAATCTTTTAAAAAATAGAAATAAAAGGCAGAAGCTACTAAGAGTTCGTATGCAAATGAAACATTACGACGTCATCCTATTCACTTGTGTGAATGTAAACTGGCGCAACCACTTCAAAAAAGTAGGCATCCTCTTGTAAAGCTGAAAAGGCTTTGTTGGTGTTTACTGTTGGGCTTCCCACTTATTTCCTGTCTCATTGTCCAGTCCCAGTAGGTGGTATTTTATAAAAGTATAAATATAAAGATCAATAGAACTGAATGGGGACTCCAGAAATAGATTCAAACACATACGGTCAACTGATTCTCACAAAATACACCCAGCAATAGAGGAAATGAAAGTGGCTTTGTTTTTGTTTTTATGCAAATAGTGCTGAAACAGTTGATATTCGTATAGGGAAAAGTGAGCCTGAACAGTTACCTCACTGTTTGCATGAAGAGATGAACTCACAATGAAACACAGGACTAAATGTCAAAGCTAAAATTATAAAACTCCTAGAGAGAAACTTCGGAGGAGAGGAGGAGCAAGATGGCGGAGGAGTAGGAGGAGGCTGAGATATCATCAGATCCCAGGAATTCAGCTAGGTAGTTATCAAACCATTCTAAACACCTACAAACTCAACAGGAGATGGAATAGAAGAAAAACAGCAATTCTAGGAACAGAAAATCAACCACTTGCAGGAAGATAGGACACATGGAAAAGTGAATCCAAAGCAACCGGCAGAGAGGCCGCGGGGGGAGGGGAAGTTCCCGGCAGCGGTAGAGCCGCGGGGCACAAAATCGGGACTTTTAGAGTCTGCTCCACGGAGGGACGTCGCTCCAGAGGCTAAGCAGGGGGTGGAGCGCTCGCGGGGATAGTGTGGTTTCAGGACCCGCGGGGTCACAGACAGACCGGGGGTGTCTGAGTGCGGCAGAGCTCCCAGGTATCGGCGGGGGAAGCCGGCGGCAGAGACGGAGCCGAGTGTGGCTCTCAACTTGGGGTTACCTTAGACCAGGATCCCAGGCACAGCCAGGCCACTGCTCCTCGAGCAGGACCCACAAAGGGCAGATTCAGGGAGACTCACCTTCCTCCTCCGGCAGGAGCGGCGCAGGAGCGGCTGCAGGGATCTGCTGGGTTTGGAGACTCCAGACGGGGCCGAGCGTGGAGACAGAAATGCTCAGTCACAGGCCGGCTGAGCTCAGAGTGCGGTGGGAGACCAGGCAGACGGAGGGACCGACTGCTTTTCTCCGAGGGCACCCTGAGGAGCAGGTCCGAGCTCTCATCTCCTCCAGGACGGAGACTGGGAGCCGCCATCTTCATTCCCGTCCTGCAAAGCAATAAGGAAAGCGTTCAGGGGATAAAAGCTCCAGAGAGGGAACCTGCGCAGATTACTCAGCCCGGCCCCCTGGCAAGGGCGGTGCAATTCCGCTTCCAGCAAAAACACCTGAAAATCATGGCAACAGGCCCCTCCCCCAGAAGATCAGCAAGAACATCCAGCCTAGACCAAATTCATCGATCAATGAAAACTCCAGAACTCGAGAGTTAAGAAAAAGCAACACATGGAATTCATGGCCTTTATTCTCATGATTCTTTAATCTTTCAGAGTTAAATTTTTTAAATTTTCTTTTTTTCTTTTTTTTTAATTTTTCCTCTTTCCTATTTTAACATGTCTAACTAGTATCTTACTAGTTAGATTGTTAAAATCAATACATTTTAAAAAATCTTTTCTAATTTTCACTGTTACGTTCATATTTTATCCCCTCATTTTATTTAACCTTATTATTTGTATACATATAGGGTTTTTTTTCTTTAAAATTTTGGGATACAATCTCTTCTAGTAGATCAAAATATACCCTAAATCTAGCACACGATTTGGTTCTAATCTCCAGCATGATCACATTCTTTCCTCTTTTTTTTTTTCTTTTTCAACCAACCTCATTATATGAGGACAGCATTACCTTGATCCCAAAAACAAAGACCCCATCAAAAAGGAGGATTACAGACCAATATCCTTAATGAACATGGAAGTAAAAGTTCTCACCAAAATACTAGCCAATAGGATACAACAGTACATTAAAAGGATTAGTCACCACGACCAAGTGGGATTTATTCCTGCGATGCAAGGTTGGTTCAACATCTGCAAATCAATCAATGTGATACAATACATTAATAAAAGAAAGAACAAGAACCATATGATACTCTCAATTGATGCTGAAAAATCATTTGACAAAGTACAACATCCTTTCTTGATCAAAACTCTTCAAAGTGTAGGCATAGAGGGTTCATTCCTCAATATCATCAAAGCCATCTATGAAAAACCCACAGTGAATATCATTCTCAATGGGGAAAAACTGAGAGCTTTTCCCCTGAGATCAGGAACACGGCAGGGATGTCCAATATCTCCACTGCTATTCAACATAGTCCTAGAAGTCCTAGCTTCAGCAATCAGACAACAAAAAGAAATAAAAGGCATCCAAATTGGCAAAGAAGAAGTCAAAATCTCACTCTTTCTTTGCAGATGATATGATACTTTAGGTGGAAAACACAAAGACTCCACTCCAAGACTGCTAGAACTCATACAGGAATTCAGTAAAGTGTCAGGATTTAAAATCAATGCACAGAAATCAGTTGCATTTCTACACACCAACAGCAAGACAGATGAAAGGGAAATTAAGGAGCTGATCCCATTTGCAACTGCACCCAAAACCACAAGATACCTAGGAATAAATCTAACCAAAGAAGCAAAGAATGTGTACTCAGAAAACTATAAAGTGCTCATGAAAGAAATTGAGGAAGACACAAAGAAATGGAAAAATGTTCCATGCTCATGGATTGGAAGAACAAATATTGTGAAAATGTCTATGCTACCTAAACCAGTCTATACATTTAATGCAAACCCTATCCAAATACCATCAACTTATTTCAAAGAAATGGAACAAATAATCCTAAAATTTATATGGAACCAGAAAAGACCACGAATAGCCAGAGGAATGTTGAAAAAGAAAACCAAAGTCGGTGGCATCATAATTCCAGACTTCAAGCTCTATTACAAAGCTGTAATCATCAAGACAGTGTGGTACTGGCACAAAAACAGATGCATAGTCAATGGAACAGAACAGAGAGCCCAGAAATGGACCCTCAACTCTATGTTCAACTAATCTTCAACAAGGCAGGAAAGAATATCCAATGGAAAAAAGACAGTTTCTTCAACAAATGGTGTTGGGAAAATTGGACACCCACATGCAGAAGACTGAAACTGGACCATTTCCTTACACCACACACAAAAATAGACTCAAAATGGATCAAAGACCTCAATGTGAGACAGGAATCCATCAAAATCCTGGAGGAGAACACAGGCAACAACCTCTTTGACCTCAGCTGCAGCAGCTTCTTCCTAGAAACATCACCAAAGGCACAGGAAGCAAGGTCAAAAATGAACTATTGGGACTTCATCAAGATCAAAAGCTTTTGCACAGCAAAGGAAACAGTCAACAAAACCAAAAGACAACTGACAGAATGGGAGAAGATATTTGCAAATGACATATCAGATAAAGGGCTAGTATCCAAAATCTATAAAGAACTTCTCAAACTCAACACCCAAAGAACAAATAATCCGATCAAGAAATGGGGAGAAGATATGAACATTTTTTTTTGAACAGACATTTTTGCAAAGAGGACATCCAAATGGCCAACAGATACGTGAAAAAGTACTCAACATCACTTGGCATCAGAGAAATACAAATCAGAACCACAGTGAGATACCACCTCACACCAGTCAGAAAGATGTTGGCGAGGATGCAGAGAAAGGAGAACCCTCCTACACTGTTGGTGGGAATGCAAGCTGGTACAGACCCTCTGGAAAACAACATGGAGGTTCCTCAACAAGTTGAAAATAGAGCTACCCTACGACCCAGCAATCACACTAATGGGTATTTACCCTAAAGATACAAATGTAGTGATCCAAAGGGGCATGTGCACCTGAATGTTTATAGCATGATGTCCACAGTAACTAAACTATGGAAAGAACCTAGATGTCCATCAACAGATGAATGGATAAAGATGTGGTATATATACACAATGGAATATTATGCAACCATCAAGAGAAATGAAATCTTGCCATTTGCAACGATGTGGATGGAACTAGAGTATTATGCTAAGTAGAATAAGTCAATCAGAGAAAAACAATTACCATATGATCTCTCTGATAGGAAGAATTTGAGAGACAGGGCAGGGGGTGATAGGGGGTGGGGGAGGGAAATGAAACAAGATGGGATCAGGAAGGAGACAAACCATAAGAGACTCCTAAACTCACGAAACAAACTGAGGGTTGCTGGGGGGTGGGGAGGTAGGGCTAGGGTGGCTGGGTTATGGACATTGGGGAGGGTATGTGCTATGGTAAGTGCTGTGAAATGTGTAAGCCTAATGATTCACAGACATGTACCCTGGAGCAAATAATACACTATATTTTAATTAAAAAAATTAAAAAAAAAAGAAACTTTGGAGGAAATTTTTATATAATATTGACAGAATTAACCATAAAATAAGGAGTTAAGTTAGACTGCTTTTAGATTAAAAACTTTTCCCCTTAGAAAAATACCACCAGAAAAACTAAAGGAGAGCCACAGAATAGGGGAAAATATTTCCAAAACCCATATTTGATAAAGAACTGCATCCAAAATAAATAGAAAAATTCTTACAAACCCAAATAAGAACAGACAACTGAAGACATATGGGTTAAATCAACCTACCATATGAACCCACCATTCCATTCCTAGATATTTACCCAAAAGTAATGAAAATCGGTGCCCGCACAGATTTGTACATGAATGTTCCTAATGGCTTTATTGACCATAAGCAAAGAACACGATGTGATCCAAATGCCCATCTACCAGAGAATGGATGAACACGATGTGGCATAATGTATGCAAGGGAATACAATAAATAAGTAGCAAATTAAAGTAGTAAACTTCTAAAACCAATTAACAATTGGATGATTCTTCATGGATGAATCATAACGTTGAGTGAAAGGATCAGATATAAAAACTGTATGTTCCCACTTACATAAAATCTGAAAAATGCCAACTACCCTATTTTGACAGAAGGCAGATCCACAGTTACTTGGAATCAGCCTGGATTGGAAGCAAGGATGGATGGGCAAGTGGAAAGAAAAAAAAAATTTAAGATTTTATTTATTTATTTGACAGAAAGAGAAATCACAAGTAGGCAGAGAGGCAGGCAGGGGGTGGGAGAAGCAGGCTTCCCATTGAGCAGAGAGCCCGATGCGAGACTTGATCTCAGGACCCTGAGATCATGACCTGAGCCTAAGGCAAAGGCTTTAACCCACTGAGCCACCCAGGCACCCCAGAAAACTTTTTAAAGTGATGGAAATGGTCCATATATTTATGGTGGTGGTGGTTTAACAGGTGTCTTCATCGGTCAAAACTTGTTACATATGCATTTGAAGTGAATGCTGTAATTGTACATAATCTTAACAAATAAATTTGATAAAAATGGTATCATTAAGAAAAGGAAAAGCGATGCCACTGACTGGTAAAAATATTTCTAGTATATATAAGAATATGCATTAGAAAAATATGTGTCTTATATATAATATATACACCCCATATATATACATTATTATATGTTAAATATATACACACATGCACAAAACTCTTGTATCTGGAATATATGAAGAATGTTTTTAATTCAATAATAAAAACACAACCTAATTTGAAAAAATGTCAATAGACACATTACAAAGAAGATATATGAATGAACCAATAAATGCAAGGAAAGATGCTCAACAGTATTAGTCCTCAAGTAAGGAAATTAAAATCACAGTAGCTACAATTAAAAAAAAAAAGAAAGAAAGAAACTAAATATACCTAGTGGATATGGATTAATGGAAGCTTTCATGCATTTCTGGTGTGGATGTAACATAGGACAAACACTTTAAAAATGTTAAGAGTTGGGACACCTGGGTGGCTTAGTGGATTAAGCCTCTGCCTTCAACTCAGGTCATGATCTCAGGATCCTGGGATGAAGCCCTGCATTGGGCTCTCTGCTCATCAGGGAGCCTGCTTCCCCCTCTCTCTCTCTGCCTGCCTCTCTGCCTACTTGTGATCTCTCTCTCTGTCAAATAAGTAAATAAAATCTTAAAAAAAAAAGAATGTTCAATTATATATGGTAAGTTTTATATACAACCGAACAAATTCTCCTCTCTATATACATCCAAGAGAAATAAAAGCATAAGCCTGCACAAAGGATATGCCCAGGCTTGTACATAAATATTTATAGTAGCTATATTAGTAATAGCCACAAATAATAGAAAGGACTCAACTGCTCATTAGCAGGAGAATGGGTATGCAAATTGTGGTCTATGATGAAATGCAACTCAGAACTAAAAAGGAACTACCTGCTTATACATGAAACAACACGGATAAATCTCAAAAACCTCATGCTGTGCAAAAGAAGCCAGAGACACCAAGTATACAAATATAAACTGAGATTATATTTATATGAAATTCTAGAACACTCAAGAATAATCTATGTCAGCTTATTTTGGTTATTTGGGGCATAGGGTTAGGAGAGGGGCTATTACTTGCAAAAGAGCATACGGGAGCATTGAGGGGTAATGAGCATGCTCTATCTCTTGATTATGGGCATGTATACTTATTAAAGAATATCCAACCGTACACTTTAATTTGTGTGCATTTTATTGTATGTAAGTATATCTTAATGAAGTTGAATTAAAAAAATTCAGAAGTGTGGTTAACACAGGAAAGAGTAAAGGGCATCCAGAGGGCTTCAAATGCATTGGTGATATTTTTATTATCAGGTGATATGATGTGTGTTTGGTACAGGAGTACAAGGGTTATTGTTGTATTGTATTTTAAGCTTTCTATATGTACATCATATCTGTACTTTGTATGGATGAAATACTTCATGATAAAAAATAAATTAGCTGTGGTCTGGGAGATGATAGTGCCATGCATGTAACTGAGAAATATTAATATACTGACGATATTAAAATTTCCTGCCAATCAATAAGAAAAGATAAACAATCCCATAAAAATTGGGCAAGATCTATGAGAAAGCAATTCAACAAGGGGGAAATATGAAGGTCAATATACATATAAAAAGAAGCTCCACTCAATAAGTCATGGAAACGTAAATTAAATTAAACCATAATAAGACATCTATGATCACAAGGAGAACATCACTAATAAAAAGGTTTGATAATAGTACATCCTGAGGAGGGCTGTGAATTTAAATTGGTAAAACCACTTTGAAAAGCAAATTTCAAGTCAAGCTGAAAAGGCAGTGTATTCTGGCCTAGAGGAAATTTCCCACAGGTACTCAAAGATATGTATAAATGTTCCTATTAGCAATGTTCATAATAGTGGTGAAGGAGGAGGAGGAGGAGGAGAAAGACAAACTAAATGTCTATCAACATTGTACTTACAGTGGAATACTATAATACAGGAGAACAAATATTAATATGGGCAAACTTCAAATCATAGTGTTGGGTGAAAACATTATTCTCTACTTAGGAATCTATACTATAGCTCTTAATATATTAATACTATAAATATATGTTACATTTATAGGTATTAAAAATTTAAAACCATCCTAAACAATATTTAGGATTGTATAGCTATGGAATTATGAAGAAATTCTTAGCAATGATAAACACAGTGATAATATGAGGACAGTGGTTTTTCCTAGTTGGGGAGGGAATTAAGAAGACTACAGTCAGCACGAGGTTTACAGGCTCCTTCAATCTTTTAGTGATAATTCCTTCTTAAGCCGAGCATTTACTACACGAGTGTTTATTATGAAGGAAACAGAAGATGTGGGGAGTTGTCTGGCCCCAGGAAGCAGCCTTCTGGTGGACAAGTTGTGACTAAACTGTTTCTCCAGACACAACTCAGGTCTGATAGCTCTTTGATTTGGAATGGGCTCATGATTTGGAATGGTAATGGATCCCGTTTTGTCCCAAGACAATTTTAGTTTTCCTGGGTACAGAAATTGGCCTTCTTCAGATGCAGGTATAACATACAGGGCTTCAAGCAAAAAGCTATGATAAAGTAGAGAAAATCATTTCAAATTCACAAAAGGGCATCTACATAGATAGTTTCACAAATATCCTACATTCATGTGCCTAATAACACAGGATCAAAACCCATGATCAAAGTTTATACCACAACTATGTAAAGAACACTTTAAAGTCATAAAAAGAAAACCTATACCCACAAGATACCTGGACAAAGCTCATGAACAAAATACTCAGAAAATAGACACAGAGAGCTAAAATACATACAAACATTTCCCATAAGTAGCTAATAAACTGCAAATTAAGCAAAAGGCAGCTTTTCTGTCCGTCAAGCAGGCAATGTGAAAAAACAAAGATCATGTTGTTGCACCGAGTTCAGTAAGAATGATATTTTCCAAGGTAGCTTCGGAGAATGAAAACTGATAAAATTTTTTGGGAAAGTACATTGTTAAAATACATTAATAGTATTAAAGTAGTCATGTGTTCTGTCCAAGCAATTAATATTGTGGAATATATTTTAAGGAGATAGTAAGATGTGCAGACAAAGGCTTATTGGCTTTGGAATTTGGAATAACTTACATGTTATATGCTTTGAAAAACTGTGGATATATTTAAGGCAAATGTTGAAGGGAAATGCAGAAGAAAGCTAGGTGGGATAGACAAGGAAATTCAAAAAGGGCTCCCCTTCGCAGATAAATATTCCAAAAGAAATAGAGAACATAAATCTACAGAAAAGGGTTTTTTGCAGCATTATTTATAATATTTAATAATTAGATAAAGCTTAAATGTTCATCAGAAAAAAATTACCTTTATAGAGCTATGTTTTAAAAATAGTATGCTACATAATTTTGCATTTAAAAATATTTTATTTACTTTATTTACTTGGGGGGGGAGCAGAGGGAGAGGGGGGAGCCAACTCCCCACTGAGTGCAGAGCCCACTTGGCCTGCAAAGCTGAATCTCAGGACCCTGAGATCATGACCTCAGCCGAAATCAAGAGTCAGATGCCCAAGGGACTGAGCCACCCAGGCGCCCTCATAATTTTGCATTTTAAAATAACATTAAAAGCAAGGCGGATGAGTCAGGACACAAAATATTTAACAACAACAACAACAAACCACAATGTAAGACAGTGCATCTCCTATGGTGTCAATATTTTATGTGGGTGGTGGGATAGATATCCCTGTTTGCAGATAGAAGAATAAAAGGCATGTTTCCCAAACAAGTCCCTCTGATATCTCTGTTTCATTTCACAATTTAGGAGAGAAGTTTGTGACCCCAGAGGAGACAGGGAAGTGGTTTAGTAAATATTGTCAGAGGTTTAGACTTCAGGGGGAAGCTGCCTTAGCTGGATTTTCTGGGTCATTTCCCCTCACAGTTTTTGCAGCCTCTTTGCAGTGTAAAACCGACTTTGCTATTCATATGCCCAGCAACCAATGCCATTTTCAGGAATGTTCCCCCAGGTGGCAAAACTCCCCCGTCAAATGGCCCATTAAATATAGTTTAGAATCACAATACAGAAAAACAGCAATCAGCATGAAGCTCCCCCAGAAACAGGTGGTGGAATTCTTGGATCAAACAGTTCCTCAAAGGATAGTGGTTAAAATACCACTTCTGGTTTGAGACTAGGATCTTAGTATTGAGTTGAGCAGCTCCAGGAAGGTAAAAAATTCAAGACGTAAAGACAGTTAACAAAGTAAAGGTTTCTTAGTTTTAAGAAATCTCTTTCAGGTCTTTGATCCCAACAATTTTTCAAGCAGTATTTGAGGATATGTGAATTAGGGGAAACAAAGAGGGAACTAAGGGAGAAATTACTCTCAGCTGTTTAAAAAAAGTCTCTTAATGGATCCCAGCAGAAATCTCTCAGTGGCAATCTCTGATGGCATTGGATGGGAGTGGGGAAGAGGGGTGTGGGTAGGAGGGAGTACGGGGGAATCCTTCACTGCAAGATTGTTTCAAGTTCTCCAACAAGCTGCTTCTATGTTGCTTTTAATTATTGGCTCACTTACCTTTGTGTTTGCAAATAATCCCAAACACACAATTACTGCAAAATTGCCTCATATATTAATATAGCAAAATGACTTTGTAACTTAAGGATACTTGGGGAAATGTATTTGCTTCACAAGTGTGGCTACACCTATTATCCTGTTAGAAGTGAGACCCCCCCCCCCGTATTTGTTTGCATTTTGAACACCACCCTGAGTTTTTCCATATTGCCCCAAAATAGGTTTTCTTAAAGAAAATGGATTTTCTTACGGTTTACATTTTAATTGCTCAGATGGATATGTCTTAGTCTTTTTATTTTTTATTTTTTTTAAGATTTTATTTATTTATTTGACAGACAGAGAGAGATCACAAGTAGGCAGAGAGGCAGGCCAGGGGTGGTGGTGGGGGGGAAGCATGCTCCCCACTGAGCAGAGAGCCTGATGCAGGGCTCAATCCCAGAACCCTGAGATCATGACCTGAGCCAAAGGCAGAGGCTTTAACCCACTGAGCCACCCAGGAGCCCCTGTCTTGGTCTTTTAATAGTTCAAGGACAAATGGGTAAAATTTACAGAATTTGTTTGGTTTTAATGGCAGATGAGATGAAAGTGACACCAAGTATTAGAAGTAGGATTTTACTACTCAGTGTTGCACACTGATGAAGAGGATAAAGTTTTTCTGTTGGCATCAGTTCTAGAATGCCCCCCACAGACACACATTAATACTTTCCCTCAATTTTTATGTGAATGTGAACATGAGAGCTCATTAGATTATTTCTGTCAGCCTTCTGCCACAATTCTCTATATCTTGCGGGGTCCCCCTTACTGGGCCCATTGGTCTATGCAAGTTCAGATTTGTCTCTAAGAAGACAGGTTGAAGACAGGAAGCATGAAGAGGCATGGTGCCCCTGCCCGCCTGGGAGGCCTTTTGGTATTTGTAATTTTAGGTGACCAGCAAACAGTAATCCAAAATAATCGCTGATCCTTTCCCTGCCGACTGAACCTGAGTTTGATCTTAAGGATGCTGTTGTGATATGGGACCTTCAGGAACCACAAGTCTGCTCCTCCAGCTGGGATTCTTAGAGCTTGGTTTCTGTGCTAATCCATATTTTGGTTCTAAGTGAGTAACTTTCCTGAGTTACCACTATTCCTCTGAGGGAGTACTTCTTGTATTGCCTTGTTCTACGGACTGGGCTTGGTCCTTAACCCCTCAACCTAGAAAATCAGGCTCTACAGCTCATCGCCACCTCCTAGACTCTTGTTTCAATGCCTCATTGTTAAGTTCGGCCTGTCTTCTATTTTCAGGACTGATCAAATGCATATAAAAATCGTTGTGAACATTGCATAATGTACAGAATTTTCAAATCACATGTTGTACACCTGAAACTAGTGAACATTATATATCAACTCTACTTAAATAATCAAAATTAAAAAAAAATTATGCATTAAGAATGGTACGTCAAGTGGCGCCTGGGTGGCTCAGTGGGTTAAAGCCTCTGCCTTCGGCTAGGGTCATGATCTCAGGGTCCTGGGATCGAGCCCCGCGTCGGGCTCCCTGCTCAGCGGGGAGCCTGCTTCCACCTCTCTCTCTGCCTGCCTCTCTGCCCACTCATGATCTCTCTCTCTGTCAAATAAATAAATAAAATCTTTAAAAAAAAAAAGAACGGTATGTCAAGAAAAAAATGAATTTTCGTGTAAGTACTATTGAGATAGGGAAATGGAAGGGCTCCATAAAAATCTGCTTTTTGCTCCTTTTCTTGCTTCTGTTCTTGCTGGGACCTGCACCCCCACTTTACACATGCCTCAGAATGCAAATAGTGTATGTCCTCCTTGTAAGGGACAAGGAGATAATGATTTCTCTAGAAGAGATAGCACCTAAGGAAGGATCAGGTGAGAATGGCTGGAGGAAGCCACCATGGGTGGCTTTTCTTTAAGAAAACCCATTTTGGGGCAATACGGAAAACTCAGGGCGGTGTTCAAAATGCAAACATAAATGCAGGGGGGCTTCACTTCTAACAGGATAATAGGTGTAACCACACTCGGGAAGTGTGAATCCCATGAGACCAGCACTGGATAGACATCTAGACGTCAAGATCCCTTGGCTCCAAGGAATAACCCCTGGGCCCTTGCTTTTGGTCTCACTGGTTCTTAGATGCCTGAGAGGAGGTATACCCCAGACCCCAAATAAAGATTAGACTCCCTCCTCTCCTTTCTGAGCCTCCCGGACATGTTGTCTGTACCTGCTCTCTCTCTATACCCTCAGTAACCTCTGCTTTCACTTCTTGTTGGCTTGCATTTGATTTCTATCCCAAGTGCAGCCAGGGATGATTTTTTTTTTTAATAAAGATTTTATTTATATATTTGACAGAGAGAGAGATAGCGAGAACAGGAACACAAGCAGGGGGAGTGGGACAGGGAGAAGCAGGCTTCCTGCTGAGCAGGGAGTCCGATGTGGGGCTTGATCCCAGGACCCCGGGATCATGACCTGAGCAGAAGGAAGACACTTAACGACTGAGCCACCAGGTGCCCCGAGCCAGGGACCCTCTTATCTGGTCCTGTGGGACCTCCTCTGGGTCCTCAGACCCAGGCTGATGGCATCAATAATTGATAGAACAACTGGAAATTTATTTGGAAAAAAAATGGGAAAAATGTTACTTCATCATTTATAGCAACAGAAATATGAAATCTTTATTAAGATCTACACATACACCCTATAAATAACAGAATGAAATGATGAAAGAAGAGGTAACTGCCAATGCCTTAAAATGTGTACCACTATATAGCAAATCAGTGAATCCAAAATAAAAGGGATCAACCAGTTGAGAAAATATAATATGCTCTAAATGTAGTATAAGATCATTAAGATCTTATAGATATTTATATATATTATAAATATATAATATATATAGAGAGATAGATATTTAGGCACCTTCAAGAAAAAAAGATAAATATCTCATGTAAGAAAACAACAGATATATGCAAAATATGAACTAAGTATGATATTCAGAAAATGGTCAATATGTATAATAATTGTACAAAATCTGAGATATAACATGAACAAAATAAGATGTTTGTAAATGGTAAATATGCATTGTGTATAAATATATATACACTTGCATGTATGTGTTTATGTATAAATTCAACCCTCTTTGTAAACAAGAGATACAAAGTAACAAGAAATACAGATTTTTGGGGTGCCTGGGTGGCTCAGTGGATTAAAGCCTCTCCCTTCAGCTGAGGTCATGATCTCAGGATCCTGGGATCGAGCCCTGCATCGGGCTCTCCGCTTGGAGCCTGCTTCCCCCTCTTTCTCTGCCTGCCTCTCTGTCTACTTGTGATCTCTGTCAAATAAATAAATAAAATCTTAAAAAAAAAAGAAATACAGATTTCGGCCATCAAATTAGAAGAGTTTAACAAGAGAAAAGAAATAATATTCTCGAGATCAGATGACTATTCTTACATTTCATGCATGTGAGTTTTGAAATCATTATCCTTTTAGAACAATTTGGCAATATGCATCAAAATAACAGACTAGCTAATTCCATATTTAGAAATTTATCCTAGAGAAGGGCATGAGGAAATCAGCAAAACAACTAATTATTTCACTACTTTTTATTATAAAATATTTAAAATAATCTAAATGCCAACAGTAAGTTACTAGTTAAATAAACTAAGATACTTGACAAAAAACCATGAGATGACTTAACTATTAAAACTGATTCTGGTGAAGAACATTTGATGATTTGGAAAATTTTTCATGGTATCACTAAGTTATAAAAAAAGATACATATATCTTTATATATATGTCTTTATATATGTGTCTTATATATGTGTGTATAAATACATAAAACATCTGCAATCATATATGATTCGAAGGATTGTAATAACTTAACGTATTTTATCAATATATTAATGAATGATAAGTAAATAATAAATGAGCAAAATCATAATAATTTATTAATCTTAGGAGATGGAATACATACTTTGTTCTATTTATAATTTTATAGTTTTTGAAATTTTCTACATTGAATACATGTAACTAATATAATAGTAAGATGCATTTTATAATTTTAAAGTGTGTGGTTCCTTTGCCTGTTCACTAAGCTATCCATTGACATATTTAGCAATCGTGCAGAACTTTTATTAGGTACTAATGGTACCAAGTAACACTGTCTCTGCCATGGGGCTTGCAGGCTATTGGGTTGCCGGCCAGATAATCATGCAGAAATTTCCCTGATTTCAAACACTTTGGCCATACAGGAAAAGAACTGATGTGGTGCTCTTGAGAACTAATCACAGGGATCTGACTTGGTGTGAAGACTCAGAGGACGGTTTCCTGAGGAGCTGACATTTAACTGGAGGCTACAGGCAGAGGGTGAGTTGAC
This sequence comes from Nasua narica, assembly GCA_028533885.1. Taxonomy (NCBI): domain Eukaryota; kingdom Metazoa; phylum Chordata; class Mammalia; order Carnivora; family Procyonidae; genus Nasua; species Nasua narica. The sequence continues at coordinate 6,884,590 of CM052797.1, forward strand.
TAAGCAAAGAGGTCAAGAAAGACGGTCTGAGACAAAGGGGAATCATTTGCAATACTCCTTTTTCGTGGCGGGAGAGGGTATGATGCATTAGAAAAATGGCAGAAGCGGTGATGTTGAGGATGGAAAACAATGGGGACGCAGGGAAATAGTTTTCAAGTTGCAAAACAAGATAGACTGAGTTTGTATCTTAAGGTTTTTTTAAACATTTTTTTAAAGATTTTTATTTACTTATCTGACAGAGAGAGAGAGAGAGAGAGATCACAAGCAGGCAGACAGGCAAGCAGAGAGAGAGGGGGAAGCAGGCTCCCTGCTGAGCAGGGAGCCCAATGTGGGGCTCCATCCCAGGACCCTGAGATCATGACCTGAGCCAAAGGCAGAGGCTTTAACCCACTGAGCCACCCAGGTGCCCCTGAGTTTGTATCTTAGGAGCAGTGAGAAGTCATTGGGAACTTTTACCCCACTGCTTGTGTCAAAGGGAAGGTGGGGCAGAATACCCTGGGTCCTTCTCCAGAGCCTCAGAGCTGGTAAGAGATGCTGCTACATGAAGAGGTCCAAGAACAACTTCTCAAGACCTCTTATTTCCTTGCCAGAACTCCCTTGCACCATGAAAAATGGCCTTTTTTCTCAAAAAAAAAAAAAAAAAATTCTGTTTCAGATCTCTGCTTAAGTAATAGGAAAACATTACCTAGAATTAGGATTTCTGTTTTCAGCTCACTAGATTTTTACCACTAACCAATACGTTGGTAGCCCCCCTGCCCAACTAACTTGCCTGAGATTCTGTTTTCCATCTGGCTCACAGTTGAAATTCAGAAAAAAAAAATAATAGGTATAATTATCTATTATTGCTCATGTCTTCTCTGTTCTATTATTATTATTATTATTATTATTATTATTATTTTCTGGGAATGTGACTTATCCATATTTATGGTACATTGCAGATGCTTTCAAAGCATTAAGAACCCTAGGAAGTACACAGAGTTTATAATTCTACTTTTCAATGAAGAAATAGATTCAGAGATGTAAAGTGAAACGCTGAAGGATCAACCTGGGAAAGTTGAGTCTCTTGACATTTGAGCGAATACTCTTTTCACTTCGACACACCCCTTCTCATTCTATGCAAATAGACTCTTTCCCTTCTCCCTGGAGAAGTGCTTTGTTTTAAGATAAGGTACTAGATTCTGGGGCTCCATCCGTGTAATCCCATTGCACACTGGAGTTAACATAGCATTAAGCTCTTTTAGGTGCCTGATAAATGCCTTTGGATGATTGATAGCCTACCTGTGATTTTTCCTGATGGTGCTAGGACAACTTGACATGGGGAATCTTGGGAAGAACTAGTTCCCTGAAGAGTACGTAGGCTTTCTGACACTGAGTGACTTCGAAATGGCATGAAGTCATATGAAATTGCTACCGTAGTTAAAATGTCCTTTTAAGTAATTATATGTAAATTAGATTTCTCACCATCCAAAAGCTTCAACTATTAATGGCATAGCAACTAACAATAGTTAGATTAAGTCACAAAAGTAAGTTTAGGAATCGTGGGCATGAAATCATTATGGACATAAAGCTGCTCACGTGTCACTGGGTTTTCCATGTGGTAATTTAATGCCATGGGAGTTACAAAGAAAGAATAATGACAATAGCTAATACTCACTGAGTGCTAACTAATGGGACTGCCAACCACATCTCTTCATCATTTCATTTGATCTTACTAAAGCTTACAGCATTGGTAATACATTATTATTATTACCATTTCCCAAGCACCAAAGCTGAACTGGAGAGAGACTTTGAAGTTCACCAGAGGTCACAGAGCCAGAAAGTTGCAAAATCTAGTTGTCTGATACAAATGTCTTGCTCTTAACCACTCAGCTATACTCCTTATGCCTAGATTTATAATGAAAAGAACAGAAGGCTGGTCCAGGAAGTTGGTTTTAGATGGAGTTTATTGAGACCCTGGGTCTAAACATAGTCACAAGGAGGAGGAGGGGGAGGAGGAGGAGGACAGAGAGGGAAAGGGGGAGGAGAAGAAGTAGAGGAAGTAGAAAAGGAAGAAGGATCAGGGAAATTAGTTGTAGTGCTATGCAAAACTAAGTTTTAGGGACTTAAAAGAATAAGAATTACAACATATTAATGTAGAATACATGTGAGAAATCTAGCTTTTGTAAAACAGAATATTCACATTAGCATTCAGTGCATTCTTTCCCTATAGTAGAAGGGGAAGCAAACAAGTATACAAACGTGTGATGATCATAGAATAAGACAAACACAAATGAGTTTTATAATTCAAATATTTAATGGCATGCAGCCGAAAGTTCAATGTATCCATTATGTGAAGGTAGCCTTGACACTTATATCTATATGGTAAAAGTATAATGAACAAGGCTTCCTATTTCAAATCAGAGATTATATATTTAATAATGTTGGTAAACAAAATGCTTTAAATGAAATATGTGTTTTTATTTCCAGTAGACCATTCATCACCTAAGCCTGGATGAAGTCTAAGTCTTAGTCTTGAGCTTCACCAAAACATGTCACCACCTCATGGAAGCTGCCAGAATTTTTACCTCTTTGTTGCATGTTGGGTCAACTCAGCCTATTTCAAGGATGCCAACTGTGAAACTTTGCTCTCTTTCTTTCCTCGGATAAATAGTTTATGACAGAGTTGCTAAGTAGGATTTATAGAGTAATCATCATCTATTGATAGTGACTTTATGACATACTGTGTTAAGAAGGATTCTGAGGTGTTATCTGGCGTAAATGGAAACTATCACAATCAGTTAGTTTAACAAGTTAAGGAGTTCCAAGGGAGGGGGCAGACATGTTTCCAGATATTTGTCATCTCTGAACAAAGATGGAAGCCTAACAACCTATGTAATCTAAGCTAGGCAGTTAAGAGGAAAGACCATACATTTTACTCTCTTAGTAACCCCTACATTCCGAGATACCAGCAATTTCTATTTTTTTCTTTTACCTTTCCAGTGGAGTCAGTCAATATCTTCAACTTTCTCCCATTCAGCTAAAAAGTGCAGCCCTCATTGACTACCTGGGTCAGTAGAATAGTATAAGTCAGGATTTGACACTTAGGTCAACTTTTATGAACATGACTTCTCTTATTACAAGGTTTTCACCTGGTTGCAGGTGACCTTGTAAACAATTTGCCTATGAAAATCTTTTCATTATTACCACTGACGCCTTGGATGGAAGAGCAATTCTCCTCATGTTGGTATTCATAGGCTCCCAATGGTAGGTCCCATTAGAACTGGGTCCATACCAGAGGAGGTCCAAAATAGCAAGGCAATCAGGATGGATTTGGTTAGATGAAGAGCCTTCCGTCATTTCTTTCAAACTTCAGCCAAACTCAGTTGACCCTGCATTTCCAGGACAAGGCTCAATTGCTCGGCTTCAAGGAAACAGCAATTTTAATTTGATCTTTGCTCTCTTATAGGAAAGGAGTAGTCAGGGGGCCTCATTATTCAAAGACAAAGAATGGGAGGGTTTGCAGTACACAAAGAGCAGAGAGATGACGCTGAGAGGCAGAGCGCAGTACGTTTGCTTTTTAGGAAAGAAAGCTCCATTATGGTTTCTTGGGCTGGCTTCAGAGATAATGAGAGCTTCTCATTGCTTATCCCCTCTTCTCCTCCTCTTTTCTCACTTGTCTTTCTCCTCAATCTTTCTACTCTTCTTTATCTTCTTTGTGTTTCCCCTCCCCCCACCCATTCCAAGGTTCTATGGAGATGTAATGGCAGCATTTCTTTTTATTTTTTATTTTTTTAAAGATTTTATTTATTTATTTGACAGAGAGAGAGAGAGATCACAAGCAGGCAGAGAGGCAGGCAGAGAGAGAGGAGGAAGCAGGCTCCCTGCTGAGCAGAGAGCCCGATGCAGGGCTCGATCCCAGGACCCTGAGATCAGGACCTGAGCCGAAGGCAGAGGCTTTAACCCACTGAGCCACACCGGCGCCCCGGGCAGCATTTCTTATACCAAAGATGTAATCTTTGTTCCTGGCCATACTGACTGCTGATTTCCTGCCTGTTCCAGGAAATTAAGTCACAACATGTACAAGGAACACTGAGAACCCTTATACTTTTTTATCGTGAACTTCAGCTTAGTTCAAGTTAAACAACTGGTCTTACATCTCCGTTTCTTTGGTTATGTCAGAATATCTCTCGGTTTTCTAGAAGGAAGGAAGTCATGCCAAGTGCTTAAAATGAATGTGAAAAAATAGTTTGCCCTATATCCCCAAAAGTCTTAAGAAATTTCTCTTATACACCATTAAAGCCACCTGATAATTATAAGTACTTTCCCTGGACGTCTGCTCAGCAAGGATTACTCACTCTGTCTATGCGGCAACTTAGCTCCAGTGTAATTAAATAGTGTGCTTCCTATCTACCTTGCTACTTTATCTCCATGGAGCATTTTTTGTTTCATATCCTTATCATCTCTCAGGGAAGTTATTGACACAGTCTCTTCTCTGTTCCTGATACCATTTCATGCCTATTTTGGGCCATTTTTTTTTTAAATATTTTATTCTTAAATGATCTCTGCACTTAATGTGGGGCTTGAATTTATAACTCCAAGATCAAGAGCCCCATGCTCTCCTGACTAAGCCGGCCAGGTGCCCCAAATGTGGGCCATCCTTGATAGACTTATGTCTTAACTTTTTCTAAATCCTAACAAATATGATCATATCATTCTCCCTTTCATAAGTAAGAATACCTTGCCTTATTTAACACAGATACCACCAGTTAAACTTTACTAAATTATCCTCTTCTTCTATTTTGGTTACTTTTAATCTAGGGAGCTGCTGCTAAGCCAAAATCTGGGACACGCGCACACACACACACACACACACACACACACAGAGTAAATTAGTAAATTTCTGGGCTCAGATATTATATTAGCTTGATTGCATGCAAATCTGGCTATTTTTCTTAAATTATGCCAGTGTTTTACCCCTGAATCACTCATAGTTCTTTCTGCAAGATCTCTTATCCTGAGCTTTACAAGTATGAACTCTGAGATCAGCCTTGTACTAGGTAGTGCGGGGAAGAATCAGTCATCCACTGGGAAGCAACTATCTTCAAAGAACCATTGTTCAGAAAAATCATTGAACAGTAGTACAGTAAGGAAGGGAGGAAGTCAAAAAGGACTAACATAGAGACTTGAGAGAAAAAGAATCTTACTCTACCTTCTACCTATAATCTACACTAACTCTCCACATGTGAGTAATATGAGAATACACAGATAAATAACGACATGGAGATTTTTCCAGATCCTTAATCACACTCCAGTATGTACCCAACATTTTTTATGTATGTCTTCTATTTATGGAACTCTTTGCTATAACCATGCAATTTGCAAGCTTTCAACATGGTGGATTAATTATAATCCATCTAATAAACAAGATTATGTGCCCTTCTCATGGGAAAGTTTGTCTTACCGATTTAAAGATGGTGCTAAATCCAAGGAAAATACTTGTGAAATGAATTAATAAACCAGCAAACTTGTAAATAAATACATGTTAAAATAGATATTTTCAAATAATGGCAATATTTCAAAACCTGACACGTGCCTCTTTTAAAAAATATGAATGAGGGTGCCTGGGTGGTTCAGTGGTTGAGCGTCTGCCTTGGCTCAGGTCATGATCCCAGGGTCCTGGGATCGAGTCCCACGTTGGGCTCCCTGCTCTGCAGGAAGCCTGCTTCTCCCTCTCCCACCCCCCCTGCTTGTGTTCCCTCTCTTGCTGTGTCTCTCTCTGTCAAATAAAATCTTTAAAAAAATATGAATGAAATGAGGATTCTGCATATAATGTGTCAATGTGACCAGAGTGCATGTATGTGATCAAATGCTTTCTCCTTCTCACAAGGAAATTGTTTTAAGTCCTAATCAGGTGAGAGCTCTAGTTTTGCTTTGGTTTTGCTTCGGAAATTCTCCTGATTTCATTCTACAAGCTGACCCAGTTATTTTGATCCAGATCCAGTGCTCATAGGTGTTCATTCAAACTGGTCATCTTCTTAAGGTTTACCTTATATCTTAATATAATTTTTACTCCCTCATAAAATTGTTTCAGTGTTCAAATTTTAAAAGACAAATGCCATTAACTTTAATTATATAATTCTAGTTTGTATTTTCCAGTTTGCATGCAGAAAAGCATGACATGCATATATATACTTTAGAGAGTATGAGTCTCCTAAAATAGTCTTCCTCATTTTTTGTGCAGAAGGATCCCATTATGCATGATGCAAGATTCTGATTCCATAGCTCTGGGGCAGGACCAGAGTTCTGCATTTTGAACAGGCTCAGTGGTGATGCCAATGTTGCTGTTCCAAGAACCACACATTGAATAGCGAAGTCCTAAATAGGCCTTCTTCAAACATGTCTTGTAAATGTCTGTGGGTTTTCATGGGAAGACAGTATCTTGAAACTCGAGTCTTAATCTTTCATGGGATGTCCTCCATTATTTGAAATCTCTTTATATCATTGTTTCCGAAAGTTAGCTGTGTGGAAAACAAGTTCTGATAACTTCCAAAAAGGGTGGTGGTTCTTCTTCTTCTTTAAGATTTTATTTATTTATTTGAGAGAGAGAGCAAGGAGAGGGGCAGAGGCAGAGGAAGATGTGGGACTCAATCCCAGGACCCAGAGATCATGACCTCAGCCAAAGGCAGACGCTTAACTGACTGAGCTACCCAGGTGCCTCCCAAAAAGGCTTCTTATAAAAAACTGTTTTATGGTTAAACAAATATGGGGAATGCTAAGTAAAAGTAAAGAGAGATTTATTTCAGGATTTTTGAAATCTTAGATATGTCAATACCTTTTATGAATCTTTAGAAGTTGGATTATACAGTTTCCTAAGCTTCACTGGCCATTAAAAAAAAAAAAAAGAAAAAAAAAAAAAAGAAAAGGAAAGGAAAGAAAAGATGTGTCCTTCAGAACGGATCATTTGGAATCCCTTTCCAATAAACACACAAATCAAGATTCTGTCTTCTGTCCAACCACCAAAACTCCTTTCCTCCTTTCCTGCCCCAGTCCAGAGCTGCAAAGTGCCCATCTTCGATTTTGCTGGGGCTTATATTGAACAGTTTTGTATCTATCTCTGTGTTTAGAGACCTGTGTACTGCTTGTTCTTTTTTTCAAACACTGCTGAGCTTATTGGTTGGCTGTCTCCAGGATAATTGAATTTGAGAATTGAATTTGCAATTTGTAATAGAAAATGGTATCATCAGATGACTGCAAATAAGGACTCTCTGACACGTCACCACAGGTTTGTTTAAGGTTTTATGGGGAGAAATGGAGCAAATGATGAGTTACCCTGACTTGCGGGCTTTCTGGCCACCGCACAATCTGGCTGGCGTCAGGTGATGCTGAATGGCCACGATCATTCCCATCATTCCACTACCTCTGCTGCAGTCCCCAGGAAAGCTGGGTTCAGGCTACCTTGGTCACCATGGTGACAGAGTTGACTTTATACTGACTGATTTTTCAGGAATCCTACAGTAGCACTGTGGTGTGGACCTTCTTGGGCTGCTTTTTGCTTCTGTGAGTGAGAAAGGAGATTGAACCCTGGGTAGGTGATCAGTCCTCTCCCAGAGGTCATGACAATAACTATCTCTTGTGTCAAACCAAATTCCAATCTGATCGGCACCTGGCGGAAATACAGCACCTCTCATTTTTCCAAAGAGAGTGGTGAATTGGGTTCATCTCAACCAGATAATTCACACTTGTCACTGTGATGGGAGTGCCTAGAGTTTATTGATCTGAGTGGGCGAGTGATATAGGGAAAGAGAAGTTATCAGAGTGGCAAAGGCTTGAGTGGATATGAGATTTGGTAGAGGTGCGCGAATTGACGCAAAGAGGAGATATCCTCTCGAGTCCTGAGCCTGCATCTCCTTACTGACTAAGAAGATATTGAGTCAGACCATGCAGAGAGCAAGATAAATCAGACCCTGGACTTTTATTTTGTTTTGTTTTCAATTCAACATAGAAAGGTTAAAGAGGTAGGAGGTCTATTATTGAATTATTAAAAAATATTTTGAAACATTATCCACTCTGGTTTCTCCTCAACTTTTTACTAGAGTTCTTGTATATCGTTAGAAATGACACAATTAAAGTAGACCTAATCTTATTTCCCCTGAATAAGACAAATGAACAGGGCAATAAAGATCCAGTGTGCTGTGTAAACATCTAATCAATGATCCTCTGGTTAGGCCAGATCTGTTCTGGAAATAAAGAAGTAAGGAGAGACCCAGATAAAAATAATGTGCATCATTATTTTGGCTTTGGAAGAAAAAGATAAGCCCGGTGAAAGGACGTTCAAGCAAATGAGGACAGAGACGAATGTGTTGAGGTGAGTAAAAGAAGGAAGGAGTGAAGGCAGGAGAAGGAAAGAGAGAGAGGGCTCATTAATAAACAGGGAAGAAAAATCATGTTGACTCATCAGTTAGTTTTCTGTAATAGAGAACTTGAATTTTTCTTTTCTTTTTTTGGGGGGGGAGAGAAAGGGGTGAGGGAGGGGTAGAGAGTGAGAGAGAATCTCAAGCAGGCTCCAGGAGGGGCTCAATCCCATGACCCCGAGATCATGACTAGAGCTGAAATCAAGAGTTGGATGCTGAACTGACTGAGCCACCCAGGTGTCCCTGTAGAACTTAAATTTTAATTCTTCCCTGCTGGAAAGCCACAAAGCAAAACAGAAGAAGGCTTTGAGACCATATGTTGTAATGATGACCTCCTGAGTAGGAAAGAGAACATCCGTCTGTTCACCTGGTCCACATGCGGGAACATGGAACCTTTGCTGGGAAAACTAGGGAGCACCCTGCCTCTCATGCAAGGACACTTTTATAGAGGAGGAATGCAAACAGAAAGCCTGCACTGCCATTGGCCAGTGAACCACTCATCTTAATTTCATTTTTATATTTATAGGTAGATTTAATTTTATCTCTAGACAATAAAAATATCTTCAATCAGTGGCATAGATACAACCAAGAATGCCTTATATTTTTATTAGGAACTCATTTTCCACACATAGAAATATATAAAAATGTATTTTTATGTTTGATGTTCAAACACTAACAAATATTAAAATTATGCCACATTGACTGCAGAACATTTTTTAATTACATATTTAAGTAAATCCATAATTAAAATCCTACATTATTTTTCTGTCCTCTCTTGCTCAGAAAGATAAAATTTTTGCTCGTGGGCTTCTATGTATTTAATCCATTTGTAGGCTACTATAAAATATATACCATTGTTTTTAGTGTTTCCACTTTTTAAGCACGGTATCTTACTGTATCACTTTGCAATTTGTTTTCTTCTCTTGGTATTGTATTTTTGAAGGTTTACTCATGCTGATAGTTTTAGATCCAGATTGATTATTTATTTATTTATTTATTTGTATTTTTAAATTTAAAAAATTCTTTATTTCAGTTCAATTTAGTTAACACATAGTGTATTATTAGTTTCAGGAATAGAATTTAGTGATTCATCAGTTGCATATAACATCCAATGCCTGTTACATGAAATGTCCTCTTTAATGCCCATCACCCAGTTACCCAATCCCCCCACTTACTTCCCCTCCAGCAACCCTCAGTTTGTTTTCTATAGTTAAGGGTCTCTTATGGCTTGCCAGCCTCTCTATTTTTATCTTATTTTATTTTCCATCCCTTCCCCTATATTCAATCTGTTTGTTCCTTAAATTCCATATATGATTGAATCATATGGTACTTGTCTTTCTCTGACTGATTTATTTTGCTTAGCATAATATCCTCTATTGTACCCACACTGTTGCAAACAGCAAGATTTTTGATGGCCAAGTAATATTCCATTATATAGATATAGATATAGATATACAGATATAGATGATATAGATACCATTCTTTATCCATTCATCTGTCAGTGAACATCTTGGCTCTTTCCATAGTTTGGCTATTGTGGACATTGCTGCTATAAACAAGTGGGTGCATGTGCCCCTTTGAATCACTGTGTTTGTATCCTTTGGATAAAAACCTAGTAGTGCAGTTGCTGGGTTGTAGGGTAGCTCTATTTTTAACTTCCTGAGGAACCTCCATACTGTTTTCCAGAGTGACTGCAACAGTTTGCATTCCCACCAGCAGTGTAAGAGGCTTCCCCTTTCTCTGCATCCTTGCCAACATCTGTTGTTTTCTGACTTGTTCATTTTATCCATTCTGACTGGTGTGAGGTGACATCTCATTGTGGTTTTGATCTGTAGTTCCCTGATCTCTAGTGATGCTGAACATTTTTTTCTTGTGTCTCCTGACCATTTGTGTGTCTTCTTTGGAGAAATTTTATTTAAATAGTACGTACCATTCAATCAAATTAAAAAATAAAGTGAGGGATAGTAAAATTGTTTGCATTGCATGATTTTGCTAACACAAACTATGCTACAAAAAATGTCTTCTTAAATATCTCCTTGAATACATATGTGTGAAGTTTTTCTAGGATAGATTGATACAAATGAAAATGCTGGTAAAACGTTATATATTGCTTTAATTTTGCATTCAGATCTTCACCCTTAGTTCGTTAATTAATCAGAGATTTATTTTGTGTATGCTATAAGAGATCTATTCAACTTATCATTTTCCATAAAGGGCTAATTATTACAGAATCCTCTGTTGAAGCTTTCCCCTTCAATTTGTAATAGCACTTCTATATATGCCAGATTTCCATGTGTATCTGATTCTTGTTTCTTTCCTCTTTGTAATGAGTCTATTTGTTTATACCTATGCCAATATCAAATGATTTTAATTATTTTAACTCAGTGGTGCTCAACCAGGGCAATTTTCCCAGAAGGGGACATTTGGCAATGTCTGCAGACATTTCTGATTGCCACAACTGCAAAAGTAGAAGCCAAGGATGCTACAAAATATTCTACAATGCAAAGAACAGTTCCTCACAACAGAGAATGCTCTGGTCCAAATGTCAACAGTACCAACATTGGGAAACTCTGATGTGATTACGTGATAAGTCGAGAGATTTGGCATCATACTTATTTGGAATTTTAAGTATCCTACACCCCACTGACTTTTGACCTTTCCACCCTGCCTCCCTGGATATGCTTGGCTTTTTATTCTTTTGTATGGATTTTAGAATTAGTTTCTCAAGGAAAAATGCTTTTAGGATTTTAATTAATTTGCATTTAGCTAATCAATTAATGTGGAAGCAATTGACAGTTTTATTATATTGATTGTTCCTATTTAGTGTGATATAGATCTATGTCTATTTTGGTCTTTTAAAAGGCCCTTTAATATAAAATACATATTTTTACTCTGAAAAATCATTTATATTTTTGTTAAACATATTATAGGACTAATACCTGGTTTCTTTTTGCTGCAATTGTTTAAATTACATGTTATTGTTTGTTGACAGGCATGTGATTAATTTTATATATTGGCATTTTATATTATATCATATATTAACAGGATGCCTGGTTGGCTCAGTTGGCTCATGCTCAGTGGAGCATGTGGTTCTTGATCTCGGGGTCCTGAGTTCAAGCCCCATGTTGGGCATAGAGATTACTTAAAAAAAATTTAATTCAACAACCTTGTTGAACTCTTATAGTCTATCTAAATATTTTTATGTAGATTTCCCTATGTTTTTCTTTCCAGAAAATCAATCTATCTATCTATCTATCTATCTATCTATCTATCTATCTATCTATCTATCTATCTAAACTATCTATCATCTGAGAATAATGAGGAGTTTTTAACTTTCTTCCAATCACCATATGTTGCGTTCCTTTTCTTGTGCGGTGGTAGTTCTGTGCCCCTTACTACCTGTGTGATGACAGAGGTGATGGTTAATCTCACCTTAAAGAATGACATTTTCCATAGAATTTTAGTAAGTACACTTACCAGGTTCAGTAAATGTCTTTTAATCTCAAGGTGCCATAGAATATTTAACATGAACTTTAACAGTAGTTAAACCTGGGACACCTGGGTGGTTTAGTTGGTTAAGTGGCTGCCTTTGGTTCAGGTCATGATCCCAGAGTCCTGAGATCAAGCCCTGCATCAGGCTCCCTGCTCAGCGGGGAGCCTGTTTCTCCCTCTCCTTCTGCCTGCCGCTCCCCCTGCTTGTGCTCGCTCGCTCTCTCTCTCTCTGACAAATTAATAAATAAAATCTTTTAAAAAATAGTTTAATCTGTTAGTGTATTGAATTAAGACAGTACACTTGAATCTCCATGTCACATGTACAGGACTGAATTAATCATACTCCTCAGTCCCTAATGAATGGTGGCTCTTATCATAACATCATGGAAGGCACCTCTAATGTTTCATGTCCTTTTGTTTCTTTTTGAGCTCCATCACCTTTGCACATTCCCACCTAGACATCCACTTCATTTTGAACACTCTAGGCTACTCCAGTCTGTGCTGGCAGACATGTGTGTTTATGTGGGTGTGGTGTTGTAGGGTGCATGTGTTGCACTTACATAAATAGTCATCCCATTCAGTTTATTTATTTTGCTAATAATTTTGAGATATCATTACATTTTAAAATGTAGCTCATTATTTGTAACTGCTAAATAGTAATTCATCTTTGACATATGTGATAGTTAATTGTATGTGTCAACTTGGCTAGACAATGGCGATCCATTGTTTGGTCACACGTTAGTGTAAATGTTTGCTATAAAGGTGTTTTTTAGATGTGACTAACATTTAAAAGCAATCGGTTTTATCTATGACAAAGGAGGTAAGATTATACATTGGGGAAAAGATCGTCTTCAAAAAATGGTGTTGGGAAAACAGGATAGCCCCATGCAAAATGAAATTGGAGCACTTTGTTACACCACATATAAAAATAAACTCAAAATGCACTGAGAACTTAAATGTGAGACCTGAAATCATAGAACTTCTTAAAGAAAGCATAGGCAGTAATCTCTTTGGCATCGCCCTCAGCAACATATTTTAGATAGGTCTCCTTGGACAAAGGAAACAAAAGCAAAAGTAAACTATTGGGACTACACCAAAATAAAAAGCTTTTGCGCAGTAAAGGAAACCATCAATAAAATGAAAAGGCAACCTACTAAATGAGGGAGGATATTTGCAAATGATATATGCACTACGAGGTTAATAGACAAAATACTAAACAGGTGGTGGGTATTAAGGAGGATTATTGATCACTGGGTCTTATATGTAACTAATGAATCAATAAATTGTACTCTTGAAACAAATATTACACTATATACTAATTAACTAGAATTTAAATAAATTTTTTAAAAAAGTTGAGTCAAAATATGTAAAGAACTTAATCCAACATGAAAAAAAAAAAAACCCACCTTTCTCCAAATAAGTCATACAGACATTTCTACAAATAAGACATACTGATGGCCAACAGACACATGAAAAGGTGCTCAATATCACTAATCATCAGGGAAATGCAAATCAAAACTATAATGAGTTATCACCTCACACCTGTCACAATGGCTAATACCAAGAAGACAAGAAATAAGTGTTGGTAAAGATGTGAGAAAAAGGAATTCTTGTACACAGGTGTACAGGGATGTAAACTGATACAATCACTGTGAAAAACAATACGGCAGTTCCTTAAAAAACTTTAAAAATGGAAATACCATACAACCTAGTAATTCCAGTACTGGATATTTACCCAAAGAAAACAAAAACAGTAATTTGAGAATACATATGTACCTCTATGTTTATTGTAGCATTATTCACAATTGCCAAGATATGGATGCAACTCAAGTGTCCATCCATAGATGAAAGGATAAAGAATATGTGGCATATATGTATAAACAATTGACTACTACTCAGCCATAAAAAAGAGATATTGCCATTTGTGACAAAATGGATGGACCTATAGGGTATTATTCCAAGTGAAATAAGTCAGACAAAGACAAACACTAAATCACTTGATTAATGTGTGGAATCTCAAAAAATAAAATAAAATGAATAAGCAAACAGAAAGCAGAAATAGACCCATAAATACAAAGAACAAACTGCTGGTTGCCAGAGGGCAGGGGAGTAGGGGATGGGCAAAAGGGATGAAGGGGAATGGGAGGTACAGGCTTCCAGTCATGGAATGAGTAAGTCAAGGGAATAAAAAGTACAGTACAGGGTATATAGTCAGTGGTATTGTGATAGTATTGTATGGTGACAGATGGTGACTACACTTGTGCCGAGCATCACGTAACATATAGACTGGTGAATCATTATGTTGTACACCGGAAGCTAATATACCATTGTGTGTCAACTATATTTCAATAAAATAAAATCAAATCAGATTATTTTAAGTAAAGCAGATTAGCCTTCCAAATGTGGATATGGGTAGGCCTCATTTAATCAATTAAAGAGCAAAGACTGAGTTTTTCCAAAGAAGAAAGAAAAGAAAGAATTATGCCTTCAGACTGTCATATAGTCTCCAGTCTTTGGATTCAACTCTTATTTGAATCTCTAGCCTGCTGGAATTGCCCTAAGGATATAGGCCTTGCTACCTGCCAAATCATGTGAGCTAATTCTGCAAAATCTTTCTGTGTCTCTCTCTCACTGTTTTCTAAATCCATGGCTCCAGGTCTCACTTCCACCACCAATACAGGGGGTACTTGTTTCTCCATGCTCACAAAAACATGTAGTTTTTTGAATTTCAAATTTTTTTACTTTTTTATCTGTGTGGAGCAAAGGTTTAGAATTCCATTTTAATACATTAAAAATGTAGTCTCATTGATTTTTTAATTTTTTGTCAAGTCTAGTTGTTCGTGTATTTTGAGAAATTAAACTTACTTTGTATAATTTTATGCACTTAATTATATCTATTTCATAGTACCCTTTCAACACTATAAAATTTGTTAATTTTGACATGATATCTACATTCAGTCAGTATTTATTTCTCTCTCTCTTTAAAACCATGCTTGTCAGAAGTTTGTCTACCTTGTTCTTTTAGAAACAAACATATAGTTTTGTTTTCACATATTTTCTTCTGTCCTCATTTTTAATTTTTTTTCCTATTATGTTTTCCATTCATTTATGCTTCTTGATTTGGGTTTACTCATTTTTATTTCTCACTATTTGAATTGAAGCATTAGTTTCTTTGTTTCTGAACTTATTTGTTTCCTGCTAAGGGTAGTTAGAAATATAGATTTTCCTTTTACAAGCTGTTTTTTTTAAACAATCCACTCATTTTAACCTGTAGGATATTCATTGTGATTGTGTGATTCATTTTTAAGTATTTGCTAACTGTGTTTAGGGTTTTTTTTTAATATAAGCACAATGGATATTTAACAAAATTATTTTAAGTTTAGACATTGAGTTGTGATACTGAAAATTTCTGTCATTTTTAGTGAGCTTTTTACTGGAGTAAAAATTTTGTACAAAATGTGTATAAATCTGCAAGCAAAAATAACAACAGGATTGCAGGATTTATAACACATGTAGCAGAAAATGTGACAGCAATGGCATAGAAACCAAGAGAAGAGAAATGGAAGTATATTTTGTAAGACTCTTGTACCATATGGGAGCTTACATAGTAGAGTTCAGACTATGATAAGTTAAGATGTATAAACCCAAAGCATTACTAAAATAATAAAGCTAATAATAAGTTGATTAGATATAATTGATTAATAAGCAAAGAAGGAGATGGATTAAAAACAGAAAATAGCCTTTAATTAATCCAAAGAAAGAAGAAAAATAGTAAAAGTTGAATAAGCAGCAAAAAAGTAGGGAAAACAAGCAAGATGGTAGTTTCAAGCGCAACCATATCAGGGAGCTTAGGTGGCTCAGTTGGTTATGTGACTGCCTTCAGCTCAGGTCATGATCCTAGGGTCCTGGGATCCAGCCCTGCATCAGGCTTCTTGCTTAGTGGGGAGCCTGCCTCTTCCCCTCCTTCTGTCCCTCTCCCCACTTGTTCTCTCTCTCTCAAATAAAAAAATATTAAAAAAATAAAACACACAAAAAAAATTAAAAAAAATAAAATTCAACTATATCAATAACTACATTAAGTGTAAATCATCTAAATATTCAATCAGTTAAAAGGCAGAGATTGCTGGGTTGGATAGCATATCAAAACCCTAATACGTGCTGCCTGCAAAAAACAGACTTTGAATATAAAGCACTAGATAGGTTACAAGTAAAAGGATGGGAAAAGACATACCAAACTAACATTAATCAAAAGAAAACAGGAGTGTCTATTTTAATTTCAGAGCAAGAAATAGTTTCATAAGTATACAGGGTAATTTCATAATGATAAAAGGGGCATAGGAAGGATATGCCAATCCTAAACTTTTATGCACCTCATAACAGAATTTCAAAATATAGCAAGTCAAAATTAACAGACTTTCAAGGAGCAATAGACAAAGTTTGCCCAAATAATAAATGCATAGGTGAATATACTTCCACAATTTTCAGAAGTTTCAAATCAAGAAGTGTGACACCACTGACATTTTAGAAGTTCCTCTTCTCTGTAATTCCTTTTTGCCAAATCCACTTTTCTGCCTTCTAATCCCATAGATAAGTTTTACCTTCTAAAATCACTATAAATCTAGGGATCCAGGGTGGTGCAGTTAGTTAAGCATCTGACGCTTAGTTTCAGCTCAGGTCATGATCTCGTGGGTCATGATCTCATGGGTCATGGGATCAAGCTCCACATTTGGCTTAGCATGGAGTCTGCATGGGTTTCTCTCTCCCTCTCCTGCTGCTCCTCCCCCATGCTCTCTCTCTCTCTCTTTAAAATAAATAAATACATCTTTAAAATAAGATAAAATTACTATAAATCCATTAATATGACCCTTTTGAATTCTTTCAATTCAGAATTATGTTTGTGAGATGATCCATATTATAGATAATTGCACATTGTTCACACGCATTGCTTTATACTATGCCATTGAATTATTATACCTAAGTATATTTACAGATTCATCTTTTGACTGACATTAGAATTGTGTTCTTTGGGGGCTATTTGGAACGTTGCCATCACAAGTATTGTCATACTTGACTTTTGACAAACATATGTATTTATTTCTCTTGAGTCTAATAATAAAGCATAGAATAGCTGTGTCATAGGGTAAGTGGATATGAATCTTTAGTAAATATGCCCAAAAGTTTATCAAGATGGTTGTACCAATTCATACTTAGACAGCTTCTGTCCTTGCCAATATTGAACATCGGGGCTATGAGTCACGTGGAGCAACTAGGGCAGAAAATTGAAGAAAGTGCTCACTCTCCCTGAGTTCTGAACTTTGGCCACTTGCATGAACCTAAGAAGGTCTCTCCTTAAGATTTAGAGGCCTAAAGCACAGAATTTATGGAGGCACTTACTTTCAGGTTTGTGCAGGACTCTGTACTTGATCAAATTTAAGAGTAAGCACCTTCTTAAATTTTGCACCTGAGATGCTTCACTTGCCGCACTCCACTCTGAACCCTATTTGATATAGTCATTCCTCTCTATTTCTTCAGTAGATGTGTGTTGCTATTACACTGTGGTTTTTATTTACATTTCTTTGATGATTAATGATGTTGAATACACAGAACATTTTCATATGTTTACTGATCATTTTGATGTCCTCTTTTGTGAATTGTCTGTTCAAGTCTTTTGTGCAATTTTAATTGGATTAGCTATGTTTCCTGTTATTAATTATTTGAAGTTCTTCTTCAGTATTCTGCAGGCATCCTTTATTTGATTTTTCTATTGCAAATATCTTCTCCTACCCTGCCTTTCCTTTTTACTCTTGAATGGTTTCTTCCAATAAATACAATTCCTTAATTTTAATTGAGTTTAATTTATTAATAGTTTTTCCCTTGTGGTTACTGCTTTTCTGTCCTACCCCAAGGCTACTAATTTATTCTATGTTTTCTTCTAAGAGCTTTATTGTTTTGCTTTTCACACTGAGATGTACAATATACTTGGAATTGATGTTAGTGTTTAATGTAAGATCAAGGTCAACATTTTTTTTTAACATATGTGTATCAGTTAACACAGCATCATTTATTAAGATTTTCATCTTCTCCCTAGTCTACTGTAGTGTCATTTCGGCTCATATCGAATGAACCTATGACTATGATCTCTCTATTCTGTTCCTTTGGTCTATTTCTAAAAACTCTTATCTTAATGTCTATAACCTTATAGTCAGTCTTGCTTTCTGGTTTTGAAAATTCTCTAGCTATTTTCTTCTTCGAGTTTTGGATATTCTTGTCCCTTTTCATTTCCACATAAACTTTAGAATCAGTATGTAAACTCCTCACTCCCCACTCCCCCCAAAAAACTTTTGATATTCTGCCTGGAAATGCATTGAATCTATAGATCAATGTGGAGTAAGTTGATATCTATGCAATATCAACCCTTCCAACCCATGAACATAATATATGACTCTATTTAATCCTTCTTCAAATTTTTCAATGTTTTGAAAATTTTTGAAGTAGGTGTCTTGAGAATTTTTTTTGTTAATGTTAGAATTGTTACTAAGTATTTGATATTTTTATTCTAATATAAAATGTGTCATTATTAACATTTTATTTTCTTTTTATGTATTACGGGTATATAAGAAATACAACTGATGTTTTATAATGGCCTTATATCAAGCAACCTTACTAACTTTACTTATTAGTTGTAATAGTTACATAAACTATTGTGTCAACTATAAATAAAAGTTGTGTCACCACCTTCAATTCCCTATGCTTTGAATTGCTTTCTTTTGTCTTAATGTACTCAAGTAGCGTCAGGAGTGATGGTAGTAGACCTCCTTTTCTGACTCTCAATTTCTGGGGCAAGCTTTTAGGATTTCACCATTCAATATACTTGCTACAGGTCCTTTTTTAGATACTGTTTATCAGATGATGGCATTTTACTGTGTAATCATAGGTTACTAAGAGGATTTTGTTGCTACTGTCACCAGTAGGTGTTGAATTTTCTCAAATGTTTCTATTGAGAATGTTCTGTCATTTTTCTCCTCACTCAGTAAGGTACAACATTTAATTGATTTTCAAAGGTTAAACAACATATACAGCCTTGAAATAAACTCTGATATGCATGATGCATTACCATGTGCATGTGTGCATGTATAATTTTCATTATTGTAACCTTTGTAAGATTTTTGAACCAAATTATGCTGGCCTCATCAAGCCGTTTGAGAAGTCATTCTTTTTATTTAATATTCTCTGAAAGAGTGTATGTCAGTAAGTCTCATGTTCTTTCTTTTTTTTTTTTCAAGATTGTATTTATTTATTTGACAGAGAGAAAGATCACAAGTAGGCAGAGAGGCAGGCAGAGGGAGAAAGGGAAGCAGGCTCCCCGCTGAGCAGAGAGCCCAATGCAGGGCTTGATTCTAGGACCCTTAGATCATGACCCAAGCCAAAGGCAGAGGCTTTAACCCACTAAGCTGCCCAGGTGCCCCTCTCATGCTCTTTCTTATATATTTGTAAAAATTCACCAGAAAAACTACTTGCCTTAGAAATTTCTTATGAAGAACTTATAGCTTTTATATTAAACTTTATTAATAGTCATTTGGTTTGCAATTTAAACATTTCTCTTGGTATTAATTTAGGTAAATTGTTTTTTTTTCTAGAAATTTCCCAATTTTATTTAAATTTTCAAATTTATCTTCATAAATTTGATTACAACTCTTCCCTGCCTTTTTCCTCTTGCCCTGCCTCCTCCTCCTTTTTCCCTTTGTATTTGTAAGATCTATGATATCTCTTTTACTATTCCTGATATTAGTATTTTCTATTTAAAGTCTTAGTAGAGGGGCCCCTGGGTGGCTCAGTCAGCTGAGCATCTGCCTTAGACTCAGGTCAAGATCCTGGGGTCCTGGGATGGAGCCCCACGTGGGGCTCAACGCTCAATGCGGAGTCTGCTTCTCCCTCTCCCTCTGACCCTCCCCCATCCACCTCATGCTCTCCCTCTCTCTCTCACTCACTCTCTCTCAAATAAAATCTTTAAAAAGAAAAGAAAGTCTTGGGGCGCCTGGGTGGCTCAGTGGGTTAAAGCCTCTGCCTTTGGCTCAGGTCATGATCTCAGGGTCCTGGGATGGAGCCCCACATCAGGCTCTCTGCTCAGCAGGGAGCCTGCTCCCCGCCCCCCTCTCTCTCCCTGCCTCTCTGCCTACTTGTGATCTCCCTCTCTGTGTCAAATAAATAAATAAAATCTTAAAAAAAAAAGAAAAAGAAAAGAAAGTCTTAGTACAATTCTGTAGTCTTTTCACTAAACTAAATTTGATCTTATTCATTTTCTCTGTTGTATATTTGGTTTTGATTCCACTAATGTGTCTTATTTCTGTTATTTCCTTATTTTAATATGATTTGGGGTTAACTTACTCTTCTTTATCTTCTTGAGATAGAAACATAGGTTTTTTTTTAGGATTTCTTTTTTAAGTGTATTCAATTAAGGTTATTACTCTTCTAAACGATATTTGTTTATCACACATTTTAATAAGGTGGATTTTTATTATTATTTAGTTCAAAATATTTTCTAATTTTCAGTATGATTCCTTTGATCCCTAGCTTATCTGGAAATAATCTTATTTTCTAAAGACCTGAGAATTTGCTTTTTGTTATTGATTTATAGCTTGATTCCACTATGAACAGACAACTTACTCTGAATACAACATTCCTTTGAAATGTACTAAGCTTGCTTTAAAGCCCAGTATATGAGTACCTTTGATAAATATCTTATGTCCAATTAAAAAAAAACATTTTGTTATCATTGGGGGTAGATATCTGTGTGTGTCTATCAATTCAGGTTTGTAAATGTTGCTGGTTTTGATCAGCCACATCACTGCTAGGTTTTTTTGATGACTTATTCTGTCAGTTAATAAGTAATACTACTGCTGGGTAGTTTTCTATTTCCCACTTTAATCTTTCTATTTTTACTGTATGTATTTCAAAATAATATTAAACACATAGAAATTTATTATTTGTATGTGATCTTTATAGATTAACCCTTCTGTTATTATATAATCTCCCTCATTTTCTCTGACAATACTTTTGTCTTAGAATCTGACTTATTTTTTTAAAGATTTTATTTATTTGTTTATTTATTTATTCATTCATTCATTTGAGAAGGGGGAAGAAAGAGAGAGTGAGCAATCAGGGGGAGAAGCAGAGGGAGAGGGAGAAGCAAATGCTGGGCTCCATCTCACAACCCTGAGAACATGACCTGAACCAAAATCAAGAGTTGGATACTTAATGGACTGAGGCATCAAGGCATCCCTTAGAGTCTAGCTTATTAATATATTTAAACTAACTTTTCTTTGATTAGTGTTTGCCTAGCATGTTGTTTTTATCCATTAAGTTGCAATTTTTGGTACTCTCACATTTAAAAAGTAAGGCTTAAAAGCATTGTTTTCCTTTAATTTGATTTTATGATTTTTGTCTTTTAATTGGAGTATTTGGCTCATTTAAAGCACTATAATCAGCACTTCTACTTTGTTGTACAGCTACTATATTATTTCTTTTCATTTTTGTTTCTCCTGTTTGATACTTTTTTGCCCTTTCTTTTTCTTGTACTTTGTTGTTGTTGAATGTTAGATGTCATATGATAATTTATTTCATGCATGATAAATTTGAAAGGTTTTGCATGGTCTATCTTTCTCCAGCATAGGCTTCTCCATTATAAGGCAGATTGAGTAGCAACAGATAAAATTATTCCAATCAGAGAGGGAGGTTATTTAATTTTGTGTTGCAAGTATCGTGACTGTTACTGTTGGTTTCACATCCCCTGTGGTGTCCACTCCACCAGGTCTTAGGGATGGTTATAAGACTTTTTCTCTGCCTTTTTTTTTTTTAAAGATTTTATTTATTTATTTAATAGAGAGAGAGAGAGGGAGGGAGGGAGGGAGGGAGGGAGATATCACAAGTAGGCAGAGAGGCAGGCAGAGAGAGAAGGGGAAGCAGGCTCCCTGCTGAGCAGAGAGCCAGATGCGGGGCTCGATCCCAGAACCCTGAGATCATGACCTGACTTGAAGGCAGTGGCTTAACCCACTGAGCCACACAGGCTCCCCTCTCTGCCTTTTTTTTTTTCCTACCTAGCTACTTATCATCATACATTTTTACACTGCAAATTCCTCCTGGGACACCAGCAAAATGTTGGTGTCACTACCCTGAGTCTACTTCCTCAACAGAATTACGGTCCCCCAGGTCCTAGATTATTAGACAGTTCAAAACGCATTTGCTCTCTCTACTCCCATAAATCCTAAAATGTTCCCCAGTTTCTCTGTGTCTTAACAGTGGTCTTCGGCCTGATTGATCACCAGAAATTTGCAAATTCCTTGAAGGATGAAGCTGTTACAGAATTGGGCACACCTCTCTCCAATTCTGTTCTTTCTGTGATTCAACAACTTTGCAATTCTGCTGCTCCAGCACAAGAGAAGTCACAGATATCACCTACATGAATGATTCTGGCTGTGTTTCAGTGACATTTTATTTACAAAAAGAGGTGGTAGGACCCTAGATCTTAATTTGTTAATCCCTGGGCTGAATTATACCAATGTAACAAATGTTCCCCAAATCTCAGTGGCCCAAACCATCCAAGGTGTATCTCATTTATTTCTTGTTCATGTTATATGTTAATTTTGGATTCATCAGAGATATTCTGCTCATTGTAGTCACTCAGGGTCACAAGGTAAGGGACCTTAACTTAAGGGAACTTGTCACCATATAAAGAGAAAATAATACACTCTAGGAATGACACGGTTGCTTGAGAAGAGATACTCATGAAACCCATTCGTTATTCATTGGCCAGAGCCCATCATTCAATCCAATCCCTGCATAAAGTGACCAAGAAATGCAATCCTACATATGCCAGTATAGCAGTTAAGGAATAGACAAGAACAGATAAGAACAGATTTCTTGAGTGATAGTAATGCCAGCTTTGGGGGGTTTAAAACTATCTTCCATAGTTTTGAAGTATTTTTCCTTCTGATATTACTGTCCTGTTTCCCTATCTTCTTGTTTACCAGCTCTTGACTCAGATATGTCTACATCTGTCTTTTAAATGTCCATTTAAGTTTGAATTTGAATGACTCTTTTTGAGTTTTAAAAATTCTATGATGTTACTTTTTAAATCTGCCATTTAAAAATATTGTTCTCTACTTACCCTCATGTCTTCTACATTTTTATTCACTTATTTTATCTTTTTAATGGTTTACAACATATCCCATAGGTATCTATTTTGTGTTATTTGATCTAAATCAACCTCTTGTTTCCCCACCATGGCAGCGTGCTATGGTGTCATGACACATGCTCATTCTTGTGGCTCTGAATTCTCTTCTGGCCACTGTCACTTTGGGTATTTTTACACTAGTGTATTCCACCATGTTGTAGAATCAAAAGACCTTCTTATTTCATCTTTTGATGCAAATGCCAAAATTAACATCATGTTAATGGGAAAAATCATGTAAGTGGTTCATAAAGCGAAAAATTTAAGCTAAACCAGATAATTACATGTTTCCCCTAAAGTCCATTATCATCAGATATAGCAAATCCAATACTATATTTTTAATGTAAAACCTTAAAGGGGGGGGGAGAAAAGATATACCCTACTCCTTGTCAGACGTCCTGTATACATTTCATATAATCCTCACCACACCACGACTTAGATATTTTCTAGATAAGGAAATGAAATGAGAAATGCGAAGACTAACTTGACTTAGGTCATTCAGCTGCTAAATGGTGAAACTAGGATTTGAATCCTGGATCCCACCCAGTGTGGACACTTTTTGACCACTGCAGTCACAGATCCTTCCTTTGAGGTTATAAAACAAAATCTAATTTTATTTGTTTACCACCTGCAAACGAAATTACAAGAAAATGTCCAAAATATTTAAATAAATCAATACAAATATGTTTCCTGGAATTAGCTCCCCAAGTCCTCTTCCTTCCTACCTGAATGCATAGCTAGACAACCATTTCCAATTCTATGACTTATCTACAAAAGACTGAGTCTCAGAACAACATAAAACTGTAAATTACCAAAAAAACAAAACAAAACAAACAAAAAAAAACAACAAACTGAATTACCTGACATAAAATCTACTGGAAAAATAGATTAAATATCTGATGTCAACTTTTAAGGAACAGTAAATATTAAACATTAATAGTAGAAACCGAGGTGAGGTGAGTAAGACGGTGTTGTCAGGTTTCAGGACTAGAAATTATGCAGGTATGAGTGGCTGTCCTCTGATCAGTTCTCTGATCACTTAAAGCAACTGTTAAAAAATGAAGTTACGTGGTTGCTAAAACTCAACAATCTACGTGGCCAACAAGAACAAGGCAGCTTTTGTTCATTAAAGTAAGCAAAGGAAAATATATAGTAGGGATTTACCCCATAGCTTCACCCTACCACCTTTCCTAAATTTAGCATTCAATTTCCAAAGAAACAGCAATGGGAGATCTTTGTGTTTCTAGCTGATTAATTCAAAATCTCCCGGCTAAATTTGAGCCCAGTGGAGAATATTGTTCACATCTTCAAGAAGTTCCTGAGGACTGAACAACAAATAATAAATTCAATGAAGAGAAAGAAAATCCAAAATGTTATTTTTTAATTTTTTTTAAGATTTTATTTATTTGACAGAGAGAGAGAGAGAGAGAAACAGGGGGAGCAGTAGAGGGCAGAGGGAGAAGCAGACTCACCGCTGAGTGGGAGCCAATGTGGGGCTGATCCCAGGACCCCAGGATCATGACCTGAGCTGAATGCAGAAGCTTAACTGACTAAGCCACCCAGGTGCCCCAAAAATCCTAAATGACATATCTCTAAAACTCAGTGAAATCTTCAGATCATGAGAATGGAGTTTGAATTTTTATCAATTTCAATTTTATCAATTGATAATTTTATCAATTATCAATTTCAGATTAACTTTCTGTTCATCAGGTAAGAGCAAGACTGCTAAATACATCACTTGCTTCGAGACAAATTTTCCAGAGATCCCTTCCCACCAAATAAATAGTGGCCCCTTAGCACTGTCCATAATAAAATTTGGGGTCACAACTAGCTACCTAGAAGGATCATAAGTATCTCCCTTTGAAAGAAATTCGAACTCAGTTAGTTGGGAGATGTGAATTATAATTCCAATTTTTCCCTCAAAATATCTGTTTGACTTTGGGCAATTAAGTTAATCTTTCAAAAATTCTGGTTCTAAGACTATAAAATGAGAATGATAATGCCTGTCTCCTGGTGAGTAGATCAAATCAGATAATGCACATGAAAGCACTTTAACGTGAAAGTGCTATACATTTGGGAAGAATTATTATTCTTTGACTCTGAGCTGCCCTTCAGCTGAATCCACTTGTAAAAACCTTTGTGAGATCCAAACATAACTTTTTAAAGTGCAGACTCCCTTGATGCTGACTAGTCAGAATGAATCAAGCTAAAAAGTATAAGTTTAAAAAAAGAGAAATACATGTAAAAAAAAAGAAAATATATTTTATGTATCTATATATTTATATACACATATTCTATCACTCATCTATTTGAATTAAATAATTTTAATAAACTGTGGCAGTTTTTTATTTTTCCCCCACACTATAAGTGAAAATATATATTTTTTGAAGATTCTATTTGTTTATTTATTTGAGAGAGCAAGAGAGCACAAGCAGGGGGAGCTGCAGAGGGAGAGGGAGAAGCAGGCTCCAAGCTGAGCAAGGAGCACAATGCAGGGCTCAGTTTTAGGACCTTGGGATCATGACCTGAGCTGAAGGCAGACACTTAACCCACTGAGTCACCCAGGTGCCCCTGGAAATAAATTTTTAAACTATTTTTTTACAACTTGATATGTTGTGAATTCTTTCCATGGTGTTACATATTTTATTTATAACATCACTTTATCAGCTGCTTATAATGTCATTTCATATAAGAATTATAATACCTATTTATTACTATTACTTACTTTTACACTGTAAATGGTGATGTGACAGTTCATGATGTTTACATAGAAATTTCATGATACCATAATCTCAGTTGGTCCAGGAGAGAACCAGTTCACTCTTGTCCTGATGTAATCATTTATAGCACCTTTCACTCACAAAAGTGGGAGTTGGTCAGTACCTTATCTGTCACTCTATCTAGTAATTCATAATGATTGCCCTTAGAACAATTCCTGAAAGCAGGATTGTTGAGTGAAAGAGGAATTATACCTGTTTCCTAAGAAATGTAAAACATATATTCATTAAAGACATTAAACATATTCTGATTATATACATAGGTACTATATATTCTTGGGAGCTCTGAAATAATGTATCTCCATGCCTTCATATTTCCATATGGGCTCAACATTCCCAAAGCCCTGAGCAAACAGAAGTCCAATCTAATGGTATCTTGGGATATATCTCTCCGTCATCAAAAATGATTTTGAGTTAGTCCCTTGTATATTTCCAAAGTGACACCATGCTTTCTCTGCACATGCTGATTGCTCATGCTAGAACATCCTTGCCCTCCCTCTTTATTTTGAGAAGCCCCCTTTTTTTTTAAGGTTTTTTTTTTTAAGATTTTATTTATTTATTTGACACACAGAGAGAGAGATAACAAGTAGGCAGAGAGGCAGGCAGAGAGAGAGGGGGAAGCAGGCTCCCTGCTGAGCAGAGAGCCTGATGCGGGGCTCCATCCCAGGACCCTGAGATCATGACCTGAGCCAAAGGCAGAGGATTTAACCCACTGAGCCACCCAAGCACCCCTAAGAAGCCCTTTTTGACACATTCTATTTCTTCTCTCCTACCATGTTGATCTTGAATTGGTACGTTCCAGAAATATAGTTTAAAGATATGAGAGGGCTCTTGGATCTATGTCAGACTTGGAATAAGTGAGAAATAATCCTTTATCTTGTGGAGCCGCTGAGATTTCAGGGTGGGTGTGCTGCCACAGCAAACATTCCTTATCCCAACTAAAGTGAATACTGGTCTCAAAAAAGGGGTGCTGACATGATAACAACCTGGTGTATATGGTGTTAGGTAAGGGTTGACCAGTAAGCTAGGAAGAACCTGGTACAGGAGGACAAAAAGATGATCCATGTTTAACAATGAAAACAGGGAGAATAGTTGTTATTAGTGATATATTAGCTACTACTGTGGGTTTAGGAAGGTCTCATAAGAAAGAGGTGGGCTCAGGGTGCTTGGATGGCTCAATGGGTTAAGGCCTCTGCCTTTGGCTCAGGTCATGATCCCAGCGTCTTGGGATCGAGTCCCGCATCGGGCTCCTTGCTCCGCGGGGAGCCTGCTCCTCTCTCTGCCTCTCTGCCTCTCCCTGCCTCTCTGCCTGCTTGTGTTCTCTCTCTGTTAAATGAATAAATAAAAAAAAAAAAGAAAGAAAGAGGTGGGCTCAGGGTGCTTGGGTGGCTCAGTGGGTTAAAGCCTCTGCCTTAGGCTCAGGTCATGATCTCAGAGTCCTGGGATCGAGCCCTGCATTGGGCTCTCTGCTCAGTGGGGACCCTGCTTCTCCCCCCTCTCTGCCTGCCTCTCTGCCTGCTTGTGATCCCTCTCTCTGTCAAATAAATTAAAAAAAAAAAAAAAAAGAAAGAGGCGGGCTCAATGAACAGTCAGCCTGTTTATAAGCAAACATGAATTCGAATGAAATAGGAAGAGTCTGGAAATTTGGGGCCTTTGCAGGTTTGGAAAAACTAGTCATTTCTGAAGCACAAAGCGTAAGAGAAGGCACTGGAAAAAGCTTTGAATGACAAATGTCCAGAATAACCTCTCAGTAAGATAAAGTGATTCAGTGCAAAGGCCAGATTGAGTCTGAGAGTTCATTTTCATCAACTGAGAGGGAAGGGCGAGGGCAAACAGAGGAGCAAAATAAAAAAAAAAAAAAAGAAAAAGAAAAGAAAAGCAAAATAATAGCTCTAAAACCCATGTCTTTTAAGCTATCCAGGCATGTTTACTGGCATAAGGAAGGTAACATTTTAGCTCAAGTCCCTGGACTCAGAGCCGACCCTTCTGCTAAAGGGAGAGAATGATGCATATGTCTCGTTTGGCTTTGAGGCTAATTCAGACTTTGTGACTCTTCCGTCATAATGAGCGTGGACCCTTAACCATCTTCCCTTGGTCAGCTCGTCCCGATTCAGCACACCGCGCTAGAAAGGGATTCCAGGAGGGAAAGGGTTTGCTCCCTGCCTGGGCTGTGCTCCCTGGGTGTGCTCCCATGGGGTGGGAGGCTTCCCCGAGGTCAGGCTCCTGCTGTGCATGGAGGCCAGTAGCTCCTGGCAGCCAGCAGCATGCCTGCCATCCTCTCAGCGCATGTTTCCTAGTAGAGCACCAGCTCGGAGATGCCTCTTTGCAAATAGCTTTCCTAGAGGGGATCTTCCAGCAAATTCCAGAATGTCTTCCCAAATCCCAGCAAGTCCTCCTACACAATATCACAGTGGCTTATCTGTCATCCTGGGACACAATGGCCTCCCCAGTCAGGTTGGGTCTCAGCTCTGGATGCCGGGAGGGGGAGTGGACATTGCATCACACTCTTTCTTGGGGGATGCTATCCAAGCCCCACAGAAGTGACTGCTCCTTATCTCTGCCCTCCCTCTATTCTCTCTTGTTCTCCTGACTTCTCACTAGCTAATCCCTGATCACTCCAAACAGCTATTATAGTTAGTGGTTCTTTTTTTTTTTTTTAAAGATTATTTATTTATTTATCTGACAGAGAGAGAGAGAGATCACAAGCAGGCAGAGAGGCAGGCAAAAAAAGAGGGGGAAGCAGGCTCACTGCTGAGCAGAGAGCCTGATGCGGGGGCTCGATCCCAGGACCCTGAGATCATGACCTGAGCCCAAGGCAGAGGCTTTAACCCACTGAGCCACCCAGGCGCCCATAGTTAGTAGTTTTTGATATTAAAGTTTCCCTGGTCAAATCATGATGGGGTTTCTTTCTTCTGATTGGATCAGAAAATACAGCACATTGACTGGGTTGAAATAAGGTTGTGTCCCTTGGGAAGGTAAATATATTTCACACCTAGGAGAAGAGGAAATCAGGATATTTAATTACCAAATGGACTTACTGTGGCAAAGAGAATTTGTGCTCCCTACATGTATCTTGGGATTGTACATGTTTCCCAGTCTTCTCTGCAAGTATGTTACATGTTATCTAGCACTTTGTTTTTTATTATGTATCATAGCACTTTTCACACCAAAGAGGGGGGCTCAGCTATTGACTTCCAATGATATGAAATTGTAACATCCCTGAGGGTAGGGACCCAAGCTTAATGGTCAGCACTGTATTCCAGCATTCTGGCAATATAAACAATCCTTCATAAATATTTGTTGATAAAATGATGTCCTCATCACTCAAATAGGTTAGGTTTCTTGGGGACTTAGTATGCATCATGCACTATTCACATTGCTTTGATAAATCATCTCAGCTAAGACAACAACCCTGCCAGTTCTATATTATCATTATCCCCACGCAGATGAACAAAGTAAGGAACTGAAAGGTTAAGTATGTTCCTCTAAAAGAAAATGCATTTCAAAGCAAGAAAGACCAAATCCAAAGCCGTCCACCAGAAATGCTCTACAACACTTTCTCCCCATCATCACTGATGATTTGGATTCAGTCCAAATGACCAATGTCTCTGTCTGGCTTTCTTCCTTATTCTCGGCTTTGGTTGTTTCCCACTCAAGGGTTCAGTGAACGCTCAGGGAAAGTAGCCACTGATGGAAAGGATACATGCTTACCCAAAGCACTGGGGGAGACACCATGTGAAGCTGGAGGGGAGAGAGAAGGTCAGAGACAAGCCATGCGGGGATCCGAGCAGGAGAATGGGGAAGCATCAAAACTGTCAAGAAGCAGGAGCAAGATGGCAAGAGAGAGGCATGGAGGGGGGCAATGGGGACAAGGCTGCTTACAGCAAGATGTTGCTGCAGCTCTCCTTGGGCATGAAAATGATGCCTGCTCTAAGGCCCTGAGGAAAGACAGATGTTTTCTCATTGGTTTTGTGTTGTGTTAATGCAGTTCCCCCAGAAAAATAAAATCCAGTTAGTGGAGAAGTCTAGCCTTCCTCCTTGCGTGTGGTCATCTCTACCAGGGCCAGAGTCTTTTCATATGCCCTGACTTTGGGGGTCAACGTAGGTCAACCAAAAGGTCAAGGACTTTTGGTGTTTTAACATTGGTCTCCAGCTGTCCTGAGAACTCCAACTGCCACCTCTTGCTTTGCCCAAACACATGCATGGTGATATTCACTTAAGTCAATCTCAGTTCTGTTAGGCACCTAGGACTAGGTGCATGCAATTGCAGAGTCTTCCTCCAGAGAAAGGGAGCAGTCCCTCCCTTTCTGCCACCTTAGGAACATGTTTAGCTGTCTGTAATAGAAACTCTAATGATAGAGTCTTTAAAGAACAAAGCTCTGTTTTTCTCCCACAATAACAACAGAGGTAGGCAAAGACTACTGTCATTTTTTTTTAAAGACTACTGTCATTTTAATGATGCAGCTGTATTAGGGCCAGCATCTCTGCCATTCCTGTGGCCTTACTCCACTGGTCACAGAATGGCTGCTGTAGCTCCAGCCATCATATCTATATGCACAAGACAGGAAAACTACAGAAGGAGAAAGAGGGGTTGGCAGCCACATGTATTTTCTGTAATCAGAAAAGCAAACATTTTCATGGTTCACCCCCTTCCCAGCGGACTTCCACTTAGATGTTAATGGCTGGGTCCAGGTTGCAAGTCTTCTCACAGATGCTGGGAAATTAGGAATCAGGTTTATCAGGATTGTCTCTGAACAACCATGCCTTGGATGGGCACATGACTCCATCCCCAAAAAGGTGTGTTTCTCAGGGTAAGGAATCCTGGAAGACTAAATACTGGGTGGGCAAATGACTGTCTTGGCCACATCTCTTGATTACTTTACTGCATAGCACCCTCCTCTGCTCTTAAGCTCTGTTTTCTTGCATGTTATCTATCATCTGTCCTGAGGTCCCCGCAAGCTTTGGTTTTATGTCTAGGATCCAGGCTGTAGAAGGAATGCCTTTCCATGGAGTTTTCAGGTGGCAGCTAGCAAGCAATAACGTTATGCGCTGAATGAAAAAGGGGACGAGTCTTGCAAACGTTCCTCCCATATTATGGGAGGATACTGAAAGCAGTGTCACAAAGTGTGGCACGCAGTTGGGGTGCTGAGTCTGGACTTCTGGGATGTCTAGATCAGAGGACTTGTCAGAATGCACCAGGTGATGACTAGTTTGCCCCGAGAAGACATAGGTCTGGAGTTTCCGCAGCCTGATCAATGCCTGGCCCACAGCGAGAACTTGTGAAAGTGCCTCCCCCCCCTATCTTTTTTTCTTTTTAATCATTTCTTCTTTCTTTCTTTCTTTCTTTCTTTCTTTCTTTCTTTCTTTCTTTCTTTCTTTCTTTCTTTCTTTCTCTTTCTTTCCTTTCTTTCTCTTCCTTCCTTCCTCCCTCCCTTTCTCTTTCTTTCCTTCCTTCCTTCCTTCCTTCCTTCCTTCCTTCCTTCCTTCCTTCCTTCCTTCCTTCTCTCTTTCTCACTACTTGCTCTGTTTACTGTTTGGAAATTGCTCTGTTGTCCTTTGAGAAGCACCTATTGACAAAGCTGGGCTGCAGTGAGGGCTGAGATGCTCGGGGGAAATCATCAGGGCAGAAACCTGCAGGATGTTGGACACATCTGTCACCTCCCCCTGCCACCTCCGAGCCAGTGGCCAGGGCCCTTCAAACCCCCAAGGGACAGGACTTGATGCTCTTTTGTTCAAGTCTCTTTCTGAGCCTCCCACAGCTGCGGCAGGAACTCTTCTGTTTATATTTGTAAACTAAGTGGATGTGACATACAAGTCACCAGGGGGAATGAATCTGGAACATCGAAATGTGCTTTTTACAGTCACATTCCTAATCATAAGTGCCCTTTAAAACCCCTCATAAAATCATTGCCTTAAGTTCCTCTGCTTTCCGATCTCAGTGTGGCTCTCTGCAGTCCCACAGCATGACAGGGACAAGATTTCATGTTTAGTCAGAACTGACACCGGCTACACGCTAACATGGACTCTTGACGTTTCCATAAACTCTCTCCTCACCGAGCTGTTGAGGGAGCCGAGGAAACCGAGACACGTGTGCCAGTCAAGGAACCCTGTGCTGCCCTGGTGGGTGGCGTGGCCATGGTGATTTAAGAGACCAGAGACACATGCAGGCACGAGGCACTGCATCCCAGCTCTGCCCTGGAGGAGACCAGCATCTCTGCTGGCTGTCACCGTTACAGTGGCGGCCGGGACATGTGTCCCATCGGCTAGAACTTGCCCTGCCCTCTCTGCCTTCTTGTGAGCCCTCCCTTTATCTGAGCGGATCTTCTCCCAGCACAGCCAACAGATTCAAGTATATAATTAATTAAATATCACGTGTACAACCGCATCCCCCCCAGTGGCCACACACGGCGCCCGCACAACCGTCTTCACCAAGTAACCTGTACAACACTGAACGGCCGTCCGATGGATCTCAGGTGTCACACAAGACATGAGGAGGGGGCTCAGTGGACCAACAGGTGGGAGGGAGGGGTCTGGAAGTGTGGGAAGGGGGAGGAGCCCGGGAGAAAACCAGCTTAGCTCATTTTCATGCCCATAATGACAAGAAAGGTTTTCCAGCCTGGGGGATTATAAAATAGGGCAAGACCACTGTGACCTGGGTTGCAGTGTAAATTTAGTCTGCACCTTGTACATTTTAACTTAAATCCTGTTTGTCCAATTTATTGTAACACGAGTTTGGGAAATGCGTTGGGATGTATCCAAGAGAAGAACAGTACAGAATACTGGAGTACACATTATTCTCCTAGCCATAATTTTCTCAAGCACAGTGTTTTAAAAATATATATTAATGTCTATAGGGTTTCTAAAAGAAAATGTGTGTAGGGTTTCTTTCGGTTGTCTAGGAAGGCAGAAACCTTATTGTTTCCCTCACTTGGTATCTGGTCCCCAGGATATACCAGCCAAAACTCACCAGCAACACTATTAAAGCTAACATTTATTGTGTGCTAACTATGAGACAGGCAGGTACTGCTTTAGCTACTGTATCAACTGATTCCAGGGGCCGTAATCTTAACCACTGAACTATATTGACCCCCCCAACATCGTATGTCCTATGTTGTAAATATAACACAGTAGGCACTGGAAGGAGCACATTCCAAGAGCTTTCGGGGTGGTTTGCTTCTTCAGTTACTTCCCAGTTACTTATGCATAGTTAAAAATGGAGGAGAAAATCACAGAAGGGAAGAAACTGCATGAAAACACAGGAAATACCAGGAGCTTCATTTTCCCTCTTCTTGGTTCATTTCCTCAAATGATCCATTGTCCTAAATGAATGACCCCCAAAGACTTAGTCTTGGCCAATGAAGAGCTGTTAGGCCTTTTCCTTGTCTGAACAGCTTTCTAGACACTTAAAGACAGATGATAAAGAAGAAATAATTTGATGCCTCTATTTTGCCGTTGGAAACTTTTAGTTCGCAGCACTCCCAGCCTGCAGACACATTCTGAAGGTTTATCAGAATAGGAGTCTCTGGGCACATGGGTGGCTCAGTGGGTTAAAGCCTCTGCCTTGGGCTCGGGTCATGGTCTCAGAGTCCTGGGATCGAGCCCCGCATTGGGCTCTCTGCTTAGCAGGGAGCCTGTTTCCCCCTCTCACTCTCTGCCTGCCTCTCTGCCTACTTGTGATCTCTCTCTCTCTGTCAAATAAATAAATAAAATCTTTAAAAAAAAATAGGAGCCTCCTTGGAAAGGTGAATTCACTTCCTCTCATTAGCTGACAGTAGCTTTTAGTTGCATTTCATAATTCTGACCTTTGAACACAAATTGGAACAGATAATGGACAGAAAACACTCTATTAAAAATATAGAGCAGGAAAACAGTGCTGTCTAATGACTATCTTATTTTGTTTTCTATAACTGAGATTCATCACGGAATCTGTAGACATTGGAAATGATCTTGCCCAACTTGCTCTGTTTTTAGCTGGGAAAACAAGGAGATCGGGAAACTGAAATAAAGCCACAGAGCTTTGCTTTTGACAGTTAGGGCTCTAACTAAGGTCTCCTGACATCCAAACGAGAAATCTTTTTCAGTGTAGCAGTTCCTGGGGCAAGAGAGCCTACATTATCTGAATTGCATAAGATACTAGGGATTACAAGGAGACAGTCTTAGGAAAAGGCTCAGGACCCGATACATGGAAAGTGGACAGAATGAAGGAAGATGCAGGAAGGCAGCTAGAACATTGTGTTAGAGGCAAGGAGGCTCCTAAGGTCATGTTCAGAGGCAGTTTGAAGGCCAATTGTGAACCAGTCTGCGGAAAGTCTCAACTACTAAAATTAAAGGTAATGCCGTCCTGCTGATAATTCTACTATTATTCATTCAATTGCATTCACAAATTATGCCTCAATGTTTAGAAGATTGAATCAAACTTCGCTTTAAAAAAAAAATCACCATGGAGACCATAACTGACTAGCAATTCGTCTCCACTAGGAAGGCTCTTGCAGATAGTCAAGCCCGGAACATTTTTCTGAGCCCTTAAATAGTGGCTAGGAAAATCTTCCCATCAGAAAGAAAATCAGTCTGGATTCATGTAACTAGACTTAATAGGATGAAATCTCTCCAAAAGGTTAATTTCTGCCTTCAGCAAAACCTTCCTAATGGGCCATTCTATGGTAAACAGTGGAGCTGGAGAATGGGGAGTGTGCCATAGTTGATGTCATTGCAAAGCAATTCTGGAAGAAAATACAATGCTCAGGTCCAGCCCATGAAGAGCAATCCTGCCCTGATCTCATGGGCTTCAGTCCATGTGACCTAATTGATTGTTTTCCTCTAAAGACTGGTGATTTGATTTATTCTCAGCAATTCTCTTGACTAACAATTGCCTGGCCTCCCCACACCCAGGCAAGTCTATGCAACCAGAAGGGAAGGGAAGAGCTCCCACAGACCCTTTACACATCAGCCCTCTGGGCTATCAAATCAGTTCCCCATCCACACGGCAATGCATTTTAGAACCTGAAAGACCTGGGCTATTGGCATTAGTGGAGCGACTTGAATTGTGGCTAAACGTCCCCTCCCCACATTCACCTGTCTTGACAGAGCCTAACGTAAACTGTCAGGTGTTAGAAGGCCACGTTGAGAAAATCGCTTGGTTGGTTGTTAGCGTTAGGGAGATTTGGGTGATCTATTAGCAGCAGGTGACATAAAAGTGCCTTTAAGGGGACTGTGTTGGAAGGAACTGTGGACCAGTTCTGGGGAAACTTGTGAGTCCTCTTTCTCTGCTGACTGGCCTTAGAACTCAACTGATTTCAGCCTCACTTCCTCCATCAGTGAAGTTTTCGAGCTACCTAAGACACATTTGAAGTCCCTCCCAGCTCTATAATTCTATGATTATCCAATTACATTTACCTTGTCCTTTAGAATACCACAAATAGGCATTTAATAAACATTGCTGGATAGCATCACATATGATTTTTTTTTAAATTGCTTGTATGTCTTCCCCCAAACCATTCCGGATTTTTAAAGTACTCAGCTAAAGATCCTGCAAATTGCACGTTTCATTTTGTTTATGTATTTAGGCAACTATGATGCCTTCAGGGTTATGGTTACAAATGATGGTATTGGCTTGTTTTAAGAAGCAAATAACTCCGGGAAAATGTCTTTCAACAGAATTCAGTGTGTTCCCACCCAAAGTCCTCCCCCACCCAGACCACACATAAATACTTGAAAGTTTCAAACTGTGTAAATGAAAAAGGAAGGCATGTCAGCGTGGAGAGAATATGACATCGAAAATGACATCGAAAACATCATTATTTTGTTGCTCTATTTTTCTTTTTTTAAGAAAAGATTTTATTTACGTGAGAGATCATGCTCGTACGCAGTGAGCAGGGGGAGGAGCAGACGGGAAGAGAGAGCGAGGGGAAAGAATCTTGAGCAGACTCTGACCTGAGCACGGACCCCAACCCAGGGCTTGATTTGGGGCAAGACAAATACAAGTTTCATGGCATGGTTCCTTGGAAACACAACCCTGAGACTTAACTACTTGCCTACGGTCACACTATCAGCATTAATCTGAGACATGGACCCAGGTCCCTTAACTTCCTGCCCAGTAATGTCTTTACTGTAATCTATGGAATGAGAAGGAGGGAGCCATAGGCTATATTCTTCTTTCTGATTTATTTGTGCCCAGTTAATCAGAATTTGGGGCAAGACAAATACAAGTTTCATGGCATGGTTCCTTGGAAACACAAGCTTGATAGAGAAGAAGGGGAGGGCGGAGACCATTCAGATTCAAGACAGCCAAATTACAAATACCTTACCAAAGTATTAGCCAGCTAAAGGGTGTGTATAAAATTGGGGGAAGGCATGTGGGTGAACTCAAGGGAAAGGCATCTCCTGGCTTACACAGCCCAGAGGTCATGTTCTGTTTCCCTATGAATACGGTAGAGACGTTCAGTTGAACACCAGGGATAAGTGCCAATGACCATTAAGAGGACTATTATTGGGAGTTTGTTGGTTTTATTCAAAGTTGAATGCTGGCTTTCTGGAAAACCTGCGTCCCCTGAAGATCAGAGGGCCGACTGACAAAGCCAAGCAGTTCGGCAATTTTAGGAACTCCTGGGTGTGGAGCTGGTTATCTGAACGGAATCTCTGGACACTGTTCTCATATAATTTGTGACTTTTGACATGGGGAGCCTTTTTACTCCTGGGTATTGATGTTACTTAGATGACTCTCCCTAAGTCAGGGGCCACGCAGGCTGAGGTGGTAAAAATTCATGGATGGGGTTAAATCCTCTGAGCTGGTATTTGAGGGATGTGATCAGTTGCCAGCTTTAGGACATCCAACTTTCCCATTTTGTGTGTTGTCCAGAAATTCAGGAAAAGGTAGTGGTAGAAAAGTCCTTCTTTGATCATGATATTTATATTCATTTTGTCCAGAGCCACAAAGAGTAGACCTTAAAGGACTATCTCAACATAGGGTTTTCCCCACTCAAAAAAATGCTAGACCATATTTCCCTACTACCATTATCTACATCAGCTATTTTCTTATTAAGGAAATGGCTCAAGACCTGCTCTGAGGAGACAGAAGAGGAGTAAATAAAAATTATGTAAGAAAGAGCACAAGTGAACGGTGGAAGTGACAGGAGGGAATGGCAGACACTGGGGAAAAAAAAATTGTAGATAACTCAAAAGTTAACACAGGTAAAACGGATATCCAGCAACTCCTATTATGAAAATAAACAGGTAAAATATAAGTGAAGCTTTGTTATTTAAGTTCAGTCATTCCACGTTGGCATTGAATGAATGAACATAATGAAATATTTCATTGCCAAAAGAACTGTGGTTAGAGAAGACTGAATGGAAGAGAGAGAAAGGCACATTCTAAATTCGCAAAAGAAGGCTGTAATTCTCACAGGCACACATGAAACACTGAGTGATAGAACACACTTGTCGTTAAGACTGATACCTTCGTGGGCGCCTGGGTGGCTCAGTTGGTTGAGCAACTGCCTTCGGCTCAAGTCATGATCCTTGAGTTCCAGGATCGAGTCCCACATCGGGCTCCCAGCTCCACGGGGAGTCCGCTTCTTCCTCTAACCTTCTCTCCTCTCATGCTCTCTCTCACTTTCTCTGTCTCTCAAATAAATAAGTAAAATCTTAAAAAAAAAAAAAAAAAAAAAGACCGATACCTTCGTCCACATTTATTAAGATTCCGTAACACGGGACCATGCCATAGAGAGAGAAGCAGTGGAGCAAACCAGCCCTTCCATATTAGCTGAATAATCTCAGGTAAGCGGCTTTCCATATCTGAGCCTCAAGGAAAACCAGATTTATAATCAGGATTGAAACAGACTGAAACTGGGCTGGGAAAGTCTTTGTACAAAGAAAACATGTCTTCAACTAGGTTCTCCCTCATCCTCCCAAGTGAGCTATGTGCATTCTCTATCTTAGCTTCTCCCTAGCCCTCTGCTCTCCATCTCTCTCCCTCTGCCAACACAAGGGCTCAACATCTTTACACCCCCAGTCTGCATATCATTCTTTAGGGTCTCAATTTTGCCTTGTGATTTTTTGAAACCTCTGTTCCCTGAGCTAACAAAATCATCATCTCATTACTCTTAGTTTAAAAGACCCATACAGGGATCTGACAGATCTAGCTCATCCATTTTTTGCCTTTTAGATTTATTCTTATTTCCTGAGATATAACTTACATAGAATAAAGGACATAAACTTTAACTACCATGCACGTGTGTGTGCATGCATGCGCACATGTGTATGTGTGTGTGTGTGTGTGTGTGTGTGTATGTATGTGTGGCTATATTTGCTGTCCTTGAATTAGTAACACATCTTTGGTCTAATGACGTCAAATAGAAGGTGGGGTCATGTAATTCCCAAGATTGCAATCTAGGTTCATATTTCCACCAGTTTCTTTGAGAGGTGTGACTGCCCTAGAGGTCTCTGATAGGCAGGTAGACACATGATTAAAATTTCTAGTACCTTTGTATGTGGGAATTTTTTTTTCAGTAGCTTATACCAATTCATTATCAGCCCTGGATTATAATATTGACCTTTCATTAATTTATTACAGCCTTCTTTTTTTTAAAAGATTTTATTTATTTATTCCATACAGAGAGAGAGATCCCAAGTAGGCAGAGAGGCAGGAAGAGAGAGAGGAAGAAGCAGGCTCCCTGCCGAGCAGAGAGCCCGATGCGGGGCTCGATCCCAGAATGCTGGGATCATGACCCGAGCCGAAGGCAGCGGCCCAACCAACTGAGCCACCCAGGCGCCCCTATTACAGCCTTCTGCCTGAATTTGTCTAAAATAACTTTTCTTATTATTTATACATTAAGCCTATTGAGTCATAAGGAAGAGAAATTCTTAGTTCATCTCCTACAGTTTGTTATAATAATATACAACCAAGTTACCTAGAGTTCAAGACCTTATTCAGGTCATGGCATCAGTTCTAAAGATCCAACTGCTGCCTTGATGATGCACTAAAATTCTAGTTGCTGTCCCATGCCATCCGATCCTTCAAACTATTGCTTTAGTGACTTGGTCTTTGCCTCTATTTCTATTGTTAGTAAGCTTTTGTATAATTATTCTGCATATATCTCAAAGTCAAACTCTTCAACAAACAAATAAAAATTTGATTGGCTTGGAAAGTCACCATCCAGCAGAAGGCACTCTTGCTGATGTTAGATGGAGCTTTCATACCAAGTAATTTCATAAATCCAAGGAATGTCTCTTAACAGAATCCTTTTGGGTCAGGAGTCAAGTGCACTGTTTTTAGGATCATCATGATGTCACTAGGCACAGATACAGTAATCCATGCATACTGAATGTCTTAGTAAGAGGTTTAGTACACGGCAGGTGCCTAAGCTATTCAGAAAATGTTATTATACCTGGCAAACATCTTGCTTGTTCTGAAAGGCTTGACATCTAGACAAGTCTCTAGGACCAGAACTAATGACATTCATTTTGTCCTTTTGTTCAGAAAACATTTACATACATAGGACAAAGTAGGAGGAAAGAAGTCATGGAGATGGATGCTGGCCAAGCAGACCATGGTGAACTTGTCCACACTAACTTTTTCAGGAAAGAAAAAAAGAGAAGATTGGGGAAAGAAAGACAAACCTTCCAAAGAGAAAAAAATGAGAGAGGACAAGGCAAGAGAAGAGAAGCCTGAAAGGAGAGTAAGGGTGAAGAGATAGTAGAAGAGAAGGAAAGTGGAAGGAAAAGTGGTTCGAAGAAGCAAGTATTAATGTTTTCCTTCCTTATATGTTAGAGTTCTTTTCTCCCTGGTCCAGTGACAGTTGACTCTCCTCTAAAGAAAAGAAGAAAAGCTCCTATCAACGATATGGAGCCTGTCAGCACCTATTTGGTGGACAGCAACTTAGCTGATATAAGAACAAGGCACCAGATGGCATAAGCATCTATTTGTGTATCACTGCAAATTCCTTACATGCTCCAGAATGCAAGACAGAGCTTTGGCACTGGAGAGAAGAAAATATTTAGGATTGGTCTTAGGAAAAGTTTCCTAACCATTAATATTATACTACATTTTCTTGAGGGGACCTGATGTCCCTATGTCCTATGATCACACCCATGTCTGTTGGGACAGTGGTTCTTAAAACATGCTCCCCAAACCAAGAGCATCAGCATGAATGACATGGGAACTTACCAGAAATTCATGTGATTGAGTCCCATTTTGATTGTTAAATTGGAACGTCCAGGATTGCAGTTCAGGACCCTGTGTTTTAACAAGCCATCCAGGTGATTTCTGTGTGGCTGAAGTTTAAGGGCCACAGTGTAAGGAAGTGCTATGATTCCCATCATGCACAGGGAGAATGCCTGGTTCCAGGAGGTAAAGTCAAGTGATCTAGGGGACCTATGAACCACCTGGGTCTGGTTTCTTCCCCTCCGTAGTTCCCTCTCTACTTGTCAAGCTTCTTCCCACTTATGAAAGCTAATAGGCTTCAGAGTTGTTATGACCCTCCTTCCAGAAGGGAACAAACCTAGAACCTGTAAAAACTACAAGACCACTGAGCACCATTCATTCAACATGATGAATATGTTATGTTTACTGGGATAACAATTAGCAGAGCTTTTCAGTAGACGAGCCCCTTCAAAGCAAATATCACAACTAACAGGGCTCTATTTCAAAGTAATGTGCTGGCCAAAAACCCAATCAGTAATCTCCGGGTACCCTTGCAGTCAAATTGAACATTTAAGCATCCTGCTGAGATTATATACTTTTCTACTCTAAATGGGACTGTAAATTCTCCATGTCCTTGCCAATGAAGATCATCCATTCTGCCATTGGTGTAGCAACGTCCTTTCAGGCAGACCAATGTGCAGCACTTACCGGCTTAGCTATCATGGTGCAGACATTTCTGGGTGTGTGTGTGTGTGTGTGCATCTATGCATGTGTGTGCACGTATGTGTGTGTGTGTGTGTATGAACAGCTGTTCTGTCTAGGCATTAGATTTAATTTGGGGATTCTATCCCCCTGCTATGATTATAAAAAAAAAATGTGTGCAAATGAAGTACAATAATTGAAATATATTAATGGAGATCTTCTTTTGTATGTGCATTTCTTAAGAGTGTTTTATTTTGGTGCATCATCTGGATTGATGGCTCTAGAAAGGTGTAATGACATCACGACCTAGTGGGGAAAGTAGAGACTTTGTGTTCCACTCACACAGTTTCAAATCGTGGTTATGCCACTTATAAGCTATAGGGTGGACTTTTAGAACATCTCTAAGCCTCAGTGACCTAGTCTATACAATGAAAGAAATAAAATTTAACCTAAAGCTTTACAGGGAGCATTTTGTGAGACAGTATGCTGGTAAGCAAACTGAAATTAGAAGGTACTAAATAATGAATGGTGTTATAAAAAGACAAGGCCCTGCTCTCAAGGAGCAAATAGTGTACTTGCTAAGAAATGACAGACACATGTGAAATATCAAACCACAGTAAAAGAGATCAATGGCCAATTAGCAGAGCATGAAAGGATATAGTTAATTGCATAATAAATGCCATAAGAGGTCATAGATGGAGGAACAGCGAAAGCAGGAGTTATGGGTGATTTGGATATGAAGTAGGCCTTGAAGGAAAGGAAGAAGAACAAGAGAAGATGAGCAGGTAATAAGGTGAGGCCAGGCTTAGGGGATGGTGGATGAGCCCCAATGCTGAGAAGCTGAAGATAACCTACAAAGGCAGATGGGGGCAGGCTATACTGCAAAGGCCCTTGAATGCCACAACCGAAGGAGACTGTCTTTCCAATTTGCTTTCATCTGCCCTAAACCCAAGCAATCCAACAGATTTCAGTCATCCCTTCCAGGTATCCATTATGTTTTCCGAGTTACCTGGTGTACAAGCGAGGCAGAGGGAAAGTAAGAGATGGGCACACCACCTCACTACTGACATCTGTGACAGCATC
The DNA here is from genome assembly GCA_028533885.1 of Nasua narica. NCBI lineage: Eukaryota > Metazoa > Chordata > Mammalia > Carnivora > Procyonidae > Nasua > Nasua narica. Next base: position 6,926,398 of record CM052797.1, read on the forward strand.
ACTTCGACCACCACCCTCTGGTCTCAGGCCCATGGCTCCCTTCTGGCAGCAGAGCTCTGGTGGGAGTCCTTCTGCACTTTCTATCCTATTATCTTTCATGTGCCATGGTACCAAAAATGACTCCCTCCTCATGATCGAGGCCTTCTCTCAGGGCTCTACTGATAAACTGATTCATGTGTCACTCAATTACCTAAACTAGTCTCTGCACCTCTATGGTCCATTCTAGACTTCAGTTTTTGTGTTTGCAACTCCCATTGGAAATGGCTCCCTGGACATCTTTATCCTTGACCTCTTTTCCTTTCTGCGTTATTTCACTATGAATCTGTTTATGGAATCTTTCAGTATAATGAATGAAAAAGAGTTCTAGATTTGTTTTTTGGTCAACGTTTATATTCTATGTCAATTAGGGGTATAACTTATAGCATTTACATTTATAATTGCAATTATTCAATGCTGTCAGTTTTCTGCCTTCTGTTTATTTTTCCACTTTTTAAACATTTCTTGGCTTTGCTTTCTTGTTCTGCCTTTTATTTGTTTGTTTGCTTTAAAGATTTTATTTATTTATTTGACAGAGAGAGAGAGAGAGATCACGAGTAGGTAGAGAGGCAGACAGAGAGAGAGGGGGAAGCAGGCTCCCTGCTGAGCAGATAGCCCGATGCAGGGCTCAATCCCAGGACACTGAGATCATGACCTGAGCTGAAGGCAAAGGCTTAAACCCATTGAGCCACCCAGCATCCCACTGTTCTGCCTTTTGTTATGTGAACTATATTATTTCACTTTGATACTACTGGTGAATTCCCAATGTTACTATTATTACTTATTGTGTTAAGTCATTTTAAAATAAAATGCTATTATGGAATCAACTTTGTTTCATATTTATGAGCTTTTTTCTTTGCTAATTTCTGATTCTAAACTAGTTGCATCTTGAAGGATTTTTCTTCAGCTGGTGTCTAGGCCAAGATAATGTCACTCAATTGGTGGAAGATTCAAAAACTATAACATTACCTCAGTTTCTCCTTTGTAATTGAGCACCAACACTTTCAAATAAGACCATATAGACTAAGCATCAGTTTATTAAGTAACTTTTCCATATAGTCCTTAGGACCTACAAAGCACAGCCTACAATTCAGGTGGGAAGAGCCGCAGGGGCATGGGGTTGGTAAGTCTATTTCACAAAGTCCCCCACTGAACCTCAAACACCTCAGCAGTCACTGCTAGATCCACTATTCCTGAAGGATACACAGGAGGGAGCCTTCTAAGAAAATACAGATTCTGCAATTAGCTAAGACGTTGACTGGAAGACAGGAAGCCCATGAGAAGTAGGCCTGCCACATGTTGGCCTTGATTAAAGTCCAGGCCGTCTGCCATCTGAACCACAAATGCCGAGCCACCTTCCACATGTATCCTGTTCTGCCCCACTAAATAAAGCCTGGGTCTCACATTCGCACTCAAGCTTGGATGAAAGAAAGAAAAAACCACTTCTAAGAGAACACACTTTTCTGGTAGATCCATGGAGCTGGGGTTAAGAAACCTGGCAAAACCTGTGTTCACGTCTCAGCTCAACCCCATGCTAGCTGTATATACTACTGTCTGTATATATACTACTATATACTGTATATACTATAACACTCTGTGCCTCAGTTTCCTCTATTGTGAAGTGCAGACAATAAGAGTACCTACCTCATAATGTTGCTGCGGATTCAATGAGTTAATGTGTGTAAAATGTTTATACTGTTCCTGGCATGTGAAAAATGTTATCTCATATTTGCTAATATTACTATTTGGGGAAGAAGAATTAGAAAACTGAACCCCAGTGAATTTGTCCTTACATAATTCCCATCCCCTTTTATTTTTTTTTTTAAGATTTATTTATTTTAGAGAGAGAGAGAGCTTGCACGAGTGCATGCATGCAGGGGAGGGGGAGGGGGGGAGAGAGAGAGAGAGAGAAAACCCTCAAGCAGACTCCCTGCTGAGCGCAGAGCCTGACTTGGGGCTCAATCCAGTGACCCTGAGATCATGACCTAAGCTAAAATCGAGTCTATGCTTAACGAACTGAGCCACTCAGGTCCTCCAGTCCCAACCCCTTTTAATCAGAGGTGGACCGCGTGAAGATGGTGAGATTTTACTGTTGTGATTATGTTGTATCATAAGATAAGAGAGAGATTATCAGGATGAGCCGAATTTAATTGCACCAGCCTTTTAAAAGCAGAGTGTTTCCTCCAGCTGGTAGCAGCAGAAGAAATCAGAGAGTGGAAGCATGAAGGGGGTTCAACATACTATTGCTGGCTTTTAGGTGCCACCTTCTAAGGAATGAGGGCCGAACACAAACAGCCCCCCAGGTGGCAACCAGCATGGACACAGGAAGCTCAGTCCTCCAACCACAGGAACTGAACTCAGCCAACCTCATGACCAAGTCCAGAAGTAGATTCTTTTCCTGAGCCTCCAGGTCAGATTCCAGGCTGGCTGACACTTGGGTTTTTTGGCTTGGAGGCACCTGGAGCAGAGAACCTGGTGGAGTTCTCCCATACTTCTGAGTGCAGAACCGTGAGGTAGTAAGTAGATGTTCACTTACACTGCTCCATTCGTGGTAGTTGATTTTGCAGCAATATATAACCAAGGCACAATTACTGACGTTACCCGTGGGATGGCCCTTTGCTCCCGAGGCCCACAGCAAAGTGGGTGAGGCAGCCCCAACCCATTCCTTCTCCCTTGTCCCACTCCGATCCTACAGTTCTTCCACCAGTGAGGTGCTTCCTCAGCTGGAGACATCCCCATGACACCATCTCTGCCATATTTTCTTGCATAAGATCTTGTGGCACCAATTATAATGCATCGTGAGAGAGTTTGCTTCAGTACCTTCCATTTATAATCTTCTTCTTCTTGCCACAAAAATCCTATTCTCTGCACTGGTCACCAAATCAGTGTCCTCAAATGCTCCATTTTGCTCTCTGTCCATTTAAGAGTTTTTCCTTAAGAATCTCTGTGTGTGTGCATGGCCACAGGGGATGAGCAGCTAATTATTGATGATCCTGAGATTTGACTTCCCTCTAATTTTCTGGGTCCTGACTTTCTTTGCTTTTTTTTTTTTAATGTTAAATGTCTCCGGTCCTCTTATCATAAAGCCACATCACACGAGCAAACAAAACAAAACTAACCAATCAAAAAGAACAAAGATGTACAGAAGAAGAGCAACACAGATCAGGTAAATTGTCTTCATGGAATATCATTGACTTAATGCCACGTGACATGGAAATCCATTTCCAACAGAAGAGGGCAAGTTTGTCCTGTTGCTCCTTGCTGAGTGGCTCTGTTGACACGGCTGGCTCCCTTGAGCATTGGTAAAGAAAAATTACGTGAAGCTGAGAGTTAGTGGTAGATAAGCTTCCAGAGATCAGAGATCCTGGACTAATCACTTGTGAATCACTTGAAACTAGGTAATGGCTATATGATGCTCATAGACTTCTGTATGTAATGTTGAAGGGAATCCTAAGCATCCTTACTCCAGGGTGGCTGCAAGATAGAACTCTAACAAAAATATGGCCACTGGAAACATCTCGTATCATCCAGAACACTCACGACATGACAGATGGAGACCTGAAAAATTATTTCCTGACCCACAGCAAACATCATAAGGAAAATCTTTCCTTATCCTAACCCAACCCTGATTTTGTTGGGATGGGGCCACATTCCTCCATGATGTTCACTGAACCTATCTGAAATTCGTGTTATTTATCTTTAAAAACGTTGCTCTCGACATTTGCTTCGGGAGACTTAGAGTGTGCTTCGTGAATTTCACATGCACGGTACCATCCACCACCATCAACCCGTTGGGAGATCCCTTTAAAAGGTCATGCGGCATTTTCAGCTAGAAATATGGAAAGAAGGTTGAGTAAAATTAAGATTCATAGGTGTATGGGGAAAGAATAGTTCTGGACGAAGTTTGAAAATAAGACGATGAAAATTACAATTCGTTTCTAGTTAAATTTGAGGAAGGAAGCATGAATGCTAGTTTGCTTCAAGAAAAAGAGAAGGAAGAAAGGAAGGAAGGAAGGAAGGACGGAAGGAAGGAAAGGGAAGGGAGTGGAGGGAAGGAAAGTAAGGAAGGAAAGAAGGGAAGAGGAGGGGAGGGAAGGGAAGGGAGGGGAAGAGAGGGGAAGAAAAGAGAAGGAAAGGGAGGGAAGAGTACAGATGGGATGTAAGGAACTTCCAGCAAATAATCCACTAAGGATCATTTCCTTCCCATAAAACATGCTTATCTCAGAGCCTAACTTGGCCTCTCTCCTAGCTACTTACTTAGCACACACTACTGAGTACCTTTACAAAATGGAGACAGTGATAGTCACTTACCTCACAGGTATTATTGTGGATAATAAACCCTCTGCCTAAGATCTGGTACACAGTCAGTGTTCCTGGTAACCTGGTGACTGTTACTATCACTATTATTTTCATCATTTTCATATCCAAATAAAATGGCTGAAGCTTCCAAGCTATAGTGTGGGAACTGTACATGCCCTGGAAATGGATTTTCAGATTCCCTGCTTCTGCTGATTACTCTGACAGGCTCCACTTGTAGTCTTTTCATCCAAAATGAATAAGCTCATCTTCCATTTACTCAAAATATCATCAAAACCCCACTCTCTGGGGAAGGCAACTTTTACTAATTTTTTTTTTTTTAAGATTTTATTTGTTTATTTGGGAGACAGAGAGAGAGAGAGAGAGAGAGAGAGAGAATGAGCACAGGGAGAGGAACAGAAGGAGAGAATCTGAGGCAGACCCCCCTGAGCCTGAGATCATGACCTGAGCTGAGGCCAAGAGTCCAGTGTTTAACTGACTGAGCCACCCAGGCGTCCCAGCTTTTACAGAAGATTTGAGGGTGTAGTGGGGGCCTGAAATTAGACCCCACAGACCCAGAAATGACTGAAACTCTACACGTCACTGATAATTTTATGAGGCATGGTTTCTCACAAGGCACGAATTCTTGAATTCTGGCCTCCAGCCTCCCGGGGAAGTCCCGACCCTTCTACTTCTTCCCTTTCCTTTTTAGCCAGGGTGTGGGCCCCCAATCTCTGTCACCATCTAATGACAGCCAGCAGCCCCTAGACCTTCACCCCCACGACGCCCACACTGCAAGTTCACTGCAAGCCCCAAGTTCTCTGAGCTGATACACCAAACACCACCACTACTTGCTCTGGCTGGCCACCCTGGGCAAGGTGGAGGGAGGACCAGGGAGGGCCTGCAGGTGGGCAGGGGTGGAGTTCCTGCAGGAGTGGAGTTCACCGGCGACTTGCCCCGCATTTGCTTCTCCACCCTGACTACTGCACAAAGTACCCAGCTCCAAGCTCCGGCGGGCAGCACGTGGAACACACTTCGTGTCTATTAGCTCCCTTTCCCTGCCTAACCCTCTTGCAACCTCCGGCCCAAGTCACCAGATCCCAAAGTCATTTGCACTGAAATCCTAAGTGTGTGCAAAGAGGAAGCCGGCCCCCAGATGCTGGGGGACAAGGTCAATGAGGGCAGCTGGCCCGGGCCCCCGCAGAGGGCCTGTGACAGGACAGGACTGTTAAAGAACTCTCTTTCTGAGCAGCGAACAAAGAGCGGGGCGACGAGTGGGCGGGTCAGCTGTGCACAGAGAGGAAATGAGCCTGAGAGCCAGTCCCAACTCTGCTCCCAGTGCATCCTCTCCCAGTGTCACTGTCACTTCCCAGAGCACTTGCCACTCCACAGTCACCCAGGAAGGCTACGAGCTCCGATGAGAATTTCATTGCCCCCCACGACGCCCCCTGACTCTGCTGACTCAATTTGTCGCCCCTCCCCGCTTTTAGGTCTTCCCGTTAATGTCGTCGCTTTGTTTCATTATTTATTTTTAGCTCTGATTTCGGAAGCTTTGATTCTGCTGGGCATTGGCAGTGTCTCAACAGCATCGGCCTGGGCTCTGAAAAGATCATTGTGCGCGCCTGGCCTCGGGCCCCGGACGGACAGAGCGCTAGTGTGGGCCAGCTTGCGCCGCCCCTGCGTGCGCCCGGCCAGCCCAAGGCCTGGAGGCCCTCTCCACGGGCTGGCCGGCACAGCCACAGCGAGGGGGACAGAGACAAGCGAGCGCACGTTTCATCAGGTCTGGCTCTCAAGTGGAGAAACTGAGACCCCGAGAAATGAAGGGCCCTCCCCACAAATCACAAATTGAAGTTGCAGAGCCAGACCTGAAATCGTGGACTTTCAAGTTCTGGTCCAAGGCCCTTTCCCATGCACTAGAAAATAATTTCTGGAACAGTCATCAGTGCCTGGATTCCAGGATGGGAGGCCACCAGGCTGCCCGCTCCGTCTTTATTATCTCATATCTTGTCCCCCCCGCACCCGACTCTGAATATACTCCCATTCGTAAAAAAAAAAAGAAAGGCTAGAACAACAGCAGGAGCTCCTCTCATCGTGCCTATATACCCATCTATTTGTTATTGTTTTTCTTTAAGAGATACGAAAACATTTTTGCTGTGAGTCAGGAGCAGCAGGCTGCTGCAGCGATGAAGAAGGGACAAGCTTCAGTTCCCAGGACAATGGGCTCTTTGACTGGGAATATACCGAACCAGAATTACAAGTGTGCAAGAATAAACAAGGCCAGAGTCAATCTAAAGTTGTTTTACACTCTGTTTTATTAAAGTCAATGCATTTCCGTTCCTATGTGCAGAGCCTAGGTTTGCTTAATTGTAGACACCCAGGGTGAATGCTAATGGGGGTGGAGGACAGCCCACGATCTGAAACCAAGGCCCTTTTCTGACCTCTACAGGCCATTTGGAGGAAAAGAGGAAGCTGCTTCTGGAAAATAACAGAGCTGAAGGCACCACAGAGCAGGGGCCGAGGGAGATTTTTTCCCTGGATGCTTCCTTGTTGCTTTGAGCGTGCTGGACACAGGCGTGTCCTACTTTCCTGCAGCTCTGCTATTCGTGTTTACTAGGTTACTGAGGCAACGAGGACGAGGTCAGTCTCAGGGGACCTTTGGAATGGAAATTAAGATCTCAATCACTCAACACATATTTAATGAAGGCCCTCCAAGTCTTGGGCACATCGCTAGGCCCTCAGGATACAGCAGTGAACCCACATCTCTCCTCAACAAAAATGCAAAGTCTGGGGGGCAGGGCTGAGCGGGTAGAAAACCCGGAGGCAACACCTGCAACAGAAGCTGTGACCGGGTCCCCACAGGCTTCTACGGGGACCTGAGTCAGAGAAGGGAAGACCGTGTGGCGGGGGGGGTACATGTAGATGATGAGCAGAATTAGATGCAGAGGTGGAAGCAGAGACAGCAAACGAGGAAAGTGCTTTCTGGAAACGTACAGTGATTTTTTATGACTTCAGTAGGGGTTTGTGTTGAGACAGAATACCAGAAAATTAGCTAGTGGCTGGATCCCCAAGGGCCCAAGGGCCGGGTACCATTTGCATTTTGGTTCCATTTGCATTTTGGTTCCATTTGCATTTTATCCTTGGGATCATGGGAGGCCTCCGAAAGTGGTAAGCAGCAGAAATAGAAACAAAAACTCATTCCAAACATCATCTAGCTGCACAGGGAAGAATGGACTGGAAAGGAGGCAAAATCACAGATCAGGAAGGCCGTGGGGAAACAGTCGCTGAAACCCAGGCATGAAGTGAACCAAGAAGAATGGTTTAAACCAAAGGTAAGAAGAGCACGGCTTGGCAAGACTGGTGGATCCATGGGTTTAGTGAACGTTTCAGTACCTGTCTTGCTCAGACTTTGGGCTGTGCGTTGGACACACAAAAAATAAGACAACACAGACTCCTGTCAAGGTGATCAGGGAATCACCTGGGGATCACCTCCCCCTTGGTGGGAGGAAATCATGAGGATGTGATTTGAACCTGTGAGTTTGAGGTGGAGTGGGGTATTCTGCAGAGATGTCCAGACCAGTTACTTGTATCTGAATCACAGATAGAAAACAACAATCCTGCTCTTTGTGGAGATAGGGGATTCCTCTGTGGCTTCTAAAACACCCTCAGGGGTCTTTGAAGAGACCACTTTTCCTTGGAGGGCAGACTGAGGCGTCAGACCACCTGGGTTGAGACCATGAGCCCACTACTTACTGGGTGCATAATCGTAGGCCAGTGCTCGCCTTCTTATGCCTTGGCAACCTCACTTGTCAAAGGAAGCATAACCAGAGGGCTGACCTCAGGTTCAGTTGTGCTGCATAACGTGACAACACACGGTCTTGGACATGGGCCTCATGCTCAGCACAAGGTGAACGTTAGCATGATGGGGGGAATCAGAACTTTTCTGGGAGCAGATTCCAGCCCCATCACCTACCGAAAGTGCAGCTGGTCCTCCCTTTGAAAATGGCGGTGATGATGCCCATCTACCGCATGGAGTGGTAGTGAGAGCTTAAAGGAGTACGAGCAGAGAGAGAATCACAGATAGGTGTTTTTCTACCCTGATACCTTTGAAAATCACTGACTCTTCAGACTGAAGTGTGGGTGGGGACTGGTTGATGTGACTCCGAGAGCATCCATTCAGTCAACCTCTGTATTCTGGCCGGAAGGGCTGCCCATCTCTTTGCTCCCTCCCTCTGTCCCCCGGCTAGCACATGGAACTGACCTCGATGCTACTCTTCATCCTGACTCCCAAAGCATAAAGCTGCAATCAGACACCCCAACTGAACGGCTCCAACAATTGTGCTTAATTATTAGCAGTATTTTGTCAGGGGCGGGGGGGGGGGTTGGTAGCGATGGTGGTGATAATATTTATCTACTGCTAAGAAGTCATCTTCACCCCATCCGGCCCTAGAAGAGATCAGAAGCTCCTAACCAGAATAACCAGTTCATTCTAGGCAATCATCGGTTGCTCTGTCTTATCATAAGACCCAAATGCGGTTTATCTGGTAATTCTTCCACAAATACGCATTCTCTTCCAGAGAGAACTGGATCCATTTCTTTCCTCATGACCTAAGCAGGCTCAAAATATGTACTTGCTAGAAGACTACTTTATGCCATATGCTGATAAGAAGGCTTCACGTTCTTCCCAAAAAGTCTTCCATCTCAATTTGTGTCTGGCAGTGTGGGGTAAAAGCACCATCGAGCTGCTCCCCACTTTTATGATCATATGTCTGATCATAAACTTGCCCTCACTCACTCTGTTTTCTTCCATAAAGTGCTGCACTTATATTGTGAGTGTGTGTGTGTGTGTAAGGGAAATCAAACTCAATCCCATCTCCATTGGGTTAGAATGTGTGCACTAGATGATGTTAAGTTATATACAATTGTATTCTTTTCATTATTAGGCAAGGAAAGGCTGTAATACAATCTGTTTTTATCCAAAAATGTCTCTTTATCACTTTTTTTTCCTAAACAACACTCTTTTATCAAGATTCAGTTGGGCACTCAGGAAGTCAAACCACAACATGAACAAAAGAGGACATCTGTTGGGAAGACAGAAGCAGGCTCCAGATCTAATGAATTATTTTTGCCCCCCCAAAAAAGCTCTCATGGTGAGGACCCAGGCTACTGTGTCTGTGCCTTTCCAAGCCTGGAGCCTTTAGGGGGCTAGAGAGGGTTGCACCAGCAGGGCAAAAGGAATCTATCACTCTAATGCAAATGCAAATGTTTAGACCCACCACGCAGGCCACAGTCCTGAGTCCCTAACAAGGATGACTTATGTCAGGCATTTCATGGAAGATCCTTCTTTTGGCAGAGAGCAGAGACTCCCCTTGGAATATGAAATCTTCTCTGCAGCTCAGTTGTCCAGGCTGGGAAATAAAAGCCAGGCCTGAGAACTTCTCCCCTTCGAGGTGTCATGTGACCCTGATATGCATTGGCATCCCTCAATGTGAGCCCATAACTCAAGAACCAGGTTATTTCAAATGTGTTTTGTGGCTTTGAATCCTTTGTTTTCTGGAGGCCTGGCAGAAATGGGAGCCAATGGCTGGAATGCTTGGAGTCTCACTGACAGGACTATAAGAAGGACCCAGGCGGCCACGTTGGCCCAACGCACACTGAGCCCTGTGCCCCTTCCCACCAAAGGCAGTCCGCGGTGCAGAGTACCTGGCTGAACCCTGCAGCCGCGGGCAACTCCTGAAGATTCTGCTCCCCCATTCTCTCTGCTCTAGCTAAACATCTGTACAATACAGGCAAGGGCAAGGTCACTCTGCCCTTTCTTAGGCTTGCCTCCCACGGGAACCAGTCTTCCATAGAAATCACCAGGCTCTGAGGCTGAGGTGTGCATGTGTTCAATGCCTGAAATCAGTTACCTTTTCTGTAACACAAACTCGGATTTGAGATGGGAGAGGAAGGAATTGAAGGGAAATATACAGGATTTCACTGAGACATCGGACATTCAAGTTTGAGGTTGGGGGAAGATATATTTTGACTGCCGCCAGTGTGTCAGGAAGTATGCCGGCTGCAGGAAGAGGTGACAGGATAATATCAGGAGCATGAGTCTTAAGAGTTCTCCACCCACTGCCTGGTGGGGCTGGGGCTGTGAAAACCACACAGATGAAATTGTAAATAGAAAGCATGTTTTAGGAGGGAGATAGAAATGGTACAGCAGGGACACAGATGAGAACTTGGCCGGGCTGATTAGGAAAGGTCTTCCAGAAGGAAGCTGTTATTTGAACCGGGTCTTGAAATGCCCAAATCACATAACGGGAGACGCTCATCAGAGACAGACAGAGGAAAAATGTGAAAATGTGTGAAGAATCAAAGAAAGTATTTAGGGAACTATGTGTCTCAAGAAGCAGTGTGTGTGTGTGTGTGTGTGTGTGTGCGCGCGTGTGTGTGTGTGTGTGCCTATGCTTGCTCACACACATGCATATGTGCAGTGAGATAAAATAAAGCTATGTCCCATGGCAAATTGAAGAGACTGCAGAAAGAGAGTCAGTAGAGAAGCCTACTCAGAAGTCTACTGACTTCTGAGTCAGTAGAGAAGACCGGGGGGCTCTTTCTCCTGTGGGAACTATGGAGCTAAAAAGTCCTTTGCCACAGGGAAGTGTCACAAGCAGCCAGCAGATTCCACCCTTAGGGGATTGTGAAAGGATGTTCCTTAGGGGATCACAAGACGCCTTGTACTTTTCTGCCCCGAATGGGACCGTCCTAGAGGTATAAACGGCCGGCTACCCAAGTCTGCCCATCCGAGAAAGCGCACAGGGCCACCCCCAGGAGACTGCAGCCCCACTGCCCACCCCCTGCCCGGTCCTAGCCCCGCCAGGCAGAGCACCGCGTACCAGCTGGTATGGCACACCTGGGCCCGTGGTCTGGCTCCAGGACCAGTGCTCCCTGCACGCTTTGAACCACATCTGCTTCCCATTAGAGCCCATCACTGCCTGGAATCCTTGAGTAATCTTGTTTGGCTCTGAGTTTGGTGGAACAAGGTTTTCAGAACAGTTCACTATAGTGGTTTGGCCAGCAAGACACATGTCTCGCTGGGCTGCAAGAGCCACTCCTATCACTATCTGGACTTGACTTTCCAGTGAGCCCTCTCTTCCCCGAGACTGAAAAGCAGTGAGGTGTAGCACACAATGGTCTTCAGTCCCAGCGGGAAGCGACGGAAGTCAGCTCTCTCTCTCTTTTGTTCCCTCTGAGCAAACCCCTTCTCAGCTGACCGGCACCTGGGCTTAGTTGCTCAAGACTCCCACCAGTCTCCATCTCACCACATCTACCTCTCCTTCTACTGATGTACTTCTAGGAGTCCTTCCCTGATGGACCTGTCATCGGCCCCCAATATTCAACATGGCCCCAAACTGCACTCATTATCTCTCCCCTCTGACTGCAGACCTGCTGATCTACAAAGAGGGTCACGTCACACCTAGGACTCTCATACTACCGAGCTGCCACCATGGCAGAGTATCTAAACGGTCACAAGCAAGCGGGACAGTGGTCCTGAGGCATGCCCACAGACATCATTCCTGGGCATGCTTCTGCTGAAGATTCTTTGTCTCAGCACAAAGAATACAGAATAAAATGTGTCTCGGCACATTCAGAATAAAGACCAAACATCCCATCGAGGCCTTTCCATGTCCAGTGTCGCCTGATCAGGTTGAGGCCAATGTTCTCACGTTCATCTCTTGTCACTCCCCTCCTGTCCCCACATACAAACACATCTTTTAAACCAGTCACACTAATGATTTTATTCCAAGCTCTAACCTCACCCCAGGGCTTTTGTACAAACTCGTTCTACTCCTTAGCATGTTTCTTCTCCTTTTTACCTGAAAACTCTTGTGCATCCTTCAAGCATCACCTCAATTATCATCTCTTGGTAGCTGTTTCCCACCACTGTTACCCCATTAGATGATCTTCTGCAGAGTTCTACAAAGGTGTGAGCTGCTGTATTAAATGTTTACTGCTCATCTTTCCCACTTGTAGGTCCTTTTCCCTGCATCCTTAGAGCTTAGTAAAGTCCATGACACACAGTAGGTGCTTAATGTATGTTTGTTACATGGATGAATCACATGTTCCATGTCCCCGACTTTTCCTGAACCTGCTACATAGAAATTTTCATGTCTGGGTCACTTGTCCTCAGAAACAATGTTAGGTGACCGAAACACATCCTATAAATGAATTTGAGCTGAGGCACAAAGTGGCGACGAGGAGTTGCTATTATTTCCATCCCTCCCAACATTTACATTTTCAACACAACTATCTCCTTGACTCCTCCAAGCAAGGGAGAACAGAAACATTTTGCTATCCTCTAGTTAAGAGTGGAAAGGTTTATAAGAGAAGTTAAGCCCTGCTGTTATCTGGGATTTGAATGTGGTGTCTTTGCTATTTCCCTTAAACCTCTTATATACGTTTCAGGCATCTGAGCATCTTAACACCAAGAATGGATATGTGGTTTCCGAACTGCAGCAAGGAAATTTGGAAAGGAGTTGGAAAAAGAAGGAATTATCAGTAATAATAGTAGTAGCAGTAATAATAATAATGACAATAACAATAATAATAATATGACCTCTTCAAATCATAACACACCTGCTTTTCTCCTATGCCTCAGGGCTAAATTATGGCAAAGTTTTACAGTGTGGCTTTCTGCTGGTCTAGGGGGTTGCTGAGAGTTTTTTCTGAAATTATTATTTCCAAAATCTCCTGGTGGTGATTGATTTATCAAGAGAAGTATTTGGCAATATTTGATCCCTGGTATGTATTATCCTTTCCCCTACGCCCAACTCAAATACAGACTATATTTTCCAACCTCTCTTACAGCTACCTGTGGCCATAGGACCACTTGTTAGATGGTGGGATTACGGAGAGAAGCATAACGTATAGCTTTTTGAAATATGGAGGATGTGTTCTTCTTTTTCTATCCTTCTTATTGCTGACCGGGATGTAGATGCAAAGGCTGACGCTTTAGCAGCCATCTTAGACTAAGAGTTGAGGCAAAAAGTGGCAAAGCTAAAAAGTTGTAGAAACTGGGTGCTGGACACCAGGTACTCATGATACCAGCTCTGGCCTGCCTATATCTGCAATCCACATAAAAGATAAACAGATTTTGTTTTACAAAGGTACTGCAATTTTGGATTCTCCTTCTCCCATAGCTAAACCTAATCATAACTAAATATATATGGCATCTGGACAAACATAAATTTCACCTACCATATTTTCTCCATATTATCTCTCATTCAGTATCTGCCTTCCACACCCTTTCTCATCCTTTCTGTGTGAGTCCTGTACAACTAAAGATTATCTCAATCTCTAAGCTATTTGCCTCTGCATGCCAAAGAGCCTCGCTCCATTTCACTTACTTTATGACATTTCAACCTCCTACATTCTTCTCCTCTCTAACCTCCTTCCCAGATTCCCTCCAGAAAGAGGGAGTACTCTCTAACCATGTGACTGCAGATGATGACTTCTGGAACTGAGAATGCCTATACAGAATGCTCTACTTGTGTTATGGAGGAAAATCAGCTAACATTATTGGGTGCCTACCATGGGCCAATCTGTAGACTTTTACATATCTTCTCATTTCATCTTCAGGATAACTTTATAATATAGATAATGTTCATCTCCATTGTATGTACAAGAAAACTAAGGTTTGGGAAAATCTAATCAGTTGCCTTGGTTCTCATAACAACTGACTGCCAAATCCAGGATAAGAGCCACATCTGTCTCAATCTGAAATGAATGATTTTTCCACTATGACTTGCTGCCTTCCAGCATTATGGTTAGTGGCCTGAATTCATAGGATTTTAAAGTTTGTAAAGACCAATGGCCATGTCTTATTCAGTATTGTGCTTTTTCCCTTAGAATCTAGGACAGTTTCTGGATTATACCGGATCTGTAAAATATATACTGTTAAAACAGACTGAGCATGATGCTTGCAAATTCTCTGTTGTGTGGCCATTCGTGCTTAATAATTCAGCAACTGAAGACCCTGCTAGAACCCTCGGATGTCTCAGTGGGGCTCATAATTTGTGCTTAGGAGCTCAGATTCTATAGTAGGAAGACAAGTGCAGGAGATAACACTCATATGTGGAACAACTTAGACAACTATAGAGAAATCTGGCTGAGAAGCCAAAAAGAAGCCCAATTCCTACTTCTAGTCGGCTCCAGTTTCAAGCACAGGAAGGGAGAAGAGCTCAAAATAGTGATGAGAGGATCCATGGTAATCCTGAGAGTAGCCCTTTCTAGCACAATGGCAACTTGCATGGGCTCCAAAGGCCACCTAACTATGAATGTAAAAGGTAGAATTGTAGTGTAGCCAGTCTCTATGCCTAGTGAAACTAAAACAAAATCTGAAATTAGGTTGCTGGGCTCACATGGGCAGGCTTTTGGCACTGACGCTGTACACGTCTGATGGTGAAGAAACAAAATTGCTGCTAGTCCAATGGTTAGAGACAGGGCTGGACCTCAGCTAACGGATGGCTTTTCTTCCCTGGCCTGGCCCCTCTTCTTCTTCCCCTTCCTCGTCCTCGTTGAAAGCACACTCTTGGATCTGCCGGTCCAGCTCAGAGAAGCTCCCTTCTGGGTCTGAGCTGCTGTCTGCACTGTAATCAATCTCTTCCATGCAGGGGGGCTCATCATCCAGTTCTGAGGTCACGCTGCTGCTGCTGCTACGTCTGCCATGGGTTCCCAGGAAACAGGGGAAGAGACGGAAGGAAGGGAAAAGGGATGAAAAATACAGGAGGGGAGGGAAACAGAGAGAGGGGGGTGGGGAGAAAGGAGAAGGAGATGAAAAGAGAAGTTATTCAAAAGAAGGAGCAGTTACAGTTGATTGGAAAGGGAGAAGGAAAGTTATCTGCCCCAAGTCTGCATCTCAACATCCCCTGCTCCTTTAAATGTGTCCCTTACACACAGTCGCTGGGTCCTCAACCATTATTTTGAGATGCGGGGAGGAAATCACATAAAATCTTCGGGATTCCTTCATCCTTTGCCGGAAGAGTCTGCATTTCTAAGTCCGATCAGAGAAGATTTCCAATCAGAAGAAGTGGACAACCTTATGTATTTAAGGTCTTCAGGGTCTTTTTGGCTCAAAGTGAAACATCAGAGAAGGTAGTCGCTGTCACTAAGTATCGGAGAATGTCACATCAACTGTGTCCAGGGAAGGGTGGAACTGGAATTCGGGTAGCTAAGACCAACAGTCCTAATGTGTTCCACTGCAACTCACAGCACTATGAGTCATTGCACAGCGCTCGTTCATTATGACGGATGATGTATTAGAATTAGACAATTAATCCAGGTTGACATTAATAAAGGAGAGAGTAAGCAGGCAAACAACATTCTCTTTCTGCTGTTTGTGCATCCCATCATCTTCCTTCTCTACCTTTTACGTTAGTTTATTTACAAATGGAAGATCAGCAGGGGTTGACCAGCAAGAGGTAGAAGGCTACACCAGGAATGGACAACAAACCTTGGCCATGGATTGAGAGCAGAGGATATTTCTTCCCAACGAACTGTATATCTATCTCATTTGCATGAGGTACCTTCTTTCCTGAAGACTTTCTAATCACTCCCTACTTAGGACTTAACCAATTAGGATTAACAGCATGCTGGGTTTCTACTCGGTGATTTATAGAAGGCAAGCACTTCATAAATCAGGCAAAGCTGTTCATCCACCTGCCTCGCCATAAACAATGAAAATGGGTAATCAGCAGCATGGCTACATGTTAGCTCGGGAAATGAATCAGAGTCCAGTTTCCTAATCATCTACTGACTGATGGGAGCAGCCTCTCCAGGTCCTCAGTACCCGAATCTGAAGGTCTGGTGGGACACTGCCTGAATGTAGAGGAAGGGGAAGAAATATGGATCTTGTTCCCACAGTAGCACAGCATTAAATCATTATCATATTTTACAAGCTGAACTGTGAGTGATAAAGCAGTTGAGTAAAGGAAGGTTAAGAGCTGCCCAACTGTAGCATGAGCTCAAGTCAGCAAGAACCGATGGCCTGTGACTCAGCCGGCACCATACTAGGGACCAAGATGACATGCCATAGTGTCAAGAGCCTGAGCTTCAGTCCTGGCCATGAGAATTTGGAAAACCCCCAGCCTCGGAGAATAGCAAGAATAGTACCTTAGGAGCTATTGCTCAGACTGAGGAAGCACACAGATGCTACCTAGCAGAGAGTCTGGCAGAGTAGAGGCCATCAGCAAATTTTCACTCCAGTGCTCTACTGTGGATATGGAAGAAGAGTGTGAACCATGGTATTGAAGGAGGGAGGCACTGAGCTTTGTTGCTTCACACCTGGGTTATAACTATAGCAAAACCATGCAAATCTGCACCACTAATAACTTCCTCTAAAGCATCATTTTTATCATGCCACTTCCAAATTTGGAATTTGCAATGACTCTTCCTTGCTTATTAATGCAGTGTGGGTATTGATGGATGGGACGCTCCCTATGGGGTCCGGTTGGCAGGAGTCCACAAGTAAACACCAAGGTCAGTCTCCCTCTAATGAGGGCCTGTCTTTCCTCCACTGCGGAGTCTGCTCCCATCACTCACGGACCTGGACCTTTCCCACTACAGTCAAGTTGTCAGGCAGTTCCGGCTGTGATCATCCAAACATATCAGACTGCATGTTTTCCAAGCCTTTATCCAGGCAAGGATTTCTCATCTCTAAAGTGATCTTCCAACTCCTCAGCAACCAACCAAATAAGATAAATCATTTTTAAAAGCTCACCTTAATTTCCACCAAATGACTATCTTGATAGCTCTACTTCTTTGATATTTTCTCCCTTTAAATATTAATCTTCACATATTCACTTAATTTGTTTTGATCCTTAATAACATTTACAGTCCTATTGTGAATAAGGCCCAAGCCTCTGCCTAATTCTATATTATTCTATAGGAAGTCTAGAATGTGGTAAGAATATGGTAGGCATACAATAAACAGTTGCCAAATTGGACATGTAACAAGTACATATGTAGAAAAATACATACATGCCATTTTGGACCCTCTCTGGGGGGAATTACTTTTTTCTTGATTTCTTTTTCAAAGGTTTTATACATGAATTAAGCCACAATTATCACATTAATGCATTTTTATTGGTTTCAACAAATATGGTTTCCTTTGCTACTTATAAGTATATATTATATAAAATATAATGGATAATATAATATTGAATCATATATTTACTTACATAGAGATATTTATATATGTAGATTTACATTTATATTTAAATATATGTATATATAAATATATATATTTATATTTAATTTATATATGAAAAGGCCTAAAAAAGTTTGATTATGTCTTTCACTTATTTCTCCAAATAAAATACAATTATTCTAATAACTTAGAAAGTCAAATTTCATATTTGAGGTACTTCTGCTTCTGTATAGACAGAGAAGTACCTCTCTTTTTTTCTTCCTCATAAATTATCCTGGATATTTTATATAAAACAAACATAAGAAGACTCTGAAATGTGGATGACATGTGGAGGGAAGGAAGCAGATGAGATGACGTCTTCGGACTAAAGGACAACATGGTGGCAAGCTCCCTGACATTTTTCTTTGCCTCTTATATCCCAGACTTGGAGTCAGACAAGCTGACAACCTGGAAATGCTAACAGGTGTGGACAAAAACAGCCCCACAAGGAGCTAGTTCTCTCCAGCCAAATGGTAAGGAAAGGGGGAGTCTACCAAGAAAGATGAGTTTAAACTATACTAGCTCTACTCCAGCTAAAAACCACAGAAAAACCAGTGGCCCCAACCTTACAATACAAAGAGAAGCAAGGAGCCTAGATTTCTACTCTCACTAGACTATAACAAGGTGCTCATCATCCCTTTCTTTCCCCTAAGGTAAGGCATCAGAGAAGGTAGGATAGGAAGCTGGAACTTTCATTCCTAGTGTACAGTGGTGAGGTCCCTAACCCCCCAATACCACTGGAAGCCATGGGGGAGCCTGAACTTCTATAAACAACTCTTGGTAACAAGACTGACCCCTACCAGTGCCAATGGAGAGTAGCAGCAAGGCCCTCCTGCCCCTTGAACCCAGAGGTATTAGCGAAGCTCTGGGGGGACCTAAAACTCTGAAACTCTTCCTACTGCACAGCAGCAACAAAGAACCCTCACACCCAGGGTGTCAGCGTGGCTGAACAGGGAACCTAGATTTTCACCTCCACCTGCCCATAACAAGGGCCCTTTTTCTCCTATCTGAGTGGTATGAAGGAGACAAGA
This sequence comes from Nasua narica, assembly GCA_028533885.1. Lineage (NCBI taxonomy): Eukaryota > Metazoa > Chordata > Mammalia > Carnivora > Procyonidae > Nasua > Nasua narica. The sequence goes on from CM052797.1 coordinate 6,944,989, forward strand.
TTCAAATAAGATCTTAGCCTCATAGTGTAATACCCAAAATGTCCAGGTTTTACAATTAAAATCATTCATCACACTAAGAGTCAGGATAACTAACAGATACTAACAACAACATGACAGAGAATTTAGAATAATCTAATGGGCATTTTATTTAAAGATTTTTATTTATTTATTTGAGATAGATAGAGAAAGCATGAGAGGGGAGAAGAAGGTCAGAGGGAGAAGCGGACTCCCCACAGAGGCGGGAGCCCGATATGGGACTCGATCCCGGGTCTCCGGGATCATGACCTGAGCCGAAGGCAGTCGCCCAACCAACTGAACCACCCAGGCGCCCTCTAATGGGCATTTTAAAGCAGTCATCATGCAAGTGCTCCATTGAGAATTATGGGCACACATGAAAAGAAATAGAATGTCTCTGTAAAGAAATAGAAAATCTCAGCAAAGAAAAAAAATATAATTTTATATATTATTTATGTATATGGGGTATATATTATTCACATATATATTTTTATATATGGGGTATAAAGAAAAAAACAAAAGAAATTTTAGGAGTGAAAAGTGTACAATAAATGTAAAATGTGGCAAAGAAATTGAAAGTCTTGCAGAGAAATGTAAGATATAAAAAAGAATCAGGCGGAAAGTTGAAAACTGAAAAATAAAAATAAATGAACGAATAAAAAATTCAGCAGAAAACCTCAGCAGTGGCATGGAAGAGACAGGGAAAAGATTTGGTGGATTTGAAAATAGAACAACAGAAATTACTCAGTCTCAACAGAGTGAAAATAGACTAAACCAATGAGCAGGACATCAAGACCTGTGGCACTAAAGATCTATCATTCATTCCATCAGAGTCTCAAAAGAAGATAATCTGAAAAAGTATTCAAAGCAATGCTTGAAAACATCTTAAACTTGGCAAAGACATAAACCTACAAGTACAAGAAGCTGAGCAAACCCAAATCAGATAAACCCAAAGAAATCCACACCAAGACAGACTGCCAACAACCTTCTGAAAACCAATGACACGTTAAAAATCTTGAAAGCAGTGAGAGAGAAACTTTAGGGGAACGATACTACAGGGAAAATATAACTTGAACAGCAGCAGTGTTCTCAGAAACCACAGAGGCTAGGAGAAAATGGCACAGTCATTTGTGGTTGAAAGAAAAGAATTATCAGGCTAGGATTCTGAAATCGGTAAAGAAATATCCTCCAATAAGTATTGGAAAATTAAAGGTATTCTTATAGGAACTAAAGTTTTGAGAATTTGTTGCCAGCAGTCCCACCCTGTAAGAACGGCTAAAGGGAATACTCTGAACAGAAATAAAATAATAACAGAAGAAATTCTGGAACATAAGGAAGAAAAAAGGAACAACAAAAGAGTAAACATATGGATAAATAAAATAGATATTCCTTTTCCTCTTGAATTAGTAAAATTATGTTTAATAGCTGAAGCAAAAATTATAAACTGTGTGACATAGTTCTCCTTATGTTATATAAATATTTAAGATAATTTTATGATAAATGGAGGGCAAAGGAAGGTACAGGCAGGTAAGTTTTCTATAGTTCACTTGAATTGGTAAAAATGTGACACCAACTGATTATAATAAGTTATGTATACATAATGGAATATTTACACATCTAAAAATGTTATAGAGATACACTCAAGATCCCGTAGGTAAATCAAAATGGAATTCTAGAAAATATCCACTCACAGAAGACAGGAGAAAGAAAACAGATAAGAAAGAAAGAACAAATGGAAAAACAATAAATGGAAGGCTTAGCCTTAACATACCAATAACATTAAATGTAAATTGTCTAAATACACCAATTAACAGAGATTGTCAGAGTGGAATAAAAAAATGTGGTCAAATTGTATACTGTCTATAATAACTCACTGAAAATATAATGAAAAAAGTTGGTTGAAAGTGAAAGGATGGAAAAGATATTCCATGCAAACATTAATAAAAAAAAAAGCAGGAGTGGATATATTAATAACAGATAAGGTAACCATCAGGTAAAGGAAATAACAGGGAGGTAGAGGTGTATGATGATAAAAATGTCTATAGAACATCAAGAAGTCATAGCATTCCTGTACGTGTATGCACCAAACAGAACTGCATAAATATGTGAAGCAAAATATGATAGACCTGAAAGGATAATTAAACAAATCTATAACTATAGCTCAAGACTTCAACATTCCTTTCTCAATAGGAGAAAGAAAAGGGAACAACTAGACAGAAAATCAACGACAACACTATCAACCAACAAGATATAATTGACATTAATAAAATACTTGAGCCCTAAACAACATAATACACATTCCTTTTCAATGTACATGGAATATATACTGAGATAGGCCATATCCTCAGCCATACATAAAGCTCAATAAATTTAAAAGGAGCAAAATTGTACTAAGTGTATTCTCTGACTACAATGGAATCAAGCCAGAAATCGAAAACGGAAAGACAAAAGGAAAGTTCCCAAGCACCTGGAAAGTAAGTAAATACACTTCTAAATAATTCAGGAGGTCAAATAGGATATTTCAAGGTAAAGAAAAAAATCCATTTAATTGAATGACATTGCAAATATAACCTACCAAACTCTGTGGGATATAGATAGAGCCATAGTGGGATGGAAATTTATAGCAATAAATACTTACCTTAGAAAAAGTCTAAAATCAAAAATCTAAGCTATTACCTTAAGAAGTAGAAACCTAAGAGCAAAATTAATCCAAAGCACGTAGGGGAAAAAGGAAGGAAATAATAAAGAAACAGAAACCAATGTAACTGAAACAGGAAAAACAATGGAGAAAAATCAATGAAAAAAAGAGCTGTTTGAAAAAAAATCTATAAAATTGACTTGCCTATAACAAGACTAACAAAGAAAAAAGAAGGAAGGCATTAAATACCATATCAGGAATGAAACAGGACTATCACTATAGACTCTGCAGGCATTGAAAGGAGAAGGAAATACCACAATAAACTCTATGCACATAAAATTGACAACTTAGATAGTATGGACCAATTACTCAAAAAGTATAAACTACGACAATTCATTTAATACGAAATAGATCATTTGAATAGTTCTATAACTCTTAAGAAATTTAAATTTTAATTTAAACTCTTGAAGAAGAAATCTCTAGGGCCAGGTACTTTCACTGGAGAATTCTATAACATGATTTAAAAAGGATTAACACCAGTTCTACATAATCTTTTCCAGAAAACGAAGAAGAGAGAACACTTTCTATTCATTTCTTGAGTTAAGTATTACCCTGAGGCTAAAACTAGACAAAGACACTAAGGAGGAGGAAAGAAAACTACTGACCAATCTACCCCATGAATATAAACCCTTAACAAACTATTAGCAAATTGAGTTCAACATTATATAAAAAAGAATTACACACCCTGACCAAGTGAAGTTACTTCCAGGGATTCAAGACTGCTTCAATATTCAAAAAGCAATCAGTGGGGGCGCCTGGGTGGCTCAGTGGGTTAAAGCCTCTGCCTTCGGCTCAGGTCATGATCTCAGGGTCCTGGGATCGAGCCCCATATTGGGCTCTCTGCTCGGCAGGGGGGCCTGCTTCCCCCTCTCTCTCTGCCTACTTGTGATCTCTCTCCTCTATGTCAAATAAATAAATAAAATCTTAAAAAAAAAAACAGTCAGTGGAAGCCATATACCAACAGGCTAATGAAAAATTACATGATCATATAAATTTATGCAGAAAATGCATTTGACAACATTCAACATCCATAAAAGAGAAAAATCCTCAGAAAATACAGTATAAAGGAGGACTTGATGAAGAACAATGTATGAAAACCTATGATCAATATTATACTTAACAGTGAAAGACTGAATGCTTTTCCCTGTGATCAGGAACAAGTCAAAGATGTCTACTGTCAAACTCAACACCCAAAAAACAATTAATCAGGTCAAAAAATGGGCAGAAGACACGAGCAGACACTTCTCAAAAGAAGACATAAATGGCTAACAGACACATGAAAAAATGTTTATCATCATTAGCTATTAGGGAAATTCAAATCAAAAGCATATTGAGATATCACCTTACACCAGTTAAGAACGGCCAAAATTGACAAGGCAACAAACAACAAGTGTTGGAGAGATTATGGAAAAAGGGGAACCCTCTTACATCATTGGTGGGAACGCAAGCTGGTGCAGCCACTTTGGAAAACAGCGTGGAGGTCCCTCAAAAAATTAAAAATAGAGCTACCCGGTGACCCAGAATTGCACTGCTGGGTATTTACCCCAAGGATACAGATGCAGCAAAAAGAAGGGCCACGTACACCCCAATGTTCATAGCATCAATGTCCACAATAGCCAAACTGTGGAAGGAGCTAAGATGTCCTACAACATGTGAATGGACAAAGAAGACGTGGTCCATATATACAATAGACTATTACTCAGTGATCAGAAAGGATGAATCCCTAACTTTTGCATCAACGTAGACAGGTCTAGAGGAGACTATAAGGGAAATAAGTCAAGCAGAGAAAGACAATTTTCATATGGTTTCACTCATTTGTGGAACATAAGGAATTAGCATGAAGGACATTAGGAAAAGGAAGGCAAAAATGAAGGGAAGGACTTAGAGGGGGAGACAAACCACAAGAGGCTATGGACTCCAGGAAACAAACTGAGGGTTTTAGAGGAGAGGGGTGTGGAGGGATGAGTTAGCTTGGTGACAGGTATTAAGGAGGGCATGTATTACATGGAGCACTGGGTTTTATACACAAACAATGAATCATGGAACACTGCATTGAAAACTAATGATGTACTGTATGGTGACTAACATAACATTAAAAAAAAAAAAAGATGTCTACTGTCATCACTGCCATTCAACATAGTACTAGAAGCTCTAGCCAGCACAGTGAGGCAGGGAAAGAATATAAAAGCATATAGACAGAAAAGCAAGAAATGAAACCATCTCTATTTTGGGAATATACAAGAACAAAAACCAAGTAAACAAAAAATGACTCCTAGAGCTATAAGTGAGGTCAATCAGGTGATAGGTAACAAGATCAACATACAAAAATCAATTCTATTTCAGTTAGTAAAAATGGTCATGTTAACATCACTAAACTTTTATAATTGCTAGACAAAAATGAAATACCTAGATGTTAATAGCACGAAAGATATACCAGACCCGTATAGTAAAAAAATGAAAAAACCTGGTGAAAGAAATCCACAAGATTTAAATAAATGGAGAAACATACATGGCCCAGAAGGCTCAACGTGACAAAGCTGGTGATTTTCCCCAAATTGGTAAATGACTTTAACATGATTCTTAACAAAATTCAAAAAAAAACTTCTGTTGATCTGGTTGAGGTTATGCAAAAACTAATGTGGAAAGGCTAAGGAATTAGAAATAACTAAAACACCTTTGAAAACAAAAATAAAGTAGGAGGGAGGAATCCCTCCACTCAATTTCAAGACATATTCTATATCTATAGTTACCAAGACTGTAGAGTTCCGGCAAAGTGACAGACATGTAGGTCAACAAAATAAGACAGAGAACCCAGAAATCTATCTACACAGATTAAGACCAACTGATTTTTAAAAAATATTTTATTTATTTATTCGACAGAGACACAGCGAGAGAGGTAACACAAGCAGGAGGAATGAGAGGGAGAAGCAGGCCTCCCGCCGAGCAGGGAGCCTGATGCAGGGCTCGATCCCAGAACTCTGGGATCATGATCTGAGCTGAAGACAGACGCTTAACACTGAGCCACCCAAGTGCCCCAAGACCAACTGATTTTTGACCAAAAGCAACTTAACCATAAGGGAAGTTTTTACTTTACATTTTACAAAAAGCCAAGGGATTTTGCAAAAGAAAGACATTAGCAAACATGCAAGACCTCAAGAAATATAAAGCTATTTGTTTTCCTTAGGGAGGTGAGGTCGAGGCTGGGGGAAGACTTCACGTGAGAAAATCTAAGTGACTCAAAGATGAAACAGAATAAAGATCTCAGAAAAGGGAAAGCCTTGGTTAGAAAAATGTTGATGAGCATAGAACTATGTTAAATAAGTAAGACTAATCTGGAAATGATGTTTATAGAATAGATATAAAGTTACAGATCTTGTCAATGTGAAAACAATGATACAACTAATACAAATAACATGTGAGTTGAAAGGAAAAGCAAATTGGAATCATTGATCATTTACCACACGATTCAACAGATAATATAATTAGTTCAAAAGTAAAAACAGGAAATAGTGAGGCGCCTCTGTGGCTCAGTGGGTTAAAGCCTCTGCCTTTGGCTCAGGTCATGATCTCAGGGTCCTGGGATCGAGCCCTGCATCGGCTCACTGCTCAGCAGGGAGCCTGCTTCCCCCTCTCTCTCTGCCTGCCTCTCTGCCTACTTGTGATCTCTTTCTCTGTCAAATAAATAAATACAATCTTTAAAAAACAAAACAGGAAATAGAGGCTTCAATTTAGGCAAGAAATGTTAGCAATATAATAATTTGAAAATTTAATCGCAGAAGGGGGAAGAACTTGACAAACTAAAGAAAACACAGATGATACCAAAGATTTGGGACCCAAAAATTGCACTGTGAGTATAACCAGAGCGATTCCAGTTGGAAAAATTCTAAGGCCCTCCTCAGAAACAAGCATAAAACTACGATGGAGGTATCCTTCCAAATCCCAGGGTCTAGGGAACACCCATGGGAGGAGGTGAAGGATATGGTCTACTGAAGGTACACCCACAAAAACAAAATTATGGATTAGATGAGTAAATCATTCAGACATCCACAAACCTGAAATAATATGACAATCTGGAAGACAGTATAGAATAAGGTCGTTTAAAGTAATTAGGGGATCAGAATACATTCCAGAAACATGAAGGAATAAGATCCTTTTGAAGAAAAAATAGAAGAATTTAGAAATTGAACAGATTTCTCTAGAAGAAAAAAGAAAGATGCAATAATAAGATCAATGGGCAGTTTGACAGCACAAAGGGACAGAAACTACATCAAAAGCTAATGATGTGGAGGAGGAGCAAGATGGCGGAGGAGTAGGAGGCTGAGATAGCGTCGGGTCCCAGAAGTTCAGCTGGACAGTTATCAAACCATTCTAAATGCTTGCAAACTCAACAGGAGATAGAAAAGAGGAAGAACAGCAATTCTAGGAGCAGAAAATCGACCGCTTTCTGGAAAGTAGGACGTGCAGAGAAGTGAATCCGAGGCGATAGCGGGAAGAGAGACGGAGGGGGAAGGGGCGGCTCCCGGCAGCCACACAGCAGCGGGGCACAAAATCTGAGCTTCTAGAAGTCTGCTGCACTGAGGGACATCGCTCTAGAGGCTAAGCAGGGGGTGGAGCCCTTGCGGGGACGGTGTGGTCTCAGGACCCACGGGGTCACAGAGGGACCGGGGGTGTCTGAGTGCGGCAGAGCTCCCAGGTATCGGAGGGGAAAGCCGGCGGCAGAGACGGAGCCGAGTGTGGGCTTACCTTAGACTGGGATCCCAGGCACAGCTGGGTCACGTCTCTTCAGGCAGGGACCCCACAAGAGGCAGCTCCATAGAGACCCCCTCCTTCCCCTTCTGGGAGGAGCGGCGCAGGAGCGGCTGCAGGGATCTGCTGGGTTTGGAGACTCAGACGGGCCGCACGCCGGAGACAGAAACGCTTGGTCACAGGCCCGCTGACCTCGGAGCACAGCCGGAGACCAGGGAGACGGGAGGGACCGACTGCTTTTCTCCGAGGGCGCCCTGAGGAGCGGGGCCCCCCTAGCAATCGGCTCCTCCCGCCTGAGACTGGGAGCCGCCATCTTCATTCTCCGCCTCCAGGGCGATACGGAAAGCGCTCAGGGAACAAAGGCTCCCAAGAGCAAACCCTAGCAAACTGCTTCGCCGGGCCCCTGGCAAGGGCGGGGCAATTCCGCCTGCGGCAAAGACATTTGACAATGACGTCAACAGGCCCCTCCCCCAGAAGATCAGCGAAAATATCCCGCCAAGACCAAGTTCATGACTCAGCGAAAACTGCGGAACTCCAGAGTTAGGGAAAAACAAAACCAAAACCAAAAAAAAAAAAACAACACATAGAATTCACAGCTTTTTTCACCATGATCCTTTAGTCTTTCAGAGTTGAATTTTTTTAATTTTGTTTTTTTCTTGTTTTATTTTTTTATTTTATTTTCCCTCTTTCCTATTTTGGCGTTTTTTAAAACTATTATCTTATCAATACCTTTTTAAAAATCTTTTCTAATTTTCACTGTTACATTCATATTTTATCCCCTCATTGTATTTAACCTTATTTTTTGTATATATATAGGGTTTTTTTTTTCTTTAGAATTTTGGGATATAATTTCTTCTAATAGATCAAACTATACCCTAAATCTAGCACACGGCTTGGATCCAGTCTCCAGCCTGATCACATTCTTTCCTCTTTTATTATTTTTTTCCTTTTTTTCTCTTTTTTCAACCAATCTCTTATCAATCCCTTTTTTAGAATTTTTTTTAATTTTCATCTTTACACTCATATTCCAACCCTTCATAGTGTCTACCCTTATTTTAGTATATTTATGAGTTTTTTCTTTCTTTAAAATTTTGGGAGGAGGTTTCTTCTAACAAACCAAAAACACCCAAAATCAGGTGAGGGGCTCTGTTCAAATCACAAGTCTAATATATATATATATATATATGTTTTTTTTCTTTTTCTCTTTTTTTAATTTTATTTTTTCTCTTTATTCTCCCCCCCCCCTCTTTTCTTCAACCCCTGGTTTCAGCTCTCTTCTGATTTTTCTGGGGTCCTTGCTACCCTTTTAGTATTTTGCTCTCTCATTTATCTATTTTTTTTTTTTAGTTTTTATTTATTTGACAGAGGGAGAGAGATCACAAGTAGGCAGAGGCAGGCAGAGAGAGGGGGGAAGCAGGCTCCCCACTGAGCACAGAGCACGATGTGGGGCTTGATCCCAGGACCCTGAGATCATGACCTGAGCCAAAGGCAGAGGCTTTAACCCACTGAGCCACACAGGCACCCCTCATTTATCTATTCTTATCTCGATAAAATGACAAGGCGGAAAAACTCACCACACACAAAAAAGAACAAGGGACAGTACCGACAGCTAGGGACCTAATCAATACGTACATTAGTAATATGTCAGAAATAGAGTTCAAAATGATAATTATCAAGGTGCTAGCTGGGCTTGAATAAAGCATGGAAGATATTAGAGAATCCCTTTCTGGAGAAATAAAATCCCTTTCTGGAGAAATAAAAGAACTAAAACCCAATCAAGTCAAAATAAAAAAAAGCTATTAATGAGGTACAATCATTACCCTAAAGATACAAAGGGTCACATGCACCCAAATGTTTATAGCAGCAATGTCCACAATAGCCAAACTGTGGAAAGAACCTAGATGTCCATCAACAGATGAATGGATAAAGAAGTTATGGTATATATACACAATGGAATACTATGCAGCCATCAAGAGAAACGAAATCTTGCCATTTGCAACAACGTGGATGGAACTAGAGGGTATTATGCTAAGCGAAATAAGTCAGTCAGAGAAAGACAATTATATGTTCTCTCTGATATGAAGAATTTGAGAGGCAGCATGGGGGATCATGGGAAGTGGGGGAGGGAAATAAAACAAGATGGGATCCGGAAGGAGACAAACCATAAGAGACTCCTAAACTCACAAAAGAAACTGAGGGTGGCTGGAGGGTGGGAGAGTAGGGATAGGGTGGCTGGGTTATGGACATTGGGATGGGTATGTGCTATGGTGAGTGCTGTGAAATGTGTAAGCCTAATGATTCACAGACATGTACCCTGGGGCAAACAATACATTGTATGCTAATAAAAATAAAAACAACTAATGATGTACTACTATATGTTGGCTAATTGAAATAAAACTATAAATTTTAAAAAAATAAAGAGAAAAAGAAAAAGGGAAGGAAGGGAGGAAGGAGGGAAGGAAGGAAATTGGGAGGGAGGGAGGGAGGCAAAGAGGGGAGGGGGTGCAGAGAGTGGAAAAGAGATGGATAGAAAAGATAAACTGTTGGTGGCAGGTGTCCCTGGCACGGTCCTTCCACCACTCTGTCCATTATCTCATTTCCTTTGAACAGAACTGCTCACATCTAGTAAAATACAGTAAAATCGTCCTTGACACTCCTGTCTATCTATCCCATCTTGAAGGCAAAGGTTGCATCTTCTTTGAAATCTTGGCCAAGAACAGTGGCCTTTCTTTCACTGGTTCAAGGACATAGTGGGACGACTCTCTCTGGCACGTGTTACTGTCTAACATTACTGTCAGTGTTAATAAGTGACTCTATGGTTAGTGGCCAGACTACTCGTTGCACTGCCCTATGCCCCAGGCAGTGAGGAATACATCGGAGCCAGGTTGGCCCCATCTCTTTAGCCGTTTGCTTGTTCCAGGCAATTCCTCACCCTCCTAAAGAGCCTCACCCTAATGTTAGCCCAGCACACTAGAAGAGTAAACAGAGCCCTGGCGTCCAGGGAGCACCCTCTATGGGCCATGTTCTACGTGGCAGAGAGCAGGCTTGAGTTTCTAAAATGAAGCTGGAGTTGCTCTCTCTGCAGCTTACGGGTTCAGCTACTTAGCTCCTTCTCTCTTTTATTTTCCAAAACTGATGGATTCAGTAAGAAGGAATCACCATATACAACTTGCATTAAATATAAATAAAAGGAACTAACTTTATGCAGAAATCAAACTGTTTCCAGCTCCTTAATACCCAGATGTGGGAAGTGTATGGAGTAAACACCTAAAAAGTGATTTTATTTCTTCCTTTTCACCTGGATGCTTTGATAACTTGGAGACAAACATTCAAATGTCACATTGGATGGTGTTGGAGAATCACGTGGTACAGTAGGAAAAATGCAAATCAGGGACAAAACATAAACTTGGAATCAGACAAGTAACTGAAGGTTTGAATCCTGGCTCCAAGGACCAAACGAGAAACGGTAAACTTACTTTCTCTGAGCTGCACTCTCTTCATCTATACAATGGGCATCCTACTAGCTTTCTTCTTGAAATGCTATAAGGGGAAGCAAATTTCACAGCACAAAACTTTGACTGAATTTTTATTCCTCTTCCCTCTCCAAAGCGTTTGCAGTCAAGGCATGAAAATATTTTTTATCCTGACAAGGCCATCATCTTCATCGTCCCATATAAACCCAATAAATGCGGCTTGCAAACAGTTTCTAAGCAAAGCCATTAAGAAATCTCTATCCCTCGCAATTCTTCCAAGCTAGCCCAGAACAGCAATTTGCAAATTTATGATGTGATAGATAGAATTTCTTTGTTTTGATTTTGCATTTGCATATTTATTGAGATATGACGATCTTAATTAGTTCTGCCTTTTTTGTTTTGTTTGTCTTCTTGGTTGGGAAAAGACAGCTTTCTACAATCCAAAATAATTCTGCATGCTAACAGGGTGAGCCCAACCGAGCCTGTGGCATTCCTTGATGTTGATGCTGCTTAAAATGCAGGTTTGTGGAGTCTCTTTTCACTTGTTTTCTCTTTAAATGCTGAGGTAATGCTAAAGACTTGGGTGAATGCCAGACCTCAAGAGGCAGCCACCTACTGAGAAGCAAGAGAACACTTTTAAAATTCCAGACACTTGTACTCATCCTACATGTTCTCCCCAGACTACCTATCAGCCATCTCCCTCCTGAAAAAGCTAAGCCCCATCAAATGCCTCTTGGAAATGCCTCTCCTGCATCTTGGCTTTTGGAGAGGAGAAAAGGCATCTGAATTCCCTCGGTGGATGTGTCCCCAGGGAAGTATTTGGACATGCTGTTCACACTGGGCTTTTCATCCCAGACCTTCTATTTATTTTCCGCGGGAGCAGAGATGTGTGAATTCTGGTGCCCCATCCGAGAGGCCCCAGCAGCCCAGCGGATAACATGCAAACACGTGAACACATACGGACTATGCCCACTACGAATAGCTCACCGTCCACCGTCACCTAGAACAATTAGCATGATTCCCTAGAGTTTCCCATTTGCCAAGTTCTTCACACCATCACGAAGTCTGTCACTGTTTCGACACTTTCACGAGGAAGGATATAATTTATTATTTCCCTAGGATGTGGGGCTCTTTTTTTCTTTTGGTTTTGTTTATGAAAATAACCCCAGTAATGGAGAATTTCCTGTATACAGAGAAAAGCACCAGGCGCCATTGGTAAAGGGGGAAAAAAATAGCACTGCTAATCACCTACTGTATGCCAGATGCTTTGCATTTGTTTCATTTCACTCAAAATGCAAACCAATATACGTATCTATGGGGTGATATTATGATTTTATAGTTGGGAAAAGAGAGATCTTAGGTATTTAGAAAATGTTCTCAATATCTTAAAGCTACACATGGCATAGAAGATGTATGACAAGCAGATAAGACCGAGGGTTTCTATGTCCCTCCATTCAATCAGCAAACAGTGATGTATAAAACCTACTTTACCTGAGGGAGAAATGGAAGGAGATAATCGTGCTAAAATCAAAGTCACGGGCTCTGTCAAGTGGTCTGGAAAAAGTCCAATGCCAATCTCACCAAAAAGTCACGGCAATAAATGTCATGCTTCTTCTT
>CM052797.1:6958037-7007462 GCA_028533885.1 Nasua narica
AAAGAACCAAAATGCCCTTCAACAGATGAGTGGATAAGGAAGATGTGGTACATCTATACAATGGAATATTATGCCTCCATCAGAAAGGATGAATATCCAACTTTTGTATCAACATGGACAGGACTAGAAGAGATTATGCAGTGGAGAGAGTCAATTATCTTATGGTCTCACTTACGTGTGGAGTATAAAGAAAATCATGGAGGGCATTGTGAGAAGGAAGGGAAGGGTGAATGGGGGGAATCTGAGGGGGTGATAAACCAGGAGAGACCGTGGACTCTGAGCAACAAACTGAGGGTTTTGGAGGGGAGGGGGTGGGGGGGGTGAGCCTGGTGGTGGGTATTGAGAAGGGCACGTATTGCATGGAGCACTGGGTATGGTGCATGAACAATCAATCTTGTAACACTTAAAAATTAAAATAAACATATTTGGGGAGAAAAATAAAAAAAAAATCAGATGGGCCTTAAAATCAGTACCTTAAACCATAACAGGGTAGAAAAATGCAGACTAAACTAACCAAGCAGAAGAAAGAAATAATAAATATTCTGGTGGAAATTAATAAAATAGAAAACAAAAAATACCCCAATAATTGGTGATGGTGTTAGTTCGCAACTTCCTAAGAAGCTTCCCGGAGTGATTTAAAACCAGCTCTCATACAGAGAGAGTAAGGAAAGACCAAACAAAGGGACAGGCCACTCCAGATTAGTAGACAGCAGGTTTAATGAGCAAGAGAACTTAAGAGGCTTGTTGTGGGCAGCTGCAAAATGAGTAGGTCTCTGCAGCTCCATGCCACAATCAAAAGTTTATACAGAGACCCTCACTGGGCTCAGCCATGACTTCCACCCAGATGGTCTCAACATAAAACACTATCTCAAGGCTGTGTCCTTGCAGCAGCTTCTGGGAACAGAATGCACATTCCAAGGACTGGAAAGGGGGTGAGGAGTCTCCAACAACCAGGGTCCATCTCATGGGTCAATTTAGTGGTCACATACTCTCAAGGACCTCCCTCGATAGGTGCCAAAAGTTTGTTCTTTGTAAAGATTCACAATATTGACAACTATTTATACTGACAAGAAATAGAACAAATTACCAAAATCAGGAATAAAAGAGCCTTAAAAAAATGGAAAGTTATTACTTAAGGGAACAAAGATACTACAACAATTTAGATGAAATGGTCAGATTCTTTTACTAAAACTGACTCAAGAAGAAATCAAAAATCTAAATAGACCTCTAACAAGTAAGGGAATTAAATTAGTGATTATAAAACTTCCTACCAAAAGAACTGAGGCCCAGATGGTTTCACTGGCATTCTATCCAATCAATCAATCAATAAAAAAATAAAATAATACTGATCTTTCACAAAATCTTTCAGATAATAGAGGAGGAAGAAACATTTCCCCACACGTTGTATGAGGCTGCTATTACTCTGATATCAAAGCCAGAGAGAAATAATACAAAGGAAAAAAATGTAAAAACTACAGATCAATATTCTTCATAAACATCAACATAAAAATGTAACACAGTACCAGCAAACAAAATGCAGCCAAATATAAAAGAAGGATTTTGTACTCCATGACTGAGATTGATCTTAACAATGTAAGGCTGACTGAATATTCACATCCCAATTAATATAATGAACCGTATGGCGCATTGTGTTATAGTGTACAATATATTGTGTACGGTGTATATTGTAAAAGGCAGAGACAGCTTAATCATGTCCAATGTACATACAAAGGGATTTGCCAAAATCTAACACTCATTAATTTTAAGACTCTTAAACTAGGAATAGAAGAAAACCGTGTTAATATGATAATGGGCATTTATGAAAATTCCCACAACTAACATCATATTTAATAGTGAAAGAATCAATGTCCCTTAAAGATCAAGAACAAGGCAAGGATGCCTGAATTCTGTACTTCTATTCAGCATTGTACTGGAAGTTCTAACTAGTGCAATAAGGGATTTTTAAAAAGATACCCAGATTGGAAAGGAAGAAGCAATGCACACACACACACACACACACACACACACACACGCACACACACCTTTCTAGAATAAGTGAGTTTAGCACGGTTATAGAATGTATAAAGATATAAATATATTCAACAAAGGTAGTGCAAATTCATATACCAAAAACTACAAAACATCACTGAGATGAAAGTATAAATAAATGGAAAAGACATTCCTGTTCATGGAGTAGAAGATTCAATATTAGCAAGATGACAATTCTCCCCAAACTGATTTATAGATTCAAAGTCATCTGTATTAAAATCCCAATGGATTTTTTGAGGAAATTGACAAACTGATTTTCAAATGTATAGGAACCAGGGGGCACCTGGGTGGCTCAGTGGGTTAAAAGCCTCTGCCTTCAGCTCAGGTCATGATCTCAGGGTCCTGGGATCGAGCCCCGCATCAAGCTCTCTGCTCAGCGGGGAGCCTGCTTTCCCCCCTCTCTCTGCCTGCTTCTCTGCCTGCTTGTGATCAAATAAATAAGTAAATAAAATCTTTTCTTAAAAAAAAAAAAGAGGAGTCTCAAAGACACTACGCTGAGTGAAAAAAAGCCAGATGTAGAGGATTACATATTATATGATACTATTTATATGAAATGTCCAGAGGAAGAAATTTCTCTAGAAAAAGAAGGATTGATGGTTTGATGGGCTGAGTCTGGGAGGAGGGGTACGAGGATTGATTCTAGGTGGGC
Source organism: Nasua narica (assembly GCA_028533885.1). NCBI lineage: Eukaryota > Metazoa > Chordata > Mammalia > Carnivora > Procyonidae > Nasua > Nasua narica. Next base: position 6,960,736 of record CM052797.1, read on the forward strand.
ACAAGGAAATTCAGGATGATGGTAATATTCTAATCTGGATTGTGGAGGTGATGACACAACTGCAAATATTTACTAAAAATTATTGACTCTTACACTCACCATGGGTGAAATTTATGGCATGTAATTTATACTCCAATGACTGTAAAAAAAAAAATCTTGAGTATAAGATTCTTGAGGTCAGAGTTCCCACCAGAGTTCAGTTAGAAGACTTTAGTTTCAATCAAGTGATTAGCGTTGAAAAGAGAAAGGTAAGCATTTAATCATTCTAGCTGGCTGTACTCCCTTGCTCGAGGAATAATGCTCTAGGTTCCTCCATCCCAGCTAAGTTCATCTGTGGATTACTTAAAAAAAAAAAAAGAAAGAAAAAAAAAGAAAAAGAGAAAGAAAGAAAGAAAGAAAGAAAGAAAGAAAGAAAGAAAGAAAGAAAGAAAAAAGAAAGAAAGAAAGAAAGAAAGAAAGAAAGAAAGAAAGAAAGAAAGAAAGAAAGAAAGAAAGAAAGAAAGAAAAAAGAAAAAAAGAAAAAAGAAAAAGAACAAACAGAAAGCCTAGCTCATTGGTTGGTTGGTTGGTTTTCTGGTTTGGTTAATTTTCCAGGGCTAAATGCTCATCAAATATCCTTACTATGGAAACTCTTTGAATGCAACCTGTACTTCTTATACCTGCCCTGTTGGAAGCACTGGACTGTGGTGGATACAGACGGATGCTCTTTAGGCAACTGGCTTCCTTGTTGTTGTTGTCCATTAAGGATACTATTATTGCTCACCTGTCTGTGTCTTTGAGTCAGAGCCACAGAGTAAACACTTGTTGCTCTCTGCTTAGAGAACTGCCCCCACATCCACTCTCCCTAAGTCCCTTCCAATCATGGTGCCCTCTCTGCCCCAAGGTGTGACATCTGACCGGTTTGCAAGAGCCCTAAACTCTATCATGGGAGCAATTACACAGGTTGAGAGGCTTGCAAGCATTTTCCAGATGGGATTGACTGTCGAGTAAGGTCATTAAGGAAGCAAGGGTCATTAAGGAAGTAAGGTCATTAAGGAAGCATGGTCCCTCTTTAATTATCCAGCCTGATGGGCAACTGCATGCTGGCAAAGAAGGCTACACCTCGGAAAGAACTGCTGTGCTAATCACAAAGCCTCTAGTGGAGAGTAAATCTGTGCTTCCAGCTGGAAGGAGAGAATGTCTCTCCCATAGAGTCGTTGGATAATTGAAAGAATTAAGGAAAAATAGAGGATTCCATTCAGATCCAGTACTAATTGGAATGAGCCAAATAATCAGCCCATCAGCATGAAGCATAACCCCTTACCTTTTTGCCACGGAGAGGAGCATTTCCCTACATAATAATGAGCCTCTATAGCCCCTTCGTCAACAGTTAGATTGCCTGTTCTTCCAAAGTACCCTCTGGGATGTGCCCGAACCATTTTTTCTGCCAGTCGCTTTCTGACTCAAAGAAAGAAAACCTTCTAATTACATCGAGATGGAAATGGAAGACCAGCCCCGTGGCTAGACCAGCCCCGTGGGCTCTGCCTGGCCACAGAGCTCGGGCAAAGGTGCCTGCAAAATCACAGAGCAAGTTTCAAAGGTTTGGTTCATTAGAGAAAAATCGATCTATTTGAGGAGCTCGAAGTCCAGAACAAAGTTCTGAGGCAATTCTTGTGCCACCACTTCAATAAAAGCCTTCCACTTCCTAAAAGCAAAAACACTCAAGGCAGGTGAAGTTTTACTTTCTTTGATATCGATGGCTGAGGTCTCCTGCCCTTCCTGAAGAATGAACACTTAATTCTTTCCCACTGTCAATGAAAGCTAGCAAAACCAAGCTGTTTCCTTTAGATAAGAATTCAGATTATATTTAGGCTCCTGATGGGCACAGAGTTTCGGGTTCTTCCAACAACCCACCCACCCACATATCCATTCATCCACCTTCCTTCCCCTTCTTGACTATGTAATACAAGTCTGGCTCTATTAATTGATTTATTCTGCATTATAGATGAGAAAATAGAATCCCGTAATAATTGAAGAACTTATTCAACTCCCATAGCTAACCAGGACTGGAGCTGGTATTTAATCCTGGGTTGTCTGGCTTGAGAGCCCAAATCCTCATATGTATGCTGGAAACGCTAAGTTTCAGAGACAGAGTGGTTAAAAATAAAATTTAAAATAATAAATTAAAAATGCATTAAAAAAATCTATCATAGACCCTTCAAGATACTAATAGCACATCAAAGCAATCTCTGGAATTCTTATCTTCATTCAGCATGTGCCTACTGGGCTTGCATTTTTCCACACAGAGTTCTCTACCTCCTGCATTATTTTCCTTTTCTGTCCTCATTCCTTATAGTCCCTCCATTCTCTCACTTTTGCTAGAAGATAAATCTTTCTGGAAAGAATCTGAAAGTTAACTAATACTGAATGATGCACCTTTGAATCCTCTTAGCAATAACTACATTTTGTCTGGTCAATTGCCCTACTGCTCTTCCTTCTTGTCAAAAGGGGGCAGCCATAGAAATGCAGAGTAGCTGGCTAGGGCTTAAGGCTGGTAAATGGATCCCTCATCCAGGTTGCTCCCTTCTCCCCAAGTATAAGAAGCACTGGGCTAGTCCAAGGACCTTTTGATTAATAGAAAAGAAACATTTTAAAAGATTTTGGGGAAAAAGTGACCTTGTAGTCTTATTTTCAAAAGGCACCTTTTTTTTTTTTTTTTGGACGGGAGTGGTAAAGGGCTTTGGGGTTGCTGTTTGTGAATGGCAGTGAAAATGATGTAGGACATGTTCTATTGGGGAGACTTTGGTGTGTAGTTCTAGAGAACTAGGAGGGTCAGGCATGACCTAAAGAAACAAAAAGACAGGGACATAGGTGATTCAAATAGGATGGAAGGAAGGACAGGGAGATAGAGGATGGAAATTAGCATGGCTTACTTACTATTTCTAAGAATAGACCATGCATTTGGGTGGAGCATGTTGGGATGTAGCTTTTAGGAACTTAAGCTTTGTGGAAGAGGGACATTATCAAGAAGTTGTTCTCATTGTAGCAAGTTAAAAGACAGAAGCCAAAGAAATAGTTCTTCAATGGTGGGGGTGAAATTCAGTTTATAGGTGAGCAATTCTTCATGCCCTAAGATGATACCACTTGGCATTTGGACCAGAAACCTTTAATGTCCTGATCTAAACATGATGTATTCCATGTTCATAACAGATATAGACATATCACTGGCCATGGGCAGAAGCAACATATGGGAATATTTTATAAAAAGCATTACCAGGTATGGCCATATGGTGCGGAATATAAGACTTATAAGTAATGAATGAACAATCATATCTATTTGCTTGAAGTAGGACCCACAATGTATCACCTATCCACATATGAGGCAGTGTGGAATTACATAGTATAAAACCACACAGCTTGGTGTCAGAAAACCCAAATTCAAATCCCTCTTTTTAGCACAGTTTTAAAACACATCAATTCACTCCTCTGAGATTCATTTTCCTTATTTGAAAATGAAATTGTTGAACCAGAAGATCTCTTCCATCTCAAGCTCCATGAATCAGCTTTCTAATGAAAGGGAATTGAAAGGCACATTAGTTAGGTTTCAGGGTGCAGTCACGTGTGGGCTTTGATAGATACTGTACCTCTCTCATATTAGGAAATATTTTTTTCTCTCCCAATAAAAATATGCTCTGTATAACTGAGCAAATTTCTCTCCTTAGGCACTATAAACTTCCTGCCCAACAAGATATGAGAAAATTGTGAGTTGCCTGGGAAGATACTTAAACATAGTAATTTCGTGGAAAGAAATCCGAGTCGAGATTTGCTTTTCATAAACACTTTGATTATGGTAAGGGGAACCTCAGCGGAATAAAAGTTAGGATGGTTAATAGTGTGAAGCTAGAATCTGACCTGACTGGTTTGAAGGCTCTTCCCTGATATTCTTGAAAAGACTTTCTCCCTCGCACCCTTCCAGCCTATATAAAAGCGTTTTTCAACCAGGAATGATGTGGGTCCCGAAAGAGTTATCAATGTCTGGGAACATTTTTGGTTCTCACAACTAAATATAACCCAAACCAAACTGTCAGTAGTGCTAAGGGTGAGGAAGTTTGCTATATATTGATAGTATCCAGAGACCACAGCGAGATACTCTAGAACTTTGTGAATCGAACTGATAAATGTAGCCCGCAACAGATCAAATAACTAATGACAGCGCCTTCAGAGGATGAGCATTCCTATGGCAGAAAGCAGAAAGAGTAGACTTTAATGGCGTGATTGATTGTCTGACAATATCTAAGGCAAGAATGTCTCAATAAAATGCATGTAGAAAATCGGCTCTGTAGAGGCCAATGCCAGAGGTATTTATCCAGGGCTGTTCAGAGGATAAATTACTTTGACCCACAATGGGATTTTGTTGTCTTCTGAAGGTGCAGGTCTTAGTAGAGATACAGCTGGGTACCTACTGCCAACTGTCTAATCTCACCGTCATCTGCTTGAATCCTGTACTCACCAAGCAACCCGCTGGTTATAGTTTGGCTTCTCATGTAGCACGTCCTATAGGACGATAACGTGCTGACCAAGGAAAGCAAATTATTCTAATCTCCTTGGCTGTGATACCTCTTGTAGTGATTTGATAGACTGGCATTTTGATTTCTTTATCAGATGAAGCCTTGGGAATTTTGTGGGGGTCAGCTCTGTGAGCAGCACCCAAAAATGTGAGGACCCAGTCAGGGTCCTCGCTGGGTTAATTCCACCATTGACAGCGAGCTAAACACTATCTCTGGGCAATATCTCTTTCATAGCCTAAAATTTGTAGCACCTGGAAGAGCAAAGAGTTAAAAAGAGCTAATCAAGGGTGCCTGGGTGGCTCAGTTGGTTGAGCAACTGCCTTCGGCTCAGGTCATGATCCCGGAGTCCCGGGATCGAGTCCCATATCGGACTCCCGGCTCTGCGGAAGTCTGCTTCTCCCTCTGACCTTCTCCCCTCTCATTCTCAGTCTCTCGCTCTCTAATAAATAAATAAAAATCTTAAAAAAAAAAAAGAGCTAATCCAGCCCCTCCACCTTTTTTTTTCCTCTAAGTGATCTAAAGAGAGTTTATGGAAAAGAGTAAAGGTTTACTTTGCAATCACTCTAAAGCCTCTTATATAAGAAGCTCAGTGTATAGTACAATATATTGTAGGTTAGTGATTTTTTTAATAAACTATACCTTTTGAAAGTAGGAAAAGAATGTGAAATGTTTCAAAGGGGAAATATGAAAATAAGACTTTTTTTTTTTTTTTTTTTTTTAGGCTGGAACGGGAAATTGGGGCTAAGTTGGTCAATCAGAAAAAAACATCCCCAAATGGCAAGGGAAGATCTCGCAGGAATGCCTGGAGGTAAAGCCAATTCAATTAGTTTTTGCAGCGTACCTGTCAGGACCCAAAAACTAGGTGGAATAATGAACTGATTAAAACCTGTAATTGCAATTCGATGGAGGAAACTATTCATCAGGAAGATGGCAGCGTTCCCTACATTCCAGATTGTATGGAGAGGAGACACTGACAAAGGTAGGAATGGGGGACTAGTATGAATCAGAGAAGAAGAACAACACATTTCTTAATAGGAGAATGCAGCATGAGCCTGAAAGGGGGTCTTGGTCTTCATCCTGTAAACTTGATTTCTGACCTAACAACTGAAATGTAGGCATCTCCCTCAGGCTTTAAGCCAAGACCATTTTGAGGATACACTTCTAATTTGATCACTATCCACATTCCTGGATTTTACCCAAAGCCAACATTAGTCAACTCTTGATTTTTCCCTGATGTTTTGAGATCTTTTTCTCAAGCATCTTCCTATCTTCGAACACAAATTGCTTTGTATAAGGGTTGGCCAATTTTTTCTGTAAAGGACCAGATAGGAAATATTCTTGACTCTGATGTTATGGTCCAAAAGCAGCCATAGAAAATACATAAACAAAAGACTGTGGGCTGTGCTCCAATACCGCTTTTTCTACAAAAATAGATGGGAGGTCACATATGGCCAGGGTGCTGTAGTTTGCTCCATATACACAGTCGTAACTAAGATAATATGCAAAGCAAAGTAATAAATGAAATAAATGACCGACATAAAATAGCTTTCTTAACTCCTTGAAAGACATGGTGGTCATTTTACACAAAATGACATTTTTCTCTGAGAGCGAAGACTTTTTAGACCAGCTTGGGAAAAAAAAAAAAAAAAAAAAGCAGTAATCAATGCGGGAATCCTGGCAGTAGACAGACTGGAAAATGCAACAAGCATACTTAGCTTCGTTCACTGGTTCTTCCTCGTTCACCCAGCACTATTTGTTTAGACACTGGGGTGTGGGTGGTTATGTGTTCCAAGCACTTTTTTAGGTTCTAGGGATGTAACAGTGAACAAGATAGAAAGGGTTCCTGCTCTTCTGGAGACCATGACAGTGAATGGATGAAGACACAAGCAAGATAACAGAAATTACTATAAAGGGGAAAAAATGATGTAATATGGAACCAGGGTAGGTGAACAGCTGCTACTATCGTTTGGGAAGTTGAAGAAGGCCCCTCTGAGACGGCCCCTTTCAGCTGAGACTGGTGATGGCAAATCTCCTTCAAAAAGACTTCAGAAAAGAAAAAAGAAACACTGGTATGGCTAGAGCTTGGTGTTCTCCAGATACAAGGTAAGAGAGATAAGCCAGAGCCACATGATGCACTGGGACTGGGTGCTGAAGTTTGATTGTATTTTTAACAGGAGGAAAATGCACTTCATGGTTTGATGGGAAAGATGACATCATCTCACTAATTTTTTAAAATATTTTATTTATTTGTGAGAGAGAATGAGAGAGAGAGAGAGAGAGAACATGAGAGAGGGGAGGGCCAGAGGGAGAAGCAGACTCCCCGCCGAACGGGGAGTCCAATGCGGGACTTGATCCCGGGACTCCAGGATCGTGACCTGAGCTGAAGGCAGTTGTTTAACCAACTGAGCCACCCGGGTGCCCTCACTAGATTCTTTAAAGGACAGTTCTTATTGGAATGTGAGCACAAATTCTTGGAGGGGTTTAGGGACATTACTGACAGGGGGACAAATTAGTATACTCTTGCGTGATGGTGGCTTGGCCTAGAGACCTTCTTTTGTCTGTTCCCATTGCATTAACGTATTTCAAATTTAGATCTTGGTGGAAATTGGCATTTTAGACCCTATCACCTTTGACAAGTTAATTCTATGAAAAGGACCAAGGTCTGGGTCTGCTGGAAATGGATCCTTTGTTATCTTAACTCTTAAATCACTAATCTTCTATACTAACCCTCCTGATTTCATCAGATTCTATTTTAAGGGTCAACCAACATGGCCTATTGGAGAGATTAGCTATTGGATTTCAGAACACGGTCTTCAGTATTTTTGTCAGTGACTATACTTCTAACCTGGTACCACTTTCTAGTTGTTTTTTTTAAACAGGCAATCTTTGTTCAGCAGTGCAAAATTGAACTCCCGCCTCTCAGTCTTTAAGGGTATATATAAGTGATTTCTCCCATAATCAGCAGAATAAAAGGAGTTGGGGCACCTGGGTGACTCAGTCAGTTAAGCGGCCGACTCTTGATTTTGGCTTAGGTCACAATCTCAAGGTTATAAGGTCAACCTCTGCACCCGGCTCCCCACTAGAGTCTGCTTAAGATTCTCTCTCTCCCCTTCCCTCTGCCCCCAACCTCCAAATAATTAAAAAAAAATAAAGGACTATAGTCTGGCCCACATGCCTGTGTGAGGAAGGGTGGACTTCTCTTGGTACAATCCGGATAGAAACCGGATACTATATATGCCTGAGTATAGAGCTGGGTGCAGCTCAGATATCTGCTCTGCATCTGCCTCCTTGTGAGTTAACACCCCACGTCTCTGAACCCTGTCCAGGTTTCTCAGCTTAGTCCTTCACATCCAAGTGCTTATCAACGTCCAGTTCACACCCTTGCTATATATTTCACATCCCAATATATTAGCGAAATCCCCTTGCCCTCTAACGATTTCTAAATTATTTTCCTTCCTTTCCTCCCTCCCAAGCTCCTCTCTCTTCACTTCTTAAAAACCTGCTCACCAAAGACACCTTCTATTTCTCCAGCAGGATGCTTTCGCCTTACTATGTCCATATTACAGAGTACTTTCACTACACTGGTCTGCTCCACATGGGAAGGCACTGGCCTTGCATTTAATCGCACTGATGAACCATCGTTTCACTTCTCCTGATCATTTATAGTCCGGGACTTTTATTATGTACCACCCCATTCAAACTGTTACTGCTGAATCTACAAAGCTGTTTCGTTAGTGTTGTTTTTTTTTTTTTTTATCATTCTAGATGTCTTCAACAATTAGATCATATTTATCTTCTATTAAGCCTCTTAATTAAAAGCTGGATTGTGAGTCAGGTGGACCTAAGTGTAAAGAACCTAGGTATGTGAACTTTAGTTCAAGTTGGCTAGCTTCTTTGTGTCTCAGTTTCTCATCTATAAAATGAGGATAAAGTAGTATACACCTGTCTTAGCCTGTACTACTGAGAAGGAAGGGACTGAGGCTACTAACTAACCAGGAAGTGCAGTCCCAGGGAACCAAGACTCATGAAGAAGGGGAGTGAGCCAGGGAAGAGAAGGGCCAATATGAGGGTATCTCACTGAGGTGGTCACTGCTTGGTCACAAGCTCACGTGATTGCTCAACATAATGGGACAGCTTCTGGGTGCTCAGAAGAAGTAGTACTTGTCAAGAGACTCCATGGAGGAGGAAAGAAGAAGTTTTCCTCTCGATCCCATATTCCATAGGTTTTCCCCAAAGGGAATTAACTGCCCCACGCTTCTGAACTGTGTCTACCTGACTGGGGCACAGGTTCATGGCATCTCATGCCCAGTATCCAGAGGGAAGCTCCAGGGTAGAGGGCAAGAGTAGCCTGGCATGGGCCTGGGGCAAACGGCGTTGGGTTGTAGCTCTTGTGAGGTCGGTCGCAGGCCACACGGAGCTGGCTGCCTCATGGCAGCCAGGCAAAACGAGAAGCCTCCAGGAAGAAGAGGCTGGAATGACCTGAGTCAGGTGCCTAAGAGCTGTCTGATTTGTCCCCCGCTTGAAATACTTGGGTCCATGTGCACCTTTTATCATACCAGCCTCTCAAAATCCAGGGCGTACCGCCATCTTTAGGAGCAGATACTGAATCATGCCCCTGAGAGAGCAGGTAAAGATTCAAGCATTCCTAGAGCTCCATTCAGCTGGTGGCAGCCCATCCCTGTGAAGACTTAAGGCAGGAGTGTTCATGAAACAAATGAAATTCCCTGGAGCCACAGCTGATGCAAAGACCATGGCGCACGTGATCTCTCTTCTCTACCCCACTTTCATGACCTCCCACACACCTGACCAGAACTTGAGCTGGTCTGGGCTGTCTGCCTGATGGAACGACCCAGGTCTTCATCCCTAAAGGGTCTAAACTCTTGGTTGTCTTGCCATTGCTGAGGTCCGAAGGTTAGATAGACACTTGTTTGTGTCTATCTGGGAAGGAAGCACTGAGATGCCCCAGTGAATCCCTTAGGATCAGGCATTGCTCCGCCTGCCCCACATTGTGTTGGAGCAAATGTAGCCCCTCATGGTGATCAGAGGCAGTTTCAGGAGTTGGCACTTAGCCCTTCCTTCCATGATATTCCTCGTACTCCAGCAGGTAACCAATTTGGGCTGTTATTTAGTAAGTCCACATCAATTACACCTTCAGGATCCAGGGAAATAACTACAAGCCAGGTTCAGGTACCCATTAGACACACTATGACTTGGGTTAAACTCCATGTAATTTCTGGCTTTCCTATACCTCAAATCTAACTGGAGGATTGTGAAAGCATAGCAGGTCTCCTGGTCCTAGCGTTAGAAGCCCCCTCTAATAATCCTGAAAAATATGGATGTATTCCTAGTCCATGTATGCATGGCAACCCTTGCACAGTTCCCTCTGGAAAGGACACACGGATTTTCATGGCATCTACTTGCCATAGAATTGAAGCACGCTGACTCATGAGATGGAACTGCTCTTTAAGTCAAAAGCCATCCTGATCTTTTTGCCACTGCTACCAACCACCGCAGGCCAAGCCAGCCTCTTGGGCACTGCAGCCTTCCTACCCAGCACAGTAACTACAGCAGGTGGCCCACACTGTCTTCGTCTCTGATGGTCAAGGGATGCCACCTAGCTTCAGTCATTCTGGCATCTCGCCACTGCCACTGACGTCAGGCGGCTTATGTTATGTTAATCTCTCCCACTGTCAAACTTGGGCTACAGAGGACAGCTGCCATGGAACTTCTCTAAGATGCTGGTGCTGCTCCCTCCCCGGTGCCTTTTCCATCCCCTTAGTGCTGAGTTCTCTCAAGGTGTGGCCCTCAGAACTAACACAGGCATCACCAGGGAGCTTTTTAGAAATGCAAATTTTATAACCCCACATTTCAGGGCATACTTCATCAGACTTGGGGGGTGGAGTCCAGAAAGTGATGTTTCACAAGCCCTCCTAGAGATTCTGAGATAAGGTCAACTATGAGAATCAGTGACTTAATGAGAGGACTATCCTCAAAGATGCTAAGATATTCATTCTAATATTTCCACTGCTCTGAGTTCCTAGATTCCATGCTCAATATTCTGCTAAGGCGTCTCTATCTTATTCATGTAGGACTTGGATGTGTAGAAGCTCTAGGGAGCTAACTCTGCAGATTTTTGTCTTTTGTGCACATGTGCACAAACAAATCAATACTAGGAAAACTAAAGAAAGCTGAGGAAATCAGTGAATTGTATCAACGTGAATATTCTGTGATACTGGACTATTGTTTTGTAGGACGTTACCATTGGGGGGAACTGAGTAAAGTGTACATGGGATCTCTCTGTATAATTTCTTTTTTTTTTTTAAAGATTTTATTTATTTATTTGAGACACAGAGAAAGTGAGAGAGAGCATGAGAGGAGAGAAAATCAGAGGAAGAAGCAGACTCCCCATGGAGCTGGGAGCCCGATGTGGGACTCGATCCTGGGACTCGATCCTGGGACTCAAGGATCATGACCTGAGCCGAAGGCAGTTGCTCAACCAACTGAGCCACCCAGGTGCCCCTCTGTATCATTTCTTATAGCTGCACATGAACCTACATCAATCTATCTAGCAATCATCTCTTACCTATCTATCATCTCTACCGTCTATGTATCTACTTATGAGTCTATCATCTAACATCTATCCATCTACATATCACCTATCATCTATCAATCAATCATGTATCTATTAATCTTAATCTATCTATCCATCTATCTATCTATATTTTACATTCCTACTAGCAACAAATGAGTAAACCATTTTCTGTGCATCCTCGTCAGCATTTGGTGTTGTCACTATTTTTTTTTTTTTTACTGTAGCCATCAGTATGTAGAACTATCCCACTGTGGGTTTTTGTTTGTTTGGTCAGTTGTTTTTTTCTTTTGCATTTCCCTGAGGGCTAGATGCTGAACATAGTCTCCCATGCTTACCTGCCATCTACCAACCCCCTTCAGTAAAGTGTGCTTTCACGTCTGTCTGTTTTCTGATTGCATAATTTGCTTTTTACTGATGAGCTGTGAGCATTTGTCATATATTCTATATATAAGCCCTTTGTTGGCTCTGCAGTTTGCATATATTTTATTCAAGCTTGTATCTTGGACTTTCATCCCCTTTGCATAGTCTTTAACAGAACAAAATTTGTAATTTCTATGAGGTCTAGTTCATCAGTTTTTTCTTTAATGGATCATGCTTTTGGCATCAATTCTAAAAATTCAGTTAATTTTTTTTAAAGATTTTATTTATTTACTCGACAAAGAGAAAGAGATCACAAGTAGGCAGAGAGGCAGGCAGAGAGAGGGGGAAGCAGGCTCCCTGCTGAGCAGAGAGCCCAATGCTGGGCTAGATCCCAGGACCCTGACAACATGACCTGAGTCGAAGGCAGAGGCTTATAAAACCACTGAGCCACCCAGGCACCCCAAAATTCAGTTAGTTTTTGAATAAGGTGTGCAGTATAGGTTAGGTTTCATTTTATTACCTATGGATAGCCGGTTGTTACAGTACCACTTATTAAAAAGGCTTCCTCCACTGAATTGCTTTTGTACCTTGTCAAAGTCAGTTAAGCATATCTCGGTAGGTCTATTTCTGGGTTCTGTTCCATTGATCTATGCATCCATCCCTCTGCCAAGATCAAACTATCTTGATTACTGCAACTGTGAGCCTTAATATGGAGGGTGATTCTTCCCATTGTATTCTTTTCATCAAGCTTATTTCAGCTACCTGTGTCTTTCCAAATGAATTTTACAATAAGCTTTACAGTATCTACCAATAAACCTTGCTGGTATTTTGATAGGGGTTTCATTAAGTCTGTAGATCAATTTGGGGAGTGTTTTCATCTTTACAACTGGAATTGTCTTTCAATTCATGAACACGGTATGTCTCTCCATTTACCTGCATCTTTGCTTTCTGCCGTAGCATTTTGTAATTTTCACCATACATACCTTGTCCCTGTTTTGTTAAGTATCTGCCTAGGTGTTTTAATTTCTTTGCAGCAAATATAAACTGTGCTGTATTTTTAATTTCTGTTTGAGCACATCCAGTTTTAGTATATAGAACTGGGATTGACTTTTGTGTGTTGATCTTATGTCCTGTAATCTTGCTCATCCCACTTCTTAGTTTTTGGAGGGTTTTTCTGGAGGGTAGATTATGTATGGATAATAAATTTCTACAGAGACAATCACGTCATCTAAAAATTAGGACAGTTTTCTTTCTTGTTTTTCTAACCTCTATGTCTTTTATTTCCTTTTCTTGCCTTATTGTACTTTCTAAAGCTTCCAACCCTATGTGAAACAGCAATGGTAAGAGCAGACATCCTTGCTTTATTCCCAATCTTAGGGGGAAAGATCTGGAGTTTTTGTTAGTAGATATGATATTAGCTGTGAGGTTTTCGTAGATGCCTTTTATCCAGTTGAAATAATTCTTGTTCTGTCCTCACTTTCTGAAAGTTTTCGTCATGAATGGATGTCAGATTGTGCCAGATGCTTTTTTCTGTATCAATTGTGTCTGATCACATAATTTGTCTTCTTCGGTCTATTGATATGGTGTACATAGCAGACATTTAGAATCTGTTGTAGGCATCTTCGACAGAACATTAAACTCAGAGTCTCAGGTGAGCGCTCCTCTGTCTGTAGAGACTGAGGCATGACTGTACGGACCCTCCCAGTGCTTACTTAAACGCATTAGCAAGGAACTACAAATGCTTTCACATGAGGCTATATTGTCCTGGAGCAAACTACACTTTCCTAATTGAGCTGTGCTTGAACCTAACCCAGACTATTGCCCCGCGTATAGGGTAAGAGGGAAGATCTTGAGGAGTATAAGCATTATCTCACAAGATTTTTTGTCTTCTAGTAAAGAGACTGAAAGTTTCCAGGCGCAAAGAGGCTGTTCTCCTGCAATAAGTGGGAGGAGGGTTATTTCTGATGGCTTAAAGAATTCCAGGGGGGTATTTGAAGCTTAAAGATTCTCAGGCATGTTCAGCCAATGTCCAAATCCTAGCTTTCTGTGTCCGTTTGTCTTCCATCCAGGCCCTAATTTTCAAAGGTAATTTTTTGAAAGCCAACAGTCAGGTTCATTTACAGTTCTGTATCCTTATAGTGGACTCTGTCCCTGATTTTCAGTACCATGACCTTTATGGTTACAGAAGAGGAGAGTCTGTTTCAAAGGCATGCCCGGCTTTGTAGCATGACTTAAGCTAGCAGTAGACTGCCTTGAGCCTATCATCATCCGTTGTCAAGGCCACCAGTGTTGTTAACAGAAGCCATTCTGCTCTAACAATCCTTACAATGGTCATTGTGTCCATTCAGCTCCATCACCATATAGCCTCTATATAGTCAATGCTTCACCTTCTACCTGCCTCTCATCCCAATCATGCCCAAGTGAAGGCCACAGAGATGGGATACCACTGCACAATGGACATTGATAACCATCCAATCCTGTTGCCATTGTCTTAGCCTGGGTTCTCTGGAAAGGTCAATGCTTATGCCCGAGTTGTTCACTGGGAATAGAAATACCAGAAGATCAGGAGTAGAGTGAGGGAAAAGTTAATGGGACAGATAAAAATAGAGTGACAATAAATGAGGGTGAGTCACTGGTGCGCATTACTTGTGATCAGGAGCAAGTGATTTCTCTAACTTGGGAGATTCTTATCTCCACGCTATTGCATCATAGGAAAATTAATACAGGGAGAGGAAGGGAGACAAATATATTCACTATTTCATCCTGTATGGCATTACATTTACACTTCAGGAGGCTGCACACATAGACTGTGCCACTGTACATCTCAAGGATTATTAGGAAGCTCTGGGGTACGAGGGAAAAGGTGAGCAGGAGATAGGTGCTAAGGTGCTGTTGGTTTGTGCCCTGTAATGGTGGTTGGAAACTATGCAAAGTTAGTTACTGCAGAGGCATCTGGCATGGAACAAGTAGCCAAGAGCTCTGGAAATAAGCGAGGCTGGGCAGATCAGAGGCAGCGTGTTAGGGGTGTGAAACGTTAGCTCAGAGGGTTGATTTAAGAATTGTATGACCTAAATGGCTAACAGACACACGAAAAAATGTTCAACATCATTATCCATCATGGAAATGACATTGAGATACCACCTTACACCAGTTAGAATGGAAAAAACTGCCAAGAAAAGAAACAACAAATGTTGGAGAGGTTGTGGAGAAAGAACCCTTTTACACTGTTGGTGGGAATGCAAGGTGGTACAGTCACTTTGGAAAACTGTGGAGATTCCTCGAAAAGTTAAAAATAGAGCTACCCTATGACCCAGCAATTACACTACTAGGTATTTACCCCAAAGATACCGATGTAGTGAAAGGAAGGGCCTCATGCACCAATGTTCATAGCAGCAATGTCCACAATAGCCAAACTGTGGAAGGAGGTGAGATGCCCCTCAACAGATGAATGGATAAAGAGGATGTGGTCCATATATACAATGGACTGTTACTCAGCCATCAGAAAGGATGAATAGCCAATATTTGAATCCACATAGATGGAACTGGAGATTATGCTAAATGAAATAAGCCAAACAGAGAAAGACAATTATCATATGGTTTTACTCATTTGTGGAACACGAGGAATAGCATGGAGGACATTAGGAGAAGGAAGGGGAAAATGAAGAGTGGGAAATCAGAGGGGGAGATTCCTGGACTCCAGGAATCAAACTGAGGGTTTTAGGGGGTTGGGGAATGGGTGAGCCTGGGGATGGGTATTAAGGAGGGCATGTATTGCATGGAGCGCTGGGTGTTATACACAAACAATGAATCATGGAACACTACATCAGAAACTAAAGCTGTACTGTGTGGTGACTAATATAACATAAAAAAAGAGAATCGTATGACCTCATGCTCATAATATCCTTAACACCGTAAGAGGAAAATAGTAAATGCTCATAAGATCATGAATACCAATAATGTTTATACCATCTACTGGCTCCTATAGCCATCGCATAACAGGGAAAAGATCCATCAATAATGTACTGCTCTGTTACACAAATGATTCATTTTGAGCTCCTTGTCTTCGCCAACTATCTTTTTTAATCCATTACTTTTTTTTTTTTTTTTTTTAATTCCTTGGTCTTGTCCCCCATCTCCTCTCTGTTACCTGGACTTACTTTCAATTTTCCTTCCTGAGACCAAATACCATGTCCTTCGTATCAACTGAATGCAATTTCAGTCTTGGATTTGGAATGTCAATGTAGTCCTCGCCACTACATTTCACATTCTAATACACGCAAAGCACCTGGAAAACGTCTGGACCACAGTAATCCAAAACCACAGTTCCCCCTCCTCTTTATCTTTCTCCTCACCTCGACCTCTACTGTGAATAATACCACTGCTTACAGCATTATGGTACCTTTTAATGTAAAACAAGTTACTTCAGTGTTAGACTCGGCCCTCGTCATTCTCAGCGTCTACTGTCTATAGCTCTGGACAAAAATGCTGCTAGAAAAAAGCACATGTGGGAACAACGGAAACAACAACTCTCTCACAACCATTACCAGCTCACTTAAATTCACCGAGCACTAAAAGGTATAGTAGTGCACCTTTTACACGTCTCATGCCATTTGATCTTCCAAATAATCCCATGGTGTCAGAATTACTAGATTCATTCTGCAAATACGTAAGTGGCCTTAAAATCTTTAAATAACATTCTCAGTGCCTCCCAGCTAAATAGAGGCAGGCAACGATTTGAAACTATTTGTGTCTGGTTCCAAAAATATTGTGTTTAGCCACAGTACTGTACTACCGGTCCTGGTCCATTGCAAACACTCCAGGGCTATCTTTACTCCTTTGGGGGATCCTACACTTACCCTCCATTTTGGTCAGTCATACCTTCTCTTTTCTGTTCAGATTTTCACGAACCACCTAAATGATATCCCTCTGTGTAATTTCCTAAGGCTGCCGTAATAAGGTGTCATAAACCAGCAGCTTAAAACAATGTAAATTTATTGTCTTACAGTTCTGGAGGCCACAAGTCTGAAATCAAGGTGCTAGCAGGGCCATCCTCCCTCAGAAAGCTGCAGGAAAGAATCCTTCCTTGCACCTTCTAGTATCTGGTGTTTGTTTGCTGGCAACCCTTGGCTTGTTCCAGTCTCTGCCTCCATCATTATCTGACTGTCATCTCTCTGTGTGTCCATCTCTGTGCCTCTCCTCTTAGAAGCACACATCAGTTACAGTAGATTAAGGGCCTACTCTACTCCACTATGACCTCATTTAACTTACATCTTAATTGCATCTGCAAAGAGCCTATTTCCAAATAAATTTATATTCACAGGTGGCAAGGGTTAGGGCTGCAACGTGTCTTCTGGGGGACATAATTCAATCCATAGCATCCTCCAGTGAGTGTACACATGCGTGCGCACACACACATGCACACGCAGACACATACACCTTATTTTACAGCTCGAGACCACCCAACGGCATCATTGCCATGTTTGAGTTATACTCCAGCGTACATGCAGACGTGTGATGAGCATGGCGAAGGCTAGGCCCTTGCCTACTGTCCTAAGACAAGGACTTCTGAAATGTTCGGCTAATTCCACCACTCTCCCATATATATATATATATTCACTTGCCTGATCTAAGACTTCATTTACACAATGTAAGATAGAAATAATAATGTTTTCTCTTAACAGAGTCAGTGTGAAGGCTTAATGACCTAAGGAAAAATATCTAAGTGAAAAATTGGACTGATACATCCTGTAAGCCGTGAGGTATTTTCAAAGGTAAAATAACGTGATCTTCATTTATACCCACATACCTCTTTTCCTCTGGCATTGATCTCAGGGAGGGGCCAGTTTTCCAGTTGCCCTGAGCTTCTCTCTGCCTGCTGAGGGATTTTTGCTTTCTTAATATAGTTCTCTGTCTTGGTATCTCCAGATATCCCCCCTCAACTGAATCGGCTTCAGATAACATTTTTCCCCCCTAAATCTTGAAATGATTTTTAAAGGTCTTTCCTCACTACTTTTGCTTGTCTCCTTCCCTTCACAGCCAAACTTCCAGATGAATGCTCTACACTTGTGCTTTCATTTCCTTTTAACCAATCTCCCTGATATTTCTTTGACATCGGTGTCACTTGTCAACTGAGCTGCCTTTATGAAAGTCACAATGGCATTAAAGGATCTTGGCATTGAAAGCAACTGGCTGGGTGCAAATATGTTTCTCCTTGGTCTGCATGCTCTTCATAATTCTGCTGTGTATCCCAGCTGGCCATCCCGTCTTCTTGACTTTCTCTTTGTCTTGACTTCTGTGATGTGACAGAAGGCTCTCTTGGTCCTTTCACCTTTGTGAATAAGACCTCTCAATCCTGTCTGATACTACACAGAGTTTTCCTCTCTGACTTATTAGGGGGTGTTCCCTGATTCTCGGGCTTTCATAATGTGTCCTTTCTTTAATTCCTCTGGAAGAACTCATGTTTTCTATGGCTTTGACAGACACCTTATAGTCATCATCCAGCCCTAACTTCTTACTGTGTACCTATCTCTTCTGTCTGGCTGAAGTTGGAAAGTACTCACCAGCACTTGAAATATATGCCCACTGTTCCCGCTACCAACAGGTCTGACTCAATAGGGCCAAACATAAATGACAAATGTGCTTTTTTCCTTCCTCAGCCCTTGATTCACCAAAGCATCTTTCACTAAATTCCTCACTGATCTTTCCTCTTCACTAAAATAAGTCTCCCTAAAAGTACAATTAGGTGCCTCCCTTGCTTCGATAACTCCTAGTAACTTCCAATTGTTACCAATGGGGTGATCCTGGCTGACTTCATAAATGTTCGTGACTTTCTAAACATGAACATTTTGCCAGATGATCCAACTCTTCAATCCCTCTTACATACAGATTCTGCCCCCGTCCCCAGATCCTTGCAGGTAGAAGGAAAATCTTAGAATGTTTTACCAAAAAGAATACCGGGGCGCCTGAGTGACTCAGTGGGTTAAGGCCTCTGCCTTCGGCTCAGGTCATGATCTCAGGGTCCTGGGATCGAGCCCCGCATCGGGCTCTCTGCTCGGCGGGGAGCCTGCTTCCCCCACGCCCTCTCTCTGCCTGCCTCTCTGCCTACTTATGATTTCTCTCTCTGTCAAATAAATAAATAAAATCTTAAAAAAAAAAAAAAAAGAATACCAACAACCGTGCTAGAAATTGGGAGTGGGTACTATTAATTCCTGTTCACTGATCTAGCCCAGCTCACCTCATACTTGCAACCTCATTGACTTGAGTATTCCCAAGTCTAACATTTAAAGAGTAAAAGTTGCAAATATCTCTTAAATTATCCAATCAATAAAAATTTCTTGAATCGCTGCTGAGTGCAAGCTACTTAGATCATTACTGCAGGGAGATTAAAGTATAAGGCAGTTTCTCAGTCAATTACCTCACAAATAAATGCCAGTTACTTACTGGTACACAGAATATTATATTATACTGTCCCATAATTCCTTCCCAGGAGATACACCAGTGGTCAACTGCTGTATAACCAACAGTCTGATTCTTGGACTATTCTATATAAATTACACGGGGACACGAGAAGGTGAAGGAGAGAAGTGAAACAACATTTATTTTCAATCTATTACGACTAGGAGGTTGGCAATCTGGTAGGGACTTCATGTGTTCAATTAGGTAATCTTCACCCGAACATGCTAGATATTTCTACTTACATTTAATACAGGAGGGAAATAAAGTTCAAAGCTATTTTAAAAATCCCCAAGAATCAACTACTTGAAGAAATCAGTATAAATTTATTGTTTTCTATGGTGGGTGCTGGGATATCAGGATGACTAAGACAGATACAATCTTTGCCCCAGTGAGATACAGGTTATCACCAGTGATAACAGAATCGAACCCGAACCAGATCATCCAGATGTCAGGGTCCTAACTCCTACTCTAAGTAACACTTTCTCCTCTTCCACTCTCCTCTCACTTCCTGGAATATGAGGAACCATCCCCTGTGAGTTTCAAAGAGTGTATTTCTGTGACCTGGACACTTCCACAGGTGAGCACTTGTGTGTATCTGTAGCATGTTAATGGTCAATGTTCACCTTGACTTTCCTATGTGAGTTCAGTCCCTGCCTGGTCACCCCATCCCTTCCCATCAGTCTACAACCTCATTCTCCCCAGGTCTGGAGCTAAGTCAGGTGAGGGCAGCTGGCAGGTGATACGGGCATCTGGATTCAGCTTCACAGTCCTGAGTCTGCCATCCGCTCATTCCCAGTCAAGGCCCAGAGCCAAACACAGGTGGAAAAGGAAGCAGTGTTTCTCCTTAACTCTTACAGTAGGTGCATGGTTCATGGGGATGGGTTGCCAATGCTCAAATCTCAACTTAGATCCTAGTGTCCTCTGGACCCAGAGCTCGGTCCTGTATCTCCTGTGACTTGACTAGCGTTGTAACCTCTGCCTCTTCACTACAAGCTCTCTATCTGGAATGTTGTTCCCTCCTGTCCAGTGACTGGCTGATAGCTTGTTTTAATCCCACCAGTTCTCCTCAGAACAAAGATGCTGCCACCCACGAGAGCAGTGTGAGGATTCCAGAGGCTGTGCAGGCTGGCACGGGAGGGATGGAGGGCAGAGCAGACATTGGGAGAAGGGTCTCCTGCAGTAACCTGCATTGGAAAGCAGCAGATGCGTGGACAGGGGTTCCAAAAAGCATCTGTGCCCCTTTTACTAAAAAGGAAAGAGATGATAGAACCACTTGCATCAGAATCTCTCTCTTGGTTCAGAAATGTTATTAGGAATAGCTCCTTAGTTGGGTTTATATTAATATATATTATATTTATATTAATTATATGTTTATTTTATTATGTTATGTATCATGTATTCTGTTATTTCTTTAATACTATATATTTATACATTATATATTTAGATATGCTTATTTATTTATATATTTATGTAGTACATATAATTATATTATACATATACATATATACATATATATGTAACATATAATCTCATGAGAACAATGAAAATGGAGAGCCATGCTGTCTTGAGAATAGCACGGCACAGTGTCAAGCATGGCATCTAAATCTAAGGCCCTTTTTGGCTGGCCCCTGGTGGTCTCCCCCTTGTCATCCACTGAGGCCTCCCATCTCCTCACACATTATGCATCAATGATCATGCTTATATGAAGTCACATTCCCATAAATAGTTGTTCCCATGAACAGCTCAAGGCTGTTTGTGACTCCTTACACATGCTCCCTCCTCCCAGAGTATCTTCCTTCTACCTTCTCCTACCAGCTCCCTGTTCTCTATTCACACAGGCTCCACTCACTTTTCTCTGACTGGAAAATTCTCATTCATCCCTCAAATCTTGCCCAGGGATAGTCTCCCCTCTAAAGCTTCTTCCTTCCTGCCCCCTTCACTAACAAAGTACTCCCTGTTCTTGAATATGTCTGGACTTTTACATATGAATGTCACTGCAAATTTCACATTCTTATTAGGTTTACATCTTTATGTGCCCCGTCCACCCCCAGAGTGCCCCATGGGCAGCAACTGTGTTTATTCATCTGTATATCTAGCATCATGTCTGGGCTTATATAATAACCATGGATCTCAATGGGTTTGTCTGCCGTCCACAGTACGGGGAGGAGTGGCTATGGGGTCACTCATGTGTTGCATGAATTTATATGCCTGAGACCATGGGAACCAACTGTCTGACGCACACACATACAGGAATCACATCTGGCTATTTTTAGCTCTATTTAGCTAAATCCATGTGCTGGGATTTAACTACTCTTTGGAATTCAGGACATCTTAATTTCAGAGGTCCTTGGTGGGGCTTGGACACCAGAACTTTTTAAGAGAACTCGACAGGTGATTCTAACACCAAAGCAGAGCTGAGAATTCTATTGGTCATTAAAACAACAACAGCAGTTTAACAAATCCTTCTTTTCTTTGTAGATTCTTCTAAGATTTTTGCTCTAAGATTTTTTGTACCAAACAGAGTAGTCAGAATTAGGAAGAGAGCATGAGGTGAGTGTGTGTGTGTGTGTGTGGTTATGATATGACAAAGTTAGTTTGCTGTGGGCAAAAAACAAACTGTGGGCTAAATTCTCTTGGAAACAGTGATATATATATATATATATAACACAAAAAGTAAACAAATCATCATATGGATATATATATATATAAAATAAAAAGTAAACAAATCATCATATGGTTAGGCTAGAAGTCAGGAGATCTGGCCTTTAATCTTGGCTCTGTCATTAATTAGCTACTTGCCCTTAGACATTATAATTAAAGCCATCTATTCTGAGAGTACATTAAAGTTCACAAAGTACTTTTCTACATATTGAGTGACCTGAAAAGGGGGCAAAGACAGCTATTTCTCCCTTCTTTACAAAGTTGCAGAAACGAGTCCTGGAGTGGATAAGCAGCTTGAACATGGGTAAAGCCAAT
This sequence comes from Nasua narica, assembly GCA_028533885.1. Classification (NCBI taxonomy): domain Eukaryota; kingdom Metazoa; phylum Chordata; class Mammalia; order Carnivora; family Procyonidae; genus Nasua; species Nasua narica. The sequence continues at coordinate 6,982,666 of CM052797.1, forward strand.
TAATATGAATTCATATACATCTTAGAAACGGAAATGACTCTAAATCAGCAACTCAAACTATATATGCTTTATAACGCCTTCCAAACTCAGTGGTGGGTATTATTCTGTCAGTTTAAAAAAGACTCACTCAAAATTGTTGTCACATCTTATATTGACCTATAACTTTCTTTTTGCTGTTGTGCTTCCAATAGTTATTTCCAACACCTTGAATATTTTTTTAAGATTTTATTTATTTTTGTGTGTGCGTGCAAAAGAAAGAGCAGGAGTAGAGGGGGAAGGGCAGAGGGAGAAGCAGCCCCCCTCCCTCTGCTGAGCAGGGAGAGCCCAATGCAGGACTCCATGCCAGCACCCTGAGATCATGACCTGAGCCAAATGCAGATGCTTAACCAACTGAGTTACCCAGGCACCCCCCAACACTTTGAAATTTGGGACTGATCCCTCTAAATCACAGGAGACTAAGAATATCCCATGATCATTGATTGACAGAAGTGCTACAGATTTAAATATTTGACTATATTTAAATCAGAAGGGGACTTTGGAGAATTTTTTTTTTTTAATTCAGGGCCTGGAAGGGCACAGAAAGCCTGTTAGAACACATTAGAATATATTGGTCCATCACAGAGAGCTCATTTACCTATTTTCTTTTAAAGGAAGGAAAATATTAGGGTCATGAGAGAGAAATTATCTGCAGAAAGAACCACAGTCACATTGGGGGCCTCAAATCTCATGGTTCTATAATTTTTTCATATCTCAACTTTTACAGTAGTCTCTTGACTGTTCTTTCCCACCTTTTGGCCCCCTTTGGGTCCTATCCTTTATTCTACCAAACTGATCTTTTTAACACCCACCTCTGCTAAAACATTTTCGATGGTTCCCCACTACCTACAAGACAATGACCAGGCTCCTTGGCTTTTTCTATATAACATTTCTTTATTTAGCTGATCCTGATGCTTTTCCTTTGCCACTACTACACCTGACCCTCAAACTCTGGATATACTGAATTATTTCACTCCAAGAATTATCCCCCTGTTTGCACATCATCATAGCCCCCTGCTTATAATAACCTTCTGGGGCCCATCTGCTTGGCAGACAGTAACTGAGTCCTTGAGATTCGGTTCATGTGTTGCCCCTTCTTGTACTGTAGGCAAAACTAAGCACTTTCTCCTCTGTGTATCCCAAGGGACTCTTTCTGATCAAATTCCCCTTCCAGACTGAGAGCTGCCTGAGTATTATTTGGGGATCACAGCTGGGTCCTCAGCATCCCTGTGCACTGTGCCTAACACGTACCAAACTATAACTGTATTTGTTGGCCAAATGAATATTTAGAGATAAGAGCTAGAGTTTAAGGGTAAGGACACTCCTACAGCAAAGAAAGGGCACCAGTGAGGGAAAAACTTCTCTGATCTGGTCACTCAGAAGCTTCGGTACAGAGAGACATCTGAACTCTGAAGGATTCTGAGAAATGGGGCTAATTAATCAAAGCAACACAGGAGACTGAGATGACTTCTGGTCATTTAGCCCTGCCAGGACTAGAATATTCCCCACACTATATTTCCTAGTGTATTATCCTGTCAGTCTTTAAATATTCTCAGTAATGGGGCTTTCAGAGGCACTGATTTTAATAGGGTTTAAAGAAAGACTGCAGGATGGAAGGCATATGATAAGGTGCACAGGGGGAGAGATGGGCGATCTCATGTATTTGAGGCTAGAAGGTGAAATGATCATTCTCCATGGGCTGTGTGTGTCGGAAACGGGCAAGAAAACTTTTGGTTGTGTCAGAGCTAAATGCCAGATGAGAAAGCCCCTTCTTACTCACAAGGGACAGTCATGAGTCAAATGCCCAAGAAGCTTGTAGGACTGCATGGAAATGGCACATGCTTCTCTCTTTCTCACCCATTGCAGCAGAACTGAAGATCTACTTAGTCCTAAGGGAAGGAGAACTGGTATTTTCCACCAAACCTTCCTTCTTTTGAACCCATCTGATACATACCCAGCAGGGCTGCTAAATCACTTACTTCAAGATGGCGGGAACCCAGGGCCAAACAAATGTGCCATTTTAATGGACTTGAAAAAAAAAAAAATCAAAACCTGAAACCCAATGTTTCCATTCCAAGTATAGAGACAATAATTTATTTACCTTGTTTTTTTTATTTACCTTGTTAAAAATCTAATAATCCAACAAATAATTGATCAAACATGTCACACACATACACACACACACACAGACAAAAGCCAGATTCTTAGCTATTTGTCCTTTTAGAAATTTTCTAGTCTTTCCTGGGTAGCCTGAATTTCAATATTACATTGAAATGTTCTGGTCTACCCAATGGCTATAGATTACTGACACTGCTAAATACTGTTCATTTAAGTCAAATAGACCTTAATGTCTTTACAATATGATCCAGTATGACTAAAAGTTTCCCAAGTCCACACGATCTTTCCATAATGCCCAGGCACTGCCTGACTCTCTCGGCCACTATTTTTGTGGGTTAAGACAGTATCTCCAGAACATTCCAGCCAAAATGAAGTAGTATTGATAACAGCTACATTTAAGTTAGCACACAAGTTAGTGTATCAAATTAGCTGGTTTCTGAGAATAAGGGAATCAGATAATTACCAGACACAGTTGGATGGGGGGTGGGGAATAAAGAATCCTGGCTATGGGATAGATCAGAATATGTGGTTGTGTGTGTGTGTGTGGGGGGGTGGCTTTTAAAGACGTTAAACCTGGGTGGCTCAGTTGGTTAAGCATCTGCCTATCACTCAGGTCATGGTCCCAGGGTCCTGGGACTGAGTCCCACATTGGGCTCCCTGCTCAGTGGGGAATCTGCTTCTCCTTCTCAGTCTCCCTCTCTCTCTCTCAAATAAATAAATAAAATCTTTAAAAAAATAAAGGCGTTAAACTTGACATGATGAGGATAGGGACTGTTTTGGGGAGAAGCAGTCTCCAAGTAAAACTCTCTTGAGCTCATATTTTGTCCAAGGAAGACCTTAGTAGTAAAAACGTTCAAGTAACCATTCTAAAAGAAGAATAATGAGAAGACCAACATGAATTATTTCACTGCTCACCCAAATTAGAATGAACCATTGTGCTTCAGTGCAATATCTTGGATTGAATCATGAATATTATCACTTTCTAGCTAGTGACCTTAGGCAAGTTAATTATTTTCCCTAATCCTTACATGAATGAGAATAAAATGAGACAATGTATGTGACAAGCCTCTCTTTTTTTTATGTATTCATATATAATTTTTTGAATACAGAAGAGGGATTCATTAAAGAAACTGTGAAAATGCACCTTTGTTCTCTTCATCAGTATCTCACACAGTGTCTGGGCCAATTGAAGGTGACCAATAAATATTCATTAAGTAGATGATTGAATGAATTATCCAAAGAAAAACAAAATCTATCCATGATTACTGCTGATAAAGGATAGAGCTAACTAAAATGAAATCAAAGAAGAATTAAGAGGGGTAAAGAAAAGATGACTCAGATGAGAATAGAAGCAACTAAAGAAACAATGGAAAAGTTGAAAAGAAGGAAGGAGGGGGAAAGGAAGGATGGAGGGAGGGAGAGGTGGGAGGGACGAAGAGAAACACCATGAAATTGGGTATAACAATCAGTTTTTCATTCTAGCAGATGTGGGAGAGGTTTATACCCATATTTATAGTCCTCAATCAGTTCCCATGGGGCATATTAAAGACGAAGGAAGACCAGTGGGATTTAGAAACCAGAACTCATCAGCTGTGTCAGGTTAGTGCCATGCTATTCAAATCTTGGCCAGTTCCTCAGGTTCCTCAAGGTTGTTTTAGAGAGCCTTGTACAGGTCTCCACAGAACACCATCTTTTCCAGGGGAAAGGCATGGGTAACATGGAGAAGTACCAGTTCTAGAATTCTCTCGGCTGAGACATACAGAGGCTACCATGAGTCAATCAGTGTTTGGAAGCCTTATTTCTCATTTTCGTACAAAATTCATGGACTGAAAAATCCACTGGAAGAAAGAAAAGAAGGGCAGAAGGCAAGAAGGGAAATCCTATCTATTAATTACTCCCTTGAAGTAATTCTCTTTTTTCATTTAATCCCATTCTAACCCATTGAGGTCAACATTATTATGACCATTTCACAGATGATAAAATCAAGACCCTGAAAATTTCCCAGGTTTACCCAATTTTACACAGCCAAGTGGTGGAGCCTATACACACTCTGGTGCCACTACCTGGGGCGGGGAAAGAACATGGGTAACATTTGTTCTACTTCAACTCTGTCTCATCTGCTTTATATATAGACTTTCTTATTTGATAATGAAAGTTCTAAGGGCACCTGGGTGTGCAGTCAGTGAAGTGTCCGACTCTTGGTTTTAGCTCCGGCCGTGATCTCAAGGTCTGAGATCGAGCCCCTCGTCGGGCTCTGAGCTCAGCGGGGAGGCTGCTTGGAACTCTCTTTCCCTCTGCCCCATGCCCCTTGTGCACTCTCTCTCTTTCTCTATAAAATAAAAAATAGAATCTTTTTTTAAAAAAAAAGTTCTGTAAGTCAGGCTTTATTTTCCATATGTGACAATTAGAAAATGTGTTTCAGAAAGTCTAACTCCCATATTCAAAGTGAGGATTCACTTGAAAGCACTGCAAGTTCCATACCCTGGAATCCCTCTCATTCCGGCCAAACTGGAACAGACGGCCATCTTATTTTCATGGTTTCACAGTCAATACACTTTCCACAATACCCAGGACTTGCAAGGTACAAGGATAACCTTGGTAGCCTACGTGGCCTCTTGGCTTGAAGCAGGGAAATTATGGGAGGTTCTAATTCCCCAACTACCAGAAACAAGTAGCTACAGCAAAGACAGTTGTTTCCTCGCTCTTCCTTCTCCCTCACCACTGCCATCAGCCTGCCCATAAGACAATGCTTTCGGCGCACCTACTATGACCAGGCAATGTCCTTCTCAGACTTTCTGTTATGAACTCAGAGAAAGTGATAATATTCGTAGAGCACACTGAGATAAGAGAACATTGTTCGCAGAGAGGACCAGCCAAGTGCTCCTATTTTCCTAGATCCTGCTGCCCATTTGCAAGGCGAAAGTGCTCCCTGTGTGGCCCCACTGTAACCCAGGAAGAGCACACTGGCTGGGCCATTTTGCTCTCTCTTACTCAAATCCCCACTCGACCTTGTTTCCAAGTTCAATAAACTGGAACTTAAAGCAGGTCTGTCAAGCTCCTACAGCTAGTACATGTCAGACCTAGTCTTGAGTGAGCTTACGTGGACTATTTTTCAGAAAATTTAGAAAGCAGTTACACATTTTGAGAAAGAAGTGGACATCAATTTATTCTCAGAGTTTCAATGAAGATGTAGGCACCAATAAAGAAGAATATATGATACCTGATATGATATATTACATATGGTATATACCATATCACAATATAAGAGAATATAATCCATGGCTATATATAATTATTGTTAATAATAATATTTATGTTATATAATTAAATACAATATATAATTACATAATTGTATGTTGTATACATTATGTATAATATAATACATATAGAACAGCAATACAGTGAGCACTTACACATTATTTTCTATGCATCAGCACTGTTACAAGTGCTTTCATATATAAATTAACTCAATTCATCCTAACAATGCTCTAAGGCAGGTGCTGTTATTCCCATTTTGGAAATAAGGAAAGGAAGGTGCAGAGAAGTTATGTAACTTGCCCAAGTTTGCGTAACTAATGCTAAAACCAGAATTTGGACACTGCCAGCTCCAGAGTCCCTGTCTTTAATTACCACTTTCACGGCATGTGAAAGTAATAAGGTACACCTCTGGGGATTTCCAGGCCCAGAACATGCATTCTATAAGGCATTAACAACTTGATTCTTCTTTGGGGAACTTCAGTTCTGCTTAGCCACTCAAGTGAAATCTCTCCCCAATGTTTCTTTCCCGGGTCATGTTTCCTCTTCTTGTTTAGAGTCTTATGCCTTCCTGGTCTGCTTCAGATTGATCTGATAGGGTCCATCCGGAGGGATGGAGATGTCTCTAGCTTTCAGTTTGACAGCATTGATCTAGAATATGACTACCTTCGTGCTCGCTTCGGCAGCACATATACTAGAATACGACTACCTTCTCATCATCTGAATCACAGAGTACCAAATGCCACAACTGGTTCCAAGTCTCTGGAATGTATCCTCATGTTTCTAGAAGCACTCCACCCTTCTAATACCTAATCCTCAAAGGGCCCAGTGAGGAGAGCCAAGATACGAGTATGTTGGGCCTTGAGCTCCAATGAGTTCTTGGCGGAAAGAATTCTCTGGGGAAGGCGACTCTTGAGGTCAGTATAGACTGTAGTGGTGTCTTCCAGAGACTGAGAGGCTGCTGAGCCCTAACTCCAGTGTTATAGGTTGTTTTGATTTTTCCTGCTACTACACACCTATCAAGAACTCATTAGGACTAGTAGAGTGCAAATGGACTTTCAGAGATTGTTACTGGGTTATAAATAGCTCAGTGTGCTGTCATTGGTTATGGAAACCCAGCTTTCAATACCTTTTTTGTGCTTTTAGAGGAAAACTAGTATTTCATTTAGAGGAACATACTTCTTTCATTGAAAATTGGAGGAGGATAGGCATTTCAGAGAATACTGAGAAAATCAACACGCATACCCCACCAACCCCAAAGGACCATATTATGGTCCTTTTATGTCTTCATAACAGCAAAAAATCATTCCAAGGTATGCCTGATCTCGTCTTCTATGCTACCCGTTGCCAGCCGACACCCGAATGAGCACATGTCCACATAATAGAGTCCCACACATTTCAACTAGTTCCCCTGTTGGTAGGCTCAGCAGAGAGGATCAGATGCTGAGTGGCCCTTAGTACCAAGGAATTCTCTCATACCAAGTAGGGGTGTTGCGTAGGTGGTTGGGTGGGCAGAGAAGCTCAGCTCTTGAAGTGAGTTTTGAAGGACGCTGGGAGAATTTACAGGAGAGGTGCACTGTTTTTGCTCAGTGAAGTCACTATTATGTGAGCTAATAGAAAACCTCAGTCTCTAGGGTCTAGTTGCTGGGTGCTCCTTACAGACAGAAAATTCATTTTGAGAAAGAGGGGAAAAGAAAACCACCTTCTTTTTCCTTTTTTTGTAAAAGAAATGGATTGTTATAATTTATCATTGGCCCATGGGTGAGACAGCTCTGCTCAGCTAACCAATTATCTCCTGGGGCCAGAAAAGACCACTGGAGTCCTATGCAATCATTTTATCTAATGTGCTCTAGACGCTTGGCGCTGGGAGTCCCTAAGCCCCTTCCCATGGGACCCTGCTCACTCTCCAATGGTTCTGTTTCAACATTTCCCTTACTGGCTAATCTAAACTTTTCCTGTTTCAGCTCTGAGACTTTGGCTCATATTCCATGGTTTCTGGCTGCTAATACCTCTTTTCTCTGTGAATGCTTGGAAAAATAATTCTTCCAAAATGTTTTTGGCATTTAGATACTAAGATCTTCTAGAACTTTCCTTCCACAGGACCTTGCCCTCCACCCCATTCTGTCATGTTTCCCTGCAGGACCCCTGTTATGCCTTCCCCAGGAACAGTGATCTAGCTATTTCTATGTGAGAGAGAACAGCATGACCCAGGTTGTCTGAGGTGTGTCTTGGGCCAGAGCCTAGAGAACTGGCATTGCTTGTCTTCTGGTTTAGAAGCACATCAAATTGCAATCAGGACCCATGCATGGCGTGCACATTTGGCACTTTGCTTCCTTCTGTTTTGTATCTTTCCTGAGGCCAGACTTGCTGTTCCTATAGTTGTTGTTATTTTTCATTTGAGCTTTTGCTTTTTTCCTGCCTTCACCAATGACGTGATGCCAAAAACCAACCAAGGGGGAAACATGATGAGTTAGAAATGGGTCAGAAAGTTCTGTATTAAATTCTGATCCTGTCATTAACCAGTTCCGTGTTTGTGAACTCAACTTTACAATGGTGAGTTAAGCTGCTTACCTGAGCTTGTTTTTATGATAATTAACATGAGATATACATAAAGTTTGTCATAAAACATTTACTCAAGAGATGCCTGTCTTCTTCCCCTGTCTCACATTCACTAATATGACTAGTGAATGACTCCCTTTGGAAATTACGCTGATTCTTTTCACTCTCTTAGTATCTCTTATTAATTTTAAATATATACAATTACACAAAAATTCACAGTGCTGAATTTTTGGTCCCTTCCGTTTGCCTAAAACCCCTTTGTCTTCCAGACCACAGTTAGTGTTGCTTTCTTCAAAGGAAGTCTCTTTAATGTCTCTTACTTGAGATGTCCTCAAGAAACCATTGAGTGGAAGACTTGTTATGAACACTAGACCATTCTCTGTTTCCCTATGATAGCATTCCTCAATCATAGCACCACTGACATGTTGGGGCAGATATATTTGTTGTGGGGACTGTTCTGTGCATTGCCAGATGCTTAGCCATCACCCCGGCCTCTTCTCATTAGATGCCAGTAGCATCGCCCTCTCTCCCTGGCTGTGACAACCCCAAATGATTCTTCATATTGTCAAATGTCTCTTGGAGGGCACCATCAACCCAAGTTAAGAAGCACTGCCTGATGCCTTTCCCAGTCTCTTTCCCCCAAGACTCTTGGGATAAACCTGGTCCACATCAAAAAGCAGAAGCAACTTGCCATATTGGTCAGAAAATTCCAAATAGCCAAAAGATCAGGGACAACTGAAAGGAGAGAGGCCAATGACTGACACAATTCAAATGGATCACCCATGAGATACCAGAGTTACCTCTAATCTTCTCTGAAATGAAGCAGGATAAGTATGAATTGAGATACACATACATATATATGTGTGTATATATGTGTGTGTGTGTGTGTTGTGTATACATCAGTGTATATATCAGTGCTGCATATGATGCTTCTCATGTTAAACAAACCTAAATTCCTCCCCCATGGTATTGTCCTAGGCTTTCCTACAAAATTAATACAAAAGAAAATTGACTTCCCTAGGAAAACATTCCCTGATTTTGGAGTAACAGTTAACCACAGTCCTCATAAGCAGTTGAGCGCTATGTTAAGCTTCTTACACATTTTCTATCATCAAAACCTTACAATAGCCCTATGCTAAGTGCCTTATGATACCACTTATAGATGAAGAAATTGGAGCACAGAAAGATTAAAGGAAAAGTGCAAAGTAACCTAATTAGCGAGTGACTCAGACACAATTTAAGCCCACGTCTGTCTGACCACAAAAGCTTGTATTTATCCCTCACCCTTCCTGCATGTGCAGTAGTTCCGTGGATTATATATATTAAATCATCATTTATTAAGTGATTGAGATGATCTGTTTATTGATCTGTCCCTCCCACTAGATAATGAGCACCATGAAGCCAGGAACAATAGTATGTATATTCCCAGTTGTTACTTTAGATAAAGAAACTAAATCGTTTAATTTGCTTTCATGTGCCAAGTTGACATATTTAGTGCTAAGTATATGTTAGGCTTAAGAAACATGGTTCTACTTTATGATATAAGGGAGAGATGTGATAGAGGTACGTCTGAGATTGGACATTTGCCTACTGCAAGCACATCAAGCAAGAGATATATGTTTAAGGCCCTGTCAAGTGCCAGGCTCCGTGCTAAGAACTGGGACACACTGGTGAATTAGTAGACACAACTCCATCATCACAAGTTTCTGTTTATTGATCACTAAAAGATTTGAAAAACTCACTAGAGAAGACTCTGAATCATTTGAGAGTGGGAATAGCAGTCCCAAGTCTAAAAAAATAGAACTGATGAGTTTAATATGAAAAAACAAGTATTGTCCATTGGTTCTGTCTGTAGAACCATTCATGGAGACTCATAAACTTAGGATCCCTCCATGGCCACAAAAAAGTATTGGACACATTTAAATCCTACTACTATCATCAAAAATGTTTTCAGGATCTATTCCCACTGTCCAGAGAGTTGTTTAATCTCCAAAGGAAATAAAGTTTAATTCTTCCAAACCTTAATAGCATCCCTGAGTTGTTGGCTGAGCTTAAACATTTCTCATCCGTAATGTAAATTGACCAGATTCTGAATCTCATTCCCTTCAAGTGTCTAGGATTCTAGGTTCCTCTTGGCTTTCTCCAGAGGGTACATGTAATAACAACAGCAGTGGTCTTTGTGCTTATTGGTTCTTGCTTCCCTCCCCACTCCCCCACCACTCCTAGCATACTTCAAGTTCTTTAATCATAAATCCATCAAATCTTCATGTAACATGTATTGGTAGAGACTTTACATCCCTGCTGTGAGAGGCAGACCTTCAATATGTAGGCTGAAAATAATCTGGATAGATAAATAGATACACATGGAGAGATAGGTACAGATATAATTATAGGTCAGAAAATGTTCTTAGCAAGATAGCATCTTCCATTATGAGAGTTGTTTGAAGAGGGGACTATCTTACAAAGGAAAATAAAGCATGACATAATGTGCATGGGGACTAGCGTATATAGGCAGATCAAATAAACTCAAAGTGGCTCATCAGGGAGCAACATGATAGCAGATTCAGAGGAGCAGGATGTGAGTTAATGTGTGAGGGTTATGACACGCTTTGTATATGGTTATATAAATAAGGGGAAAGGCTGAATGGGTAGAAGCTAAGAAAAAACACACTTAGTTCTTTTCTGCTTCTCTCCAACATTTTTCCAACCAAGAGTTTTGCCCCCAGATAGAACTTAGAAAAGAAACTCAAGAGAACCAAAAGAGTCATGATGGTGGTTGTTCCAAGAAGAAGTGTTCTTTGAGGCCGAGTGATGGTGGACATGAGGGGCACTATGAGGATGGGTCCCAAAGAGGCATCACACGTGCAATTTCTAGGTTCCTTTTGTTTTGTTTTGTGGTTTGTCTGGAGGCAAGTGTGTACCAAGAGACCTTGATGCCATACTCAATAACCCTTGGCTGGGGAAATTTGCTCTAAAGAAATTTCCCCAATGCTCACCTTCAGTTGATATTTTATTTATCTGACCCCATGAAATATCACCTGCAACAACCTAATTCAGCCACTGCTGCTTCTGATGAAAGACAAAAAAAAAAAAAAACGGTATTGTCCTCAAATTAGGTGATTCAGTTCTCTCCTTGTGGTCAGTCTTCCTCCCTCCATTCCCTTATATTCCACTTCTCTCTTTGTAAGTGACCTTCTTATTCACGATCAGCCAGGTAACTGGAGAGCAAACATGTTCAGCTGGGCTAGACAGCATGCCAAAAGTGGTCTGAAACGAACGTGCCAGATGGTGGTTGCGAGCATATGGCTCCTGCTTGAACCTGGCACGGCTTGCCAAGTTCAATTTTTAAATGATGTCTCACTTTAAAAAAAAATCCCCTAGAAACATCAGAGGCCAGATTCCTCAGCCAAACTCTTAAACGAGGTACGTAGACTGAGGATGGTGTCGCTGGAAATAACACAAGGTGGAGCGTCGGATACCAAATATGCTTATGGAAGGAATGTACTTGGGTTCCAGATTGCAGCTTTCTCTCTGTCCTAGAAACTCGGGAGGGACAGGCTGACCCCGTCGAATTGCTTGGCGTCAAGAGTGTCTCTTTGCAAGAATACAGAAAGGATAGAAAGATAAAATAAATTTAAGACTCCCTGACTCAAATGGTACACCGGTAAACTCAAAAGTCTCTCTATGTGGTTTCAAACATTTCGTAGTTCTGCGGTACACTTTTTTGCTACCTCAGGTCCATAAGAATGTCCCCAAAGAATACGTGCCTATTAATTGCCAGGATCCATGACAAAAACAATAATATCCTATGCAATGATATCATTTCAATTATTTCATGATGGTGCAGGTGTTTGCTAAAGAGAAAGTGTCCATTAAACATAAATCAGTAAACAAGCATGATATTGGCTCTGATATTAAGAGAAGTGAGAATAATGAAAAATTACTTAATGTTCTCAAAAGAAATTTGCTATTTTGAGAAGCCTGTATCCTGAATGTATTAAGCTGCATTATACCTGGGTAATTATGTGGATATTTTTCTGTTCTTCACTGGAACCTTAATTTTCCGATCTAAACACTGCCAGTTACATGGTAATTAATCTTTGAACTTTCTGATGACTTCAAGTATTATTAAGCAGTAATTTGCAGAACCATTTCATTACAAGGTAATAATTAGTTTTATATGCAATTCCCTAGCACTTTTCAGCTAAGAATTTCAAAATGGCTTATAGATTCAAGATGAAGATGTTGGGGTTTCATTTTCTTGTCCAAGTCAACAAAAAATAGAAGTTAAGGTCAGAGTACTTATTCCATTTCCCCAACTCCCTGGAGCATGCAGATTCCCCTAGAGCAAGAATTCTAGAATTTAGCTAATTGAATCACAACATTGGAGGCCATTTTTTTTTTAAATCTGATGAGCTACTCTGAAAAGAAGAAAGAGTATTAAGAAATCAGTGTTTGTGGATGACTGAGTACATGAATTATCTTGATTTAGAGATGACAGTGTTACCTTTTGTGGCAATACTTAAGTCTAGGTTAATCTCTTAAAACCGGCCCATTTTGCCTACCCTTCAGACTGGTCATTTTTATGTGTTCAGACATTTTTTTAAGATTTTATTTATTTATTTGAGAGAGAGAGCGAGCATGAGCAGGGGGAGAGGCAGAGAGAGCAGCAGACTCCCCACTGAGCAGGAAGCCCGACATCCCAACACGAGGCTTGATTGCAGGACCCCAGGATCATGACCTGAGTCAAAGGTAGATATTTAACTGACTGAGCCCCCCAGTGCTTTTGCATTTTTGAAGATATCAGAGATAGGTTTATTTAATATGGGGGGGAGGGAGACTAAGGACTTCTACCCATAGTAAGAGGCCCTTGAAAGTTGTAATTACATTCGGATGCAAACAAAAGGAATCAGGGATGACATTCAAACTAGATAGGACTCTGAATCAACAGCCTGGCTACTATCCAGACCCTAAGTGCTAGTAAAACACTGCAGTAGAAAAGAAACATGTTCCTAAAAGGAAGACTTGCCTTGGATAAATACGTATTTAACTTTTCCTCAGGGTCCCAAACAAAGATTGCCAAGTGAACGAGCTTCTTCCCCAACCCCTCATAATTCCCCAGAGTCTCCCTGTTTAAGGAGTTTCACTAAAAACAATTAAAAAAAAAAAAAAAACTAGCAAGAAACCACCAACAACAACCACAAAATATCTCCTACCTGTTTTTTCATCCAATTCTCCAATAAGTAGGAGATCCTAAGCTCCTCAACCTGGTGATCTAAGGGCACACCTTGGACATCTAGACATATTACCTACCATACATGTGCTATAAACAGGACAAGTTAAGTTGTCTACCCTACAGTTTTCCAAAGACTAAACTGGATAAATAACATGTATCTCATATGGTTGTTATGGGACTAAAGTATGGCATGCAAAGTGTCTAACTTTTTGCTATTACAGAATAATGGCTCATTCAATGGCGCAGTTAGTTGGTAACTAATCTTAGTCACAAAGGAGAGTAGGATCCTGATTCAAATTTCTGAGAATGTTCAGGGATTGAAAATACTCCTGGGATGAAGAAAAAGGCTACTTCAGCAACCCAGGTAATTTGTTTATGCGGTCTTTAAAATGTAATTCCGGTTTTACAGACATTATAGACAGATTCACTGAACTCTATTCCAACACACTCACGGCACACATGCCAGTTCACTTAAATGTTGGCAAGCTAGACTTTAAATCTCCCAGCCTCCCTTGCAGTCAGGATTCCAGGGGTATCCTGGCTGCCACCCAGCTGACACTCTTGCTCAGGACTTTGAAGGCAGAAGGAGATACGGCGAGCAGTGCCTTCCTGGCTCTTTAAGCAAGCGTGTGCTGGAGGCCGTTGTTGTCGCTGTTGTTTTTCCTGTAGAAACAGCAGCAGTTTGATTTTGTGGCTGGCAGTCTAATGGCTACTGAAAGGACTGCAGCGACAGCCTCAGGATTTCCATTGGAACATTCACCCTGAGTGGCTGGGCATTTCTCCTGTCTGCATTGATTATGGCTGAGTAGCACCCAAGTTCAGTTACGTGAACCTCCAAGAAATTCTGTGTAATAATGACTGACCCTAATAAGTCTCTTTCTGCTTAAACTAAAACTTTTTTTTTTTAAAGATTTTACTTATTTATTTAACAGAGAGATTGAGAGAGAGACCACAAGTAGGCAGAGAGGCAGGCAGAGAGAGAGAGGGAGAAGCAGGCTCCCCGCTGAGCAGAGAGCCCAATGCGGGGCTCGATCCCAGGACCCTGAGTTCATGATCCGAACTGAAGGCAGAGGCTTCAACCCACTGAGCCACCCAGGTGCCCCTAAACTAAAACTTTGATACATTAGCAGACTATAATCCGATAACAAGGTCATATCCAAAAAAGCACTGCTTCACATCCAACAGGCCACCTTCTTGCCATTGAGTGTTGGTTCAGATTTTGTCCTGATCCTTCTTGCTGATGATCCTTTCCATCCCTCTGCTTAAATATGATCGGAAGCTTGTCACATCTCTTAAAATGCATCTGTACTCATGTGCGTGTGTGTGCGTGTGTTCCCTGCAGACACTCTACCACCGAAATATTTAAATGGGGCCTCTATGTCCTGACCCATCTCAGGCGTGATCAGTTGGGAGGCTCGCTCAGTAACACGAGATGGTAGAGCCAAAGGAGAGATCAACAGGGAGGGAACTATCAGCAATTAGCAACTGCCTGGTGCATTTTTTATTCATCAGAGCGTGTAGGTTGAGATATCTGCAGGATAACAGGTCTCTGGCATGAGAAAGACAAAAAAGGGAAAGGAAAGAAGGGACAGTTCTGCTACTTGTTTGAAATGGCTCTGCTTTTCCATTCCATTCATAGGGGCTTCAAGGCACCCAGCCTCCTGCAGGCCGTGCATTATGGGATGTACAAAACCACCTGCCCGCCCACCGATGGTAAGAGCTGGTGTGTGCGGACCTCCAACGTGCCAGCGTCACTGAGGCCTTTGCCATGTGGCAATCCAATCTTTGGAGAGTCATACAGAAGATATCGCTTAATGAGACCTGCTATGTATTAGGCACTTGGCTATCCAAGTCAATCTTTAAATAATCCTGCAAAGTAAGATTATTATGTGTACTTCCCAGATGAAGAAATTCAGAGTAGCTGAGTGACTTCCCTATGAGTGTACACCTAGAAGAACTTGGGGTTTTGGCTTTCCAGAGCCTTGTTCTATATCACTGCTTCTCAGGGGGCATCCCGGCCAACTCAGCCCTGCACAATTCACTTTCACTGACACTGGGGTTACACTTCAGCGTGAGAAAGCACTACAGGGCCCTTCCTTCCTGAACCATAAAACAGGGCTCTAAAACCTTCCTCTGTATGGGGCCAAGTAGTAAATATTTTAAGCTTTGTGGGTCACACAGTCTCTGCTGCAACTACCCAACTCAGCCTTATAGCACAGAAGCAGCCTTTAACAACTTGTAAATGAATGGGTGTGGCTATGTTCCAATCAAACTTTATTTACAAACAAAAAACAAAAACAGAGGACTGGATTTTGCCCTTGAGCTCTAAAACCAAAGCCTTTCAGTGTTCCATGAGCTGCTCGATGGTATGAACCAGAATCACTTTAAAGTTCTGAGGCCATAGCTAAATTTTTGGTCGTTTTTACAGATTCTTGTCATGCCTTAGGTATGAGATGCAGGTGGTCGGAGTCACTTTGACCAGTGACACATGAGAGGCACGCAATACTGTTTTCATCTTCGACCCCTGCCCTAGTTGATGTCAAAGGATAGACTGAGACCAACTACTTTGGGTTTCGGAGAGTTCACTAGTGAGCTTGTGGAGCTTAGAGGCGATCCTTTTTGATAGACAGCAAAGGACAGAATGCATTACATTCAAAGTCTGATGACATTTACTTCTCTGACAGACCAAATGTCCAGTCAGGCAACCTGTCTCTTCACTTTCCCCAATGTGAGGTGGAATGAACGTGGCCTTTGGATCAGAAAGAAGGAGCGAGCGCTGGTTCCAGCAGTTGCTTTTTTGTATGACCTTGGACAAATCATTTTACTCTTCTGAGCCTGAGTATGCATGTGCATCCTGACTTGAAGGTAAAAAAACCAATGGGTGCCTCATAGGCTTGATGGGAAAATTTAGTTGTTGAGCCCACATCAGAGGGCTATTGCACAGGCCTGGGCACAAAGCAGACACATGACGCTTCCCTAAGAATGTGAAACCGAAGGCCATTATCTTCAGGAAAAGAGTCTGTAGCTTCTCTCCTGTGTGCCAGTGAGCCTCCCTTTGGGCTGTAAGACCAAGAAGCAAGCAGGCTGCTTACCAGTCTGATGCCTGTGCTGGGAGTATGTGGAGGGAGACAGTGCCCTTCCGATGGGAAGGAAGCTTGAGCTCCTGAACATCACACTGGAGCTAAATCTCCAACAAGCACTTGCAGAGTCCTGCTCCCCGGCCCAGGTAATGGGAGCCCTGGGGAATTTTCAGGAAGCCTTTATTTCAAGGATGACCATTTCTGAGTGCTCCACAAAATTCCAGTCCTGGTCCTAAAGCCCAGAAGGTTTCATAAAAGACTGGCTGTCAGATATCACAACAGAGCTCGGCCAATCAACCTTCTTCCACAGAATGATTTATCTTTCCCCCCATTTCTCCTTCTTGCCACCGGGGGATCCTGGCAGGAGCAGGTAGTCAATGTGAACTCATGTTCTGACAATTAAAACTGAGGATTTCCAATTGTGGCTGAAGTGCCTGAGCTGGACCCTGTCGCGGTCAGAGCTACGGAGATGAAATTTCAAATTCTGGTAGCCATCTTCTTCAGCTGACCTTCAGCAGCTGGCCCTCAGCACTATGTGCTAAAGCTGATTAACTGATTGTCCCTGGGGTGTGGAGTCTGCCATTTTTTCCTCCTTTGGCAATTTTCTTGCTTTTTGGCAGATACTGGTCCCCAGGTGGCCCTCTAATGAGGAAGTCTCTGTGACGTGATGACCCAGATCACCGTGTCCACTTTGAGACTCTCTCTACAAAAAGGGCTGTTCAACTGTGTGTGCACAGCTCTGTGTTCAGGACTGAAAGACTACCCGCCCCTGGCTTTACTGGGGAGGAGCATAACATTTTCCGCTACATGGAAAATCCCCAGGAATATGTCTGAGGGCTGTCCAGTTGCAGAAAGTCACAGAACACAGGGTTGGGAACCCCAATGAGGAAGTAGTAAACCTGAGACTCCACATACTTTTATTGTTGTTGTTTTTCT
Source organism: Nasua narica (assembly GCA_028533885.1). NCBI lineage: Eukaryota > Metazoa > Chordata > Mammalia > Carnivora > Procyonidae > Nasua > Nasua narica. The sequence goes on from CM052797.1 coordinate 6,999,886, forward strand.
CCACTGAGGTAAAATTCACCTAACACAAAAGTCACCATTTAAACCACTTCAAAGTATACAATTAAGTGGCTTTTAGTGCATTCACACTGTTGCGCAATCACGACGACCATCTGATTCCAGGACATCACCCAAAAAGAAACTCCGTTAAGCAGTCACCCCCTGCCCCATCGCCTCTTCCTCGTGGCAAACTAGCAACCACTCTATCATCTGCCTTCAGTCACTATCGACTTGCCTATTTCAGACATTTAGTAAGAATGGAATCAGACAAGATGTGGTCTTTTGCAACTGATTTCTTTCTTTTTTTTTTTTGAGTGAAGAATTCAAAGTTTATTATAATTGGTATTTCTATGTAGGCTGCCCAGTAATTAAAAAAAAAAAATACACACACACAGATGAAGCTGCAAATCTCTTTTTAGGCAGAACAATGAGATTTTATTAATTTGTGTCGTTGTTATAACAAAGCTTAATGAATTTTCTGATTGAATAATCTTTGAGACACAGGCTGACTTCATTCACTTATCATAATGTGTTTAAGGTTTACCCCTGTTGTTGTAGCACATATCAGTCCTTTACTGCTCATTATGGTGGCATAATATTTTATTGAGTGAATACACCACGGTTTGTTTCTCCATTCATCAGTTGATGGGCAATTGGATTGTTTTCTTTTTTTGGCTATTGTGCATAGTACTGCTATGAGCATTCATGTACAAGTTTTTGTTTGGACATGTGTCTTTAATTCTCTAGTTATATGTCTGGTACAACTGCTGTATCATATGGTGATTTTATGTTTAATAGTTTTAAGGAAAATAGTCTGTCCACAGTGGTATGCCATTTTACATTCTTACCAACAATTTCTCCATAACTTCACCAATACTTTTGACTTTCAGTGTTTTTGATGATAGTTACCCTCCTGAGTATAAAATAGTATCTCATTGTGGGTTTTATTTGCATTTCTCTGATGACTAATGATTCTGAGCATCTTTTTCTCTACTTGTGGGCCATTTGTATATCTTCGCAGATATGTCTATTCATGTCTTTTGCCCATCTTTTAAATTGGGCTGTCTTTTTGTTGTTCAGTTGTTATATATTCTGGATGTTAGCCCATCAATAGATACAGGATAGGAAAATATTTTCTCCCATTCGCAGGTTGTCTTTTTACTTTCTTGATAGTGTCCTTTAATGCAGAAAAACTTTTAATTTTGATAAAGTCTAATTTATGTATGTTTCCTTTTGCCATTTGTACTTTTGGTGTAATATTTAAGTGTAATATTTAAGAAACCACTGCCAAATCTAAGAACATGGGCTCTACATCTATGCTTTCATCTAGGACTTTTATATGTTTAGTTCTTGCATTTAGGCCCATGATCCATTTCATGCTATTTTTTTTTATGACGTGAGGTAGGGATCCAGGTTCATTTTTTTTTTACATGAGAATATCTATTTGTCCCAACATTATTTCCTGAAAAAATTATTCTTTGCCCACTGACTGGGCTTGACATCCTTGTTGCAAATCGGTTGACTATAGATGTATGGGTTTATATCAGGACTTTTAATTCTATCCCATTGATTCATAGGCCTACCTTTACGCCAGTCCCCTCAATGCTCTTTTAGTCAACTTAGTCCATTCTGCATCTCAGATTTCTCATATCGAAAGTATGTATGTTGCAAGGAGGCAGATTCCTGAATAATATTCTATAGTGCTTCTCTAATTCCCAGAATAAATGTTTTATTATGAACATTTTATTACTATTAAAAATTGTATAAAGAATGGTAAGTTCTGTAGACTATTTTTAATCCTTTGTATATAGAGTTTAATAAAAAATTTTAAGTATGGATACTGTCAGTATTTGTGGGGCATAAAGGAACAAAAGTGAAAATACCTCTGTAGTTTTAAGATACATAAGAAATGGGGCTGCTTTGACAATAGAAGGGATGAAGATCCACATTTTTGTTGATAGCATTACTAAGAATCATAATGTATAGAATTGTTGAATCACTATAATGTATACCTAAAACTAATATAACATGGTATGTTAATTATACTGGAATTAAAATTAATATACGAAGAATCACGGAAATACATTTTTGACTTTCTGAATTTCTGTCTTATGAGCTCTGGATGTTGTTACATTTTATTAGAATTTTTGCAAAGACCTAGCCCAGACGAATCTAGGCATGGTAGGTAATGATTACAAAGCCTGTTTAACTGCTTTATTCTCTCCAATAAATTTCTTCATCAAACATCAGCTACTCTTGATAACTCCCCCAACCCCCACCAACACTGAATAAACCATGTTCATACCTGGCTTGGCATCCTCATTCATATTATTTCCCCAACCCTCTGGATAATTTTCAATCCATAATAATGCTTCCCAAGTTCTAGCCAATGGACAGGTTATAACAGAATCACTCCGGTACTCACTCATAGTAAACAGTATTCCAAAATCTACTCAGGTCAATCAAATTGGAATATGAAAGGGAGAAAGGGGACTGGAGAGGAAAAGAAATAAACAAAACTCTCTGTAATTCTGATGTAGAGCAAAGATAAAGGCCCTTCTGGGGTCCTGCTTACGGCAGGGGGCAGGGTGGCAGGTGATAAATGTAGCTATTACTCAAAGTTAGAGCAGGACCGTTTCAGAACAGGTGTGGGCACTGGAGTTAGAGGTCGAGTCACAGAATGTTAGCCATATAAAAATCAGGTATGGATTGGGCAAAGACTTGTGTTAAGTCAGTATGAAACTAGTAAAGATGGTTTTGGAATCCAGCTAATATGGCAAAAATCAGAAGAAAGGGGAGTCTAGGTGGCTCAGTCAGTTAAGCATCTGCCTTCGGCTCAGGTCATGATCCTAGGGTCCTGGGATTGAGTCCCACTTAGGGCTCCCTGCTCAGCAGGGAGCCTTTTTCTCCCACTTCCCCTGCTCATGCTCTCTCTGTATGTCAAATAAATAAATAAAATTAAAAAAAAAAAAATCAGAGGAAAAACACAATGACTGCTGTCTTGATTAAAGACTTAGGTAAGAAACAGAGGAAGCCAAGAGATGTTCAGTGATAGTAGTTTGATGAGAAAGCAATATGAAGGAAAGAAACATTTCTCATTCAAAGGTCCATCTGACTTTACTCTTCTAAAGAATACTGCCTTGAAAAAGGCCAACCATAGTTTTTAGCTTTCCTACCCCCAAAACACAGGCTAGCCTTTACTAAGCTACTGCTGTTCATAAGGTGTTTAGCATGAATTATTCACTTCTCAAAATAATTATACGAACTAAGAACATCCCTAACTTTAAAAAAATGAAAGTTAAGGAGTTTAAATACTTACTGAAAGTAATAAAGAAAATAATAAAGAGAAGGACTGAGATTCATTTGGTGCCAATCCATTCAGAAATTTTAGCCATAGCCTTGTCAGGATCCCATCTTCAGATCTCAGTGGCTCACTAAAGTGACATCCAGTCAAATGGCAGAAGACTGGAGAGGTTCACCCTCAGCAGGAGGTCATTTCGTGTTCATGTGTTTTCCAAACCACGATTAAGATCTCAGACTAAAGCCTGGGTCTTTATATAGTTCCAAATAGTCCCCATACGCCAATGCTACCTCTCTCGATAATTACTGATCATCTGAAAATTCTGATAAAGACTGACCTTCCTCTTTATCACCCTGCAGCATGGATTATTTGGTTATCTTATCGATGGATTTTGCAACTTAACCTATTCCGTCTTTGTTTAGTGTTCCGGACTCATTACCACATCTTTCATGAAATTACTTCCTGTGGGTTACGGAAGCCATGCTGTAGGTTAAGGGAGTTGCTACTTCATGGAACAGTTACGCAATTCCCAAGTGCTCGCTGAATTCAATTGAAGGCACATTAGATCTTTGTCACAGGAGAGATTTTTAGCCACATCAGATGAAGAGGGAGCAATCATGGGAGCGGACTATAAATTCCTAGGCTCTGCTGCTGATTTCATCCTGCCCTCCCTTATTGCTATTTCAATGGAAACAATTTCCAACAGCCGTACAATAAGAAATAACAGAATCCCCCCAAAATAGTAATAATAAAATAAAAAATAAGGGTCCAAATGATCATCTCTTATGACTCAATATTCTAGAAACAAGGCTTAAGTTGCAAGTCTGCCCCAGGGCACGGACTTGCTGGCCCTGCAGCTGTTTACCAAACCCTGACACAGCCTTAGAGGACACAGCCTGCAAAAATGCAGTCCTTGCAAAATAAAGCTCACAGTCTGTGTGTATATGTGTGTCTCACTTTCTATTCTGCTGGTGAAATCAATACACCATGCGAGCTCTTTTCCTGAGGTTGCCAGAGTCACTGAAATATCTTGATGGGATAACATCTACAGTATCTTTCTTCTGGAGAAACAGTGTTGTCCCCCCATGAAATGTAGGTGAGTTTTGTGATTAGGAAATGATTGCCAAGGGCAAAATGCAGTTGTGGGTACCTTCTTGAGAAGATGGTGCGTTCCCTGGGAAGAGATTTAAGGAATGAGAGTGCATCGCTATGTATGGAAAACCACAAAAACAAAACACTCTTTTTAAATAATGCCTAACTTTAAGAAATCTGATAAAAGAAGAAGAGAGTGAAAATCAGGAATGATGGTATGTTTCTGATTAAGGGATGTGGTGTCTCTGAGTCTCTTGGTAACTATTTTCATCACCAGAGACTATTCAAATGATTGGACTCATTTAAGCAGAACTAAGAGCCATAAAGTGGTTTGAAAAGACTTTCCAGAGCTAGCTCCTGGGAAGGAAGAGATATCCTATGCTCCCTATCATCAAGCAGCATTTAGCAGGTCAAGTGAATATTTCTGTTCTCTCAAAAGCAAAGGAAGTTTCTCTAGGGCTTAGGAAGACTGCTGAAACATGCACGGGTTTAAAGCTATCCCTTAGAGTGAGTGATGTTGAGAGGTGAGATGGGCACTTTGAAAATTTGGGAGTTGGGGCTGGACTGTAGTACTGCACAGACCCGGGTCATTGACCAGGAGGTATGATTCAAAGTTTCATGGCTTGCCCCCACTCAGCATTCTGATGAAGCCTGGTCCATTTGTATTCAGCTGTTTATCCCCAGCAATGTGATCATCTAGAAACCTGCATGATCTTCCTGGCAAAGAAAATGTCACCCAACAGCTACTACCAAAGCCAAAGTAGAAGCTTCAGTGATGGGATTTGGTTGAAACTTGCTTTAGGTGGTCCCTACCTAATCCTCTTACCCCTCACTAAAAATCAGAATCTGAATTCTGTTACAGTCACATCACTGGGAAAAAAAATCTCCCCTGGCTGGATTACTTGACAGCTTTCGTCTAAAGACAGAACCTATAGAAGTTTCAGGACTCTAGGAGACACAAGTGTGCGGGCAACTGGGCTGAGCCCACGCATCAGGAAGAACCACATGCTGTGGCCTTGCATCTGACTCTGTAATTACACAGATTAATGGACTTAGATGTTGAAGCTTCCACTTTGCCTGGTGTATTTACTCTCCTAATCTCTCCGTTCATGTTATTTCCTCTAGTTAGAATGTTCTTTACTTTCCATCCTTCCAGATTTTGGCCAATATGAGCTGTGCTTCACAACCTGCCTTCAGTCTCAAAGCCCCCCTCCCAACAGATTCCAGCTCTCTTTTTCTGTGGTTTCTGTATGTCCCTGAAACCTAAGCTCATTCTTCCCTTGCAGACTTGCCCTTGACTTTTTCTTTGTATGGAATATTGTCCTCCCAGAAGTCATATGGCCAAGTCCTTCCCATCGGATACATCTCAGTTCAAACACTGGCTCCTTGGAGAGCCCTTCTGTGGCCATGCCGTCTGTATAGACCACCCCTCTACACTTGCATCTGCATTATCCTTTTTAAAATATGTCCAGCATGCCAATTATTCTTGTGTGAATTGGCTTGTTGATGAACTTTCTAGTATTTATTTATTCATGGCAGTAACTTTATTTGCTAAGAGTTTATTAGTCATCTCTTTAAAGTCATCATCTGTAAAATATGGGCTCTTGGAGTTCTTGTCTCTCTTGTTCACTGCCATATCCCTTGTCCCCATAGTAGATGTTCAATAAATTCATTCACACATGAATGAAGAAGAAATCAACTACTCCACACTTGATCTTAGCCAAAAGGCCGAGAAGTGATGAAATCAATGACTCCAATATTACCCTGTCCTCAGCTCTCTTAAGGCTCTTGTGACATCATCATGCAATGACTTCTTTAGAGGTGGGTCCCTCTGACAATACTGAGAGCTCCTGAAGGTCAAGGTCTGTGTCATCTGCACACTACACACTGTGTGTGTGTAACATGAGTAAGCTAGTGCACAAGACTGGTGCATAGTGTGTTCACTGAGTGCTGACAAAAATAACAATCGAGTTATTGATTCCTCCCTTGATTCACATTTGGTTCTGTGACGATGGTGCTACCTGAGCCCACAGTGAAGAGACCAAAGAAACCAGGAAGATTCTCCCAAGAGCTCAGCCTCAGACTCCATAACTTCTAGCTCTCGATCCCATCTCTCTGACCTAAGCAATCCATTGTTATTTTCCATTCTCACACCTCCTAGTTTTCAGGTTAAACGCAGGCTTTTTTCTTCTCTTATTTGATCTTTTACGTTCAAGAAGATGTCTCCCCCAAAGATATCCCACAGCCTGAGAGGTATTTTTAAATACAATTTAACAACTAGAATTACTGCCCAGAATATGTAAAGGACTCCTTCAAATCAACATTTAAAAAAAGAAAAAAAAAATCAGAGGTGAAAGAGGTATAAGATATTAATAGAAAATTCTTGGACGAGAAAACCTAAATGTCCCAACCTCAAGAATAAGCAAGAAAATCCAAAGTAAAACCACAACCAGATAACACCAATCAAATATTCGATTAGTAGAAATGAAAAATCCAGCCAATACCAACTTTTGACAAAGAGGCGGAGCATGGAGAGGTCATACACTGCTGGTCGAAGTGTAAATTGGTACACCCCTTGGAGAGCAGTATGGCAATATCTAGAAGACGTGCACACATCACAGCCCAGGAAGCTCCATTCTTTTTGTTTTTTAATTAACATATATTTCCTTTAGGGGTACAGGTCTGAATCATCAGTCTTACACAATTCACGGCACTTACCATAGCACATACCCTCCCCAATGTCCATCACCCAACCACCCCATCCCTACCCTCCTTACCCCTCAGCAACCCTCAGTTTGTTTCCTGAGATTAAGAGTCTCTTATGGTTTGTCTCCCTCCCAATCCCATCTTGTTTCATTTTTTCCCTCCCTACCGCCCACGACCCCCCGTCCTGCCTCTCAAATTCCACATATCAGAGAGATCATATGACAATTGTCTTTCTCTGATTGATTTACTTTGCTTAGCATAATACCCTCTATTTCTATCCATGTCATTGCAGAAACAATTATACAAGGACATAGGAAATACATGCAAGAGAGTTCCATGCAGCACACTATTCAGTAACAAGCGAATAAATTGTGATGTATTTATACTACAAGAGAATTCAATAAAAGGGCTAGACCTACATATATTATGCATAATTCTCAAAAATACCCATTGAATTAAAGAGGAGAGTAGCAGAAGAATA
>CM052797.1:7007562-7067352 GCA_028533885.1 Nasua narica
TGGTTCTGGATGGGGACCAGAGGTCGCTGACACCTGCCTGGCTCTGCCCTTTCCCCAGCACCAATGTGGGCACACTGTCTCCTTCAGGAAAACGTGCCCAGAAGAGGACAAGTCTGCCGGATGGTTTGGCACAGGCCACATCTGGTCCTACTCTCGTCCCACAATTCAGAGTCTCTGGTAGTCATGAGCTTCCAGAAAAAAGGCTTTCAAACAAAGGTAAGTCTTGGAAACCAGTAATAACCCCCGAGAAAGTCCAGGAAAGTGCAAAGCCTCTGAACAGAAAGCAAACCCTTTCACTACTATTTACCCAATGGGTCTGTGCACAACTCACCCGATATTCTCCTACAGCTTCGATCCCAGCAGCATCGGTGCTAGCCAAGAATGCTAGAATAACTTCCCATCTTGGGCCGCAGATACAGTATCTGCCTCTGCTACCGCCCCGGCTCTCCTGTCTGAGTTTCTGCAATAACCTACAAGCTCCTACCCTCTGGGATCCATTGGGAAGAACTCTCAGAGTGCACAGCTATGCTCCTTGTTCTCCTGGGGTCCAATTATCTGAATACACAACTTGCGATGTTCTTCTAGCTTCTAATTCTTTACTGATATCTGTGGTCCCCAAACCTGGCCAGTCATCATAATCACTACTGACCCCTTACCCCAGAGCTTTTGAATCAGCAAGAAACCTAAGGGATTCTGCTTATTTTCAAAACACTGACCTGGACCATGCTTCCATGATTTTCTCGCCCCACCTCCCATTCGGCCATGCATCCTGAGCTGCCTGAGCATGCTTCTCTATAGTCAGGCCCTGGTTCTCCTTTCTCCTTGTCCTCGGGCCTCAGAGACATGAAAGGGCTGCTAGAGCCCCTTATGAATGGGAGGTCCCTCTGCGAAAATACCAGATCACTTGCATTACAGGTCCTCACCTGAAAAAATGCAGCCTTCCCCTGAATCTAGGATGATAATTATTACTATTACTTGGAATACCAGGAGTTGAAAGGGCACTTGGTTCTTTTTTTTTTTTTTTTTTTTTAAGATTTTATTTATTTGACAGAGAGAGACACAGCGAGAGAGGGTAACAGAAGCAGGGGGACCTGAAAGGCAGGGGACCCCTGAAAAGGCACTTGGGAAAATAAGAAGAACTTATAACCTAATTTTTTAAAATAACCTTTTTCTTTGGGGATAACTTTAGACCTACAGAAAAGCTGAAAAGAGAGTACCAAACACTTCTTGTTCTAATGATGTCAGACTTTATATTGACCAATGAACTTAACACCAGAAGGATTCTAATGCCTTTGAAGGAACTCAAGCCAGATCTATTGAAGACCATTCTAGAAGATTCTAGAGGCCAACGCGGGCTGACCGACCTGACTTCAAGGATAATTCTCTAAAGCACCAGTAGTCATAGTTACCTTTGAAACTAGACTTGGGTGATTTGTTATGTAGAGTCAGTCGAAACAAGTAGTTTACTTCTTAAAAAGTTGAATCCTTACTTCCAGGGCAACCAAACTAAAACCCAGAAGGATAGAACCTGGGCGTCTGCATTTGTAACAAGCTTCCTAGAGATTTTTATTCACAGTAAGATTTGAAAACCATTGGGGCAGTGAATATACTCTGGCAAGCTGAAATAAATGTTAGCTATTATTTCTGGAATTTGCATAACCACATCTCCTCTTTGCAGTAGACCAGTTCACAAAGCAAATTAACTTTCTGGCTGTATTTTTTCCTGAATTCCATCAGTAGGTTGCCTCTGTGGGGAACAGTACTCTCTATGCCCCAACATTATTAATATCATTATTAATATTTAACATGGCATTAGGAGCTTATAATGTGCCAGCTTTGTCCTAAACGCTTTATATAAGTTATCTCATTTAAAATTAACACTCCTTTATGGCAAGTATTATTATTATTCACAAGTTACAGATGGGGAGCTGAGGTTAAGAGATTGTGCAAAGGTGCACAGCAAGTAAATATTGGATCAGGGATCTAAACTCATGTCACTCAGACCTCAAAATCTATGCTCTCATCTCTCCTCCAATGCTGTCCCTGCTGTAGCCCAGAAATGTAATTTTCTTAGTGAATGGGTCAGGGCCCCACCAAAATTCACAGTGCGTTCTTCTAATCTGTTTTTTCACCTTTCTTTTTTAAATTAAAAAACAAACAGTTTTATTGAGGTACAACTGACAAATAAAAACCATATGCTGTGAAAATATACAATGTGATGTTTCGCGCGTGATACAATGTGATGTTTCGCGCGTGATACAATGTGATGTTTCACGCATGTATATATCATGGAGTGATCACTACAGTCCAGCTAATTAGTGTGTGTTCCTGTCATCTCCCACAGTCGTCATCGTTTGTGCATGGTGAGGACACTTCAAATCTATTTTCTTGGGAAATTTCAAGCATACGATGTAGTATTATCCACGATCGCCAACATGCCGTACACGAGGTGTCGAGAACTTATTCAGCCTGCATAACTTAAACTTCATACCCTTGGACCCACATTTCCCCATATCCCTTGTAAGGAAGCTGAAAAACAGAGATGTGGAGAAGCCTGGCGGCTGCGAGTCTCACAACTTGGAGATGGAGCCGGGCTGGTGTGGATGCAAGACAGTCTTGAGCACACAGATAACATACTTCTCCTGTTCCCAATGCTGTGAAGGAAAGCAAGACTATTTCTATCCCAAAAGGGAAAGAGAAGGTAAAAATAAATAGAAAAGTTTGTTTCAAAGGATGTAATTTAGTTCTCGAGACCTTCGGACATTAGAAAACTCCGTGGTGGCTGATCACCCTGAACACAAAGCTGGTGCATGACCTTGAAGAAGATGAGAAAAAAGAGTGAAGAGAGGACCGGAGCTCAGTCTTAAGGCTCCTGGTAGGAGAATGTACATGCCTTCAAATGGATTAACAGGAAGGAAGGTAGCAGTGGGGACATGGTGGGGGGAGAAGGGAGGAAAGGATTAAAATAACAATTTCATTTAGCGGAAGAACTTCCTTAAAACAACGGGAAAACATAAGCAATTAGGAAAGAATGAAGCAATTTCATGGATATGGATTCCCCGGAGATCCAGCTGTTTTTCTCAGCCTTTTAACTTATTATGCATGCCACTGGAGAGATGGAGCATCACTTAAAAGAAACAAACAAGCAAAAAGTGGCCAAAGAGTTTGGTTACTGCAATTGGAAACTAATTTCACTTCAATCAAAAGCTCACATGGAAAGCAGTTAGCTCTGGGGCTTCTGGCAGATTTAGTAATGATAGCCCCACTGTCTTTAAATCTTAAAACATTTCATTGCTGACCTTCCTGAGAATGAGAGATCTGCTTTACCATTGTGAAGCCAAGTTCCAGATGATCTCTACATTTATAAAAATGCTTTCTAGGGCTAAAGGGTTGTTTTTCCTTCCTTCTCCACTGTCACCTGTCCCCCTCTTGGTTAACACTGAATTTGCTTGATATATTCAAACTGTGATGTCAACTTGAAGCAGAAATTAATGCACGTGTTGGAGTTATGATCAAAGATTAGCATCACTCACAAATTAGTTTCTGGACACCAGTGTCGCCATGTCTTTCCAAGGCCCGCACCAAAGAAGGAAATTGTTGTTTCTGGATCTTGCTTCCATTTCCCCAAATAAGATCAGAATGGACTAGGTAATATTTCAGACACATCTTTTTTAAAGTGGGAAGGAGTAAAATCTTACTCCTTCCCCTATAGAATTTATACCTGAATTGTCCTGTCTGCCTTTGCAGGGGAAAGTAGGATCTTGGAAGGAGAAATCATATCTACCAGGTAGCACTGAGTCTAATAATGAGTCGGACATTATATCTGAAAGCATACAAGTATTAGTGGTATGTAATCCTCAAATAACAGAACAAAAAAAAATCATAAAGATTCTGAAATGAGTCCAGGCTCTTTGTTAGATGTGTTCCCAGATTACATCAAGGCTGATATTTGCATGAACAGTGTTGTAAGAAGACGACATTACAGTCAGAAATTTTGCAGGTTGAAAAGACTGTGAACCCAGAATCCATAACTGGTCCTCAGAGCTACAGACCCATGAATTATGATTGAAGGGATTATGAACAGGGCCACCTGGGTGGCTCAGACGGTTGAACATCTGACTTTGGCTTAGGTTATGATCTTGGGGTCCTGGGATCAAGCCCCAAGCTGGGCTCCCCGCTCAGCAGGGTGTCTGCTATTCCCTCTGCCCATCCCCCGCCCTAATTCATGCTCTCTCTCTCTCAAATAAATAAAATCTTTAATGACTCAATTTTGTTCTTATGATGAGAAAACTCAGATATCAAAGTCCTTTGATTACCATAGGTTTGATATCCAGCCTTACAAAGATAGAGGGAGTGATCCAGAGAGATATACAATGAGAGGAAGTAAGGGAAGATGATGAATTTTGGATCTTGATAATATTTCTAAAAGTCAGGCAGGAATACTCATAATGATAATTACCATTTTTTTGAGCACATATCATGGGCCATGCATTCAGAGTACATTGCCTCATTATTGCTACTAAGTTCTCATATCGACTCCCACAAAGGAGGTGTTATGTTGAAATCTTAAGGGAAACCAATAAAAAAAATAAAAGCATAATGTACACCTTCCAAAACTGTAAGGAGGAGACTGGAATAAATAAAATCGATCAATCCCATGGAAGACAGAAAATATGGAGATAAAAGCAAAGAAAAAACACGAGATGCAGACAATTCAAAATAGGTGAGAGAAAACAAATTAACACACGTCAGCCATGTAAATGGACTAAACTTGTCAGTAAAGACAGAAATGGTCAGCTTGAAAAAAAATCAGCTTTATGTTATTTAAAAGAGATATAAAACCCAATACAGCACTAACAAAGATGTAATTTTTAAGAGATGCTATTTATCATAAGATGTCAAATATTTATGAATAAATTAAGTTAATGCAAGTTGTATAAGACTTCTAAAATGAGAAATTATAATAATTATTGAGAGAAGTTAAAAGAGAACCAATTAATTAGGTTATTCTCTACTCATAGGATGAAAGATTTCATGTTGTCAGGGTGCAAATTCTCCCCCAGAATATACATTTTGTGGAAATTTATATGTTAAGTCTAAATCTTCCTGTGAAAATGCAAATGTACAAGAATAGCAAAGTAGGGCCCCTGGGTGGCGCAGTTCATTGAGCAACTGCCTTCGGCTCAGGTCATGATCCCGGAGTGCCGGGATCGAGTCCCACATCGGGCTCCCAGCTCCATGGGTGGTCCGCTTCTCACTCTGACCTTCTCCCTTCTCATGCTCTCTCTCACTCTCTCTCTTTCCTAATAAATAAATAAATAAATAAATAAATAAATAAATAAATAAATAAATAAAATCTTTAAAAACAAAAAAAAAAAAGAATAGCAAAGTAATATTAGAAAAGAAAAACAAAATTAAAGGACACACCCAATAAGATACCAAGGCCTGTTAAAAAACTATGATAATTAAGACAGCGTGATATTGGCCTAATGATAGACAAATAGGTCAGCAGAACAGAATAGAGTCCGATAATAATTTCTGACATATGTGGTCATCTGATTTATGACAAAAGTGACACTTCAATGTAGTAAGTGCAAGAATGTTCTTTTCAATGAATGGCAATGTGTCAACTGGATATCCAAATGGAAAGAAAACATATCTTGACTCCCCCAGCATACTACTTACAAAAGATAACTAGACAGAGATCATAGACCTACATATGAAAGCAAGATAATAAAGTTTTTAAAGACAGAAGAGGATGGTTTCATGACATTGGGGTAGGTAACACAAACAGCACTAGCCATATAAGAAAAACGTGCTAAGTGATATTACATTAGATATGACTATTTATCAAAATATACTGGGAAGGGAGTGAAAAGCGGGGGGTGTGTGCGTGGGTATGTGTGTGGATGCGTGCGCATCCAAATACACACTTCTCCAAATTAGTCAGAAAAATACAACCAACTCAACAGAACAATAATGAAAAATTTGAATAGGCTCTTCACAAATGAGGACACTCAAATGGCTAATAAAATATAAAAATGAAATACTGTATTTCATTAGTCTTCTGAAAATGCAAATTAAACCATAATGAGATATCGCTATTCTCTCATTATAAATAATCAATGAAAAAGAATGATGAAACCAACGATTGATATTGTAGAGCCCCAGAATTCTCCATATAGTACCTAAAAACTTTTCGGAAGTACCTACTACAAGCTGAATACACAAACATCCTGTGATTCAGTGATTCCACACCTAAGTTTATACCCAAAGAATTATATGCATATACTCATTGAAAGACAGATACAATAATGTTCATAGCAACAGTATTCATAATGGCTTCCCACTAGGAACTACCCCAAATGCCCAACAAAGATTCAATAGATAAATAAATGGATAAATAACATTCACACAATAGAACATTATGCAGCAGTGGAAATAAATAAACTACGACTTCATGCAAAAATATGGATGAATTCTAAAAACCCTATGTTGAGTAAGAACAACAAAAAAGTCAAACCCAAAAGAATGCATAGTATATGATCCTATTTACATAACATTTTTTAAAAGGCAAACTGTTTTATGGTGTTTGATAAAAAGGATAGCGAAAGATCTCTAGGGAGGGCAATGACTAAAAGGGGGCATGAGGGGACTTCTGGTAAGTGCACATTCTCTTTCATGATCTGAGTGTCAGTTTCTTGACCACGACCACTTTGTAATAACCAAGCCTTCCATTTACGATTTGTCCACTTATCTGTATCTACACGATATGTAAATAAAAATTAAAAGAATCAGAGAAGAGGTACACAGTTGTCGTCCAGTGCAAATGGGGACTTATTTTCAAGACAAAACATATTCCAAATAAAAATTTTAATGTACAAAACCTTTATGTCCAGAACATAGGATTTTACAGAAAGGCGAAAACGAAATCCTATAAATGAAAACAGATAAATCTAACACAGATGGCAGTTATCAATATCACAAAGACCCCAACTGTCTCAAAGTTAATCTACAAATTCAATGTGATTGCAGTCAGATTTCCAATGGGACTTTTTGTGAACCTGGACAAACAGACTGTAAAAGTCCTGTGGAAACTGAAAATCAAATAATGGCTAAGATAGCCTTGAATAAGGAAAAAAATTTACATGGAAAGGAAACTTTGATAAGGAGGGAGAAGGGGGAAGCACAGGACGAGTATGGGATGGTATTAGAAATATTTTGTTTTAATATAAACATGTAATATGTTTAAACTGCAAATGATTATAAATAGTATTAACAATAGCAGCATTAATTAAAATGTTAATATTTTAATCAGGTGGCACATGTACAGGAAAAAATAATCCCAGGGAACAGAATAAAGAAACAGACCTTGTGTATATGGGAGCTTGCAGGATAGAGGTGGTTACAGAAACTTTGGTGATGGTGTGGAGGGTTGACTGTCCATAAAGAAAAAGACAAAATGAGAACCTACCCCTGCCTATATGTAAAAATAAATTTCAGATGGTTCAAATACCTAATTATGGGAGGAAGTCCCATAAAACATATGGAAGAAAAAAAAATAGAGGAAAAAAGCTCGATTATGTTGGATTAGGCAAAAGTTTCCCAAGCAGTACAAAAGAAACATAAATCTTAAAGGAGCAAACTCATAATTACATGTATTAAATTAAATGAACAGACAAAATAAAATTTTTGCCATAAAGAAAAAAAAAATACCGGAAAAATGAAAAACAAAGTCACTGACTAGGTGAAGATATTTGCAACCTCTGCACCAAAAAAGGACCAAGCACGTATGATGTAGAACACATTTCTACAAATCAAGCAGAAAATGAATATAACAGAAAGAGAAACAACAAATGGATAAAGCCCACTGAGGGTTGACTGTTGCCAGAAGAACCTCAAATAGCTGATAACATGTGAGGAAAAATCCCTCAACTTCACTCATAATCAGGAAAGTAGATACTTAAACAATTAATGAGATACAAATTCATTTCCAAACTGTCAAAAAGTAACTCTATGGATATCAGCAGGTTTTGATGAGGATACAGCCAGCTACAATAGTGAACGCAGAGAAACTTTTATGTAAGGGAAAAAGTGGAGAGAAAGTTACAATCTCTCAATACGGGAAATGGATCTATAAAGGCTGACTATCTTTGCAAGGGGATATACACGAAGGTAGAATGAATGAACTGAATCCACTTTTATCAACATGGGGAAATCTCAAGAGCAACATTTTGAATGAAGACAAGACAGGAAACAATCAGGTGTGATTCAGTTTCTCTAAGTTGTTAACACAAATGATGCGTTGTCTGTGGATACGTGTATGTCCACCAAACCTAGAAGGATAGGCAATGACATTCATTGACTTAGAGTGACAGTTTCCTCTGAGATGTTCAGGATGAGGAAGAGAGAGCAACCAGGATTTGATGATACTTTAATCGCCTAAGTAAGGCACCTGAAACAAACAGGATGTAAAGTTCACTCTTTAAAATATCAGTGATGGCTACACTGCCATATCATTTTCTGTACATTTTGTTTCATATTATTGTCTGTACATTTCATTTGAAATATTCATAATTAAAAGTGTAATATAAAATACAGCTATATTTTGGGGAAAAAATCTCCTGGCCCAAGTTATAAATATAAGAAGAATGTGCAACTACAAAGCTCTGGCCCATGAAAAGGCCTACATATGAACTTTGAATGGACCTTTTTTTGCATATTACCCTGTACTAAGCCTTTCTCACGTTGGCTGCCCAGAAACTGGCTATGCTGAGTGATCTTCCACTGAGGGTGTGAGGTGTTGAGAGTGCGGCCTTGGACTTGTGTGTCACCTCTCACCACCCCAGCATTCAATTCTGGGATGCATCAACTGAACTGCAAAGTTTGGGTGGCTTCCTTTTTCTTCATAAAGAAGACTGAACGTTATGTCATTTCATCCAGAGACATTGATGGCCACCAGAAGATCCCAGTGGCCTTTTGCACCTTCCTTCATATGTTAGATGCCAGTGCCCGATGGCCTCTACTTCTATTCCATCAATGGAATCAACCTATTCATGCCAGCTCTCTGCCTTGGTGTAAGCCACCACCATCTTCTGTCTAGGTCACTGCCACAGGACTTTAAGTTGACCCTGCCCGCCTGCCCCCAAGCCTCCTCTCTGCATTCCACAATGCTATCCCACTGACCCTTTAAATCATTGGCATAATGAGGGTGTCACTTCTAAGCTCTTCAGGGGTGGGGACCATGCCTGCTTGGAACGTCACGGGATTTTCAGTGTTCATCACAGTCTCTGGCATATAACAGAGACTAAGAATTATTTTCTGAATATGAGTGGATTAATGAATAGTTTCTGAAATACAAACACAAGGAGACCTCAGTGAAAACTGCTCTATGGTTACCTAAAGGATACCATCAGAACCCCTTAGCATGTCGTCTGAGACTCTACGTGACCTAGCCTTTGCTTACCTCTGTACCTCATTTCGTGTACTTCTCTCTTTGTCCTGCAAATCCCACGCCATGAGTCATTCAACAAATACGCCTCACTCATGTCTCCTGGTCTTGACACCTATCATCACTTCATACAAATCCATCCCCTCCTTCTTCCTCAATAGAAATCTTAAAGCTTCTTACATTTTACCTCCCCCATCAACCTTCCATGCACCGAGAGCTTCTGAACGTAAGCCTCCCTACTGTGGCAATGATCTAACTGCACTGAAATGACCTAGTTGATGTCCTTTGTCTTGTATAATATTGTGCCCTGGGTCTATGAAACATGCTAAATAAATATTTGCTCGGTGAATGAGGTGAGTGAAACAAAAGGCAAGCCAATAGTGTATGCAGAACATCGTACCTGCTCCATGTCCCATCCATCCTGTAATGGCATTCAAGCATTGTTTTCATATCCTTATTTGAAACCATCCATCGCTGGCATTCTTGTGCCAGATGAAAAGGCCATGCAGAGATGAGGTTTCTTGGGGCGGGGGGAGAGTGATTCTGTTTTGGGGATCTATTGCACTGTTAAAACGACTCATCTAGGTGAGGAAAATCAGGGAACAGATAGAGCACTTGGCTCACATTCAGAGCCCTCTTTCTTCTGTGCACGCCACTTGGATTTCTCACACTTGGAGTTCTTTCACAAGACTGAAGTTGCAGATGATCTTGGTTACGGTTGCTAGGCAAAGCCTTCTGGGATGGAACCACCTGCCCTAATTAATAGACAAATATTCCTGAATGTGGGTCATTGGGTCCCACCAACACCCACATCTCTGAGAATAGACTTCTGTGACTGTGTGGTCCCTCTTAGAGCCAGCCTATTCATTTTCCATGGCTTGTTAAATAAGTTCCCATCTGTCAGAGGCTTCCCTGTGGAGCTCATGTATTTCATTCTGAAACCCCATGAAGAGAAGAAGTTCAGGAGAGGTTCTTTTCGACACACGCCTAACAGCTCTGCTTTTTCCCTTTTCAGCGGGTGCAGAGCCAACTAATGCTGGTTAGACCACATCAGCAGTAGAAGTAAACTGACTTCTAGTTTTCTGTACATTTGTTCCATTAGGTGCATGAAGGCTAATTGTATTGGCACCCATTTTTTTTTCCCTAAGTGTACAGAGACAGACACAAATCCTATAAGACTTGGTATCCTTCAAGAGTGGGTTAGCTGTCACCTCCTCCAAGGGGCCTTTGCTGCTCCTCTCAGAAACATCTCCTCTGCAATCCTTCACTGTGCTACCATGTTGAATTAGAACACTGTTTTTACAAGTCTGTCTCCCCATGGAGCTGATCAGTTCCTCAAAGCCAGGTACCAAGTCTTGTTCAACTCTCCATATAATTCAGAAACTAACAAAGGGTATGCATCAAACAACTTGCTTGAACTTAACTGAGCAGTGGACAAAGAGCCAAGCATAAATGTGCTCTGAGAAATCTACGCAGATCCCAACCCCAGCGCAATTTGTCAGGCATGCATCTAGCTGCCGCCGGTTCATTTTTGCATGTGAAAGTTTTATTGGCTTGAAAGTGTGGTTTATGAGAACCCATCTGCATTTCATCCCTCCTCACTCCCTCTTCCACCCACCCCGTCTGACCTGTGCTCTGATCACAATATTGAAGCAAGGTCACCAGTGGCATGCATGTCGCTAAATTTGATTAGCATTTTTCAGTTCTCAGCTTATTAGACCTGTCAGCAGCAATCAACAGCGCTGACCACAATATCCGCAAGCACATTTCTCCTGCCTTGGCTGACACAGTGGCCCCCTTGATTTCCTCCTACCTCTCTGGTTGCCCTTCCTCTGTCTTCAATTGTAGACTCACTCTTTTCCGCTTAGCCATTAAATATTGGACCCAATGAATACCCACGGCCCAACCCCAGGCATATTCTCTACTCACTCCTAACCTTTCACTCCATGATCTTATGCAAGCCCATGGATTAAATTACCATCAAGGCACAGATGGCTTCCAAGCGTTTACCTCCTGGCCAGAGTTCTCCCCTGAAACTCAGGTCCAACTTTCCAGCTGCCTAATTGAAATTTCCATATGAATGGAGCAAAAACGGCAAAAGCGTAATATATTCCAAAGTGAAACTCATGATCTCTGCACTCCCTCCAAACGTGTTAGTCTCGCAGGTTGCCCTGTTTTTTCCTGAACAACCCACCAGTTGAACCGCCTTCCTAAGCCAGAAACTTAGGAGTGATCCTTAACAACTCTCTATTTTCCATACTTGATTCATTAATACATGTGTTACATCTTACGCCCTAAATTCTCTCTCACCTGCGTTATTTTCTCCACTCTGAGCTCCACTACTGAAATCCACGCTACTCCCTCTCGTATCTCCGCTACCGTAATCCCCTCCTAGCACGTCCACCCACGTCCTTTGTGACTCTCTGAACTGTGTCCTCCTCACGACAGCCAGGGCCATGCCATTGAAGCACACCTTGGAGCGTGTCTCTCTCTTGCTTCAGTCCTTCAGTAACTTCTCGCTGCTGCTGGGCAATAGGTCAGGAAGAACCTGCAGTATATGTGTTCCTTTGCATTGCAAATGAGAACGACCCAACTAAAACGAATTAGAAAGAACACAGGGAAGTATAGCTCTTAAAACTGAAATCTTTTTTTTTTTTTTTTAAGATTTATTTATGAGAGAGAGAGAGAGAACGAGCCAGAGGAGCAGAAGGAGGAAGAAGAGAATCTCAAGAAGACTCCCAGGGGAGCTCAGAGCAACAGAGGGCTCGATCTCATGACCCTGAGATCATGACCTGAGCCAAAATCAAGTGAGATGCTTACCCGATGCAGCCACCCAGGTGCCCCCCAAAAACGGAAATCTTAAAGCATTTGGTTGACTCTATTTATGACTATATCTAGGGCTAAACAACCTTATCTGGATGGGTTTTCCGTTTTTTTTTTTCCCCCAGTCCTCTAAAATTGCTTTCTTCAATGAGGCTGCATTCTTATACAGGTTCTTCTCAAGGAACATCCCTGACACCCCACTGGCCAAGGCAGTTAAATGTGCCTGTAGTCAGAGAGATGGTTCCCATGAGCAGAGACATCCTCGGGATACCTGTTATTGGTGCTGCGAAGGTAATGCGCCCAGGCCTAGACCGGTCACTGGGACTGGGGATGTGGTGGGAGATGGAGACGGAAGGAAGTGATGGGTCAAGTCTGGATCAGATTCTCCATCCTGGGAGCTCAGCCACAACTTCATCCCAAGGCCTACAAATGGAGGAGACTGGTTTCCCAAAGAGGTGCTGGGCACACCAAAAACCCACGTCCACCTCAGTGTCTCCCCAGCCTCACTTCTCACACTTGGGAGGCCCACCCACACCAGTCTTCGGGGGAGCACCTCGAAGACCCCCACACTACCCATCTCAGCCCCATCTACGCAAGAGCGACGAAGATCTCCCAAGGCTGGTATAGGTAAACACCCGTTTCCTTTAATGACTCTGTTTGGCTACTGCTAACTTCCCCTTCCAGCAGCCTTGGATATCAATAAAGTCTCTGACTGGGAAGGAAAATGCAACTTCCAGCCGCTGAGAAAGTCAGAAGGTTCTTTGCTTCATGTATATTCTCAGTTCACTGAAGAAAAAGAAAATGAAGGAAAATTGCAAGCAACCCCATTTGTGAAGGTTTTGTTCTCACCCGTCTGGGAGCGTTTGACAAGCAATGTCCAGCTCCTGCCAGACGGGTTCTTATTTTACGACCATGTTGCCTCTTACCCTGGGTTAAATATTTTAAGCAACGTGAATGCTGTGTTCATATACGAAACCAGCCATGGAGACCGGGAAGAAAGCTAGCGGTTCCTCCTCTAAACCAGGAGAGAAGAGAAGGACGCAAATCTCTAGAGAGAAGCTCTCCCTCAAAAAAGTTATCCAGAGTCATTCAAAACTAGCTCGGGCAGAGGAAAAGTGCAGAGCCAGTCAGTATAGTGAAGAGAGCACGCATTTGGTTCCGGATTCTCTCCACTTATTAACTTGGGTTCCTTCGGCATGCCGGGCCCTCTCTCCTTATCCCTATTGCAAGGTCACTGAAAGGATTAGGGGTAATGTACCTCAAGGACCAGGCACTACTGGCTTCATTACGGTAGCCACTGGGGGTCAGTAAGTGCTCTGCTAGGAGCACCCTGTGTCCTGGCCAGTGAGAGAGCCTACTCGTGCCCCCCCAGCCCACCTACTCGGAAAACCGCTCTTACCCCGTGAGATTCAGCTCAAGGCTCTATTCTTCACTTCAGGCCCCTGGAGCCGTCCCTGCCACCCTCCAGTGAGTTACTAACCCCTCCCCCGCCATCTAGATGCATTTCTGACTTTGGATGCAGCCCCATTACCCCATCACAGAGTCTAAGTCTCAGCACTGTTGACATTTTGGATCAGATAATTCCCCGTTGTGGGAGAGAGTATTGTGCATTGTAGGATGTCTAGCAGCATCATTAGCCTCTGCCCAGTACATGCCTGTAGTAATCCCACCCTGCCCCCGTCATGGCAATCAAATGTGTCCAGACATTGCAAATGCCTGCCGGGGTGGGGGCGGAGGACAAAATCAACCCCACGTAGGAACCACTGCCCTGTGTTAGTAATGGTACCCATCCAGAGAAGCCACATCTGACCACCCGTCCACACTGGACTGTGCTTCACATCGAGTCACTCTCTCCCATGCTGCACTGCTAAGATTTTCTTCACGGAAGTTATCACCAACTACAAATTAGCTTTTGGACTTGTTTCCTTGTTTTTTCATCCCCTGCAATGTTAATCCTGATCGGGTCAGGGAACTCTTGTATGTAATTTACTGTGTCTCAAGGGCTTAGAGGAGTCTCTCATGAGCAAGGGGTTCTCCTTAAGAAAGCTGCCAGGTGAAGGGCCGCCTGCGTGGTTCAGTCGGTTAAGCCACCCTTTAGCTCAGGCCATGATCCCAGGGGTCCTGGAATCGAGCCCCGTATCGGGCTCCCTGATCAGTGGGGAGCCTGCTTTTCCCTCTCCCTCTGCCTGCTGCTTCCCCTGCTTGTGCTCTCTGTGTGTCAAATAAATAAACGAAATCTTCAAAAGGAAAAAAAAAAAAAAAAAAAAGAAAGCTACTGGATGAATGAATGGCTGAAGAGATTAAACATTTACAACATGGTGTTCTGTCAGACACTGGGAAGGGTATGGGATTGTAACCCACTCACCAGACAACATGAGACCTCCGGGTCAGAGATAAAGACAGTGTATTACTCACAACAGAAGCAGCTGCTGGAGCAGCCTGTTCCGTCAGTTCCCAGGGCCCATTCCCCGGATGGTGAGGGGAGGTGAGGGCTCCTGCACGTGCCCCGGGTACATGAACAAGGGAGGGACCTGGAAGGAGAGCCGCTGGTGGGCTGCCCACCCTGAGAGGCAGACAGAGACAGAAAGAGAGGGAATGGGGGCAGTGCGGGGAGGTTGGGGAAGGGAGGAATAAATCCCATTTTCACTCTAAAATACAAGCAAATATTCTCTGGTGAGGGGAAGGAGATGTCCGTGTCCTTCCTACCCTGGGGTTGAGTTTCGCAAAATCTCACATTTGAAGAGAATGCAAGTTTGACGTCTCAACGTCACATCTGATGTCACCAGAGGGAGAGTGGCATATGTTACAGTAAGAATATCAAGAATAAGGAACAGTGCCGGCCATGGCATTAGAAAATTTGACTTTAGGGGCACCTGGGTGGCTCAGTCAATTAAGCATTTGACTTCAGCTCAGATCATGACCTCAGGGTCCTGGGATGTGCCTGGTGTCGGGCTCCCTCCTCATCAGGGAGTCTGCTTCTCCCTCTGTCCCTCTCCCTGCTCATGCTCTCTCTCTCTCTCTCAAATAAATAAAATCTTTTTTAAAAAAAGAGAGAAATTCTGAGTTTAAAATCTCTGTTCTTACTCTGATGGGAAAAACCTCAGAAGGCTCAGTTTTTTCAACTACAAAATGGGAATATTAATAAATCCATGACAAGTCGTTGAGAACTATAAGCCAAGTGACATAACAAATAATAAAAAAAAAAAAACTGGTGAGAGGGAGGCAAACCACGAAAAGACTCTTAAAGACAGAGAACAAACTGAGGGTTATGGATGGAGGTGGGTGGGGGATAGGCTAGATGGGTGATGGGTGCTAAGGAGGGCACTTGTTACGATGAGCACAGGGTGTTGTAGGTAAGTGATGAACCACTAAACTCTACTCCTGAAACAAACAGTCTGGAGCCCAGTAATGCTATACCCTTTCCTTCAGTTTAAGACATGGGCTTCCATGTCTGTTTGCCTCTGGAATCTTTGCTATCTCCTAAAATTGAAACCATGCTTTGAGTAAATAGATCTCCTCTGCATTTCTTACTAGGGGATCTGATAACAATAAAAAGGATGATAAAGTTCTTAAAGGAAGAGGAAGACAAACAAGCAAAGACAGAAAAAGAGCTCTCTTTCCCGAGCTTAGCTTTACTTGTTTGACACTAACGTGTAACGGCACATGACAAAGGGTGATTGCTCTGTGTCCTTGTTTTCACAGAGGCATCACCAGAGTGCCTGTATCCCAGCTAATCCCGAAGGACCACACATTCATTCCCCAGAGACGGGGGATCTCTTTCCCCAGACTTTGAGGATTCATCTCTGCGCAGGATTTCATTCTTCAAAAAAATATTTCAAAATCTGAACTTCACTTGTACTGCTAATTAAGTTTTTAAAATAGCAGTACTTCTTTAAATAATAGCTCAAAGGAAGTAAGCATTAGACACAATGGGATGCTTCGTCATGAATTCTTAAACATTACTGTGCATTACTATTTAATACAAGATAAATCTCTTACTTCAATTTTGGTATAACCCTTTTACTCACTTACCCAGAATCCTTCTGTGAGAGCTATAGTTCCTCCCTCTTCTCCACCCAGCCAGATTTTAAAAAGTGGCTAGGTAGATTGTCTTGCAGATTCTCAGAGGGCTGTGTGTGTGTGTTGAGATTCTTTTGCCAAGAATTTTCTTTAAAAAAAATATTTTTTTCCCTAAAAAAATTTCTCCGATCATTTGATTTCGTAATCTTGGCTTAACTAAATAAAAGAGAGCTTCTGCTCTCCAGGCTTCCTGATTCCCATTGTCTTATCTCTCCCATTATAGACAACAGCAAAAATAGGAATTTGATTAGGCCCAATTGAATGAGAGATTTTGAGGGTTAGGACCATGTCTTTTGGACTTTATATCCCTTGTACATGAACAGCATCCAGGATATAATTAACAGTCAATAAATATTTGACAAATGAATGGATGGATAGATGAATAAGGAAATCTGCACTGAAATATAAATCACTATGACTTTTTCTCCTATATTAGAAATAATTTTATATGACCATCTATCTCTTCATATAAATTTTGTATCTCTTATAATTGATGGGTCTAGGATGAAATAAAAATGTTGAATGAAATAATTTCATTATCAATGAGCTTAATGACAACATCAATTATTAACTTGTCTAGGACACAGAGTTACAAAATCCTCACGTTACACCATCTTTATAAAAAGACCAAAATCTGGTCGAAAGAAAATAAATTCTAAATGACACGCAAACAATCAAACGAGCCAAACAGTGGAATGGCTTTATCAACGGAAACAGGAAATGGTTTTACTCTAGGAAGGGGTATAGCTTGGGAGTGAGAGTATGGACTCTGGAGCCAAAAGTCCAGGGTTTGAACCCTGGATACACCCACCGGCTGTGTGACCCTGAGCAAATTACTTAACCTCTCTGTGCTTTATCTGTAAAATGAGAGGATAACTGCCACTTATCTCATTGGGTTGGTGTGAGAGTCCAGGGAACGTACATGAGCTTTTAGATCAATATCTGGCACACAGGAAAAAAATTCAGTTGGGTTGTTGTTTTAGAATTGCGAGGTAATACAACAAACATGGTATTAAAGAACTAAAAGTACTTTACAGCAAATAATTGCCTCTAAGTTGGGATCCGCTCTTCCTTTGTTACAAACAGCCTAGAGACTTCTTCTAGCTCAGGCTACTGAAAACATTGGGGAGCCGGAGTATTGAATCAGATCCCTGTAATTTGGTTAATTTTTCTCTCTCCCTTGCTATAAATTATTTCCCAGCCACAGACACCTTTCTGTCTTCAGACTCATTCCCCCAAGAGGGCAGCATGTACACTGCTAAGGGTGGGGTAGTTATTTTTAAAACAGAAGTCTAGTCACCCCCTCAGAATTTCCACAGTATGCCATGAGTGTGGTCTGGAGTTAAGGCAGTTCCGTCAGACTGCAGCCCCTAAGGCTCCAAGGATTTGGAAGTACTGCCCCTACCATGTGGAATATGCTATCCTCGTTGATTAATTTGATAAATCCAATGGACTGGGCTAAGGGATAGCCTGAGAGCCTGTAAAACATTATTTTTGGGTGTGTCTATGAGACGGTTTCCGGAAGAGATCAGAGTTACTGTCAGCAGAGCTCCCTCACCAATTCAAGTGGGCATTATCTAATCCCTTAGGGGCCTGAATAGAACAAAAAGCCAAAGAAAGTGGGGGAATCTGTGCTTTTTGTTTGAGCCTGGATGTGCATCTTCTCCTGCCTCACACACTGGCTCTCCTGATTCCCGGGCCTTTGGACTCAGGCTGAATTTCACACCAGCAGCTTTCCTGGGTCTCTAGCTTGCAGACTCCGGTGGTGGGGCTTCTCGATCTCCATGTACGTTCCCTGGACTCTCACACCAACCCAATGAGATAAGAGCCAATTCCTATGATACATCCCTTCTGGGGCGTCTGGGTGGCTCAGTGGGCTGAGCGCCCGGCTCTTGGTTTCAGCTCAGGTCACGATCTTGCGGTCTCTCAAATGAATAAATAAAATCTTAAAACAAAATCTTGGGTACCTGGGTGGCTCCGTCAGTTGGGCGTCTACATTGGCACACATCATGACCTTAGGGTCCTGGGACCCAGCCCCATGTTGGTCTCCCTGCTCAGCGGGAGGCCTGCTTCTCCCTCTCCCTCTGCCCCTTCTCCCTGTTCATGTTCTTTCTCTCTCAAATAAATAAACATTTTTAAAAAAAATCTCTTCTTACATATTTTCTATATATCCTATTAGTTCAGAACTTTTGGAAACCCGGACACATGCTCTCCTCTTTTTCAGTTAGCCAACGGCTCTTCTCCCCAGGTGGTACTTTCTCCAGGATGTCCCCTACCAGGTCCCCATCCTGCCCCCGCTCTTCTACACTGAGCATCTTCCACAGCAGAGCCTGCCCACCGGGACTGCTATTGTCTACAGCCTGCTTCTCTTTCTCCCTAATCGGTGAGGGCCTTGATGAAAGCATCCCTGTCTATCTCTGTGTCTCCAGGGGCTGCGACGGCGCATGGTACTTATTTGGAAACTAACGATTATTTGTCTTAAAAAAATGATTTATCACAAGCGGAATAAAGCAAGGGAACTAGAAATAGAGAATCTCAACTACTGGAAAAATCCAAGACAAGTATGTTCCTGAGTCTCGATCTGAATCATCTTTGAATGTGGAAAACCACACCGGCGTTCCTAATGTAGACGGCATCATGATACGGGGTAGAACCGGTTAAAGCCCATTCCAGTCACAAGACAGACCCTGGGCTGCTCTGCTATGTTTCTTATTCTCCTGGTTTCTCCCAAGAACACCAGCCTGCCACCTTCCCATCTTCCCACCTGCAATGGAAACACCTCTCTTGGGGAATCAAAGGCATCCTGGTGCAACTGATTACAGAGGTTCGGTGCTCTTTATCATTGTCTGGAAATAGGTTCATTAGAGTAGAGATTAATCAGGTGTTTTCTGTATAATCTACATCCACCCAGCTCAAAAATGGCCCAAATTAACATTAACAAGTCATTTCATGTTCACCTGCAAGATCTTAAAAAAAACTTTATGGCCGGAAATGGGTTAGACCTCCTAATGACTAAGGCAAAGCAACCATAAGAAATTTATGTTATAAAGGCTTAAAAAAAAAGTAAAATCTTTATAGAGTAGATTATCAGATCTATAACACTATTATCAGAACTGCTAGAGATTATAAACAATGCACTAATTTCATTTTAAAATGTTTACCATAGGGGTTCCTGGATGGCTCAGTGGGTTAAACCCTCTGTCTTCCACTCAGGTCATGATCTCAGGGTCCTGGGATTGAGGACCCTGAGCCCCGCAATGGGCTCTCTGCTCAGCAGGGAGCTTGCTTTCCCTCCTCTCACTGCCTGCCTCTCTGCCTACTTGTGATCTTGCTCCTCTCTATCAAATAAATAAAATAAATAAAATAAAATAAAATAAAATTTAAAAAATAATAAAATTTTATCATAAAACAGAACTTAAATATACAAAAGCAAAAGGAATATTATGCTTTATTAGATTTATAACAGGCACCCATATACCCATTTTATAGCTTTAACCCATGTTAACATTTTATGCATTTGTCTCACAGCCTTCCTAAATACACACCCACACACACACACACTCACACACACACACACATTAGAACAAGCTCAGTTAAGTACTTCAGCCCGTGCCCTCATCCTATCCCTGTCTTGTCTCCCTGTAACCCTACCTGACAACAGCATGTTTCTACCTTGTCAATGTTTCTAAGCTTTTACTATTATGGTTGTATCCATAAACAGCTCATATTTCATCATCCTGTATTTACCCATCTAACAGCCTGTATTATTATACTTCTTTCTTTTTCTTTTCTTCTATCTTCCTCCCCTCCAAACCCTTGCTTATTTCTGGAAGCAAGTGCCTGAAAAGACTCAGTAGTCCCAAGAAGTGGCAATTGGACCAGTTTCCCAAACCAATTCACTTTCTTGCTCCTCAGAGAGATCATACGAGCAAGGCATCTTCTCTCTTCCCTCTGCCTCTCCTCATCAGACGAGCTTTTCACACATACTCATCCAACCCCTCTATCTGCTCATTTCCTACTCATGGAAAAATATCCATCCCTCACTTCTTTTCATTTTGATCTGTCTCCTGACAAGTGACAATAATCCTGGGGAAAAAGGTGAAAGTTGCATTAGGCTTCGTCGACAACAAAGAAATGTCATAGACTTAGAAGTAAAATAATGATAAAGAAGCAGGGAGGCCATCTCTCAAGTCCTAGACACTGCCCAGAAATGGATCTTAGAATTCCAGTCACTTCACCTCTTTCCCCATCTTCTTTAAATGCAGATGCTTTTCTTCATTAAAACAAGCATAACTTATATACCTATGTATTTTTCTAAGTTGTTGAGCATAAATTACCAACATTAGTAACATTTCCTGATGCTATTTATTGAGGACAAGAAATTCCCAGACACTCTGTGAGTCAAATAGTTCTTCAATGATGTATCTTGAGAATCTGCAAATGATTCATGACATTTTTCTTATGGGAAAATCTTTGGGAGAGAGCCTGAGTGAACCACCTCCTAGGTGTCTATACGCATAAAACACGAATCTCACAGCCAATAAATATCGGTAGAGTTAGGATGGGGAGAGCTAACCATTGCTGCTATCATCAATGGAATGCAGGCAAGAGAGTGTGATCCAGGACAAAAGCGAGGATGAAATTCAACCATGACGTGATGGGTTACTGCTCCCACCTTCTGCTGCTCAGCAACCTAGTGTTTCACTTACACACTACTCTGCAACCCTGGATTTTATGTGATTAGATACTGGACTCTATTTTTAGCATTGTGGTGTGTGTGTGTGTCATTGGTGCACTCTGTCTCGACCCACCCTAACCAGAATCACCTTTCCCCTCTCTCCACTTCTGCTCTTCCCTTGAATGCATTCATTCAAAACACACTCAACTCTCCCATAAATATTCAACAAGAAAGATCACCACATATATGTGGAATTGAGTACATTCTTTGAGTCAGAATCACAGAATTCCAAAGCTGTAGTGAAACCTCTTTGGTTTCATAGCTGAGGAAGCCAAATTTAACTCCCCTAAAGTCACATGGCTCAGGAGTGACAGTCTTAGAGCTAGAACCCAGGCCTCCTGAGTCCCATTTCTGTCCCTTCTCAATAGATGTTGTGTCCTTGTGGAGCTGTGCAGGACCCACCAGTCACGGTTTGCTCTGTGAGTTTGACGATGGCTGGGAAAGATTCCCCAGCCAGGGGGACATCTCCAGGGTTAGTTTCCTCTCTCCCTTAAGCTTTCTAAGTTCTCATCCCCAGAGACTACTGGGATACTGACATCACTCTTTACTATCCCACACCTGGGTTTGAATTGAATTGGATAGTTCTCTTTTCTAGATGCAGAAAATCACTGTCATTAAGACCTCAGATGGGGGGGGGGATGGGCACACGGGTGGCTCAGTCGGTTGGACATCTGACTCTTGATCTTAGCTCAGGTCTTGAGCTCAGGGTCCTGAGTTCAAGCCCCACACTGGGTTCTGTGCTGGATGTGGAGCCTACTTTAAAAAAAAAATACAAAAACAACACAAAAACAAACATCTCAGATGGGCCTGCATCAGACTGGCCTCTCCCCAGGACAAGCTGAATGAAAGCCCATGTACCATGGAGTGGGTTAAGCTCTACCTAGAGCGTCCCTCCCACTCCCCGCAGAGACCGCTCCTGCAGGCCTATACCTAAATTTGTATTCATTTCTTTCCTCGGAGGCTCTTCAAACAGTATAATCCTCAGGCCCCAAAGCACTTGGAACTTCCCTGTTTAAGCTGCACAAACTTAGGAAAATCATCACCGACATCAGTTTTTTCGCCACAAAAATGAGGATAATAATCCTTACTTTGAAGTACAGTTGTGCAGATCGGTTCTTTTACTGTATGTCAGGTTAATTCATTCCAGTGTCTGACATACAGTCAGCCCCCAGTGAACATATTCTTGTTATTATTGACTTTCTAGTCTTGCCTGAAAGACAGTAAATGGGAGCTGTGAGCTTCTAAGTTCCATGATCAATGTTAATTGGGTAAGCAATCTGGGGCGCCTGGGTGGTTCAGTGGGTTAAAGCCTCTGACGTCAGCTCAGGTCACGATCTCAGTGTCCTGGGATCAAGCCCCGCATCAGGCTCTCTGCTCAGTGGGGAACCTGCTTCGTCCTCTCCCTCTGCCTGCCTCTCTGCCTACTCGTGATCTCTCTCTCTGTGTCAAATAAATAAAATCTTTTTAAAAAATTGGGTAAGCAATCAGAGGCAAAAACATGGGAAACCTAAGGAAAAGACCCTTAAATCACTTTGTGTACATCACTTTGTGCTGATGATGTGTACATGCATCAGCATCAAAAAGTATGTTCCAGGAGTAGGAGATGAGGCTAGAATACCGTTTCCTCCTGAAAATTACTGAACAGAGCTATCTGTCCACACATCACTGTGGAATCCACTTTTACAAAGGTGTCCACCAACCCGTTCAGCCTACAAACTAGTTCAGTTTTACTGAACTTCCTGCTTCCCTCATTTGCAGACCTTTACGGCATCTTCAGTTGTGGCATTCCCTCTTGAGGATAGGGAAGCAAATTTAGGAAGATCCAATTCATTTCCCAAAGCTGACACTCCTCCACAGAGCACTCAACTTCACCACTTTCCTTGTCCATCAGGAGGTTGGTTATGATAACAAAGTAAAGACAGAGCAGTCTTCCATATCGCTGAAGGAAAGGTATCTGGGTGGAGACCGGGTTATTTATTTTTGCAGAGGGAAGAGTACAACGGGAGGCAAAGGCTTCTTTAGCTCTCCCAGCAGCATCTGGCTGGCTGAGTTGTCCATCATTGTGTTCTTACATTGGTCCATTTACATTCACAGGAGCAGGAGGCAAGCAGCAGAGACATCTCTCAGTTGTGTGTTTCCATAATGTCCCCCCATCCTTCACCCCTTCTGTGGTTTTTCTCCGCATTTAGAAAGTCATTGAGAAATGTTAATGGTCTAGGGGAAGACTAGCGATTGGGGAATGACGAATGGGCATGTAGCGGAATGAGGGTATGCAGCTAATGATTTCCTACAAGTGATGATTAAACATCGTTCCTCCATCTCTCAGGACCTAATTCTCCCCAAGGCTGATTTATGGAAGACACCCTAACATACAGTTCCTGCAGTTTTATTAGCCAGGAACAATTTAGTCATGAGAGGTAGTCTGCCCCTGCTTCTCATTTTCTTCCAGCCCAAGAAGAAAGAAATGATAAAATGTAAAGAACCAGGGCCTCATTCTCTTAATACTAAAAAGACAAAATAGCATAATACAGAGACCACTAAAGAGGTAAGTAATCATCAGCAGGATAAAGTTTATGATGGCAAAGTCATTACTTCATAGAAGTCATTACCTTGTCCCAGACAGAGGGGAAGGTTCCTCCAGTTCCTATAAATGGAAACCTGCTGTTGCTATTTCAGTCCATCTAAAAATAAACCGCACACCTCATTTTTCCAAATGTCAGAGTGCCTGCCTTTACTCCTTTTGGAAAGGTTATAAGGTTACTTTAAGTACTCACTTAGACATAACGTGAGCACTGTGGTTTTTAAAAGTGATGATAAAAAAAAAGTTCCCATTGTGGGCAAAGAGAAATTAGGGTCATGTGAAGATCCAAAAGAATGTGGAGTCATCAGGATATTTCCCTCCCTAACAGAAGCTACTTGCTGATTTTCTTCAAAGATCTTACTGTCTTCCGAGATGCTATATCAGTATTCTCAAAGAGTATCTTGATGGCATCTAAAATCATGACTTTCTAATGGAAGTGTTG
This sequence comes from Nasua narica, assembly GCA_028533885.1. NCBI lineage: Eukaryota > Metazoa > Chordata > Mammalia > Carnivora > Procyonidae > Nasua > Nasua narica. The sequence continues at coordinate 7,031,678 of CM052797.1, forward strand.
CAAAAGCAGATGGGGGGGGTCTGTGGTTTTTGGAAGAAAGCCAAAAGAAATAAATTAATATTTATTAATTCCTTAATAATTCAATAATATGCATTAATCCCTTAATTATATAAGATGTAACATTTATTGGGCACTTGATTGATGCCTAGTACTATACTATTTATGTACTTTGCAAAGATTATTTTGTTTTAGCCTTATCAATCTTAGCTGGAAGTTGCTATCATTATTTCTATTTTTACAAGTGAGGAAACAGAGGGAAATTAGACAATTGACACAAGGTCACATGCCACTAGGCAATATTTGATCTGAAGAAGTCTGATGCTAGAACCTGGCTTCTAGCCCTACAGTACCACAGTCCCTTGCCTGCGTCCCTCTGTGACATTCACCTTCCACAGGCCAATGGACAGTAATAAGCAGAAATCAATCCCAGAGTATTTAGGAGTTCTGAACCAAACACGAGTCCTATCATATTTTGGATGAAATGCAGAGTTCTGAACTGATGTGCACAGGAACACAGTTCTCTATGAAGATACAATTCAGAACTCCTTCAAGCCACAGAAATCTCTATCAAACCTGATCATGCTCTTTATCTAGCCTCACACAGTAGTAGTTTAAATTCTTTTTGTTTTAAAGACTGATTGATTTGAGAGAGAGCATAAGCCTGAGCAGGGCAAGGGGCAGAGGGAAAGAGAGTGAGAGAATCCTCAAGCAGACTCCCCACTGAGTGTGGAGCCCAACCCCTGAGCTTGATCCCACAACCCTGAGACCATGACTGGAGCTGAAATCAAGAATTGGATGCTTAGCCAACTAAGCCATCAAGGCGCCCCAGTGTTGGTTAAATTCTAACAGAAACAAATCCTTGTCATTGGGATCAGAACCACTCCAAGGGCAACTGAGTCACCCATAATGTAAGCCAGAGCAGGCGGTCAAACTCCTAACAGGGGCTCGCTAAGAACCTCCACGGGTGGGTGTGCATGAGCAGACCTTGTGGTCTCGATCATGAGGCTTCTCACCCAGTGTTTGAGACAGTCATTAATCCATCAATTACGACATAGAATGCAAGTATCCAGAACCACCATCCTAAAGGAACACTACGTGGTACTCTGGGAGCAAGGTTCTGAACTACTACAGGGGCTAGGAAACCCTTCTTTGAGTGAGAGAAGAAGAAAATGAGAAGATGTTAACTAGTGGGTCGGTAAGAGGTTTCCAGGCAAAAAATGACTAGGTAAAGTTCTTAGAACAGGAGGGAGTTGGGTATTTGAGAAACAAAAAGAATCCCAGTAGGGATGGAGCACGAAAAATAAAGGGTCTTAGGATTCCAGATGAGATGTGTGGGGCGGGGGGCGGGGGCAGGAGCACGGACAAGGACGAGCTCTGGAGGCCACAGTAAAGTTTCTGGTTTTAAGTATAAAAGCAGTGGGAGGCCATGGGGACCCTGACTTGGCATCAAAATAAATACCCAGATAGCACTTTAGAAGGCTTAATGGTTGCTTGTTTCAAGATCTCTCTGATGTATCTCTGCATCAGAGATGAGACCACAAGCTTCCATCAGGGGGAATGAAATGCCCAGAATCTTACTCATCCAAACTTTCAAGACCAGAGTCAGGAAGAGAATCTGGGTCTCTCAAATTCAGATCTGCATTTATATCCCGCCACCCTCTGGCCAAAGAGCAAAGAGTCATAGGTGCCAAAAGCATGTACCGTTCAAGACTGGCAACTCTAAATCAGCTCAGAGTCGTAACGGGCCAGATAAGAGGACCAGAGGGAGAAAAATAAAAAGGAAAGCCTGAGGAATTCAGAGGACGGAGCCAAGGCAAGACAAGACCATTTGGCATTTACACCAAACTTATCCATTCCTTTTTCTGTTTTCCAAGGATATTCTGGAGCTCTGGGACCCTTGATCAAGTCACCTAACCCCACCGAGCCATGGTTTCCTCCTTTGTAAAATCAGAGGTAATCAATCCTTCCCCAAAGTGTCATTGAAGGAATCAGAAGGAATGGCAGTGGGAAGTACTTGTCACTGGGGCAGTCGCTTACTAAAAATCAGGTCGCCCTTCTAGTTCGCAACAGAACATTAAAGTTGCTAGCGCAGGAAGTGATCTGTGTCCCGTTCTGGGAGGAGGGGAGCACCGATACTCCCCCCTCATCCCACCTGAAGTCATGCCGTAAGAGTAAAATGAGACCATGCGGAGGAACTCTCTGGCTGCCTAGATTGGGCAAGAAGAGAGGCACCCAGCTTATACAAGAAGTACGCCAAGGGCACCGAGCTTTGCCTACGCTGCTTCAGAAAGCAGCTTTGGACGTCAGTCACGGATAAGCTCGCCTAGATGTCCGGACACAACAGGGGCTCGTAAAGGCAGGACAAATCTTATACCGTCAACAGTTGCCCATAAATTCCCAATGAACAATTTGTGAAACCCAAGATATGTCTTGGGTGGCAGTGGCGGCTACATAATTACTTACAATTGGAATGACTGGAGGACGGGGAGGAAAAAAAAAAAGACGTACTAACTGCATTCAAACTTGGTCAACTCACCTTGGGCCCAACTATGGCCAATAGCTAATTTTCTTGCCTCAAACACCAAAGTGGCTTCCAATGAGCCTCTTAATAAAGGCTGAACTCATTACCACTATTTATAAGATGGGCTCCGCCTACCTCCTTGGTGTCAATAACCCTTTAACCTCCTGTCTACCCTCCCGGATGCTGCCATACTGAACGGCTCTTCTTTCCTACTAACTCAGGATGTCACTTCCAGGTTGGCACACATGCTGTTCCCTGGCTCATAGCGGTCATGTGGCCATGAGCCTCTAAGGGCGGGGGCTTTCCCCATCTTGCAAACAACCATATCCCCAATGCCCAACCCCCCACGCACAGTGCTTCCTCTGGAAGTTCCCACGCGTGAATCAATGAATTCCAGAAAAGGGATTTGAAGTCTTCAGAGCAGACCTTACCTGGAGCCCAGGAAATATGTGAGAAAAGGGCTCTGTGGTCTTGTTTTTTGTTTGTTTATTTTTGTTTTGTTTTTTCTTGTTTGTTTGTTTTAAAGATTTTTTTAAATTTATTTATTTGACAGAGAGAGAGATCACAAGCAGGCAGAGAGAGAGGGGGAAGCAGCCTCCCCGCTGAGCAGAGAGCCCGATTCAGGGCTCGATCCCAAAACCCTGAGATCATAACCTGAGCCAAAGGCAGAGGCTTTAACCCACTGAGCCATCCAGGCGCCCCTGTTTGTTTTAAATGGGGCACTAAGGGAAATTTGTGGTGGACACATTTCATGGTGCGGGCCTTTTCTGCATATTTTAGGGTATTTCTCACTCATTCCTGGCTCCAGGCATTCAATGCTACTCTTGCCCCTTCCACCCTCGAGTTGTCATGAAACTTACAAAGTGACCCAGCACTGTCACTATATATGTGTATATATATATATTCTCAGCTGTCCCTGAGAGATGTGCTCTTCCCAGCTGAGAAAGACAACAGCCCATCCAGGGTTCTTCATAACTAGTGTGGTTAAATCTCAGCCTCTGGCCACTTTCTTTCCTAGTCCATTTTAGTGGATGTCCTCTTTTAGGGCCACCTCTCAGGAACTAAGTCCATGCGTGTCAGAACTGGCCAACTGCCCCAGCGGGTCCTTCTCCCCCATGCTGCCTCTCCCTCCCTTAGTAAAGGTGGAGTAAGAAGTTCTGTGCTGGAGAAAAGTCCGTTCGTGGCGAGAAAGCCCACGTATATGAGCACAAGTCTGGGAAAAGACGAGAGCTAAACAAAAGCTAAAATCAAAGCATTTGGTGTCGACCTTCAATGGCCAGGCAGGAAAGCACAGAAAGAAAGAGAGGCACAAAAGAAGAAGCTGACGTGCACACCAAAATAAGATAAAGGGGCAAGAAGCAGAGAGGTGTAGAGGAGTGGGCAGTCAATCAAGGAAGAAAACAAGTCCCCCCCTATTCCACAAGTAGAGTGTCCCTATAAAATCTTTCGTAAACCCAAATGGTGAAAAGCCAAGAAGCAGTTACCATTAATTTACATGGAAAAATATTTGAGCATTCCCAGCTCCCGCCGAAAACCTCGCTCTTAGGCTTCCCTGATACCTTAGGACACATCTAGCCAAGGGACGCACGAAATAAAGTGAGAGAGAGTGAGCACCGATGCTCACAGACACAGTTCAAAGATCTCTCAGCTTGATGCTGAGATGCTGAGCGTAGTTCTGGGGAAGGGGCTGGTGGGGGGCCCCCTCACTGCTCGGGGTGCAGGCTGCTTCTAGAACACCTCACTGAAAAACCAAGCCCGAACCCTATTCTCACTTTTTGCCTTTTTTTTTTTTTTTTAAATAAAAGCAAAAATCCTCTTTGGATTTCTTTTTTTTTTTTTTAACAGATTTTATTTATTTATTTATTTGACAGAGAGAGAGAGAGAGATCACAAGCAGGCAGAGAGGGAGAGAGAAGCAGGCTCCTCGCTGAGCAGAGAGCCCGATGCGGGGCTCGATCCCAGGACCCTGAGATCATGACCTGAGCCGAAGGCAGAGGCTTTAACCCACTGAGCCACCCAGGCGCCCCTTGGATTTTTTTCAGTAAGCAAAAACAGATACTAATGTAGGTCTTTGATAAAAGCAAGTTGGTGTACATGACCTTGAGAAATGCAAAGATACCTGTACCTGGAAAAGGGGGATTTTGAGGTCAACCTAAAATCAACGTTACTTCATCTCTGAAAACATAAGACATCTTTAAGAAATGGCAACGGTGCCCATTGCCCCTCAGAGAAGACGGGCCACTGGGTTTGTTCTGGGATTGTGACATTTTGGGGGCCACTTTCCTTTGCTCACTCCCAGCCCAAAAGAAAAGGCTTGCCCTCTCATGGACTCTCGGTGCTTCTGACCCGTCTGCTACTCCGTGATAGCAATGACTGGATCTGAAGTGAAACATAGGATCAAATTTTCTGCACTCTCCACTCCATAGGGCATGTTTTCATTCTAACTCTGAACAGAGTCAAGATGAACTGGCTTCTTCTCAACCTCCTAGGGAGGCGGCCAATAGCCTGAGGTCATCCACCCCTCTTTTGTCTTCCTGTATCTTTCTCCCTCCTTTCTTTCTCCACTTTTGTCTTTTTTATAAAGCAGACCCCGGGGGCGGGGGGGGGGGGGGAAGTCCATCAATACATATACACATTTTCTCCATCTGGCCTCTCTTCCCCAGACAAATGTATGGATGACTCCTGTCCCATCACTTTGCAATCAAAGCTTTCGGATAAATCTCAAACTTGGTGTCATAGGTCCCCTGTTCTCTTCGGCTAGTGAGGCTCCAAATGTGCTCAAGGGGAGAAAATGAAATCGAAAAGCTAGAGGACGAAAAGAAGGGTGCAAGGGAGCAGGGAGGAGCAGGAGAGAGAGATGGCAGGGAGCAGCGACTGCCCGGTAAACGGAAGGACAGATTGGGTTTCCTCTAGAGCTTGGCAAAGTGTGCAAGCTAAAAGGTCAGCACTGCTGTAGAGAAATACAACAGGATGAAAGGATGGAAACAAAGAAAGCACTTTACGCGGAGATTTTAGTGCTATCACCAGCAATAAAAAAGCACGGCCACAGTCCCACAGTCGAAGAGCATCAGAATGGAAGATGACACGGGGAAGGAGCTGGCTGGTGCTTTGGGGCTGCGCCGAGCACGCGTCCCATGGCAGGAGTGAGCGCATCAAAGCACTGCCGAGGATCCGCGGGGTCGAAGCCCTACGACCCCAAGAACAGACACAACAGAGTTGATATGGGTGCCCACTTCCTGCCCTCCACACACAACTCCCTCAATCTTTAAACGACCGCAGAACAAAAGAAAAAACCCAGACGATGTCATTTGAACATCACGAATGTTCTTCGCTGGCTGGGGACTTCAAAACTCATGTGAGTACTGCCCTTTGCCCTTAGGAATCTCATCATCTAGCTGGGCAAGCAAGACACACATACGTGGGGAAAAACAAACAAACAAAAACACGGATGGCCGTATTAATGAAGGCTGTGTTTCTCAAATTTGGAGTAAGCACAAATCCCCTTTTAAAGATAAATGTTCCCTTCAAGTTCTTAATTTTTAAAATAATAGCACTGCAATCTGCACCAACATGAAACATGATACTATATTTAGAGCTCTCACACCACAATCCTAATGAAATTTCAATGCATCATTATAATTTAGTGGGTTAGGCATTGTTCTTCTGCTAACACAAAACCGGTGACGTAGTTTCCATGATTTTGGCTTCCCTTGTGTTGGACTCCGGTCATAGCCTAGGGAGACAGGAAAGTTCTCTACACGACTTTACTTAGGCTTGGTTCCTTAGGGCGCGAGAGGTGTGGAAGGCTCGCGACCCTTGCTGTCAAATTGTTCAGGCCTCGCTACAGAGGATACATGAGTCCCAGAGGGACATCAGAACACAGGGAGACCAGTGTCTAAGGAGGGACAGACTTATGCTTCAAAGACGCAGGGCTGGCCTGAGATATTCAGAGTTACCCCCGTCAAATGTTGCCGGAGAGACAGAGGGCACCTTTCCCTCTCTCCGTAGTGTAGTCTTAGTGCAGTAATTAGGATCTACAATTAGAACGTCAGCTTTGATTCCTGCCTCGGATGACTCTTGCGCATCCCCGAGGAAGTCTGTGGAAAATGCGACTCCTTGGAGCTGATCTGAACAATCACCGGCGCCTCATCACCGGCCAGACTTGGCGAGCACAGCTAGAATGGAGATGGAGCGGGAGGGATCCTCTCCCGGGGCTACCCAGGGCCACGCTACGACCACGCTATGGGACGATACGCATAACGCATGATCCATATAACAGGGATACACATTCTCTAAATGCATGTAGTCTCTGCTTTTAATGGATTTATACAGAAGGGCAATGAGGTCATGAAACCGAGTGAGTTTAAAAGGAAGAAGTTGTCAGGGACGAGCAGATAGAATATAGTCTCTTATAAACAGTGCTTTGATTTTGAAAGGACCAAAGAAAGAGGAAAAGAGGGAGAGAAGGAGGGAGGGAGGAAGGAGACACAGATTGGTTATTCTGTACTCAGGAGATTTTATTTGTAAATATCGCAAATATGTAAAATTTCGTGCGTAAATATTGCAAAGTCTGGTCCATTAATTCTGCTAATTCACTGTCCCCTTATCTAATCGTACGTCCTTGATGTTTGGTTCGGAAAATGAAAAAAAATAGCACAAATATAACCACTCTTCATAAAACATAAAAGGGTTGGGTCACAGACTTTGGCTTTACCTCGTTTCCTTCCTCAAAAATATAGTTCCTAATGTATCTATTTCATGGAAGGTGGGGTAAAACTGTCACCCTTCATGTCAGCCTTAAAAATATATCTATAACAATAAAGAGGGCACGGGGCACCTTTCTGCCCAGTCTCTGACCCCTGGAAATGGTATGGGGGTGGCGAGGAGGAACAGGGCTGGGGTCTGGAGCTTGTTGTTAGATTAGCTTGTCCGGGGATTGTCGTTAGAGCATGGGACCTCGCAAGGTGTTGACAAGAGGGAAATAATCTGCCTCCTGCTGTCACCACATCATCTGAATCTAACTCATTACCTGGGGAAACACCTGGAAATCCCTCGAGACCAGATCAAAGATGAATGACTTTGTCCCCTAAACCTGGATGGATGCAGATGTATTTCAGCAACACATCTGTTTTGCTTCAGCACACCACAAACCCACGGGCTACAAACGCTGGTTCCAACGAGAATGGAAAGATGGATAAGCATAAAACCAGGAAAATTGGAATGGGTGGGGGAGGGCAGAGCTCTGAGAGAAGGGAATTACTGCTACACAATCTGAAGGTTTCATTTTGCCTTTTGGTCTCCATGATGGCGACACCGCACACGAAGAGACTGGTGGAGGGTCCAGAATGTCTGCCTACGGTATGTTAATTCTCCACCAAGATGGGCCATGGGGTCGGGAATGTGACTTGCAAAAGAGCGTAAGGTGAAAGTTAATTTATTCCATATATCTAACAAAGTAAACCAAGGTCATAAAGGGCTGCCTAAGAAAGACCATTAGAGAACAACTTAGATAAATATGTGAGGGGGGCTTATAAAGAGAGTATCACTCCTTTAATGTTGAATGAGTGTTTCTAAAATTCTGGGACCTGTGATTAAAATACATTTTTTTCTCTAAAAGGGTCTTGCCATTGTCTATGTAATCCTGTTTCGATTTATGATTTTTTTTTAAAAAAAAAAAGCTGATTTTTTTTAGCTGATTTCAGTGCAGCATCCAAGATTAATGCATACTAATAAACAAGAAAAGATGTGCAATCTCACTTATAAAGAAGATATTTAAATAAAAACATGAGGTAGAATTTTTTCATCGATCCAATTGACGAGCATTCGATATTGCTGGGTTGTCTGTTAGAAATAGTTCTGCCCCTACACTGATCAATATGACATAGAGGGTAAGTGACCAAAATCTTACAAAACATAAAATGCTCATTTGCCTTACCAGCAAGCTCAGTGCTTAATTTTTATTTTGGAGTTACACCAGAAGGAAAATGTAAATGTTCCCGCCAACACTGCTTTTCAAAGCAAAAACAACACGGCAATAACAAACACTATTGGACAACAATCCAAAGGTCCAACAGTGGAAGCTAGCTAAATAAATGATGTTATAGTCATAAAAAACAATATTACATGGCTGATAAAAACAAAAAGGTCATTCTCCTGTGTGTTGTCATAGAGGAGTTACCAGGATATATTGATCAGCAAACAAGTAACTACAAACCTTTTTCTATTAAGAGTAATGACACACAGAGTTATTTGACACAATTTTTTCTGCAGGGAATCTTAAGAGTATATTAAGAATCATTACTTTTAGCAGGAAGAACTGTTTCATGCTTTTTATGTTTTTACACCTTTTATATATTTCATTTTTTTTCTTTTTTTTCCTTTTAAGTAGACTCTTCACCCAGTGCTGAGCCCATCACAGGGCTTAAACTCACAACCCTGAGACAGAGACCTGAGCTGAAATCAGAGTCAGACACTTAACCAACTGAGCCACCCAGGGACCCCTATCTTGCAGTTTTATACATGCTAAAATACGCTGAATTTTTTTATATCATTTCCATTTTCTAACTAAGCACATGCAATGTTTTAATTTACATGATGTCATCAGCAAACTTTCTGGAAAATGGGGATATGGAGCACTACTGTTTTCTGTTAAATATTTTTTATAATGTATCTAATAAAAATCATCTTAGGCTGAAAAATGCTTCCATGTTTGACTGGATTCTAGGTGAGAACAGCAGAAAAGCATGATGTGTATTTGGCCTCCTCACTCCTAAAAAGGGGAAAGGGGGAAAGAGCGCCCTCTAGAGTCTGGGTCTGGGAATACCAGGGGCTGTGTGAAGGCTAATGCACTGGGCTGTGCCCTGACTGCCGGTTTTCTATTTCCATTATGTTAATGCGCACACCACTGAATTACTGAGATGCTGAACACTAAATTTTCATGTAACCTCATCTACTCCATAACTGCTAAACAATGTCAATCTATGATTGGAAAAGTTTAGGTCACCATGTATTAGGGTCTGTTGTAATATTTTTGTGCAGAACTTAATCAGAATTTGCCAGGATAGCATGTAAGTTTATGTAGTCATGTAGTTATGCATTTCTATAGACTAAAAGCTCCAGGAGGTCAGCTTTCATATTCGCTTTCCCCTCCATTATTATCACCAGCACTAGGCTCGTGGGTGGAATCACATGCTGCAGAGAAGAGAAGATCTGTTTACCAAACATCCATTAAGCATTTCCTCCTTTAAAAAATATTTACTTGATGTCTGCTTTGGAGCCAGCCTGGTGCTAAATGCTGGGGCTCGAATGGTGTATCAGACAAACAAGGTTCCCCGCCCCATGGGGCTTGCGACCTGCAGGTGGAGACTGATGTGTACATTCAGGGAACTACAATACAGGGCGGCAAGGGAGAGGGACGAAGCACATGCAAGGTGTGTTCTGAGCCCATAAAAAGGGATCCAGAATGAGTTTCTTGAGAGACGCGAATGAGCAGAGCTTCAACAGTCTTATAAGGACGGTTTAGGCCTTGGCAACAGCAAGTTTAAAGACTCTACAGCAAAAGAAACGATGTCTTATTTGAGAGAATAAAATCATTTCAATGTGGATGGTGATTCTAGAACAAGCACCTTATCTTGCAGGACCCTGTGTCAGTCACGTTAAGAAGGGCATGCGATTATCGACAATAGCCAAAATATGTAAATAAAATATTTTTTAAAACCACAACAGCCAAATTATAGAAAGACCCCAAAATCCAATGACTGATAAACGAATACAAAAGAGACGGTACACATATACTGCGGAATATTACTCAGTCATAAAAAACAAGAATGAAATCTGGCCATTTGCAATGACAGGGATAGAGCTGGAGAGTGTAACGCTGAGTGAAACAAGTTGGCCAGAGGAAGAAAAATACCATAATGATTTCCCTCATATGTGCAATTTAAGAACCAAAGCCAATGAGCAAAGGGGGAAAAAAGAAAGAGAGAGGAAACCAAGGAAGAGACTCTTAACTATAGAGAGCAAATTACCAGTGACCAGAGGGGAGGTGGGTAGGGGATGGGGGAAACAGGTGATGGGGACGAAGGAGGACACTTGTGATGAGCACCGGGTGTTATATGAAAATGTTGAATCACGACATTGTACCTGAAACTAATGTTACATGTTGAGTAACTGGAATTTAAATAAAAACTGAAAAAAAATTAAAATTTTTTTAAAAGGAAGGACACAAAAGAGGATCCAAGTCCAAAAACTACTGCTTTTCAATAGCACGTGCCTTCTGGAAAGCTCTCTTCGGCTACAGTGTAGGAAATAGACTTCAGGGAAGTGAGAAAAGAGAGAAAAGGCCGTCACTGGGACAAAGTACTGAGGGAAACCCCACCAGACACCAAAAAGGTGTATTGTGATGTTACATAAATAACAAACAGGTCCGGGCGAGTATCAATAGGTCTAGTGTGGAGATGCCCCATGAACTCCCCTTGACCCAATGGTCTACGTGCTGGCCTGTTGGACTTGGTGGCCCCACTTCTAGCCCCATCCCTAATGGGTCCCTCTGCAGAAAGACCAGTAGTTGCCGATGAAGACAGGAGCAGGGCAGAACTGTTTTGTGGATCAAGAGAAGCCTTTAAAATGACACCAACCCCACATCTGTGTCTAGCACCGAATTCACAGCAAAAAATTAAAAAGAGCTGAAGATAAAAACCAACTGCCCCACCTCTCAAAACCCCATTAACCCAATCAACAGCAAACAACAGCCAGTGAAACATCCTGTGAAGGTGAGAGTTTCTTCCAACTGAATTCCAGGACTCAGTGTGTGGCTGGGGTGCAGGGGGGGGGGGGCGAGGAAAAGGGGGAGGACCTGTGTTCACCCCTCCCCCTATGCCGGTGACTGTCTCCCATCTTGTCTTAGTCTAATGCTGATCTATAGGGAAAAGCACCTCTGCCCTTTGCCTCGGGAATTGATGGTCTTGGACTCTGTTATTGCCCGAGCTCTCTGAAAGATCTCTTGATTTATTCCCTTTATATTAGAAAACCATATCTTCTCATTATCTAGGAAGGTCACTGGAAGAGAGACATTTCTTCCAGCTTCAACAGCAGATCACTTGGCCTTTTCTCATCTCTCTCTTGGCACGGCAGGGGCTCTGTGAGAATGGGGGAGGCAGGGACAAACAATAAAAGCCAATTTATTCCTGAGCAGAAAGCACAATGCAAGGACCTGACAGATTATGTAAATATGCAAAGCAGGCTCGTCAGCTAGTGTCCTCGGTTTCTATTTCAACTTTTATTTCCAAAGCTAATAATTCCTGTCAATAGGAAGTCCTGCCTAAACTAAGGTGGCTGGAGACCATTAGTCATCAGAAATGTTTTTGTGTTTCAGAGTAGGCTTGAATTCCCCCATTCCATTCATTTCCCAGCAGGGACCTAGGCTCAGCTAACATTTTCGAGGGCGGATATCTATATTTAAACAAGATGTGACATTTTCCTAAAAATTATTGTCACAAGGAAATGATAGGTATGTAAGGTCTAAAGTACTTTTTCTGACTTATCCGTATTAGCTTGCCCTTTCTTCTGGCCAAAGAGAAACGGTGTACGTGTATGTGTTTAATTAGATGTACTAGAAGGGCCGGATAGCGCTAGAAATGCTTAGAGCAATGACGTCGACATTTCCAGCCTCCAGCCATGCGGATGTGGCTGTAGGTCTGTCCAGCGTCTCTCAGGAGAGCTTCAGGGACCATGCACGTCAGAGTGCTCTTGGGAGCTTGTTTAAAAGACAGTCCTCACCCGAACCAAGCATTTTAGGGAGGTAGAACTCAGGAATCTGCACTTGGAGCACAATCCTGACTGGGATCCATTGGGCTGTTCAGGTAAGAAATCTCTAGTGGGTATGAAGGTGTCGGGCCCACGAGCACTGTGGCCCCAGCCTTTCCCTTGTCTCATAACCCGATAGGAGAGCTCTCCTGCCAAGAGCTCAGGCTTCTACGGGGACAGACAGCCCAGCAGGTTGTGAGACCACTAAGTGGGTTTGCAAGAAAGCAATGCTTTCTGGGATCTTCGCACAGTTATAGCTTTGATGGTAACCTTTAACCTCCTTAGGTTCCCCCAAAGATTCAGAGAGTCATTCTTCCTTTCATTATTAGAACAAGAGTTGAGTCAAGAATAAATGCAATGTCAGGGACGCCTGGGTGGCTCAGTTGGTTAAGCCTCTGCCTTCGGCTCAGGTCATGATCCCAGGGTCCTGGGATCGAGCCCCATGTCGGGCTCCTTGCTCTGCCAGGAGCCTGCTTCTCCCTCTGTCTGCTGCTCCCCTTGCTTGTGCTCTCACACTCTCTCTCTGTATCCCTGACAAATAAATAAAATCTTAAAAAAAAAAAGAATAAATGCAAATTTCAGTGATATCCCATAAAATGATAAATTGTATGGCATATAGATCATACCTCAATAAAGTTGCTGAAATAAAACAAAGTTTTTTTTTAAGTGAATATAACTGGAGTTATATCTTCCATTGCTGACGTGTTCACACCTTTAATAGGTCCATGGCAAAGCTCTCTGGGGCTCTTCAAAATGCACCCATTCACGCAGTGGATAATCACTGAGTCCTGATCTAACCACAGTTTAAGACTAGCTGCTGTGAAATAAAGGGGAAAAAGAACCTTGGAATAAACTGAATATGCTACCATTACCGGAGAATTCGTCCATATAACAAGCATTGAAGTAGGCTGATTTTTAGTTTGGTTCCCTCGTTATTTGCTGAATAAAGGTACCTGTAGGCTTCTGACTCTTTCCAATGCAGAATCTAATTTGGTGACTAACAGACCAAAGCTAAGAAAGCGGCGGGGACCATTGAATCTGCATAAGGAGACTTGTGTTTGCTGAGATTCTATCTGTCAAAGGGGCGAGAGCACTGCAGGGAAGGGTTTCTTTTCTATGACACCACTGATGCCTCTGACGTCAGGTCCTGCTCCCTCTCTCTGACCATCTGGGCAAATGGGAGGAAAGACACAGCTCAGGAGTGACATACAGGGATGGGACTTGGACAGGCAGGGGACCTCGGCAGAACCTCGGGACAAGCTAAAGTTGAGGCGCAGGTGCGCCCCCTTCCTTGCCTGCATCCCGTAATTGGATCTCATGAGACTCCAAGCCCATGGGAACAACAAGCTAAAGAAAATGTCATTGGTGAACAAGGTTAAGGTCAGATGACCAGAGTCATGGCTCCAGGCTGTTGCAAAAGTGTAGGGACAGCAAGGTCTAATCATTGTGCCATGTATTTCATCGCAGAGGGACGCCAGAAAGCAGAGGGCATTGCTCCATCTGTAACTAACACTAACCCATTTTCGCTTTCGAGGCGCCCAGGAAACCCGCGCAGTCTGATCCCATTCGCCAGGGCTCAGAACGAGGGCAAAATGGAAATCCTGGAGGAACAGAGTTCTGACACAGTTGGTATTTTGCCATCTGGGTTACTTCTCTTAATTTTCACCCAATCAGAGGGATGCCCATGTTGTCAGTGAGCGTGGATGGCTCAATGCTCAGGGCTGAGTCTCAGCGCCAGCCCCTCTGCTTTTCCTCTGCACTCAAAGGGCCTTCGCCTTCCCTTTCTTCACGTTGCACCTGACACAGGTTTTAAACCACCCATAGTTAGAAATTTTTAAAAATTAAAAAAAAATAAAAATCCCAGGGGTGCCTGGATGGCTCAGTCGGTTAAGCATCCAAGCCTTGGTTTTGGCTCAGGTCATGTTCTCAGGGTCATGAGATCGAACCCCGCGTCAGGCTCCGCACTCAACTGGGAGTCTGCCGGAGAGTCTCTCTCTCCCTCTCCCTCTGCCTCTCCCACTCTGCTCTCTCTTTCTCAAATAAATAAATCCTAAAAAAAAAAGAATCCCAGTAGACAATGAGAATGAATACAGACCTAGATCGAAAGAAAATTAGGCGGGAAGAGAATTACACTTCACAAACATCTAGCGCATATCTGGACACTACACCAGGCACAACGCCTTAACCCTCACGACAACTCTCAGATGGAATCGTTGCCTCTCTGCTTCATTGACTGAGTAACTAAAGCAGGGGGAAGTTAAATAAAATGCCTGCCAGCAAACGCTGACGCCAGATTTAAAACCTGAGCCTGGCTTCTTTTTCATCAAGCTGTGGCGTTTCGAAATTCAATAAAGAACCAAACTCTTTTCTTGAAGGTCAATTAGAACAGCATATGAAGTTTCTTTCCCATTCCTGCTCGATTGCCTGATGAGCTGAAATTTAAAAGGCTCCATCAACACGCAGTTTGTCGTCTTATCACCCTTCAAGGCTTCACCATCATCCCCATCATTACGGTCAGCAATTCACTGTGCTACTTATTTACCTTTTCAGTGTTTATTCTCTTTCTAGTCATTCATCATTTTCTTAAATTTCAAAGCCATGCCTGATCTGGCTGAATTCTTCCTTTTGAGTTTTGCTTTAGACCACTGGCCACTCCAGCCAGCAGTCTGGTCACAATCTTCGTCCCCCTCCCCCTCCTCATTTTCCCTAGCATGGCATGACATTTTGTACTAGTTGTGGCCTTCACCTTCCTTGTCGGGGGACCCTATCCTGCTTCCAGACCCTGGAGAAAAAAGTTCTACACTTTATACTATGTGAAAATACTATATTCACCTTGCAAATGGCTAAGTAGCCCATCACAGGCTCTTAAGGCAAGAGGAAGAGACAAACAGGCTGTTTCATGGCAAGCTGATGTGTAGGGCTCTATCCTCACGGAGGGGTGGGCTCCAGGCAAGAGAATGAAGAAGTGGTATGTCTTTCAAGAGAAAAGAGGTCACAGAGGCACTCTTGAGATCTACAGGCATCTCTGTGTCCTCTGAGGTCTGGAGACGGTGACATCTCTGGATCCTGATCTTTCATTTCTCAATTTCTAGTCACCTACAATTGGGTTGAATTTCCTTTCCTATCTGGAATTAGCAAAATGACTTTATCCTTGTACTGAAACTTGATTTTTTTTCACTTGGGACACCTTTTTTTCACACTTGGGACACCTTAAGTCACCTCCTTTTTCTTGCAAATGAAAGGACCCTGGGTGGAATGCCTTCTTTCTCTCGATCTACGCCTCTGTCTACCCATCTCCCCAGGAAGCCATTCCGGAACAAAGTGATCTCTCCCAGCCTGCAGGTCCCCTGTAGGCACCTGTTCTGGGTGTGCCCCTCAACTTCTCACTGACTGACTGTTTTCTCTGTCCATCTCCTGGCCCCCAATAGACAGCGATCTCCTTAAGATCAAGGACATTTTGGGATCAACTTGAATCTGCTTGAATGTCAGCTGAATGTCTAATCTCGTCCCTTCTACCAGATCCTCAGAGGAAAAGAAGCCAGTCATGTGGTTTAGCAACACGTTTATGCCAAATCATAGAACTTCCCGGGTCGGCAGGCTGCAGGGATAAATACAGGAACCTCTTGAATTTACATATATGAAAGCATGGAGCCCCTAATGGTCAGTCGGCTAGGAAGATTCAGCATGAGCTCTCACATCTGGAAGGTCTAGGAGCAAGGCAACTATGGAAGACAGAGACAGAATTTTACTCTTTATATTTGAAAATGAAAGAGACAAAACCACCCAGCTTTTCACTGATAGGAGACCAGCTAGGCCATCGTGAAACATACTGGCAGGATGTCTGTTCTTTGAGTTACTAATTTTCTAAAGGCTCTAACCAGGGCGCTTTTGTTCTTTTTTTTTTTTTTAATTGTATTGCCTTTTTAAAGCCAGGTTATTTTTATAGCAATAGAACTCCTAGAAAAGTAAACAGGAGGCAAATGTACTGGCTTTTAAGGTGAAAGGGGTTATTGAAGAGTGTTATCAGAACTAGCCAGCTGCAAACACGTACAGTATCAGAAAACCATAAACCTTTCCCTCCGTAGCAGGGTTCAGTTACTCATCAGGCCTCCCTGCCATAAGGAGAGGGTCTTTAAAACATATCTGTCACACAACCCTCGAGGTGTTCAGTCCCCCCTGCCGTCTTACTTTCTAGGTGAACAGTTCAAGGGAAGTGAAAATGATCTCTCTGTCCTCTCTTATCCGGAGGGCATTCGGGTTTTCCAAGTGATAATGATAAAAACAGTAATTGTAATAATCACCATTTCCTGCCACTTTCCAAGTGCCGGGGTGAATCTATTTTCCTAAGGGTCAGTAGGTTACTTACAGGAAATGACACCACAAGTTAGTGGCAGAGCTGGAATTTAGGAACCTGAGTCTTTTGAAGACTGCTAACCTGGTACGCTGACATTTCTAATCTTTTCTCTCCAAGGAACACTAATCTGATTAATCTCGTGGGAAACTTCTTTAAAAGTTAAGGAGGAGAGACTTCATAGTCAAGTTATCTGCCCATAACTTCTACATTCGGGAGTTTCATGAGGCACACTAGTATATCAAAGGCTCTGAGAAGGTCTGCAATACAGATGGATGCTTTTCTTTTACAAAGTAGGTTCCCCATAGTCAGTTGCCTTAGAATTCCATTTCCTATCACACTAGACAACAGTCTGTTGCCAGGGACACACCTTGGACAACGATGCATGCCAAATACAGGCTTGGCAAGCAGAACCTTACCTAGTTAAAAATGGAATAATATTTTCCCTTATGGAGAAGTGTAAAAGGAGCAGAGCAGGAGTCACCAGGATGGTAACCATGCTCAGTGGTGCTCATTCTCCCAGGTTTATTTTGAAAATGGAGCCTGCTGCAGCTCTGGGGTTGGGGGGGTGCTGGGGAACATGGGTGAAGGGGAGTGGGAGGTCCAGGCTTCCAGTTACAGGATGACCAAGTCACAAGGAAAAAAGATGCAGCATAGGGAATATAATATAGTAAGAGGTAGTGTAATAGCCTTATGTGGTGACAGATGGGAGCTACACTTGTGGTAAGCACAGGAGAATGCAGACTTCCTGAATCACTATGGTATACACCTGAAACTAAGGTAATGTTGTGTGTCAACTGTACTGGAAGGGAAGGGGAGGAGAGAGGAGGAGAGGGAAGGGAAATGGAAAGGGCAGGGGAGGGGATGGGGGGGTAAGGGGGAGGAGAAGGGCCAGGAGGGGAAGGAAAGGGGAGAGAAGGGAAGGGGAAGGGGAAGGGAATGGTAGAGAAGGGCAGGGCCCAGAAGGGAAGGAAAGGAAAAGGAAAGGAAAGGGAAAAGAAAAAAGAAAGGAAAAAAGCCGGAAAGCCTAGTTTTGCCCGTGCCGTATGGTTGTAACGGGAAAAGCCAGGCTCCTGAGTCTGGTTCCTCCTCTCAGCAGAAGCTCAGGTATCACAGACGCTTTGCTACCCTTTGGACACCTCAGTTTCCTGGTCTGTGAAACAGTGAGTAAAAAAAAATCTTTACTCTGCAAGGGTGTTGTGATAGCTAGAAATAATACATTTGAAGCACCTTCAACAAGTCACCGATTATCACGGCTCTCAGTTAAGTTTGACAAAAGTGATGCTCCCTTTGCCTGGAAATTGCACCTGCTGTTTCTCTACTCGGCAAAGTCCCGTTCCCTTGATCGGGCCCAGATCAAAGGTCACCTCCTCCACAAAACTTTGCAAGGCCCTGTTACTTTCCCATTGACCTTCTCACCTCCATTCCCCCAGGTGCTAACAGAATCCACAGTTGCCCAGCCCCACATCACTCACCCTGTGGCTTCATTCTTATTCTGCCTGGGTCTGTCTTCTCCAGGACACTCAGCTCTTTGAAAGCAAGGCATGTGTTGTAAGCACCGTATCTTCTATGCATAGTGTGCAGCACAGAAGAGGGCGTACAAATGCCCAATAAATATCATCAAGAAGGAGATAAAAGAGGAACGTATTACAGGGGCGCCTGGGTGGCTCAGTAGTTTAAGTATCTGCCTTTGGCTCAGGTCACGGTCCCAGAGTTCTGGGACTGAGCCCCACGTTGGGCTCTCTGCTTAGCGGGGAGTCTGCCTCTCCCTCCATCCCTCCCCCTCACTTGTGCTCTCTCTCAAATAAATAAGTAAAATATTAAAAAAAAAAAGAGGAAGGTATTATAAACTATCATCTCTGACTCCAGAGACTTGGCATTCTGAGAATCAAATATACATACGCCAGAAATGACCAATCATCAAACAGTATCTTCCTGAGCTAGGAGTTTAGAAATAATGAAGAACAAAGTGGTCAGAGGGAGTTTAAGGATACCTATAAACCAGTCTAGCAGCCACACCTAAGAATCATAGGCCTGTTCACACTTAGCAACATGCACACGTATTACGTATTTACATCCCATGGAGGCAGTGCACAATTTTACGTGAATATCGAGAAATAACGGATGAAGTCATTGGAAGAACGCGATGGCTTAGCACCATGAAGAAGGGCAGTAGCTCTGACCTCACATGGACATGGTCTTGAATTCCAGTGATATTGGGCACTGGGGAAGCTATTGCCCAAGTCTCAGTTTCCCTCTCTGTAAAAAGTCGATGAGAGAGTCCACTCAGAAAGTTGTTAAGGGGATTAAGTTGGAGACGGTACGAATACGCTAAGCAGAGTAGCACAGTATTGGTATTCGATACGTTTTATCTGTGGATATCACTATCTATCTCCCCCACTAGACTGGGCTCTTCAATGTCAGGGATCTCACCAAGGGTCTCCGAATCCACTGCCAAGCACTGCACCAGACACACCGCCAGCAACTCCACAAATCCTTGCTGCACAATGAAAAACGGTATCGGGGTTGATGAGCAGGCTCTGAGTCACCGACCACCCCGACGTTGTTGAAATTCTAGCTTCCGTGCCCGTGAGACGGGGTGTTTCTGCTCTCGTTCATGGAGGGGTTACTACCTGCCAGGCTCTGGGCCAAGCCCTTCCCTGTTCATACAACGGGGCGTATCTGGGCCAAGCACTTTTACGCATTTTTACAAGTCTAATCTCACTTGACAAAATAAGGTCCTCAAAAGAGACCCAAAGAGGCAAGTATACAGACAAAAAGTACACGTACAGAGGCTGTAAAAAGAAATAAACATTTACCCATGTATATATGTGCACGTTCCTACACAATTTATCTCCACTTCTAAAGGGATAGAATTAGAGGGTATTAACAGTGGTAAAAGTATGGTCGGAGTAGGAAAAGGGATCGCACATACACGTGCATATATATATATATATATATATATATATATATATATATATATATATATATAATATTGTCCTAAAGATTTCCAACATGTAGGTGTGCACTTTCCCTCAGCATCAGTGTGTGTGCGTGTGTGTGTGCATGTGTGTATGACGTGAAATACCTTTGATATAATTATAAGCCAAGGAACGACATCCTTCTTTCACACTGAATGGGATGCCTATGTTTCTTCTGGAAGCATGAGCACAAAAAAGAAAGCAAACCTGGGAAAACACATCCTGAGCCTGGGAGGGGACCTTCTCCCCTCTCTCTTTGGTCCCCTGAGGTTTTTTTCACCCATTCCGGAGCGTGTTCCTCATCAGCCCACTCAGGGAATAATGGCAGAAACAGGAGAAAAGTCTTATTTTCCATTTTCTTTCCTGTCTGTCTACAGAGGATCTATCTAAAAACACCAGAAAGCTCCAGCAGCAGTGGGAGGGAGTCATCAGGCCCCATCAGGGAGGGAGCCGATGTTGTTCCTAAAGTGACTTCACTGCTTTGTGGCGACAGGGAAGCGAAGGGACCATTAGGGATGCGGTCCCCATAGCCCGGGAAGTGGCCGGCTGTGGCTCGGGGCATGAAGGAAAGGCAGCATCAGGGGGTCGCTTCTGCAAACCAATGGCGTCCAGTCCTCCTCTCCCTCAGCCTCCTCCCCTTAGAGATGGAGGCATGGTCCACAGCTCTTGTACCTTGACTTAAATCATCTTCCTCATCACGGCTGTCCCTCAACAGCTGCCTGTCTCTGCATCTTTCCCGACTACAGATCTCCTTGTCACTCCCTGCCATAAACTGCATGAAACCCATTATGCCATACTCCTCCCTACAACCTGAATTATGATTTCATTACCGCTCTGGCCATCTTTCTTATTGGAGAAGCGTGCTCATGGTCATATTACATCAGAACTATATTCTTTGGAGTCGCACAGTCCTAGTTTTCAATCCTGACCATACCTCTAGATTGCTGTGTGTCCTTGAGCAAGTTTCATAACCTCTGAGAACCTAAGTTTCTTGGGTCCAGCATGAATCTAGCTGTCTGTCTGCCCCCAGGTGGCTGACAGCTTGAGCACTTGAAAAACAAATGTGAGCTGCTAAAATCAGGGTCCAGGACAAAGTCTAGCTTCAATAAAGGTCACCTCCTTTCTTACCAAGACATCAGAGGGAATCAAATCCATGCCAGGGGTCACTGAAAATGTCACAGACCTAGGGGAAGTAGAAGAAGTTTAGCACAGAATGAGGAGAAGAACTGTCCACCTCATCTGCAGTAAGCGTATGAATGGAGAATCATCTAGATAGTCATGCCCTATGCAGAGACTTCGGCCCTTCCCGAAAGAGATCTCACAGATGTGGAGGGGGAGGAGACTTGCAGATAGATACAGGTAAACCAGGTAAAAATACCAACTTTGCCCATTTCTGCTTGTGAGATTCTAGGAAAGATCTCTGACCTTTCTGGGTATCGGTTTCTTCATTTATAAAATTGGCTAATGACAGCCCCCTGCAAGACTGTTGTGAGTTCACACAGAAAGATTAGCACCATGCCTTTTCCACAGTAAACAGTCAATACATGCTAATTAGATTCCCAAGAAAATTCCTGGGCTTCCAATAATAGTCATCAATGCTAATACTATGGTTACTAAGCACTGGACATTATTCTAAATAGTGACTGATTTTTCTCACAGAAGTAGTCACTGAATTTCACTGCTCATAGGAAACCTACAACATAGATACCACTATCATTTTTCTGTGTTAAGAGGGGGAAACAGAAACAGATCTCAGGGCATCACCTGACTTGCCTAAGGCACACGGCTAGTACATGCCAGAGCCTGGAATCACCACCCCTATTCCAAGCAGTCCGGCCTCAGAATCTGTTTTTTGGTTTTGTTTTTTTTTTAAGATTTTATTTATTTTGTTTTAGAGAAAAAGAGAGAATGATCAAAAGCAGGAGGGGGAGAAGGAGAGAGAATCTCAAGCAGACTCCACGCTGAGTGTGGAGCCCATCGTGGGGCTCGATCGCACTACCCAATACCATTACCTGAGCTGAAATCAAGAGTCAGACGCTCAACTGACTGAGCCCTCCAGGCACCCCTCAGTCATGGTTTCTAAGTGCAAGGGACTGAAACCAAATCTATCTGATTTAGGAGCACACAGAAGAAATACAGGGGGATTCAAGCATGAACAGGAATGTCGGAGAGCCAGGATCAGAGAGAAGGTACTGGCAACAGTGCCTGCACAGTTAAATATACCTGAAACATCATATCGCCGGAAATTTCTAACTTCAGCTCCGATGGGTGAGATTGTATCAGACCACCCTCTTACTGAGAACAACTATAAACCCGGAAAAAATCACACACACACACACACACACACACACACACACACACACGCGCGCATACACCCCTAGCATCTGTTGGAAGAAACTAAATTAAATGCATAGACTCTGGAGCCCCACTGCCTGCAGTCAAAGCTGGACCCTACCATTTACCAGCTATGTGGTCTTGGGCATGGCAGTTAACCTTGCTGTGCCTCAGTAGTTACATCTGCAAAATGGGGATAATAATAAGACGTGTCTCATATGACTGTCAAGCAAATCTTTCTCTCAATCTTCTTTTGAGAGCCAAACAGAGTAGTCACTGACCAATGCCCTTGAGGAAAGCCACTTGATGAAGTGTGGGGAGGAAGAATGGACTAGAAATAAGATGGTCACGGGCTGGGATTTCTCCTTATCCACACCCAGTGGCTAAGTGGGTGTCCTGGAACCTACCACCTTCTAAAATTCCCAACCGCCAGCTTCCGAATCTGCCATCTTGTCCATAAGCAGTCTTTACTTCAAAGGCATCCAGAAAACACATCTTACTCTGAGTTGCCTTAGGCCACTGACTTCCCTTGAAACTCGATGAAAGTCAGCCTAGTGAGAGAAAATTCCTGTGTGAAAAGAGTACCTTCTTCCTCAGTATCTCAGTCTCTTGCTCTGTCCAAGTTTTCCCCCTTTCAGAAGGGGGAAAGAAAACCACCAAGATTCCCTTCTTGTTAGCCCTGCAGGATCTGATAGAA
The DNA here is from genome assembly GCA_028533885.1 of Nasua narica. NCBI lineage: Eukaryota > Metazoa > Chordata > Mammalia > Carnivora > Procyonidae > Nasua > Nasua narica. The sequence goes on from CM052797.1 coordinate 7,054,365, forward strand.
CCGCAGAAAAACAAAACTAGTCTTTCGCTCCTCGGCAAATCATCACCTGAGCCATCAGCTACAATCTCACTGCAGAGTATTTATCGTGGGTGAGGACGAAAAGAGGCAGAAAGATCACAGCATGATTTGGGGATCCTCAGTGGTAACTGCTGCTCCGACAGTGGGGGAAATCTGCTTCCTGAGGGTCTGAGAAAGCTTGACAAGGATGTCAGAGGAAGAGATCCAGACGGTCTCCCTCCCACCCGTGCAGTTACTCCTGAGAGAGGGCTTTAGGCACATGAACCTTATTCAAGGTCAGTCTGTGTCGGAAAAGCCCAACTGAGCCCAGGGTCAACCCAGAAAGGCCACAAACGTAATTCAATAATGTGGGGCATACAATCATATCTTTTTTTTTTTTTCTTTTTGACTCCTAGTCTGTTTATATAAAAGTACAGGGGGCGTCTGGGTGGCTCAGTTGGTTAACCCTCTGAGTCCTGGTTTGGGCTCAGGTCGTGATCTCAGGGGTCCTGGGATTGAACCCCACATGTGGTTCCATGCTCAGCATAGCGTCTGCTTGAGATTCTCTCTCCCTCCTCTGTCCTTCCTCATGCACTCTCTCTCTTTCTCTCTCTCTCTCTAAAATAAATAATAAAGGGGCACCTGCGTGGCTCAGTCCATTAAGTGTCTGCCTTTGGCTCAGGTCAGGATCCCAGGGTCCTGGGATCAAGCCCCTGTCAGGCTCCCTATTCTGCAGAGGGCCTGCTTCCCCTCGCCCTCTTACTCTCCCTGCTTGTGCACACTCTCTCTCTCTCTCTCTCTCTCTCTGTTAAATAAATAAATGAAATCTTTAAAATAAATCTTTAAAAAAAATAAAAATTTAAAAAATAAAAGTACAAATCTGAAGATTTTTGCTTATGCATGGAATTAGTAATCATACACTCTTAAATTTGCATTCTTTACTGCTTATAACGTCTGCTCTGATGCATTCTTATTTAATCCTTACTAAACTGTTTGTGATAACTTGTATTATTGCCTGATGACACATGAATAATTGTATGCCCAGAAATATGTAAAAACATGGTAAAAGCTACCAAACAAGTAAGTGGTGGCATACAAATTTAACTACGGGAATATTAATAGCAAGAGATCCTGAACTGTATCTGAAATGAAGCTGGGATGATAAAAAAAAAAAAAAAATCTGTGGATCAAAAATAAAATGTTCTAAAGTTTAGGGGCAATTAGAAAGTGAAAATTTTAGAAAACAGTTACAAAACCATTTGAGCTACTCTGCAGTTAACAACCTAATATTAGTAGTGGATTGAGAATCATCATTGTTCTCTTTACTGTGTAGAATATTCTAGCAGTCAACCAAGACAGAGAGCCCAACTCTCAAAGAACTACTAGGTGACTGTGTTGGAAGAAACAAATACAAGTTAAATAGCAGATCACAGACATACACTAAGAACTGTAGAGTTCTGTTGCATTTCCTTATTTGCTCAACAAACAGTTGTGCGCTCATACTCTGCTGTAGTAAGGAAGCTCTGTGGATACATCAGAGAACGAAATACACAAAATCCTTGCCCCCACGGAACCTACATTCTCCAGCTGCACAAATACATTTCTTAATGCAAACTAAATCTGAATGGGTTAGTTAGATTCTTCTGGAAAACAGACGGGATGTACCGCATTTCTATATGAATTTTGACACAGTGAGCCCTAAGACTACGGCAAGTCAAGAGAAGCATGGAATTCTATTCAATCTAGAATCCTTAGAGGATACAAAGAAACTCAGTGATCAAAATAAGCAGTATCTTTTTCTTTTAAAGATTTATGTATGTATTTCAGAGAGAGAGAGAGAGAGAGCAGGGGGAGGGGCAGAGGGAGATGGAGATTCTCCACCGAATCTGAGCTGAAATCAAGAGCAGGCCAATTAAGCAACTGAGCCACCCAGGCGCCCCAAAAGAAACAATATCTTAATGCAATATTCTTAAAAATGAAAAATAATGCCAAAAATCAATAAGGAGCATAATACCAAAATTCTAAATAAAGGCAAGCTTTTCCTTTTAGTCTGGCTCCAAAGGGCTCTGAGTGAGTAGGCAGAGGCTAAGGGCAAGAAAGGAAGCTCTACCAATGCTCGTGGGGGCACCTGTCCGGTTGTGGGCCCTGAGGGCACCTTCCTAACCCAACCCCCGGCACATGACAACTGGCAAATGGAACCGTGTGAGAAGTGTAGCAACTCCTGCAAATGGAGCAGAACCGCTTTTCTCAGCTCCAGTTTGCTTACAGGTAATGATGCCCCAGGACAGAAGGAACAGAACTTGAAAGTAGAAAGCCAAAGGCCCCATGTTCCCAGCACCACTTATTTCCGGTGCCACTGCTTGCAGCTCTGTAGCTTTTCTGGGCCTCATTTATGACATCTATAAAATGGGCACATCCTTTCCAGCTCAGCGGCTCCAGCAGATCCTGACTAACTGGCCCAACTGTGCTTTCACAGTCAGGAGGGCGATATCTACTTGCTTTTACGTGATGCTCTTGGAACCAAAAACACAGTCTATTTTGTCCAGTTTTGGAGTACATTTTGAGGTCAAGTCCAAAACGAAAACAAAAACCAAAAAACCAAAAAAAAAAAAAAAAAAACAAAAACCCAAAAAAACCCTTGATGTATTTTATTTTCATGCAGGGAAACTGAGGAACTTGCCTATTACGAAATTTTTGTATATGGGTACAAAGTAAGTCTGCATAGGAACAAGTTCTATATCCAGGAATCATCCCCCTAAGTTCACCTGTGCTGATGTGACCCAGTAAACTCACCAGATAACCGTGGGCAAGCCACTGAACCTCTCTGGACCTCAGTTCTTTCATTTGGAAAAAAGAAGACAGACTTGATGACCTGTGGTGTCACAGCTGGACGGCCAGTGATTCTCTGAGCTTACTGATCAGATACAGTGTCTCTAAGCCAGGGAATCAGAAACGAGCTGCTGCCCCATGGAAAATACACCATTATATATATATATATAATCACCATTATATATATATATTATATATAATATATATATATTAGATTCAGTTGCATTTGGCCCTTACATCTGCAGATCTTTCCTTACATCTGCAGAGATAATGAATCTAAGAATGATTCATTTCCTTGTCATGGGGAATGAAAATGAGATTTTGAAGAAGTACTATCCCCATGCTTCTCTCTTATCCAATAAAGACCTTTCTCCTTAACAGAGAGTCTATCTCCAGAGCCACAAGACCCAGGAGCTAACCTGAAGGTGAAACACTTTTTACAATGATGTCTCCTGCCCCGGCCACCTCGTCCAAAGCAACACAGACTTTGCTGGCCCACACGTCCCTGCTGGATATTTCAGCTGACATTCAGAAGAACTCACACATTCGGCCAGTCTCAGGGTCATTACAATCCTCCCAAGTCTTAATTTCTGTGTCACCTTTGTGGTGTGGAAGGTCCTTGAGTACGGCAAGATGTCTTACACCTTCTCGCGTTTTTCATTTTCCGCATGGTAAACATTGGGATGGAGCAAACCCACCCCCCTCTGAGGCCACTGCTTCATCACCGCCGCACTTGCTTACTGCCATTATCACGGGCGTCCTCATCACTCCCAGTCCTGCCTGACTCCCTCTTCCTTCTCTCTGACTCAACACAATCCAGAAGGAAGATAAAATGTGGTCTACGTTTTCATGTCCTTTTCCTCCACATACATTCTTAACTGTGCCAAGGCACAGAGAGGTGAGTCCCCATGTGCTTTTCACCAATAAGAAAAACCACCTGCCCCCGTCATTGTTGGAGCCCTGCCTAACTAGCTAACCAATGAAACTAACTCCATTCCATTGGTCCTGCCACTTTCCATGCCTCTCATCTCCTTCACATCCTCACTACCTTTCTCGCCAAGCCTACATTCCATGTGCCATCATTATAATCACTCCTGACATTTCCTTTCAACATTGTTGCTGTCTTTCCCTCCATCACACTTGTCTGGCAAAGCCCAGGGCTATAAATAACTATTGCCCACTGCAGGTCTGACCAGAGAAAAGACGGACAGCCACATTTTCCATTCATGACCACATTTCATACATGGGCTCTTGAGCAGGGAGGGGATGTCCTTTCACAGGAGGTCCTATATGTTCCAGGGCAAAGAGCAGATGTAGTCATTCCTTTACAGAAAAAGGAGGGAATACCTGGGAACATTAATACAATCTAGAGAGGTAGCAATAAAAATAAACATGTTTATTGAAGATCTATTTTGAAGACTGAAAACAACAGAGGGGCGCCTGGGTGGCTCAGTGGGTTAAAGCCTCTGCCTTTGGCTCAGGTCGTGATCTCAGGGTCCTGGGATCGAGCCCCACATCAGGCTCTCTGCTCAATAGGGAGCCTGCTTCCCCACCCCCCCTCTGCCTGCTTCTCTGCCTACTTGTGATCTCTCTATCAAATAAATAAATAAAATCGATTAAAAAACAATAGAAAGGTAACAAGGAGAGAAGAAATAAAAAATGACTCTCAGATTTTGAGTCTGAAAATTGGGTAGATACTGGTTAGCTATCCAACTAAAACAAAACCAAGGGGGAAGAGGTACAGGATTGGGAGGTGGACAGAAAGGTTTTTATCTCCACTGGTCAGGCTGTCTGAGTTATCCCACGGAAGTGTTCACAGAGGTGATTAGACACACAGATTTGGGGTTCTGGGGAGAAGTCAGGGCTAGAGATATTAATCTGACCACAATCTGCATATATTTGGCATTTGAACACAATAGGCTCCTTTAAGAATGGCATGTGGATAAGCAAAAGCCAACGGCTAAGATTAAGTCCTCAAGGAAGACCAGTATTTACAGGTCAAATGAGAAAACTAGTGACTAAGTCAGCAAAGAAACTTGAGAATCAGTGACTAGGGAGAGTGGACAGTGGTATTGTAGAAACCAGGAGGGCACTGGTTTGTGTCAAACACTTGATATGCATGACCCTGATCCGCCCTACTGGGTATTCGGACTCCATTTAATGGGGGAGTACATCGAGAATTAGAAAGAGTGATGACCACATCCAAGTTCACTCAAGGAATGTACTTCAGCACTAGTAATCAAACTGATGTCTGCTAACCTCAGAATTCCTATGCCTCCCATCACATCTTATTATCTCCAGTGAGGACAAAAAGGAATGAAGGGAGGAAGGGAAAGGGAGGCAAAGAGAGGGATGAATGAATGAGTGAAAGAATCCTAACAGTCAGAAAGAAAAGGTCCACAAGTGGGAAATTTGTCGAGCTCTATAAGCTTAGATAGGAATGCAGAAGGGTCTTTCCTCCCCACAAAGAGTGTCAACCACCATGGTAAGGATGCTTTGCTTTTTTTAAGATTGGTAGATTTTCCCCTACTTCATCTTTAGCATGCATGCCTATTCAAGGGTTGATATTAATCAACTTAATATATGTCAAGTGCTTGGAGGAATAGCAGAGAACTGGGACTAGACAGATCTAAAAAAAGAGTTGTTTCCTACATAACCACTATGGACCTTCCCCCATGCCACTGTTCTTGTCATTTGATTGGGCAAAGAAAAGGCTATCAAGTGAGTGGGACATGATTTCTCCCTCACAGACTTGAGGTTTGGCTTGTGAATCATTATTGCTCTATTGTCATATGCTTACAGATTTTACTCATTTTATTTGTTTCATTACCAAGTAATTATCAGTTAGGCTTTCCAGCAGTCATTCTCATCAACTTTATCCTCTTCTCTCTTTGAAGAGTAGATGCGAACTGCTGGTAGGAAGTCTTAGGGGACAGATTCTTTATGGAATGTTCCTGAACTGCTGGTAGAATTTTAGGGGACAGATCCTTTATGCCATTAGCCTAGAAACGAAGTCTTTTCGAAGTACCAGGTGCAGGGATTTTAGTTTTCTTTATTCAGAAATGCTTAGCTTCAAGGGGGACAAGGTTAATGGTTATTTTGATGGGATCATGATTGGCCCCTTGCTTTTCCTACCTAAGTCTTATTTCATTTGTTTTCCTGTTCAAAAGACAGATTTACAAAATACCATTTACAAAGAAAAAAACGCCTTCATTTCCTGGCGTCCTGTGGTCCTCTGGCTCCAGGCCCCTTTTCCAACCATTAACTTTACCTCCAATTTTTCAAGCACTATTTTTTCTCCACAACTTTAGCCAAACACTTTCTCATCTTTTCCCTCATCTTTCCTTGGTTTGGGGCACAGTTTGTTTGTTCTTCTGACTGGACTCCATGAAGCTATACTATTCGTTTATCCCGCGCGATCACAGGATGGTTTGTAGCTCAACTCCTCTCCTCGATGTCCATGCCAGTCAACCAAGATGCAAGGGGAAAGTAACTGATTGCTTTGCCATTTAAAGAACCAGAGGCTGATCAATGCACTGCCTTACTTCAGTGATAGGGTCCCAGCTAAGCTGTCGACATGCAGACAACTGAATGTCTTCTTGGGTTCCTACAATGACTAGGGCTTTCAGTTTTCCCGAATCTGTGGTCTTCAAGGTGATTGTGATGCTGCAACCCCATTTCTCTGGGGGTAGCTGTGTGTGTGTGGGGGGGTGGAATTCTGGAAGAGGAATAAGATCCCTGAAGCACAGACTGATTGGAGGAAGTTCAGACATGCTTCTCAAGAAGCCAGGCCTTTGCTCTCCAGTGTTGACTGAGGCCACGTCTGCTCTCTGGCACAATTGGTCAGTTAGTGAAATGGACAGGTTCTGGGAAAAGTCTACGAAACCCTCAAAATGAGGGTTTGCATAAGGATTATTATTGAGGAAACACATGTGTTTGTTATGTTTATAATCACCATATAACCATAGCATTTGGTCTTAGAGTCCTTCTTTTTTTTTGCTGGATCCAATGGTGCTTTTTTGCTTAGCCTATAAATCCCTTGGATAGCCCAATCTCCCCTGGGTTTATTATGTTACGCAGAAGAACTTGTCAAGATCCACAATGCCCATATTAGCTCACTGTTTTGGTCTTGACATATTAACTTTATCTGCAGAAACGGAGGTTATAGAATAGAAACTAATATTTCTCATCATTAAACGCTACCCCACACCTTCCCATTGCTCCTCTATTCTCCTGTTTTGGCTTAAATTTTACCCAGCACTTCCTCTGTGATTTCTTCAATCTTTCCCTTTGAAACATTTTGTCACCTTGGACACCTTTCCATCGTGCCTTAATACTAATAATTAATATCTGAGCCCTTGTTATATGTCAGGAAATTGCCTAAAGCACTTTTCGTTGCTTATTCCACAAAACTGTCTTCGAGTTAGGTTGTATTATTATCTCTGTCTTACACATAATTACAAAAGAAAACAAAATACCCCGAAGCACAGAGAAAAAAACAAAAACAAAAACAAAACTCATCCCAAATCACCCACCTAGTAAATAATAAAACTAGAATTCCAACCTGGGCCCTCTGACCTCAGAGTCTGACCCTTAACCAACCTAGTTCAATTGGATTCCCATTCTGTCCACAAGGTCTTGATGCTTTAAGTGAGACTTAACAATTTGTATATGAAAATGAGTTAGGTTTATGCATCTATTCTGAAAAATGTCATACTGGCTTTAAGATGATTGAGATCCAAGTTAAGAGCTCCTGGATCAAATTTATTGATTGCTTCAGGTCTGGGAGTCCTTCCTACTCATATCTGAAATCTGTGTATTTTCTGGGGGGTATCAATTGACGTTTATTTCTGCCATCTTTTCCATCTGCTTGCCTCTTCCTTTTTTCTTTTTCTTTTTCTTTTCTTTTTTACAGCTTTATTGAGGTATAACTGACATAAAAACTTCACATATTTAAATTATACAATTCCATGAGTTTGGACCTATTCACACACCCATGAAACCATTAACACAATTGTGGTAATATTCATCACTTCCAGAAGTTTCTTCATGCCCTTTTGTCTTTGTTTTGTTTGTAAGAATAGCACTTAACATGAGAGCTATATCTTAACACATTTTTAGAAGTGCATAATACAGTATTGTTGACTACAGGCCCCTATGTCGTGGAGCAGATGTCAAGAACTTATTGATCCTTGCATAATTGAAACTTTTCCAAGTCTTGATTGGTTGTTTATTTATTTTTAATCTCCTTGGGATCTTCTAAGCTATCGAAAACATAAACAATGTTTTTCAATGACATACGCAACGCAGCTATGCCTCAGACTGGGCAGAATGTCACGTGAAATGGAGGTGGCATGAACTCTATCTGCTTCTGGCACAGATGTTAATCTACAACCATAAACTGAAGCCCTCCATGGGACCCCACTGCATATGAACAACCCTTCGGGTTTCTCCTGTGCAACAATGCCAACTGGAGAAATGGACTGGGCTGTGTGTTTGGCAATCATTATTGTAATTTCAATGCAAGATGCCTGAGAGAGACCTGGGAATGGCAAAGAGGTTACAGGAATGGAGGGGGGACTCCCTGATGGATCGGTAGGGAGAAGATGCCACTGTCTGTCCCATTTATACCATGGCAGGTGTAGAGGAGCTCTCATGGGTGGTGGATATCACCATTGGAGAAAATATTTTAAAAGCATGCATTTCAGAAGACTTGGGGAAAAGTAAAAATCGCTTTAAAATTGTACATTAAGTAGCAGACACTTCAAAGCTTAATTATTGTTACCAACAGGCTAGCCAACAAAGATGCAAGAGGGAAAAATAACTGATTTCTTTCCTATTTAAAGAAACATGGGCTGATCATTGAACACTCATCAAACATCCCTTGTCCTGTGCTTCCCTCTCCTCTCCCTTTCTGTTCTCTGAAATTCCTACTGCCATTTGTTCTCAGCCGTACAACCTTGAAAGTAAAACAGATCCACCACCCTATCCTCTCTCGCAAAAGAATTCAGAAAATAAGATTAATACAGTTTTCATTCTTAACGATCAGTTCCACAGCAACCAGTAACTATGCGGGTTGCTGGAGATCCGAAGAGGAGAAGTAAAAACAAATCATGAAGAAAACACAATCCATTCAATCATGAGCTAAAGGACTGCAAATTCCCATGTCTCGGCTAATGCTCAGGTTTAAACTCTTCTTCTGTGAGGAAACCCCAGACTGACTCTGTGAGAGGAGAAGAGGCCGTGAACGTAGTTCATCAGAGCCGCTCTCCTTGTGGCTCCTCTGTGCTGTGTGTGATAAGGGTAATTGCCATTATAGAAATAATGAGCAGCAACAATAACAAGTACATAGGTCTCCGCCACTAATTTACTGTGCGGGATTTAGATGACTTCCCCACCGCCGCCCCCCGCCGCCACGTCTGACTTCGGAACTGGTGGGACAGCTCCGTTCTGAGCATTTGGCCTTGTGGGCTTAAATCAAGTCAGCTTGCCGGGTCAGGTCAATTTCACACATCTTTCCCAAAAGCAGATGTTCGCAAGTCTGGACCAGCAGAAGCACGGTAGGGAGCACATCCTACAGGTGCCTAGGGGGACTCTGTGAAAGTAGAGCCATGGGGAAGTCCGTTAAAGTACTTACCTTCATTTGAGTGACCCTAAATTTCAATAATCCCCAAGTTTCCGGTGGTCAGAACGCAGCTGAACACACCTGGAGCGCGGGCTGACAGGGAAGGTCAGCCGAGGAAGCAGCGGAGGCTGAGGGCTCCCTCACTCAGAGGCTCCTGCTCGTTTCCCTGGACACGATCCTTAATGTCTCAGTGGACTACAGAGGCAAGCAACCTCGGAACCGTCAGTAGGTGGCTTTTTCTCTTTTGTGCAATACTGGCTTTGAGAGGGTTGCTGACTTGCGGTCTTGACCGTGGTCCACAGCCGAAGACTCTGTAAGCTGAACCACGGTGGGAGCTCCAAATGGCCCAAATAGGCATCCGGGGTCTGCAAGGTTTTGTGTTTTGTTCTTTTTCCCAAACATTGGAATCTTAACAGTGGCCATTTTTTATAGACCCTACCTCTCCCTGTCACTCACAACAATCCAGACCCGCCATTCATGTTCACTCCAAGGCTCTGGTTATCTACGCACGCAGATGGCTTCCTTCGGCAGCACTGCCCTGAATGTCCCACAGCTTAACCCCCTTTAACTCTTCTCTGCCGGTCTCACCCCCCACAGATAATGCACCCATGTTTATGGCTTTGAACCTGTGCTGCTTCTCCCCCTGATCTCAGACCACCAGCACTCAGGTACAGTTTGGGGTCTGTTTTGAATATCACCTAAGCCCTCAACTCCTTTACCCCGTTGCCAATCAACAATGCCTTCACCGTCCTCCAAAACTCAGTGGCACATGTGTTGTATTTCTTGGGCCCCTGACCACTGTCTCGTAATTAATTCTGTGTTTACACACACCCCCTTCCCCGATACTCTATGAGCCTCTGAGGTCATGATAATATTTATAACTCCCGTGCCTCCTCGCCAGTGTTCAATATAAATTCTTTGACCAGAAAGAGTAAAAATTCAGCTCTGACATAGTTATTTCTTTCCTGTTGCCCGTGTCTCCAGATTTTGTGTGTGTGCTCAAGGGAAAACATGCATGCCCATACATGACGTAATGGGGTCTGACAACGGCGTGCTGAACTGGGGCGCACGCTAACTAGTTAGTAGACTCTCAACTCATCAGTGCCGACTTTACAGCCCTGCCATGATTAATTCAATTCTAGTGGATTTCTTTTAATAGTTACATAATTAACAAAAAAAAAAAAAAAAGAAGAAGAAAGTTCATTTTCTACCCCCATTCACCTTAGGTTTGTCTCTTCTTATAGGGCTGAATGAGCTCCCGAGCCATGGCCTGGTGAGTTATGCGCCCTGAAGAGCAGCTCTAGGCTTCCCCCAACTAATCTATTATGCTGGTCTCAAAGCCGGGAGAGTCCTGGAGCCCAGTTCTGTCTGCTGTCAGCTCCCTGAAGTTAGCATCACCCTGCTCTCCCTCTTACTCATTCACTGATTCAAAACATCCTTTAATCTCCACACCTTGTCTAGTCCTCTACTGGACCCTGGGGGTACGGACCGCTGTAATGCTTTCAGTTCTAATAATCCATGCAGTCCAGACCAAAAGCAGGATCATGTTTAAAGAAATGCAGTCTGGGGCGCCTGGGTGGCTCAGTGGGTTAAAGCCTCTGCCTTCGTCGGGTCATGATCTCAGGATCCTGGGATCGAGCCCCGCATCGGGCTCTCTGCTCAGCAGGGAGCGGAGCCTGCTTCCCACCCCCTCTCTCTCTGCCTGCCTCTCTGCCTACTTGTGATCCTCTCTCTGTCAAATAAACAAACAAACAAATAAATAAATCTTAAAAAAAAAAAAAAAGAAACGCAGTTCAACAGCCATAATGACGCAAACGGCAACTTAACATTTACGTATGTGAGAAATTAAGAAGGCCCCACTCACAAGCCCCTCAAGGCTTCATAACACTTCCTCTCCTCCCAGTGCCCTCTCCACCCCCAACATTCTCTCCCCAACAAAACTCTACAAACACGCTGCTTGAATTTTCTATCTTTGCCCTTCCCCAGTTTCTTTCATAATTAATGATGTAGCTATACTTAGCCTCCCTCCTTCCTTAGGAGGAAGAAAAGGAGAAAGCAAAGGGCAAAACCAAGATTCTATGGCAGGAAGGGGAGTGCAGGCACCCGTTTTGCACATGGAAATACGATAAAGACCCTGACGTCAACAGCCTGCCTTACAAGGAGAGAGACAGACACTTGGGCCTAATTGTACCTTCTGTATGATGGGCTCTCACACGCGCCATCTGTGCATGGGGAGAGCAGTTACCCGTTAGACTCTGGCCGCACAGAAGTGACCGAATTCACACGATGCCTGCAGGGCTGCGACCTGGGGTGCGGCTGGAGAGGCAGGAGGCCCCCTCCCACCTGGTCCTCAGGGCTTCTGTTCAGGAGGCTCTGCTTCAGCTCCCGCTCTCTCTGGTAGCTTCACTATCAAGCAGTCTTCGAACTCTTGGCAGTCATTTCTAGTTCCTGGAAATACACTTCCCTTCTCTTTTGTTACCTAATGAGTCCGGAATTGGACCAGATGCCTTGGTGTGTTCTCATCAGCGCCTTACAAAAGACCTGGCATCCCAGGACTAACAGAATAGCCCTCTGAACACAGCTGACGACACATTAGCTCAGCCCATCACTGCTGCACACTGAGCCCAAGAGGTAAATGTTCACTCTCCGAGCGCGCGCGGATCTTTCTTCTCTGTCATATTAACTAATCAAGCACCATTTAAATCGTACTTAGCCTGGGCATTATTTCTACCCAAGTGCATCACTTAGCCACATTAAATTTCATATTCCACTTTGAAGCCCATTTGCCTAATCTTTCAGAGTTTATCCTGTGAAATGGTTCTATCTGGGTTTCTTAACACTCCCTCTATTTTAATGCCAGTGGTAAGCGTAAAAAACGTGCATATCGCTTCTTAGGTAACCCTTTCTATTAAAAACAAGCAAAGCGAGAACAACGCATAATAAAGAGAAAGTAATAATTTATGGCAACCAAACTTCACAAAACCAGTCTGGGGTGCTCTTGTTCATTTTCGTTTGTTTTGTTTGGTATCATGTCTTTAAATTATTTTGGCCCTAAACCCATGAGAGAAAAGGAAATGGAGACATTGAGAATTCTTAACATGCCCATGGTAAAAATGCTAGTAGCTCAGAATAGTATGGAGGGGCACCTGGGTGGCTCAGTGGGTTAAAGCCTCTGCCTTCGGCTCAGGTCATGGTCTCAGGGTCCTGGGATCGAGCCCCACATGGGGCTCTCTGCTCAGCGGGGAGCCTGCTTCCCCCTATCTCTCTGCCTGTCTCTCTGCCTACTTGTGATCTCTCTTTCTGTCAAATAAATAAATAAAATCTTTAAAAAAAAAAAAAAAGAATAGTATGGGGACGAAAGGCTTTGGAGACAGGTTGAGGGGAGGGAGGGTGAGTCTGAGCTCAGATACTGTTGAGCTCCAGGTCGGTCCCTGCAGAAGGGGCCTGCCTTGAGTGTCTGTTCCCTCATTTGCAAGACGGAGGAAAGAAGACCCACCTTGCAAAGGCTGTGAAGGGACCAAACACAAGCCTCTAAAA
>CM052797.1:7073907-7207669 GCA_028533885.1 Nasua narica
GTCAAATAAATAAATAAAATGAAAAAAAAATAAAAAATAAATAAAAATGTAAAGGTCATAAAACGTAAAGTAACATCAAGGAACTGTTCTTTTTTTTTTTTTTTTTTTAATTAGGAAAGAGAGAGAGTGAGAGAGAGCAGGTCAGAGTGAGAAGCGGACTCCCCATGGAGCCAGGAGCCCGATGTGGGACTCGATCCCGGGACTCCGGGATCATGACCTGAGCCGAAGTCAGTCGTTCAACCAACTGCGCCACCCAGGGGCCCTCAACTTTATTATTTTAAAAGAAAGTTCTTAAAAACCAAGATTCTGTCTCATCTTACTAAAAGGAGTCCACAGAAGTCTAAATTATATATACAACACAAACATATTCAATAAATCTATAATTTGTCCAGCAAATAGTGTCTACAACCTTCACAATGTGCCTTCAAGATCCATTTCACTAATGACACAAGTTCCCAGAATGGCATTTCAGGGCTTGCCCAGAATCCTTGGCTCAATTTCCTCTTGCTTATTTTAGACATCCCACAGAAACTAACAGGAATGGATAAAGGGCATGCTATAGAACAATAGGACTGAGCTTCCCTGCCTAACAAGTTCTGATGAGTTACTTCTGTCAGTCTCTTTTTGAAAACTATGATAAGTACTACGTATGATATAAATCTCAATGAGGATAGGGAATATGACAATATATTTTTCTCCTTCTATAGATTATCTTCCCTAAAGATTATCGTTGGAAACCCTAGGGGGAAAAGTAGCATGTTACAGGGGAAAGAAGATGAAAGGTGAGGTCAGACCACTTTAAATTTGGGGATATTATTTAACCACATTGAACCTCAATATACTTACCTATAAAAACATGAAAACTAATCAGTTTATGGATGGGATACTCCAAAGAATAAGTAAGCTGAAATGTGGAATATGCTATGTATTCTCCATCTCTCCCCTGCCACCACTACCCAGAACTGCTCTTCATTTTTCTCCATCCTACTTTGTGTCTGAGAAAACTTCCTTCAAGAACTGTGTCAACCGAGACTCCTCATGTTGGGCTACTGGTTGGGTTGAGACATACTGTGGCATTTTCTAGAGATTAGGAATTCGCAAGAGAAAGAAGTATGGTACTGATTCCTCCATTCCCCCACTCTCTGAAGCTAGTTTCTGACAGTGGCCACATGATTCTGTCTGAGTCAGTTCCTGATGGGATAGCCTTTCTTCTGCAGACACAGCTCTCACAGGTTAGGGCAACTCTGCCTCATGAAAATGAAGTCATCTTCCCACTACTGTTCTTCCCAGAGCGTAACCCCATCCTTTATGGGTTACCTTAGTCTTGCCTTTGTGAACAGTCTCTTCACTGACATCAACTCAATTATGCCTATGCCGTGTGCCAGCTCTTTGCTGCTAGCACACAGACTGGTTCAAGAATAACCTTGGTGGGGCGCCTGGGTGGCTCAGTGGGTTAAAGCCTCTGCCTTCACCTCAGGTCATGGTCTCAGGGTCCTGGGATCGGGCCCCGCGTAGGGCTCTCTGCTCGGCGGGGAGCCTGCTTCTCCCTCTCCCTCTGCCTTCTTCTCTGCCTACTTGTGATCTCTCTCTGTCAAATAAATAAATAAAATCTTTAAACAAACAAACAAAAAAAGAATAACCTTGGCACTCAAAGGAGGTCAGTTTCACGACCCTTAGTTCTTCTGTATGGGCTGTAGTCAAGTTTAAGAGACCTCATACCAAGGGAGGGGTAGGCTCTCCAATTGCTTTTTGAAGTTAGAAGGAGATTTCCGTTAGGATACTTCAACTCTTAAATAACAAAATTCTTTATTCTTATATTCATACTTAATGTACTATTTATTAAGGATTAGCAATAATGTTCCTTAATATGTTTTACAATAGCCTCAGGCAAAAGGATGGGGGAAGGAAAGGAGGAAATACGTTTTAAGTAGTAAAACTCTATGATTATCGACCTTTTAAAGGGATTTCATGTCTATGATCTTATTTGTTTCCTTAGCTTTTACTTCAGTAGATTTATAATGCCTGAAACCCACCTCAATTTGCTCCCTGTTCCTGGCATTTTCCCTCTTTTGCATCAAACATCTGGGAGCATTTTATAAGGCTTTCCTGTAATCTGCCAAACTACGCACACATGTGTCTTTTAAGAAGCCTAATTTTCTCCACCCAGTAATTGGTCAATGCAGAGAAACAAAGTATCATTTTATTTTACATAATGGCACTATGGAAAATGATTCACTAATTCAGTGCTGAAAAATAATAATCACAACTTGGAAGATTTAAAAACACATGTGAGAAGATAGCACCCAGGGAAATCTAGGCTCTTGGCATGTACACAAGCTCACTCTTGCCCCCTGCAGTCTGCTGAGGGACAAAGGAGTATTTTGTAATTAGCCTTGTGTTTTGCCTGCAAACTTTAGCTGAAATATTCATTTGCCTTATAAGGAGCTGTCAGTACCTCCAGGAATACACCACACAACAGTATTATTTAGAAACAGTTTTGCTTCCACATCACGTAACAAATATGTCTTTGTTCTCCCTTTGTCTCCACTTCTTGTTAATAGAGAAAATTGTCTAGAAAAAAATGCAACCTACAACTTAATATGGATTACTATGTTTTGTACTTCTTACAATTTGCAATAAATGTCTGTATAAAAGAAAGATACAGCAATAGATAATGCTTTTCCCTGGATAATAATACAATTTTCAAAAATAGAATGCCTAAGTAAATAAATTGAGCAAGCTTACTTTATCGCCTACAGTTTCATTTTACTAATGAGATTGCTAGGAAAACTTCCCTTCAAGAGCCCTACCTTTCAGCACCCACGCCGGTGGACAGTACCTTCTCAGCAAGCACCTACACAAAACCACTCACTTGAATGAAAATTGAGGAACAAAGAATGATTTTCTGTGGTGATTAAGATCTTCATATACCAGAGTTTTCCACATATCCTCCCTAAACTGTGCTACAAACTACCGTTCTCTGGCTTAAAACAAACAAGCAAACACACAAACACTTTGTCCATGTTGCCCAGCAGCCACACTTTAAACTTGGCTCTACAGTGAGGTACCTGTATCAATAAGGAATTTAAGGAAGAATTCAGGGTTTCAGCTATTTAAAAAGGTGAACAGACTAAATCTCACTCCAAATGAATTAAATAAAAATGAGTGGCTTTCTTTATTAATACACTGATACATTTTAATTAATATCTCAGAGTTGATATAGATTCTAACTATGCTGTGATCCAAGGAGCAATTCATATTCTTAAGTCTGTCCTACAAAGCCTTTTCCAAATACTCTATGTGCCCAAAGTCAGTAAGAGCTCATTCTATCTTTGGGCATCTCTGACCATCAGCTCTCCTAAGGAAACTAGGTAGTTTCAGATATTAATAGATATTAGTTCCCTGCTTCATGTCAAACCAAGACTAGCTTTAATTTCTTTTTGTTAGGGAACTGTTGGAAGACAGTTAACAATCCTTCTACCATTTATTATATGCACTACTCTTTTACATCCATCTTGACATCATTATATATGCAATCCACTGACCCATTTCCATTTTTGAGGCTCAAGAATGAACTATAACACTCTAGGTTTTGTGTTGACGAGGGCAAAGCAAAAGGAAAACACTTCTCGATCTAATTCTGGATTTTATACTTCTACCAAAGCCACTGAGTTTTTACCCTGGCGCATTTAGCACAATGAGCCTTTTTAAACTGTTCATAACAAACCCCACATGGACAACTGCCTACTCTTCCAAGGGGGTGTGTCCTTGGTTGGGGGTTCTTTGAGCAGCGTTTATCCTTCTCTAGTTTCATCATTTGAGCGCCATCTATCATTTCAATCTGTAAATATATTGTGGAATATCCATTATAAATCATAATGTGCAACCAATTCACAATATGTATTTAAAATAATACATAACCTTTTAAATTCCCTTTCCCACCTTTGACATCTCTTCCTTCTTGGCAAGTTTGATTTTATTCTCCTCCTCCCCCTCTTTTCCTCCTCCTCATCCTCTTCCTCACTCTCCTTCTCAGTCTGAATATCATTCAGAAAGGAGTAATCCCTATTTCTATAAATAGAGCTAAGTGCTCTATTTTTTAATGAATAAAATTGCGGAATAGGACAGGATTTAAGGTAAAGCCAAGAATATAAATTCCTATTCAGTTGAAAAGTACCCATTAATCAGCATACTATGAATATATTCCTTCAACTAATAACAACTTCCTTGAATTATGCTATTATTTAGCCCATAGGCCTCCATATTTTCCCATAAACAAGATGAAAGGCTTGGCAAAGATTTATTTGTTCATTTATTTATCGATTACCTCCAATGCATCAGTCATTGTTCTAGGTGCTAAGAATATAGTTTTAAACAAGACAAATAAAGTTCCTTTGCTCATGGATTGTACATTCTAGCTGGGAGAGACAGATGATACTAAATTAGTGGTGTTGTGGCATATAATAGTGACTAGGAATGCTACTTTAGGCAAGCTGGTCATTACAAGTATTGCTGAAATGATGAAATTTAAGCTGAGATTATGACATTTAAACTGAGGCTTGAATGTCAAGGAGAAGCCAGCTATGCAAGATCTGTAGGAAGAGGACACCAGGCAGAGGAAACGACAAGTGAAAAAAACTAAGTTAGGACTGACCCATCTCGGGCTGTTAAAGCAACAGAATATCTAGTCTGAAGCCCAGGTGAAGGATTTCTTTGATCCATTGGCTAATAAACATGTAAAATTAAATCAGAACAGAACATGTATAAATCTGAAAATCATTAGGGTAAGTGGAAAAAAAAAAGTCAATGGGGGGAAAGAGCACATACTGTATAACCTATGGGACGTTCTAAAAATCCAGACTAATCTTTAGAAACAGAAAGCAAATCAGTGGCCATCTGAGTGATGGATGGAGTATCATGGGATTCAAGGATAGCTTGGGAAATGATGGGAATGATTGTAATTTTTGTTGTGGTGATGGTTTCACGAGCACATTTTTACATGCCCAAACTCATCAAATTACAAATTTTAAATATGGGCAGGTTCTTGTACATCAATTATACCTCAATAAAGCAATAATAAAATCAAACGTTCAAGCATTTTCTTTCATAAGGAATATGTGATAGTTCCCAGACATGCCCAGTTCATTTCCTAAGACTCAAAAACCTCCCTCAAGAATACAACCTCTGCTTCCCTGCGATCTCCATCAACTCATTTGCCAACATTGAAAAGACAGTATCTCTTGCTCAGTTCTCAACAGTGAAAGGGTATTTGTCCGACTTCAGTTTGCAAGCAGGTCTCCTTGAAGATCTTGGCAGGAGCTAGAGGATTGACTTTGCATATAATTTCAGAATTGCATTTTAATTCAGCTAATCTAGAAATCCTGAACTCATTTAGAGGAATATACATACACACATATGTGTGTATATTAAGAAATGTATTATGGAATATATAATATATAATTATATATTACTCTAAATGAGTTCAGGGTTTGGGAATTTATATATATATAAATATTATATAAATATAAATATATACATATCTAAATTCCCTCTTCCACTTTGGACATCTGTTCCTTCTTGGCAAGTTTGATTCTCTTCTCCTCCTTCTTCCCTTCCTCTTCTTCCTCTTCCCCCTCTTTTCCTCCTCCTCCTCTTCCTCTTCTTCCTTGGTCTAAATATCACTTTTTTTCCCCTTCTAAACATCATTATTTATGAAGTGAAGAAAGGAGCATGCCATGGATCACAGGAGACCTCCCCCCTCAAGCATCAATTACCTACAACACCCAGTGGTATGCCTTCCCTTAGCTGTATTTAGGAATAACATATACCTAGAAAGTTTTGCTCCTTCTTGCATTGGTTTTATAAATTCTAACCCTTTTAGGAAATTTAATGTCCCTGACCCTACTCTTATTTCTGCTGCTAACAAAAGTTAGAAGGACGTGGAGAAGGACTTTGGGGAGATGCAAACTCTTGAGTTGCCGATGGCGTTAGTAATAACTATCCTCCGGGATGTAGGAGATCTCTGGGACAACTGTCATAAATCCCAAGAGGTGATTTTGCAGCTCTGGCTGCCCGAGTGAACACTTACGTTACCCTCTCACCATTGCAGTTCCCACCCATGGACTCGCACACAGTTGTTATAAATAGAAGTAGAAACACTTGAAAAGACTGAAGAGTTACACAAATTAAAATGACTGTAATCATTATGTACACGTTTGGAACTCAACAAAAACACACATATTTAAGAATTACCATCGTTCTACCCCACGGGAACTTGTGGAACGAACACAGTTTCATGTTTTATTCTGATGGTAGTCACACCTCTGCTCCGAAGCCACACATCCCTCTATTTGCATGCCATGAGTTTTTGGAATCACTCCTGATTATACTAAATAATATTACCGAGTACAGCCATATAGAAATTCTATCATTTCCGTCTGGCTCTTCAAGGTTTGGGGTGGGATTCTAGCAATCTATCAGATTTGTTAGGAGAGGAGAGGCCATTAGTCATGGGGAAGCGGGGTGGGTATTTGCAGTGGACAGATGTGGAGACCGAGGTGAGGGTCTCATGTCAGCATTCAGACAAGCCTTAGACAGCCACAGGCCACAGAGGTAGGTGAGGACAGTTTCATTGGAAAAACCCCAGCATACCCTGCAGATGGATGGCATGTGCTGGAAGTTCTTGAGATTCTCAGCAGCTTATGGGTGGGCTCTTGTAAACCCCTCACTTTGCCACCGAACGTTATCTGGCTAGAGTCCTTGCCTTTACTCCTAGCCTTTCCAACTGCTTAATAAGCCTCTCATGCCCTTAACGCAACACTCAGATTTAGAATTTATAACATGCACCCTGTTTTCCTGACAAGGTAAACAAGTACACACACAGGTGGGAACGAGTTAGAAATAAGAGATTAGATTTTACAAAACCACTTCCATTGTTAAAACCAGTACCATGGTTAAACACGCTAGTCTTAGCACCATCACTCGCAAGTCACTTTAGGCAAGTTATTTAAACCTTCTGTGCCTCAGTCTCATCTCTACAAAATGAGGCCAAAATAACATTCACCTCTAAAGACTATCTATGAGGATTAAAAAAATCTTGTATGGAAAAAAACTTAAAAAATAGTGTCTGGCATATGCTAAGCAATCAATAAACGTTGTTTATTATTATCAGCAGTCCCATGTGTGGCTTTTTGGATGAGTGCATTCAATCCCATGGTGTCTATTTCCCCACTGTACTAATGCCTGAGCTTCAGCTATCGCTGAGGCTGGACTGCCAATCACCCCCATGTCCTGGGGGCTTCACTGATCAGAAGCAGAGACCATTCAACCTCTCCAAGCCCTCTTTCCACAAGTTAGATCAAGCCTTTCTAAGGCAACCCTTTAATCACTGATTTATATAGACCTGAATACTAATTGCACATCCTCTGTTTAGAATGAGGAGAAGTTCCTTGACCTTCTCTAGGTCATGCCCATGTAATTCAGTACACGAACAACAACAAAGATGGGTTAGCTGGTTTTGCCTCATGGCTTTTGAACATTTAGTGGGTGAAAGATTGACGAAGTTGAGACTTGTCTGCATCTATGTTTCCCTACTGTGGAGGACGCTGTGATGCTGGCAATGAACCTAAAGTAGCCGGCTCTTTGGTTAAGAACACTGATTTATATAGATTGAATTTCATGGCCTAAGTTTCCCCCCTTTGTATTGAAGACTGCTTTATGGGCTTTGGGGGGAATAATTAGCAACATATTTCAGAAAGAAGAAGAAGAAATTCAGATTCAGTTACCTGTGATTAAATTGTGGATCAGTTACATGGTAGTAGGTTGGCCTTTATTAGATATGCAGTATCTTAAGCCTCCGTTTATTCATCTATAAGATAACTACTACTGCCATTACTACTACTGCTACTACTAATGGCTTCCTAGGGCTTGCCTTCTTTAAGATAAGGCATATCAAATCCTTATCACACTTCCAGGCACATGCTACTCTATTAGCACTATTCTACTCTTCTTTCTATATATTTTGTTACACACTGGCAAAGCACACAGAACCAGTCGAGCTCCTGGTTTCAAAGCCACGTAACAAAATGATGCATACCAAGTCATCATACACACACTGGCTCTAATTTAGTTTCCATTCCCACTGTCCTGGGGCCATATTGGTTCCTGCTACATTATCTCCATTTTCCAATAGACTCATCTCTCACCACAAACAGAATCACTAAGTCTATGATGAGCTATCACATGACTAAAGAGACTTTTTGCCTTCCTAGGACATACCTGAGGTCTAGGTTGGACAAACTTGTCTAAAGGGATAAAAGCGACCAAGCAGGGGATGCCTGGGTGGCTCAGTGGGTTAAGTGTTTGCCTTTAGCTCAGGTCCTGATCCCAGGGTTCTGGGATCAAGTCACACATTGGGTTCCTTGCTCAACGGGGAGTCTGCTTCTCTCCCTCCCTCTGTTCTTCCCCCTATCTGTGTGCGCTTTCTCTCTCTCTCTCTCAAATAAATAAATAAAATATTTAAAAAATAAATAAAGTGACCAAGGAGAAGTGAGTCAGGACTCCACTCTCCTGAAGCATCTAACTCTAGGAACACAAAATAGTACATGTTCTGATTCCTGTTAAGAATATTTAAGGCCCCCTTTTAAAGGGTCATCCTGCACCTGATTCTACTTTAACTTTGGATGGCTGATAGGACACCCTTCCCCACCAAGTAATTTTACCCCAAATTTGTGACATCATTTTCTGCACTTACCTCTTTTGTCTTCATTTTCCTGTCTCTTTTTCCTCATCATTATTTATATCTCCTTTAAGTTGCCCATGGATGGTTATGCTCTGTCCCTTTAATATATATCCAATAGGCATCAAGATAAAATTTAATTTTCATTCAATCAAATACCAGCTTTGTGCCATTTAGCATAATTCAACTCCCTTTCCTTTTATGTCTTGAATTCAGGGTTGCAACCTTACTACCCAAGGTGGAATGGGAGAATATCCATGGCAGCAGCCTTGAAAATGAACATATGATATTAGAACTAAAAGAAATTCAAAGATCTTTAAGTTGGAAGCTAAAAAACCTGAGAATAAACAAGGTAAGCCACTTCCCCAGAGTCACAGAGTCAGCTGTCCACAGCAATACCCTCACCCACAACCAAGCAGCCTGGAATCAAAGCCATGCGTCCTGAAGGAAAACCACGCTGGGCATTGAAGTGGGGCTTCACGGAAACTTGTGGGAGAGCAAAACCCACGGCGGACTCTTTCATCTTTGGTGTAGTGGGTGTGGCCAGACTTCTCTGGCCAGGATAAAGAAATCAGGCAAAACATGGAAATGTTCTTAGAAATTTAAAAGCAGCCTTCTTCCTTCCGCAACAGAATCACCTAAGGTCAGGTTCTTACAAACCAAAAATGTAAACTTTCTATGAGTCTTTTTTATGCCCTTAAGGACATCCTGGTTTGAATATCATGACCTTGATTTCTTCTCCAGTGATTCAGTTTCCTTTCCTCCCTCCCTCCTTCCCTTCCTTATCCATCCTTGGAATCCTCTTTCTTTCTTCCCTTATCCTTCCCTCCTTCCCTTCCTTCCTTCTCCTCCCTCCCATCTTCTCTTCCCCAACCTTCCCCTTCCTTCCTCTCTTCCTTCCTCCCTTTCTTCACTTCTTCCTTCGCCTTTATCAAATCCATAGTTTGATTTTCCCCTCCAGTTTACAGCTGGTAAACTAACTCTTACAGGTGAAGTGGCCTTGAACCCCAACACTAAAGGGCCAGGTCCTTGTAAAGGTCACAGGGAGACCATGGGGTTACATAACAAAGAGACAGTCAACATGGAGAATAAACACAAGAAGGAACTACTCTAAAAATTAATGAAAAGCTACTGAATTAACTTAGCTACCTACGCCAGGCTATTTGCAGCCTTCTTAAGTAAAAACAGGCTCTCCTATTTGGGAAACCTTCACAGGTTTTATTTGCCTTCCATTTTTAGAATTAACAACAAAGACAAGGCCTGCATAGGCTGAAGTTGACAAAGAGAGTAGGAAGAGCAAGTTTCCTGACTGAAATCCTTTTCGAGGGACTGGTAGCCTATTTTATTTTCAGGTATTTATAGCTTCATAGGCAAGAGACCTGTTCATTTGGTTGAGCCTGAGGCACAGGCGAACGATATCCCCAGTGTTGACTGGCAGTAGGTAAATCACTTAACTACACCTAGCAGGTCGCTTAGACTCCCTGGGCTCCCATGGAATCACTCGTAAAATGGGATTTCTTTTAGGTTAGCTTCCATGGTTGTTACTAAGTGTTAACATTTTGCAAATAGCAAATGCAATATGAAAAAAAAATGTACTTTGACTCCTCTCTGTCTGCAATCTCTTTCATCTTTCTCTTTTGAATTCTTCTCTCTATGGTTTGCGACACATCCCACCTATGGCGATAAACATTCCACCGAAGATAACGTGCCGATTTCCCTGAACAGTATTAAAACAATCAAGAGATATTTCTGGGCCAAAATGACCCAAGTCATTCAGATTTTAGAACTTACAAACACATAGACATACGTGCACCCAAGACATACTGCTGGAGGACTGTATAATGCAAGAAACTAATAATGTTACATTTGATTTATATTATATCCTTAATACCCGCCCCCCCCCACCCCAGGAGTTAGACAGATCGGCTTCAAAAGCCAGCAGTCTCTTTTTTTAAGATTCATGACATTTGGCAAACCTCTTAACCTCCATAAAACTTAATTTCTTTGTCTGCAAAAGGGGATGCTAATAATAGCATCTATCACACAGGATTATATATCTGATTGACATAATAATTATAAAATGCTTAGCACAGCAACTGATTCATAGTAAAGCTCTAATGAATGTTTGCTATTATTGTTGTCCTATATATATATTTACATACTAATTATTTTCACAGTTTCATACTATTCTAGAAAATTAATCAACAATGGTTTTCTTCTTACTACTGCTAAGAATTTGGGTTGTTTAAATTTATTGGGGGATATAAGTATCATTGCTATAAATAGCTACATATTAAATATTGTTTTCTGTTAAGTGTATTTTCTTGAGAGATATTTGAGCTTGAAATACAGGATTAAATGAGAGGTTTTGATGGACCATCTTATAAGTACCAAATTCCTCTCCAGAGGAAAGTAAACCAGTTTACAGACAGCTGTGTGATATTATTAAATCTCTTTCCTCATAGACACACTAATGTCTGTATTTTAATTATTTTATTTAACAAATTATTTTAAATAACAAAAATATTCGACTTTGCCTTTCTTTGCTAATGGAATTGGGTTTTCTGTTACTATATTTCCAAGCTAAGATTAGCATTTCTTCCTGGTTAGTTCATTTATTTTGACCCATTAGGGAACCATTTACTGTTTTAAAGGAACATGTGATATTCAGTCTCAAAAGACCCCCAGGCTAGGTCCCATTCCAGCATTTCACTTCTTGTAATCAGTGGGCATTTCTTTGCCTACAACTATAGAATGAAACTAAAAATATTCTCCTATATTAGATACCATGGGTTACTTTTTGAAAAAAATCTGAATACAATAAGTGTGACAAAAGACAAAGGAAGAACGATATTATCCGAATTTCAAGGTAGTAAGAATTGGAATTGACGGAAATAGAGTATAATTTACAATCTGAAACACTGAGCCTCTATGGTTGTTTTGATATGATTGTACCTTTTGGGGAGTGATTCTCCCCATTTCCAGAGTTCCCATTTAGGTTAGCTAATAGACATTGGTACTCCACTTTCTGTCCCCATTCACGCTCTCTAAGGGAGGAAGAACAACATGGAACTGGTGGTTTGGAGGGAGATACTGAGCAAGCTTGAGCACACTGTGGCCCCAGTGTTCCTTCTCTTCCTGTAGGACCTGACTCAACACACACCCACTGCTCCACTACAGGATCAGCTTAGCAAGGCAGACTCTAACCCTATAGTTTGGGGGTGAGGACGTTCAATTCTGGCGGGGACATGCTCACTAACTCATTATGAGTAATGAGACGGTTATGTTTTCTTTCAACCTGACCAGCTCCTGGGCTCTGTTTCTTATTCGATTTCGAACTCATGAGAGAAGATAGAGGTGCCATTCACTGACCATCCTAAAGGCCCATATGGCATAGGATTTGCAGTCATTAAACAGCAAGGATGCCCAGTCATACTACTTGGTGCTACACCTAACCTTCTTACTAGCTGTGGGGAAAGGCAAGTCATATGGCTTCTCCGAGATCCAGTTTCTTCATCTGTACAGGCCAGGGAATAATCGTACATACCTCAAAGACCCGTTGAAAGCAAGAGCTGGCGAACTATGGCTTAATCGGACAGATCCAGTCCATTGCTTATTTTTGTAAATAACGTTTTCGTGAAATACAGCCATGCCCATGTATTTACGTATCGTCTACGGCTACTTCCGTGCGAGCACAGCAGAGCCGAGCAGTCGCAAAGAGACCATATGGTCCACAAAACTTAAAACATCTTCTGTCTCTTTCCAGAAAAAGTCTGCCAACCCCAAGCTTAAAAGATGAGACAAAGAAAGAGGGATGCATGCAAAATGCATAGCCCTGTAGTGAAAAGAGGAAATGTTTATTATGTGTTCACCATTATTATCTGTTGGAGACAGGATGTCTTTGTGATTAAGAGCACGGATTCTTTTGCCTGGTTCAAATGCTAGCTCTACAACTTACCAACTCTGCCATTTTAGGCAAGCCATGGGCTCTTTCTAAGTCACGATGGGTCCATCAGTACAAGGACATAATAATGCCTGCTTTGTAGGGTTATAGAAATGCTTCAGGGAGATGATACGGTAAATTACTTAGGAGAGTACATCATCACCATCACACCTGTCATTAATTTCCTCCGACAGGAATCTAAAATATGAACTTACTTTTAATACCAGTTCATGGGTAGTGTTAAATCTCAATTAATTCACATATTCACTCAGAAAATATTGTGATCATCCCGAGAAAGTCAGAGTGTGTCCAGAGATGCACAGAACTCTTCCTTCCTCCTTAATTTCCCCAATGCAATCCTCCTAAGATCTATACTCTCAGACAAAAGACAAAATACCAGGAATTCCTAAAGAAAAAGCACCATCTAAATCAGGTCCCTTCACAAAGAGGATATATCTGCATCCAGTTAGACTACACCCGAGTTTAAAGAACATCCAAAGCCTGGATTATCATGCAATTGTGAGTCTTGACAGAGCTCTCATGATTTAAAGATAAGTAAATAAGAAATGATGAAATAGAAATTGAACGGAGAGGAGGGAAGAATCACAACAACCTGGAAGGTGAAATGACTCCCTCAACTGCCGAGCGACACCCGCTTTGGGGAATGACCGGCCACCAGAAGCAGAAGCCAGTCTGATGTAGTCCCTGGGAAGGTATCAGGAAAATTCAAGAAAAATGGCCTCTATGAAACACTGCATGAAAAAAGTACAGATTGAACTGGAACAAGAACTGGCCATATTACAAACAGGAATAAAAGAGATGCTGACGAGAGAGAAGGACACAGGAGCGATGAATCTCAACGTAAAATAACGCAAATCCAAGCACACTATTAGCAAAGAGGAGAGAGTCTCTGGGGGGACGAACAGCCTCAGGAACGTGGTGAGTGGGACCGAAGAAGAAAAGTGACGAGGGGAGAAGAAGAGAGACATGCCGGCGCTGGGAAGCTGGTACCAAACACTCCGGAGAAACAAAACCGGAGACGTGGGATGGAATCACTGCTTCCTGGTAATTGAAAGCCTTGTCAGAGGGGAGGAAAAGGTTGGAATTCAAAATCAGCCAAAAGTACCTAAACGCCAAAGAAGAAATATTTTGGATGTGGTAGAAAAAGAATGTTGGCGTTAATGAACAAGGAAAACGAGGACAACTATTAAGGCAACAAAGTCAGGGGGCAAGCAGAGGGAGACCAACCAGGCTAAGGGCTGCAGGATTAAACAGCAGAGTGCGTCCACACTGTTAGAAGTGACTAAACTCTCCGTTTAGTTCACAGTTCACAGTAGAATTCCTGTGTTAGGGGAAGAAAGATTCACACATATATTAACATGCCAAGAATATACCTTTAAGAGCGCGCCTGTGTGGCTCAGTTGGTTAAGCCACTGCCTTCCGCTCAGGTCATGATCCTGGAGTCCCAGCAGGGAGTCTGCTTTTCCCTCTGACTCTCACCCTTCTCATGCTCTCTTTCTCTCCCTCATTCTCTCTTTTTCAAATAAATAAATAAATCTCTTTTTAAAGATTTTATTTATTTATTTGACAGAGAGAGAGGTCACAAGTAGGCAGAGAGGCAGGCAGAGGGAGAGGAGGAAGCAGGCTCCCTGCTGAGCAGAGAGCCCGATGCGGGGCTCGATCCTAGGACCCTGAGATCATGACCTGAGCTGAGGGCAGAGGCTTTAATCCACTGAGCCACCAAGGCACCCCACAAATAAATAAATCTTAAAAAGAAGAAGAATATGTCTTTGATTTACTTTACAAAAAAGAACCTTTTTAAAAATTTTTTAAATTTAAAAAATTCTTTAAGGTATGCTCTAGCAAAAGGAGAAGAATCAGCACAGAGAAAAAATAACGGGGACATGATTGTATGGAATGGATAGAAAAGAACAATGCAAGTAATTAAACAAAATTGAATTTTAAAATGATTTGACTATGACTATAAGGCAATCTAAATGTCACAGATACTTCTTATATGGGAAAAGAGAAGTGGAAAAATAATATCTTTGTTTCAAACAAATGGGAAACAAACAGTTTTATAGGCAATTTGTGTATGTTCAAGATGTGTATGTTCAAGGATAAATCCTAGGAAATGGAAAGTGTTCCACATGATAGAACAATACACACCACACAGAGATTTCACTCCCTCACAAATACAGGCACAAGCCTCCTCAATTCACAGCAAATAATATCACTATCTCTGGTAAACTGGTATTTTAGATTTTCAAAGACAGATGAATATTAGAGACTCTACTAACATAATTTTAAGACTTTATTGATTCAAAGTAATAATCATTTTTCTAGATACCAAAAAAATTGATAAAATTCATCATCCAATCCTGATTTTTTTAAATTGATAAGCTAAAAGCTAATTTATAGAGAAGACATCGGACATTAATATCAAAACAACAGATGGGGCGCCCAGGTGGCTCAGTCAGTTAAGCGTCTGCTTTCGGCTCAGGTCACGAACTCAGGTGCCTGGGATCCAGCCCCACATTGGGCTCCCTGCTCAGTGGGGAGCCTGCTTCTCTCTCTCCATCTTCCCCTCCCCCACCTCGTGTTCTCTCATGCTCTCTCTCGCTTTCTCTCTCTCTCAATAAAAAAAAAAAAAAAAGCAGACATTTTACTTAATATTCAAATGCTTAGAGTCATTCCCATTTTGAAGTTAGGTTCACAGCAAGGATCTCCAAAGAATCACCAGTCTTACATAATGTTTTCAAAACTCTAGCCAATACTATAAAAAAGAATAAAAACTGAGTAAAGCTATGGGGCGCCTGGGTGGCTCAGTTGGTTAAGTGTCTGCCTTCAGCTCAGGTCATGATCTCAGGATCTTGGGATCAAGCCCCGCAATGGGCTCCCTGCTCAGTGGGGAGCCTGCTTCTCCCTCTCCCCCTGCTGCTCCTCTTGCTTATGCTCTGTCAAATAAATAAATAAAATCTTAAAAAAAAAAAACTGAGTAAAGCCAATTATCTAAATTATGACATGAAAACCTCTCTAGCAAAACAGAAAAATCCATGGAAATACTCTTAGGTATAACTACAGAGTTCAGTGAAATTATAAATAAATATATAAATAATCAGAATTTTCCTATTTCATGATGACAGACAGAAAAATATGGAGAAAAGACTTCTAAGAGTAACAAGAAAATTTAAAATATTAGGATTAAAAACTTATGATGATGTATCTAAGAATTGCATGAAAGAGTACAAAAGGAACCCCTACAATACTTTCTTTGTGAACACTGAAGATCTAAATAAGTGGAACAAAATATCAGATTTTGAAACAGCAATATGAGCAAACAGTCAATAAACGAAAAAATCTATAATTTTAATGCATTTTGAGTTAAAATCCCAGTGGTTTTATTTTTGGCAGTTAATAACTCATTATAGGGCTCATCAGTGAAAAAAACAAGGAAGAGAAAAAAGCAAAGCACATTTTTAAAACAAATATTAATGAGGTGGTGCTTGTATCATTATATATTTAAGTTGCACATCTACGATATTAAAAACTGAAGAGAATATATCAAAAATATACCTAGGTATATTCACATGTAAATACCTTAAATAAACTGACATTACTAATCAATGAGGAAGGATGGATTATTTAGTAATTACTAGAGCAAATGGTGAATAATTTAGAAATATAAAATTATTTAATTGTAACTGGAAAAGAAATTATAATATGTAAATAGACTCATTATAAAAGCATCTACCGCAGTATAATAATACAAATTGACACACTTTTACAATAAATTATTATTTGGATAATTACTTGAATTATGAATTGTTATTCAACTGAAGTAGGTAGGTTATCAAAGCTAAAAGAGACAAAGAAAAAAAACTGATAAACATGTCCATGTAAAAACAAAAAATATCCGAAGTCAATAAACTACATGAAAAAATGTGAAAGGTAAATAGGAAAGTATTTGCAATATCCATAACAAAGAAGTATTGAACATCTTTAACATAGAAATTTAAATTAGATTTATATATAAATTTAAGAAAGAAAAAAACACTGATGCTGAAAGGAACAAAGAACAAAAGACATACCCAGGAAATTTATTTTAAAAAGAAATAATATAGAAGCATTTTATCTATACCAGAAAACGTAACACTATAAATTAAAACCACAACCTATTCTCACCTAAAAATGGCAAAGATTGTAACGTAAAAGTAACGGATGTGTCTAGTAGACACATAAGAGAAAATCTAGTTGACTTTGGGTTTGGCAATGACTCTTTAGATATAATACCAAAGGCATGATGAATGAAAGGAATAACTTCATTAAAATTAAAGATTTTGCTCTAGGAGAAATACTGTGAAGAGAAGAAGACAAGCCACAGACTGGGAGTAAATATTTGCAAAAGACATATCTGAGAAAGGACTGTTATCCAAAATATACAAAGAGCTCTTAAAATTCAATAATAAGAAAACAATCTGATTAAAAAATGGGCCACCTCACTAAAGAAGATAGACATAAATCTGGTAAATAAGCATATGAAAAGATGTTCCACATGATATGTCATCAGGAAAATGCAAATTAAAACAATGAGATGCGATTAGACCTAAGAATGGCCAAAATCCAGAACACTGACAAAGCCCAATGTTGGTGAGGATGTGGAGCAGTATGCACTCTCATTCATTGCTCCTGGGAATTCAAAATAGTGCAGCCACTTTGGAAGACAGTTTGGTGGTTTTTTATAAGATGAAACATCCTCTTACCATACGATCCAGCAATCACACTCTTTGGTGTTTACCCAAAGCAGCTGAAAACTTAGGTCCACATAGAGCAGCTTTATTCATAATTGCCAAAACTTAGAGGTAGCCAAGATGTCCTTCAGTGGCTGAATGGATAAATAAACTATGAATCATCCAGACAATGGTTTATTTTTCAGTGCCAAAACT
This sequence comes from Nasua narica, assembly GCA_028533885.1. Taxonomy (NCBI): domain Eukaryota; kingdom Metazoa; phylum Chordata; class Mammalia; order Carnivora; family Procyonidae; genus Nasua; species Nasua narica. The sequence goes on from CM052797.1 coordinate 7,091,534, forward strand.
AAATGAGCTATCAAGTCACAAAAAGACATGGAGGAAACATAAATGCCTATTTCTACAAGAAAAAAGCCAATTGGAAAAGGCTGCATACTGTATGGTTCCAATTATATGACTTCCTGGAAATGGTAAAACTATGGACACGGTAAAGAGATCAGTAGCTGCCAGGGGTTAGTGGGGAAGGAGGGATGAATAGGCAGAGTACAGAGGATTTTTAGGGCATTGAAACTTACTCTGTATGAAACTATAATGATAATACTTGTCATTATACACTTGTCCAAACCCACAGAATATACAACAGCAAGAGTGAACCGTAAGGTAAACTATAGACTTCGGATGATAATGATGTATCAATGTCACTACATCAATTGTCACCAACGCCCCCATTCCGGTGGGGGATGTTGATAATAGGAGAGGCTGTGGATGTTTGGGGCAGGATATACACGGGGCCTTAGTACTTTCCTCCCAATTTTACTGTGAAGCTAAAGCTCCTCTTAGAAATAAAGTCTATTTTAAAAAGGATAAAACAGTATTTGTAAAGTTACAGAAAAGGGAACTTTCATACCTGGTCATTAAAGGTATTACATATTTGTTTATTCACAGGTGAAAAAAATAATCTAATTTCACCAAAATGTTGACAATGGTTCCCTACTGAAGGCAGGGTGATTAAAGACAGGCATATGGTGTTCTTGTGTGTGCTTTCCAAAAGATAAGTTAATGTAATTTAAATTTATCAGTTTCATATAATTTAAAATATCATATGATTCAGAAGGGCAAAACTATTTTTAAATAAAACTCAAGTACCTTTTAACTAATAAAATATAATTATGTTTTCTAAAGCCTAGGACACATTTTTATTCTTTCAGTCTTACCTCATCAAACTAAAGAGAGGACCAAATGAAGTCCCGACCCTGGCGCTCGGGGAAGCCCAGGTTCATGCCCCGGGGACCACGGCTGGGGAGAATAAACCGGGTACGGAGCTATCACCCAGGCACATCTCTGAAACTGAGCTCTCTCTGTTATTAATGGAGGGACAAGCGGAGATAGGGGAGCTCAGCTGAGAAGGGCCAAGAGGCAACGGAGGGATACAAATGGAGAGGCGCAGGGGCTGACTCAGCAAAACTGTGAAATGACTTTGCAAAAGACCTGTCACAACGGATAAACGGACGCCTCCGGAAGAAACAGCTTCGCATTCCTGCAGCGCGCTGTGCGCAATTATTTCCAGGGATAAGATGGAGAAAAAGGAGGAAGGAAGAGGAGAAGAAGGAAGATCAAGAGCCGCCTTCATGAGTCTGCAGACGTTTCTTAAATGAGCAACTGGGAAGAAGAGAACTGGAAAAGACAAACCAAAACAAAGAGCGCCCATATCGTAGTTCATTTTAAGCTTCAGTCGCTGGGCAAACATCCACCATTTCTGCTCTTTCTCTGTGCATGAAAAATGGTTAAGTTACTCCGTGGATGTTGACTACACTCTAATTGTTTTTATGGTAAATGAGGCATGAAACCTATTGTCAAAAAACACGTTGTTCGGGCCACACAGCCATACTTTATCTTCCCAGCACATCGCTCCCCAAGGGTGAACACCCTGTATGGGGCCGAAGAGATTCAAAATACCATGTCCTCACATTTCTTTAAAGACAGAGTTTTAGGTAAAAACCTGCCCTTTTCCTTCCCTAGTATTTCCTTCTGTGTAACTAAAAAAAGAATCTTCCTGAAGTCTATAAGCCTGTCCTACGGAGCACGTCCAAGGGAAAGGCAGGTGGGGAGGCAGGTGGCAGACCTCTCCTCTGGAAAGCATATGGACAGTAGTGTTGATAAACATTAGTTACACCCTTAGTCTTACAGGGACAGAACCCTGCTGTTAACTAAATCCCTAGGATTTGTTCAGCCCTGCTGATTATTATATCTCATGATTGAGCCCTATTCATCAGAAACTGATCAAAGGTTTGATCAGTTTCTCAAAACAGCCTGCTGTTGATTGCAAACCAATAGATTTTATTGTATTAAGTTCCCCTCCGCCATCCTTTAATGAATATACACTTATTGGCTGGAATATTTTCTGGGTCAAGATAGTTTCAAGGCGATTTTCCTCTCGATCAAGTAGCGTGAGGGTCCTTTGGGCAGGAATCACATCCATTTTGGTCAAGGGCCTCGATGAACAGAAAGGCAGACTAAGATACAAATGTTTGGATGAAAGAGGCAAATTCCCTCCTGCCGTTGGCACCCAAACTCCACGCCTCTTAAATTGAATTCCAATCTGTTTAAAATACACACACATGAATCACATCCTGTGTGTAGGTACCCTGCCCTTAAGAAGCTGTACCAGCCTAAGGAGGGGCAGAGGGCATGGAGGATTTCAAGCTTCAGGACGCATGGACTGGTTGCAATGAAAAATTAATAGTGACGGGTGTGGGGTGGCAGGGAGGAGCGGGAAATACCATCTTCTTAGGATAACCCACAAGGCACCCATTGTATTTGGAGCTCGACACCAAATTCTTTAGACTTGAATTAGAAGAGGCACTTCTTTGATAGATTTCTTCTTGCTCCGGTTTACAGGCAACTAATCCTCACTGCACTAGATCCAACAGACGGGCGCAATCAATTCAGGGAAAGCAAGCAATGCCAAGTCTGCTCAATCTTCCCTCAATGAGCAGTAGACAAGAAGGTGGGGGGAAGAGGAGAGAAAGAAAGAAAATTCAGGCATGCCTGCACCCAGCATAGCTTAGCAAAGGAGAAGATGAAAAGATGAGGTGAAGTATCTGTCAGAGGGAAGAGGCTGAACCGCCACAGTGATGCCAAGCATGCCAAGCCTGGGGGTGCTGAGCGGTCCTGAGGGAGCAGGGGCGGACAGCAGTAGGGGTGATGTCAAAACTGAAGAATTCAGGGGCAGCGTCTCGAGGGAGGAAAGAGGTCCGGATTTACTTAGGTCTCTATGGTCTATGATCTACAGAACAGTGTGATGAGCAAGTTAATTACTACATTTAGGTAATTAAGTCTGGGAGAAACCAGTGCCTTCCAAAGCAAAATTAATTCACGCTGCTAGATCTTTCTAGGCTTGAACGGCCATTTGGTGAGAAGTCACGCTGGAACCACAGCCTAACAGTGGCGGGAGGAAGATTAATGAAAATAAGCTACAAATAAAACGGCCCCTGTATTAATGGCTTGCTCTCTGCCTTTGGACCTGAAGGGCATGATGAGATGCTTCCTGGTTTACCAGGAGGCACTTCCTCCCCCAGCAGCTCAAGGCCCCATCCATTCCCTGGCACAAAGTATGGCCAATGACTTAGTTTTCTTTGACTCCTCTGACTTTTCTTGGTCCTCTCTTCTCCCACATGGCCATTATATCTTTCTTTCTCACCCCCTGCTTCCATTCTGGTCAAGTCTAAAATATCTGTCTACAGTAAAGGACATCAAAAGGGCTTCTTTAGATAATGGTTCTCCCTCTCTTGACTCACTGATGATCCTCACAGTTCTCAGAGATCCCTCATTTCCCTGCGGCGGCTGTGTGTCAGGGTCTCCAGGCCAATGTATTAATCATCAGCAGGTGGTTCTTCTCATGATCTGAGAAGGAACAGTGCTCTTTTAGGAATGGGGAGAGTCAAATATTTCTTGTCCCCAAGTTCCTAGATGTTGGCCATGAGATTGCCTTTTTTGGCTAATGGCTCCAAAATGAAGCCTATACACATACAAACACATTACTGGCAAGCATATGCGTAGGTCAAGGCGCGTGTGTGTTGCTAAGCTACATCTTCTCTACTATAAGCAAAATTTGTGAATAATGCATGTTTATAAATACACGTAGCTTTATATACGCTTTCATGTGTACAAGTAGGAGCAACCTCCCTGCGCTCAGCAGGAAGTGAGGATGTCCCGAGTCCGGCTCCAGTAGACCACCATTGCCCCTACCTTCAGTTGGCGGCTCCTCCATATTGTCTCCTCGTCAAAGACCTGTAGGACCACTTGGCTTTCGTCTCCGAGATGGGCTCCAAATCTCCCTCATACCCCTGTGAGTGACTTACCGCTGGAGGTGGTAGTCCAGGGCCTCTTCTTCAGCATTCAGGAGAGTTGCTGCCTGGGTCAGGAGCTGATGGCTGCAGCTCATAGACTTGAGTTCCAAGATGAGTAGACTCAAGCAGAACATGGCTCCCATCTCCTCCAGCTCACTGGTGCCAAACTGGAGTCCCTGTCAGGTAAATAAAACCATCAGCAGAGACTATATAATGGGAACGTAGTGACGACAATCTGAAATAGAGAGGAAGGACTCTTGGACATATGACTATCACAGAAATTGAGAATTAATAGCATTTATCAGGCACTGTCTAATGGGCTTTGTGGGGCGTCTTCTGGATTGGTGGTTCTCAGTCTGCATTATGTGTCGTCCAGGGTTTTCCAAAAGGACCCCCCCTTCCTAGGACAATAATGAGCTGGCAGGGGTCCTGAAGGGCAGAGAGGTAGGTGAGGTTCCAGGAGTCACCTCCCCCTCTTCAATCAAACAGCAGTGTAGTTTATCCATGAGCTCACAGTGATAGAGACTAGTAAGTGAATCGTGAGTTGACTCTTCAGCAAAGTGCTATACTAAGACTAGGAAGGACTCCATTACATGATGAAGTACGAAGTGCATGGTTTTTGAAATTAGATAGGAATTGGGTTGAATCCTGACTTTCTGATTGCATGATCTTGGATTTAATGAACTCTATTAGCTCAGATTTTCTCATCTGAAAAATGAGATCATAATTCTTCCCTCCACACACAGGCATGTGGTGAAATTCCAGGGTCCACAAAAAGCTGGTCAATACCAGCTCAATTTCTCCTTCCTTATTCCTAGCAAATATATTTAATATGAAAGAATTCAATGTGGTCCTGCATTCCTTATATTTACAATTACATTTCATTCCAATGAAAAAGTGTCAATAATTGAATATTATTTTTTTAAATAGATTTTCATATCCAAATAGCAGTGATACAGAGAACAGAGACGCAATAGTAAAAATTCAAAAAGACTGGTCATAAGCATCACAAGGGAAAACAAAATTCCAAACTGGGAAATCATCAGCCTCACAAAAGAATTTCTAGGTAAAAGGATAACAGAAAGTAGAAGGTCTGCTTTAGCTGTTTGAAAATTTGATTTGCTGCATGTTTGGACACCTGTTTCCCTAAAGAAAGGAGACATTGCTTCAGAGTTAAGGGAAATCTGTTCCCCTGTAAACATCAGAAGTGGGAGGGGAAGACAGATGTTTAACGAGTTATTTTTCTTAAGTCAATAGAAGAGATCACTGTTTAAAGAGAGAAAAATCTCAGTCTCTTTCCATGAGCTAAAGTTCTAAGGTCTGGTTCTTCCCCTGCACTTCGTTTTCCTGGCTGTTCATTCTAGAATCGCCAGCTGGGTGGGGAATTATGAAGCGAAGGTCATGCCCTTCTCCCCAATCAGCCACCTCGCTGGTGGCAAGAAAGAGTAAACAAGGAGAATATGAACCAAATCCGGCCCCTCACGGCAGGCAGAATGCCTGGTACAAATGTGTAACCTCAGCATCTATCAGAGCACATAATAGGTCAAAAGAAGGACAACTCCTTGGGGGAAAAAATCTCATTGCATGACCCATCTTGATAGATCAGGGGCAACACTATCACATAAGCCAACTCCAATAAACAACGGCCAAAATGATAGCGTTTTTATAATACAAAAATATTTCCATATCCCAAATATCGGTCCATTTATTTCAAGCAATGGGTGGTATCCTAAAAAATACTTGCTGAGAAGACCTTCTCAGACCTTGCTGAGAAGATTAAAGGAACTCGTACCACTTACTGGCTGTGTGGTCTTAAGCAAATCATCTATTCCATTTTGCTCTCCATTATGAATCTCTCTTTATTACTACTCTACTCTTTTTACTATCACATGGTATCCAAGATATTTATTTATCAGGATATTCTCCTCTCACCGCCATACCTGGTGTGGAAATGAAATCCTCAATGGGAAGGACTGAGCAGTATTTGCTTTTTTACATCCCTGGCACAAAGCCAATAGCCCATTATATAGCTTACCTTCAAAATATGAGAAGTGGATAAGCAATGGCTCTACATGGATGGATATGGAGGGGCATGAACATATTGTCTCTTGGATACACATCATATCTGTCAAGTGGAACTTTGCTTCTTTGGGTAGCAAGTACATGAATGCCTTTAATTATATTCTGCTACTGCCAAATGTCATGAAGAGTGAAATACTTTATTTTATTTTTGCTTCAGGAGATGCATTCACATCTCTGGATATGATCCAAAAAACAGGTAGACAAAATTTAGAAAACCTGAGATCTACTTGCGTCAGTTATCATGGGTTTACAGTCACAAGTTCCTAAATAAAGCTGTCTTTGAGCTAGTTTAAAAGTGAGTCTTATTAAAATAGAGACCCAACTCTCCTTTCCTCCTAGCTTATGTGTGTTAATCAGGATTTTTTTCCCCATAGCCAGTAACAGAAAGACTGTTGGCTTAAGACAGTGGCTTAAACACAAATGGAGTTTTATTTTTCATAATAACTTTTCAGGTAGAAACTTCATGGCATTATTTCAGTGTCCTAAGAAAATCAGGACTATCATATCTGTCATTATCCTGGTTTTCTCATGATTGCAAGGTGGCTGCTGTAGCTCCAGCCAGCACATCATTCAAGGAAGGAGAAAGAGAAAATGGGAAATGGAGGTACCAGCACACTCTTGCTTACATTTTATTGGCCAGAGCTGTGCAATAGGGCCAACTTCAGCTTTACAATGGTCTGGGAATTGAATATTTTCACTTGTTCAACTACTTTAAAAGAGACAGGAAAGAGAACAGTGTTAGAAATGAGTGTTAGGGGAGCCAGACAGTTGATTCACATGTACATTTGTCTCCGAAATTGGCTACTACCCTCGCCATCACACAATTTTTAAATATCATAGATATGGGAGGAATATTTGTGTTAAAACAGAAAATTACATATTGATAAGATAAATGTAGGGTCCACAAACATGTTTTAAAATTATAGATAGTGATAATTGGTGAGTGAAAGGAGAAAAGCAATTCATAACCAAGCATGGAAAAATATTCTATTTTATTATTTAAATAAAAATGCCCCTTATACCCAGCAAATAGATAGAAATATATTCAAATTTATGATTCCTAGTGCTGACTCTTATGATAAAAGCTGGCACATATCAAAATGCAGTGACATTTGACATGGTAATATCACTTCTGAAAACTTTTCCTGAGGGACTGATTCAAAAGTGAAGCCCTATGCAGAAAATATTTATTATGTCAAAGTTATATATAATACTCAAAATTGGAAGGAAATAAAACACTAAAAATCTAGTAAGGAAGAAATGACTAAGGAAATTATAATGGAATAAATTTGATGAGTTATAATAAAGCCATTAAAGCGATAATTATAATACCCATTTAACAATATGGAAAATGCTTATGATTTAACGATAGTTGGGTTTGAAAAAGCAAAGTACAAAGCATGTAATGATGTGATTTCTGGTGATGATCTTGCAATGAAGGCCGAGGTGGCCACCCCCAATACCACACACACCTTTTCAGATATTATTGCGTGATTTGCCAGTAAAACAGAGAAATTTGGAAGAGAGATGTTATCAAGAGAACATCTGCATACCAGAAACTTCTCCAAAAGCTGTAGCATGCTAATAAGGGAGGAGAATTCCCTTCCACAGTATGTTCCTGAAGTACATCTAGATTTATTTTTATTTCTTTTACGTGTAATTTATCGACACTACAGATTGGTGTCTCTCATCAGTTTCAGAAACTGTAAGCCACCATCTCTCTGGGTGTTGCCTTTCCCCCATTCTCCCTCAAAGAAAACAAAGATAAGCCTAACACTCCTATTAAACTTATTTATTTTTTTTTTAAGATTTTATTTATTTATTTATTTATTAGGAAAGAGAGAGAGTGAGAGAGAGAAGGTCAGAGTGAGAAGCGGACTCCCCATGGAGCTGGGAGCCCGATGTGGGACTCGATCCCGGGACTCCGGGATCACGACCTGAGCCGAAGGCAGTTGCTTAACCAACTGCGCCACCCAGGGGCCCTAAACTTATTTATTTTTACTCTGTTCTTCATATCTCTTACTTTTACTTTCATATTTTTTAATTTCTATCACTGCAATAAATTCTGAGTATCTTTTCATATCAATGTTCCATTTTAATAATTTGCTCTCCAACTATACTGAATCTGCTCTTTGACTCATTGATCTCAAAAACTGTCTCTGGAACACTATAAACATGGTTATTTTATATTCTCCACCCCCCACCATTAGTCCTCTATATACGGTCTTTGCGGACATCCATCATCTGTCTGACTTCCTGTTTAATGTCAATACTGTAGGCTTGCCTGCGCAAATACTTTATGATCTTTTGAGATTCTAAATTCACAATTTTTTGAACTTGAAGAAAGTCTCTGTGGATGGGTTTCAAGGCTCTTTCCTCCAGAGAGAAGTTGTGTTTTGTTCCGCTAGGTACTTGGGGACTACCCATCGGGGACCACTAAAGGCTAAAACATTGGCTTAAAGCCTTTAGGGCCACAGCATACACTTACATTTTGACCCCAGACCTGCTTTAAAGAGGTTTTGTGTTAAGAAATTATGAATGAGGACTTTTCCTTTTTTGTCTGATATACCCAAAGCCATGGCTAAGACAGTCAAGCATTTCATGTTCTCCCTTCACACGTTGTGATGTCACTGATTCATCAACAAGTCCTCATCTTTGGAGGTCCTGCCTTTATGTGGTGATCTTCAATTGGTCCTCAAAGTTTGCATGGGCCTCAGTTTCCATCCCTAATCCCAAGTTATAAGTGTATAGGAATCAGTATCCTATAGATCTAAAGATCTTATAGACCCAAATATCTACAACAACTTCTGGCAAAGCCTATCTCTTTTTATAAAATTGGGCATCATTGAACACCCTCGAAAGCATACACAGAGGGAGGTTATGTTAGACCTATGTACAAATACTGCAGTTAAGAGGGTGACACTGTGAAACATCAAACAAACATCTTTTTTATGAAAAAGATTTACTGCCAGAAATGAGAAAAATCTGAGACATTTCTTGTTTATAGTCTCATAAAGGATCAAAAGTAAATTGCATTGGTAAAAGTACAGTGAAAGATATGATAGGAGCTCAGAAGTAACTATACTATTGAGATGGAAAGTATAATTTTTGAATTAAAAAACAAATGGAAAGAGTTAAGACTGTTCAATGCAGAAAATAAAATCCATTGTGTAGCAAACAACCTTAAAAAATTTCCCAATACCTCAAGGAAAAAATAGGTCAAAATAATGACATATATATTTATACATATATATGCATATGTACATATATATGCATATGTACGTGCATATATATGAATGACATATGTCATACATATACATATGTGTATATATACATATATATCCATATATATGAATGACATATACATATATGAACAGCATATATATGTGTGTGTATGTATGTGTGTTTGTGTATGAGTAAGAATTTTAGAGCACATTAAGGAAAAGTGATCTACTCTCCTTTTGAATTTCAGATTCAGACAAGTTGGGTAATCACCACAGAAGCCAAGAAAAAGAAAAAAAGAGGGGAAAGGGGATGAGGAAAAGGAAAGAATTATTTTGTATTTAAAGATAACAGGGCATCTGGGTGGCTCAGTCAGTTAAGCATCTGCCCTTGGCATAGGTCACGACCTCCAGGTCCTGGATTGCGTCCTGCATCAGGCTCCCTGCTCACTGGGGAGTCTGATTCTCCTTCTGCTCCTCCCTTCTGCTTGTGTTCTCTCTCTCTCTAATAAAGAAATAAAATCTTTAAAAGAAATCAGTCTGCAGATCAGACAGGTTCACCCAATATATGAGATATAATTAATAAAAAGAAACAAGAAAAGCATCGGGGACCCTATAAATAATCAAAATTAAATAACCTAAAATTTACTTGCACTCTTAAGTATCAAAGACAATGAAGCAACATGTACAAAACTGAAAAGCTGTGCCTCAAGAATGTTGTTTATGTGTTATGGCCTCAAGGAGATAAACTCAAACCACACACAGATAAAGAAAAGTGTCATAATGTCTCTTAAAATATTTACAATTACATTTACAATATCCAAACATGGAAACAACCCAAGTGTCCATCAGCAAATGAATGGATAAAGATGTGTGTGTGTGTGTGTGTGTGTGTGTGTGTGTGTGTTGTGGAATATTACTCAGCTATAAAAAGGAAGAAATCCTGCCCTCTGTGACAACATGGATGGACCTGAAGGGCATCATGATAAGCAAAATAAGTTAGGCAGAGAGAGATAAAATACTGTATTTTCTCACTTATTTGTGGTATCTAAAAAAAAAAAAAAAGGTGAACTCCTAGGAGAACAGATTGATGGTTGTTAGAAATAGAAGGGTAGGGGGTGGGAAAAAGGTACAAACTTCTAGTTAGAAAATAAGCAAGTCATGTAATGCAAAGCATGGTAACTATATTTAATATAGTATATTGTTTATTTGAAAGTTATTAGGAGAGTATATCTTAAAAGTTTCCCTCATAAGAAAAAAAAAATTTCGTAACTATGTGTGGTGATGGATGATATGTTGAATCACTGTGTTGTACACCTGAAACTAACATAATGCTATCTTCCGATTACATCTACATATGCCTAACGTAAACCTACATATAATACATATACCCACATATAGAGATAACCCAATTAAAGAAAATGTTGTTTGTGTTGAGAAATAAGAATATATAAAAATAATTATGCAGCATGATCTAAAGAGTATTTTTCTAAGAATGGCAAGGGGATGATGTCATTAGGAAATCTACTAACATAAATATTAGTACATAAAGAAATCAAAAGGCAGAAGAATAAAAACCAAGAACTTCTGGATGGAATCATCCATTTCCGATACCAGTCTTGGTATATGAGCTCTTTCTAGACCTGAAGGGGGCAGCATGGCGGAGTGGGTGTCAACACAGGCCCTGAGGCCCAGATTACTGGCATCCCAATTCCAGTGCCGCCCTGTGCTAACCGTATGGTCTTGGGGAAGTCATTGGACCTCAGTGTCTCAATTTTCCCATCTGTATTACAGGAAAAATAATAATAATATCTCATGGAGGTACTGAGATAATTCAGTGAGTTTTGGTTTTTTTTTTTTAAAGATTTTATTTATTCATTTAACTGAGAGAGAACACAAGCAGGGAGAGAGGCAGGCAGAGGCAGAGAGAGGAGCAGGCTCCCTGCGGAGCAAGGAGCCCGATGCGGGACTCAATCCCAAGACGCTGGGATCATGACCTGAGCCAAAGGCAGCTGCTCAACCAAGTGAGCCACCCAGGCGTCCCAATTCAGTGAGTTTTTATATATAAAAGCTTACATTGGCACTTGGCCCATTGCAGGTTATACAAGTATTTATTATTACCACTAACAATAGCAAATGCTTAGGTAAATCAATATTCCAAGCCATACTTGACATACGAAGTCCTTATTAAAACTATGACCAAAACTATGGCCTGCTCTCAGTACTGTTATTTATCATTTTTGACAGGTTCCAAACAATTCAATAAGATAAGAAAAAATGAGTCATACATATTAGAAAGGAAGGAATCATATTATCATTATTCGAAGACTGATTATGTACTAAAACAAACCAAAGGAATCAACTGAAACAGAAAATCTATTAGATATAAGGGAAGAATCGAGTAAGTAGACAGGTTACAAATTAAATATCCAGAAATCAATTTTCTTTCCATAAACTAGCAAAATAAATTATTAAGTATAATAAAAATCCCATTCACAACAGCAACATGACTATAAAATATCTAGGAATAGAATTAGTAATAAATACCCCAAGGGTTGTATGATAAATCCCAGGACCTCACCAAGAGATAACGAAGAAAATTTAAATGAATAAAGCAATATGCTGAATTCTGGGAAAGCAATACCATGCAGTATCAATTCTCCTCATATTAGTCCATAAAAGCATAAGAAATCAAAACACCAATGGGGACTTTCAAACTTGGCAAACTAATTCCATTTCGAGAAGAGTAAATGGCAAAAGTATCCAAGAATAATTTTGGAATGAGGAGTGAGAAAAAAATAACAATGGGAAGATCTCATACACTTACAATAATTCAATGCTACGGCATTAAAGCAAGACATGGCAAGATGTGGCAGATCAAGAGAAGAATAAGGAGAATGCCAAAGCCTATGGAATGTGTACAGATTTGCATACAATAAAGGTACCTTCCAAGTCACCAGCAAATGGATTGTGATGGGGATAAAACAAAAATGACTGGTTAATAGTCTGGGGGGAAATCTTAACCCAAACACAAAATTATTCCATTTTGGTAAAAGGATTAAATGTAAAAACAAAACAAAACAAAACAAAACAAAAAAAAAACACCTGAATGATTGGAGCAGGAATAACACATATATTCAAATGTTCTATCATCTCCAGACCAGGGGAAGGTCTTCCAATGCATAGCCTCAAAGAAGAAACCATAAAGGAAGAAAATAATGATTGAATAAATAAAATTTCAATATATCTGGAGAGCCTGAAATCTCCCAAACCATACTTATAAAAAAAGAAGTAACAAAAGAAATGTAATTGCAACAAAGGAAAAAAATAATATGATATAAAATACAAATTAATAGAACAATGAAATGCCATAATTTGCTTTTCGATGCACGTTTACCTCTCACTCTCCAGATCATCACTCTGTGCTGGTAAAGGGCTATCAACGGACATTATCAGAGCCTATTGCTGATGGAAGGTCTTATCACTGTGCTATTTCCGAAGGATAATTTGGAAATCTATTTCAAAAGCCTTAAGAATGTTTACCTCTTGGAGCTAACAATTCAAATTCCAGAAATTTATCTTAAGAAAATAATCATAAAAAAAAGAAAAGAATCATAAGACGAACAATAGAAAAAAAAGTCCTAAATGTGTGGCAATATATTACCAGTCAAACTTGAGTGTATTCACAACACGGAATATTAAGATTGTGGTGTGTTTTGAATAAGCAACACCATGGGGAGATATTCATGGGATAGCACCAAAGTGCCGTAGGCTGACTAGAGTGTGACACATCATGATCTCATAATGATAAATAATATAATGATGACATATAAATGACATAAATGATCTTGATTTAAAATTGGTAAAATGACTGATGTGCACTAAACTGCTCACAGAGGTTAGAAATACATGGTGAGGGTGCGCGTGTTCTTTGTTTTCCTTATTTTATTTTTAACCACGAAAAATACATCATTGCTTTTGCCATTCATACTTCCTTAAGCAATGCTTGGAAGCCTGGAAATCATAGCGTATCTGAATCAATACCTTATTTTAGATACGATGTGATTTGAAATTTGTTAGTGAAGTTAAATTCAAAATTCAGTCTTCTACATTGTTAGTGAAGTTAAATATTTCAATGAGATACTTTAAATTAAATATTTAATAATAACAAAAGGCAGAGGAACGCTGGCTGGGCAAAGTCAGTTTCCCGAGCGCCCGCCTCTTCCCTCATACGCACAGCCTGGCATGCTCTACGTGCCTCTTCATTTCTCTGGGTCACTGGGCCTGTGCCTATTTTCCTTCCAGGGTAAACAGTCTGCAAGAAGAAATCTAGTCCCTGGAAACACTCTCGGAATTTTTATAAAGTGTCGGCGTGAGTGAAAGGCAGTGACTTTCCGGGTTTTAACCAAGTTTGGAGAGGCTGCGAACAGATTAACTCGGTACCCCTCTGCCCTGCCGCGCACCCGGCCGGAAGTTAGAGCCGATCCCGCCCCTCAGATCCCGGAAGTCCAGCAGGCAGGCAGGAAGGCAAGCCCGAGCGCCGGCAGAGGGCTCCTCAGCTCCCCTGCTTCCCAAACCCATCAAACGGACTCTGACGCCTTCACGCTGAGGACAGAATCCAACCCCAGGCATGTTGGTGTCTCTGACATCCGATGGGCTTTCCGTGTCCCCTCGGTGTCCATCCTTCCAGCCCCGGCTTCCTGACCCATTCCTGACAACCGTTTCCCTAGTAACTGCAAAAAGGCCCTACAGTCCCTGGAACAGCAGGCCTGAAGGTGTGGGCTGGACTTCAAATGCGTCCTTTATTTCAATGCCAGACCTCCCCTGTGTCTTTTATTGGTGGATTCGTGCTCAAGCCACGAATGACACCGCAGACGGCCAAGTCCTCTGGGACTGCCTTTCCATGTCTTCTGGACCACGCATAGGAGGGTAAATAGGAACAGGGCCTACGTCCCAGGCAGCCCAGGATTTGAGCAGAGAGAGCAATCTAAGCGAGCTTAACCCTCTTCTATAGGTACACAAACTGGTCATGCTTTCCACAAGTTTACGTAGCTGAGCACACCAGACCCGGGGTGACAAGAAATGTTCCCCTGACACAAGCCTAACGTCCATGTCAATACACAGGCTTTAAATTTCCAATGTTTGTTTAAGCTTTTGACAGTTGGGAGGTCGTCTGTTCTTATAGGTTATATGACCCTGTAACTCCTACCTTTTTAAAATTCCCCATTCCCTTTCTTATTGGAAGGCTTACCCAATATGGCACCAGGGACAAGCCCGGCCTTAGCCGTGGGCAAAAGGTCAACCCCTTCCTTCGCTATTGCCACCCACTGTCCCTCATCCTCATAGTCCCCATCCCTTTGATCTGCAGCTCTGTCCCTGGCTTCTGAAACCTGCACTAGGCCATCTTGCATGGTGACTACCAGGAGCAATCTCTCCAGCCGTGGTCACTATGGCTTCTCTCAGACCCAATCTTGAACATCCCTTCTTGTGCCCCAGACTGGAGGGAAAAGAGAGGAGGTCCTCCTGCCTGGGTCCATATGAGTTACACACACATTGTATGAAACTCATCCGGAAAGGGCCATGACCCCCGAGAGCAGATGCTGGTCAGAGCAAAGTAGCAGAGTTCTGCTTTGCCAGATTTCAATCCTTCTGTTTCTGAATCCCGACAAGGTCCTGGGCGGCTTAGCAGAGGAGCGAGGGAGGCTAGGTTCCTGAAGGGGCAGTGAGAGGCTTTGCTTGGTGGGCATGGGCAACGCCTTGGAGCCCACAGGTGTGGTAGTATTTTAATACACTGATGATCGGCATGGCCATACTGGAATACCAACCCTGACCCTGACCCGGGCCTCCACGCCCTACACCAGCCTATCCAAGTGCAACCAGCCTCCTTGTCGGATGAGGGGGTAAGATGCAAACCAAAGTACCCCCACGAAAAGGTGGGATGACATTAAGGTGAAGCCTCAGCTCCCAGCTCTCCCGTACGTACGGTGACTACTCGGACAGTGGCCCACCACACATGCCCTCACAGATCCCGCCGGAGGGCCAGCAGCTCCTGCAAGGTAAGAGCACCATGAGGCTTTTCAGAGCCACACTTCTCGATGCGTGATCTCCAGATTAGGGTTGGCCTTCTCACCAACACTGATCTGTGATCAAACAGGGGGGCCTCCGCCCAAATGTGAGTCACTCGTGTTATTAAGCACATGTTTCTAGGTCGGCTGCTCTTGCCAGGGACGGAAGCACTGTGACTGTGTCCTTTGTATTCTGGTACAAGCTCCTTATCTCTCTGCAGCAACAGAGGGATCAACAGCTCCCGGCCTAGGTTCTTTATGCGGTGATGCTTCAAAACACAGTCCCCGGGACTCGTGCAAAGGGAACATCCTGGCAGTCAGCTGTCTGGGATATGAATCTCAGCTCTGCCACTTCCTAGCCAAATGACCACGTTCAAGTTGCACAACCTCACCAAGCCCAATGTCTTCATCCTTAAAATGGGAAAATAGAACCTATCGCTTAAATGTTCTCGTGAAGATTAAATGAGATAAGATGCGCACCTGGGCAGAGGTGCAGGGTAGATGCCCCATAAATGTGCATTTCAAGCACTTTCTCCCACATGTACTTACACACGAGGGCACAGCAGGATCGGTACAGGTTACAAATATACACACATATACACAAATACATATATGCATGCATGGATAAATAGGCACTCAGTTTTGCTTGGTTTTCATTCCCTTTCTTCCAACTTAAACCTCTGTTTTCCTCCAGTCTAACCTGGTCTGGTGGACATGGGTTAAGACACAGAGGGGCAGAGTATGGACCTTGACATTCAAGGGAAGCTAGAGCTCTCATCCATCAATGGAAGTCAGGTTATCGAACAGGGTGAGACAGGAGAGTCATATTCCTAGTATATGACTTTTGTATGGAACGGAGAAGCTGAATTACAGAAAGAAAATACCAAGCTTAAGCAGAAAAGAGAGAAATCACCCCAAAAGAAAGCTTCGCGTGCCAAATCAAGCAAGTTGGTCAAAGAGTGAGATGGGGCCATGTGACAGTCCCAGGGGACCAGAGTGACTTCCTGGGCATCCCTGCACCCTGATAACATCTTAGCATAATCACCATTGCTACCACTATTTCCCAAAACCCTAGACCAGCTTATCTGGGGACTGTTTGCCTGTCCAAGCCAGGAGGTTTCACCAACCAAAAGGGATCCACGAATAGCTGATAACTGCTCTCCAATCACATGCGTATTTACGTGTGGGGTCTCCTACGAGCGTCCTCGGCTTCATGAAGAATTAGAGAGTTTTCTGAAGGTTGGCAAGTAGGCTCAGTCTCAGCAAATAATTCTGAGAGTCTTGTCTCCGCTCACTGATTTACTGGACATTTGTTTAGCTCTCTGTACGTACATGACCCTGTGCTAGGTGTTACGGAAGGAGAGAGCATGGTCCCAATGATCAAAGGGCACTTCTGTGTCTGTCCCCTCCAGGAGGCCCCCTTCACTTCTCTATTTCTCTATCTCCCAGTGTATACAGCACAGGGTGTAATTTTGGAGGGCAAGGTGGGCATTCAGAGATCATGGACAGGGACAGAAGTAGATACCAGTCCTCATGGACCTTACCATCTGGTAGGCAATACAGGACATACGCTATAACGGGAAACATCGTGGAACTGTGGACGTTGAGAGGAAGAATAATGGCTCCAGCTTTAGCTGCACTTAGAAGCTTAAGGACCTGTAGATATATTTTTTTCAGCTGTTTTCCACGCTCCTGTGCGCTGTGATCGAGGTGGTCTAACAAAGCAGGTGTAGCAAAGGAAGCAGCAAGCAGCTAAACCCATAACCGTTCTACACCTCTCTAACCCCTGCATTTATTTTATCTGCCTCGCCTCTACAGACGTTCAAGTTCTGAGTGTTTCTAGTCACTAACACTGCTCCTTTGATACTTTTGTGATTTCCCTTCAAGCTCGATTTGACTGAATACTTTGGAGAGGGACAGAGAAGGAAGAAAACAAATACAAACAGGAAGGGGGGCTAAGATCCGTTAGGGCGTGCAGATTTATGTGTGGCTAGGAGTTGGATGTTAAGATCCTGAAGATAATATCTGACCAAAAGCAATATAGCAACTTTATAATCAGTCGGCAAATGAGGCCTGACCAGATGCAGAGAAAAAAGTCATCATTCAGGACTTGAAAGCAATGAGATGGCTGCATAAAATTTTCACATTGAGTTGATAAGTAAATTAAGAAATAATGGTTAAAGTGTTTGAACTAAAGGAATCAGTAGGAAAATTTTATTGACAGCACTGATTAATACAATTAACATTTGGGAGGGGAAACGAGATGATGTCTGAATCCTTCTAAAACTTTGCTGTGTTTTTCAGTAAATCACGCCTACCGAATTGCAAACAGATTTGGGACACTGACGTGTGAGACCGTATGCATCCACATTGCATTTTAAAATATACATACGGTGACAATGCAAGGAGAAATGTGATTCATAAATTTATTTAAGAAAATTACTTTTGCAGAAATCGAGGTGGTTCAGGTGGTCTGCCTTTGGCTCAGGTCATGATCCCAGGGTCCTGGGATCAAGACCTGAGTTGGGCTCCCTGCTCTTTGGGGAGTCTGCTTCTGCCTCTCCCTCTGCCCCTTCCCCGGTGCTCGTGCTCTCTCTCTCTTGCTCTAAATAAAATAAAATAAAATAAATAAAATAAATAAAATAAAATAAAATAAATAAAATAAATAAAAAATAAAATAAAATAAAATAAAATAAAATTTTTGCTGTGTGCAAAGCATTGACAACTCCCAAGCTGCAAGTCTAGTTCCCAAACCTTGTGGCCTTGACTATGCCACTCAGCCCAGATGCAGGCAGGAGGCCCCTGGTCCAGCGACACATTCAGATGAAAATGAAGAGGCTACTCTCCTTCTACCCTGCTCGCTGCCTAGAGTGGCAGGCTGACATTTTCTGCAGGGAACCCTCTCTTTCCTGTGCGTGTCGGTCCAAACGCCCCTGGCTCTGCTTCCCAGATAAAGGGAACCTGCTAAATCCCTACCTATCCAAGAGCAGCCGCACCGTGACTGCCAACCGCACGCCTGCGGCTCTGTGATTCCCCAGGGTTTGCTTCTGTGCAGGGAGGCCTTCGGAATCCATGAGCACAGAAGTAATAATGATAGTAATAAACACAGGAGCAGAGCTGAGCCCTGTCAGGCCATAATCGCTCTGGCAACAGAGCAAACAGTCCCACGGTCGGCCCCGTGCGGCTTTGATACCCAAGTGCTCAGGAGGAAACAGCTGGAAACCCCGGCAAGCGGGAGACGTATTAGCAGGCTGTGTTCACTTCAAAAGGGGAGAGATGTTTTATTTTTTTAATGGAACTTTTTCCAATCAGTCCTGTCTTCTCGCTGCCTGCCTGCAGCCTCCTTCGGCTGTCTCATTTCTCATAGGAAGAGAGTTAGGTTAGAGTTAGGTTCAGGTTAGAGCCTGTTGTTAGCTAAAGAACGGGGAGGTCCTATCAGGGAAAGAGACTCAGAAGTTCAAGGTGCAGTGGCAGGTTGCAGAAAACAGGAGCGAGCTGCTGAAGTCCCACCCGGGACAGGGCTGATGCTGCCCAGGGAGGGAGAACCCAGGCCCTGGTCATGGGGCTGAAGATGCACCAGGTGCACCTGCAAATCCAGAGGGCAGCACCTTGACCTTCAGATGCCCGGACGTCAGCGAGGTCTGATGTTAAGAAAACCAAAGGTCTCCCTGCTTCAAATCATCCCCTCTGCCAACCTGACAATGCTAGATGCCTCTTCTTAGTAACCCTTTAAAATAATATCCATGAATAACATTGCAATGAGTCCTATGATAGTTTATGAATGCATTACTGCCACCTGGCCATCCACTGGAGGTTTGGGACTAGAAGAAAGAACAGGTAAATTCTGGAAAAAGTATCAGGAATCTGATTCAGGTTTTCTATGACCTTCTGAGTACGGGGAGCAGGGAAGGAAGGACTAAGAACAAAGGAGGCAGGGGATTACCTTAATTAAAAAACCCTACCTTCCTTGTTTCCATAAACACCCCCTTTTGCTTTCTGGGCCAACCAATACAGGCTCGGCATACACAGGAGGAATGTGACCATGACCCAGCCACTGAACCCGCGTGGTGCTTGGCATTACATCCTGCCAGATTTCTTCATTGAACGTCGTTTTCCTCTCGCTCTGGAATGAACGTGTAGGCAGAGCATGACTTCTAGGTCTTACGTAACAGAAGTTAAGTCAAAAATATCCTGTGAAGTAGGTAGATAGGTATTTTAATCTTTACTCAAAGGTAAAGGTTCTCTTAGTCGAGGTTGGCAGTAAACTGAAGTTTGAGCCTTTACTTCCTTCCAACTCCTTTATTTGCTATTTTGGTGCCTCCAGTTAGACCCAAGGAGAGGTCATAAGAAGGAAAGGTCCAGTCTCACATGGTGGGTGCAATTACCCTCTGATGTAGAGGCCACTGCTTTTCTCTGGAAGGTCCTGATGAGGCAGTTAGATCTCTATCCCAGGGGGTAACTTGAGACCCTGCTGTGCAGACCCTACAGAGCCTTTCCTCTCCCAAATCATGGTTGGTGGTTCTCTACCACCCTAGATGGCTCAGGGGAATGGAGCCCGAGGTGGCCTTGGCTGTCTCTCTTGCGTCTGACTCACCATCAGTGTAGTTATTCAACCTACTGATCATCCTCTAGATTACCTGGGTGGGAATCCAACCCCAATCCGCAGTGGCTCCCAGATTTCAGCGGTCACATATGGGGCTTCTTCAGTGTTCTCACTGAAGCTGCTCCTCCAGGCTTAAGGCAGAGCAGGGGAGGTGGGATGGAGTCCATAACACAATGTTATCCTCACCAACCCTCTTTCTACACTGGCCTCCTTCTACATTCTCGGTTTGGCTAACAGGTTCAAAGGTTACGGCATTTGATGGCACATATTTCCTTTGAAAATCCACCCCCCCAAACACACACACACAACTCTTTTTAGTTTTGGGCAGCATATATACTTGGGAACTTCAGTGGTAATTTTAACACCCGATTACACCCTAAGACCACTCTAACATTTTGGATTTTCTATATACGAGTTTAGGGCTTTGCACTGATTTCCCCAGTCTCTCACACAAACTTATTTATGAAAAATGTGCTCACTGATCGTATGGAGGACCACAGTCTCTGATCAAATGGAGGCAAGATTCTAACGCTGTTCAGGGTGACTTAACAACTGTTCATCTCCAACAACTGTGCCTATAGCCATGGAGAAAACCCTTGTGCTAAATACCCAGGACCCACGAAGGCACTTGCAGATGTAGCTCGATTTAATTCTCTTTTTACCCCTTTATTTCACATAATAAAAGGTTGACTTTTTTTTAAAAAGATGATAATTTTGTGGACAAATACACATGTAAATGTTACATTGTTAAGCACACACACAATGATAATATAGAGTATTTTGATCACTCCAAAAAGGAAGACTTATTAATCATTTCCTTAGTTTAGAAACTAAGTCCCGTAGGTAGGGCCATTTGTTTTTTTTCTTTCTTCACTTGGATAAACTGTGACCTCCTTGAGGAAACAGGTTTTGCCCTATGAATGTGTCTATGTCTGTTTTCCCTTACTCTGATTGATTAGACATTGATCCGTATTTGCTGAATAAATAGGGAGGCTTCTATTTAACATCTCCTATCAGGCATTTTGCTAAGAATCTTCCAGGCATTATCTCCAATTCGCCTCACGACCCTGTAAAGGATGATGTTAACATCTCCATTTCGTTGCTGAGAAGACTAGGGCATAAAGCAATTACACATCTGGTCAAGGACCATCCAGCTGCTAAGTAGCAGACTGGGATGTGAGCCCCAAATTGTGTGGCTCTGAGTCTCTGCGGTATAACAACAGTAATACACAGACCTCTGTGGTCAGTTTAAGTATCAGGTTCTTCACTGATCCAAATACTCTAGTGTGTTCCTGTTAGGGTTCATTCATTCATTCATTCATTCACTCATTCACTCAATTATGTGTTTATTCCTGTAGGTTTCCACATACTGCGAGGGAGGACTATGGCAGATTATATAGGGTCCAATCCCATGCAATAGAGACATGTATTGTCAGTTTAGGCACAGCCTTAGATCTCTTTTCCTGGAAAGTCTGGAACCCTAAAGTATCCCCTTCCCAGCTAGATGCTGCAAAACTAATAAGAAAAAAATGCTTAAAATGGACAGTAAACCAACAGCAATCTTCTATGAAATGATGCTAACCATAGAACATGTAACTCTGAGCCCAGATATGAAAATTCTAACAGAGTAATTTTAGAGGTCAAGACAGAGGCATCAGACATCTGTCTTCTCTTTGGAGAGAGGTGTCAAGGAGGATGGGGGTTGTGATATAATTCCTCTGCCTGCCTAGCATCCCGCAAGTATCCAACTCTCTGCTCCCAGCTTCCTCAGTGTACGTTAGATCAACAGGATCGGCATCCCAGCAAGCATCCAGCCTGCCAGAAAAGAAAGGCCAATCTTTCTTTCTTGTAGCCATTTCTAATTCCTACTACCAACTCCTTTGGAACTACTCGCTAACTCGGCTTCTGAGGATAGAGGAAGCAGGAGGCACCGTCACCTTGAGCCCGGTCTCGCATGAGGCTGTTGATGACCGTTTCCCCAGCCCTGCCCCACCAGTCTCCCTTCCTGTGTTCTGGAGTGGGGTGTGGTACAAGGAGCCGTAGGCTCAAATCTGACTCCTCTTAGTAAGTTCTGGGAAGGGATCTGCCCAATGAGTTTCTTGTTCGTTTGTTTGTTCTTTGGTTTTGGGACTTTTTTTTTTTTTTTTAATATAGAGTATTTTCATGACTTTTGCTGCAATCTACTAGCTAGAAGTTCCAAAACCAGAGGCAGTAGTCTCAATCAAAATTCTCCTACACTAGCAATAAGAGAACCTGGATTATAATTCTGGCCTCATCAAAAATTTCATGTGCAGGGGAGAAGAAAACAACTTTGTGTGCAATTTTGGGCATTTCTATGATGTCTCCACACTTCATCTGTAAGATACAGCTAGCAGTGAGGTCCACAGGCCAATTGCAATGCTCCTCCCAGTTTTTGTTTTTGTTTTGTTTTGTTGTGAGAAAGAGAGAGAACAGGAGCGCTCAAGCAAGGGGAGCAGCAGGCAGAGGAAGATGGCCCCCCACTGAGCAAGGAGTCCAATGCAGGACTCCATCCCCGGACCCCAGGATCATGACCTGAGCTAAAGGCAGACACTTAACCAACTGAGCCACCCAGGCGTCTCTAGGCTCCCAGTTCTAACATTTCAGGATTCCCCTCACCCTGCTTCCACAGACAGCTGCTCTCCTTAGGGCTTCTGTGACCATGTTTTTAAAATAAAACTCCAGGGGCACCTGGGCGGCTTAGCTGGTTAGGCATCTGACTTCAGCTCAGTCATGATCTCACGGTCCTGGGATCTGTCCCCACATTGGGCTCCATGCTCAGTGGGGAGTCCGCTTCCCCCTCTCCCTCTGTCCTTCCCCCGATGCATGCTCCTTCTTTCTCTCAAATAAATAAATCTTAAAAAAAAATCAACCCCCAAACACATGGTCAAGTGATTCCTAGATAGTGGGGGTCTTGGCGCAGACATCAGAAATGTACACCAGCCCAGGACTCTGACTGTGGAGTTTCTGTATCTATACCCTTGCATAGGCTTTGGATCAGCAATCCTGGGAAAGGTCAAGACCTATGTTTCCAGGGAAAAGTCAGTCTGCAGATGAGGAACACTGACAGGAATCAAAGTCTAGGGGGCCTCAAGAGTTCCAGCTGTAAAACGGGGTTCCTGCTCTCATTTTGTGAGGCAGTAATAAAAAAAACCCACACGAGATAACAGTAATTAGTGGTATAAGCATCTGGGGTACCACTGAATCGTATTTAGTCCAGAATCAAAAGAGACCAATAGGGATAGCACTGTCCATTAGTCACAGAAACAAAACAAAAACAAAACCAAAAAAAGAAAAAACCCTCATACTCAGACTTAACAAAGATCAAAATTGTCACATCGTTCTTTACAGTAAATCCCTTCCAAGTGACAAACACTGTTACATTGTTCCCTAATCCCCACTCCCTCATGAAACTTAGTATAGGACAGATACATTAATAATTGTTTTATTACAGTTCTTAAAATGCTGTGGTCAAAAAATGCAGATACTGTGAGAACACATAAAAAGGAATCTAACACAGCCCAGATAATTATGCTGGTCAGGGCCTCTCATTTTATAAATAAATATACTCTAGACATATCTACTATAGACACTTAAAAGCTAGACACATAGATAAATACATAGATGGAGGGAAGCACAGACGTGTTTGCCCTAGACAAAGACCTCCCTCCTCCCTGTGGTCCTTTTAGCTGGAATTAGAAACAAATCGACATGAGACCAATTCAGTAGGCACACATAAGGGGAATCCACTTAGATAGGGAAATTCCAAAGACGGAGAGGCAATATGAAGCTTATGTGAGCTAAGGACAGGGGCAGGGTCAGAGGGAGGGGAGAAAGCTCATTAGCAAGAAGTTGAAAGGGGATATTTGGAAAAACAAAGTTGCCCTATTATGCAGGTAAATTCTGGAGGTAAAGAGGAGTCTCTGTTATTCTAGACTCTCCTTTCCAATGTAAATTTAGGCAGTTGAGAGGAAGACAGAGAGCTTCCTCTGCTGGGTTTTGATTATTTTTAACTCAAAATAATCTTTATGCCCAAGTGGCCCATCTTGGGGTAGCCTGTCTTACTCCTGTATGGTTGGATAGATGACAGATAGAGATATATAGATATAGTTTAATCCTAAACAAATCCTAAAGAGGAGGTTGAGAGGAGGGTAAAATAAGATTATCTTTGAACCCTCATTGTGCAGGACCCCTGACCTTATGTCCACGATGTTTCCTGCCAGGATACCTTAGCTCCTTGCTCACCGGGGACCCTTACTCCCTTACTCCCTCTTCTCCCTTGTGGTATGGCCCAGGCCAGCGGCCCATTTTATCCACCCCAGAAATAGGAGACTTAACAAAGATGGGTCCTTTCCCATGATGTGAGACCAGGCCCCCTTAGTTCAGACAGAACAAGGTCGGGAAGAACGAGTCCACACAGAGGACACTGTGTGCGGGATTACCCGTATAGCATAGAGCACTCCTGGGAAAATTATTAACCACAAATTTGAAAAAGTGACCTGCATTTAGCATTAACACCCAGTCTTTCCCTGGCATTTTTATATCCTACTGTTAGTCACTTTTCCAACCCATGGGGCAATGGATTTCCACTCTAAACGTCACCTCTAGTCGATATGTATATCTATACACACACACAGTATTTTCTGCATCTCAATAGTTTTACACACGCACGGTAGTTCTGCCCCGAGGCTGGGTATAAATAAATTGACAGCCTGGCTTCCCACTAATGCCATCAGAGAAAGCTGTTCCAGAATACTAATCAGAAACTCTCATGAAGTAAGAAAACCTTGTGTCAAGAAGCAGGACTCACTTACCGGGGCCAAAAAAAAAACAATTGGTCAGAGGGACTCCTGGACTTTGGGGCTTACAGAGTTGGCTGTGTCCTCACTTAGCATCCCTTTCTTGAATTACTTATCGGGGAGCAGAGAAAAGGCTGCTTGGCAAAATGGCTAGAATGGTTAAGCATATTAACAACAACAAAAAAAATCAAACAGATCAATGAGGAGGGTAGGGGTCTCCAATGTAGCAACAGTTGGTAGAAGAGGAACCAGGGGATCTTCAGGAGAGGTTAAGTCCAAGGGGAGGAAACCAACATGGCTGAGATAGGTTAGAGAGCTGGGAAAGCAGGTGGAAGCAAGGGCAAAGAAAAGAGGATTTCATAGAGGGAGGGAGAGGAGAAAACAAAAGTCTGTGACATGGGGCACCTGGGTGGCTCACTTGGTTGAGCACCGACTCTTGATTTCGGCTCAGGCTCATGGGATCGAGTCCCACATTGGGCTCCCCGCTCAGCGGGGAGTCTGCTGGAGGTTTTCTCCCTCCCACTCCCTCTCTCTCTCCTAAATAAATAAATTCTCTTAAAAAACAAACACAAAAAGTCTGTGACATAAAAACTAGTCTCAGTTGACTTGTGTTTCTAACCTCACGTGGAGAGGAGGCATCTCCCCACCTCTGTCCTACTCTGTCCTGGAAATAGGGCTTTTGTGATTGAAAGGACATTTCTGATATTCACTAAGGAGACAAAAGAGCCAGAAAACATTTTATTTCTAGATCTACAAAGGCAGGACCCTCAAGCTTACATTACAAAAGCCCACTTGAGTTTCCCACCTCATTTCCTGTTTCCAGCATTCTCTACTGGATGATAAACAGTTGGAGAACGTGGGGCTCCAGGTTCAGGGTAGGGAAAGGGCTCCACCAGGAGCTGCAACAGGGGAGAGGACCTAGTAGGGGAAAGCCGAGGAGCCCAAGGGCTGTGAAATTCATATAAAAATGGAGTGACAAGATCAGGGACCTGTTCCTCAGGGCAGAGGGCCCCAAGGAAGTCCCAACCAACATGCACTTGTTTGTACTGAATCTGAAAGTTTGTGGATTTAGGAGAATAAACGAAAACCGGGCTACGGAGATCAATGGTTACTAAAACCAGAACATGTCATTTTTTAGGTTTATTTTATTACTTTGTGGTGCGTAAAGGACTTAGAAATGCGCCACCAAAGTCCGGCTGTGCAGAGGTCCACTAAGACGCTCCCCTCAATGAAAAGCCAAGTGTGGTTTGTAATTAGATCTCAGTGAGTGGCAAGGAAGCATTTCCTTTAGAACTGTATAACCTCGCATTAATGAAGTTGTTCTCCTAAATAATGTAAACAATACCCCCTAAAGCTCCGAGGTGGTATCTATGTACTGTTTCAACACTATTAACTTTGTTTGCCTACTCTTTCTTTCTAGAAATGCTGGTCACACTCAAATTATTAGAATTCAAATTATTAAAGTAAAACTTAATGTTTACACAGTTCTTCACCCTCTCCTAATTCTAATGCCTGAAAGCAAGTGATGAGAATTTAATATAGAATGGGGGCTTCCTAGAAATCACACTTCCATTGCCAAAGGCTGGCAGAAAAATACCCAAACTCATCAAAGACCCATGATTTGATCTATTAAATTAAGAGCGTAAAAAAGGGCCAGGTACCATGTTTCACGCTCTGTGCATTATCCCATTTATTTTACTTAACTATATTTGCTATATATAACATTACAATATAATTAGACATGAGATATATTATGTGATACATAATTTATAATATATTGTATGATATATAACCACTAAATGGAGGTAACCATTATTATCCTCATTTTACAGGTCCTCAGAAAGGTGAAAGAACTTGCCCGACATCTCAGGTACCAACCAGTCCCCCTGCGGTAGCACACTATGTCCTAAGGACCTCCTGCAGTGGCCACAGCATTCCTAAGCCCACAGCTAGATCGTCCTCCTCATGTTTACTTTCACCCAGCCCCAACTCTCTACCAACTACTTCTCCACTTACTATCCAAACCGTACACCTTCTTGACACATTTCCTGACCTCTGCAAGCTAACAACAACTTCTCGTCTCCCAAAGAACAATAATGACAACGATGGCAGCAGCAACAGCATTGATGGAACATCTAATAACACCCAAGTGCCATTGCTAACCTCTCCAAAGGTGTGTGTTCCTTTTGCCAACACATATGAACTTGATGGTAAGGGAACCCCTTCCTAGAAGTTAGATGTCCCCAGAATCGCGATGATAGAAGATTTTTAACAAATATTTAGGAGAGATGGGGGCAGAAGGAGAGAAGGAGAGAAAAAGGAGAGAAAAATGAAAGGAAAATATTATCTACTTCTGAGTGTCAGTTTGGAGAAACTGAAACATTATTTATATGTTTATATATTTCCACCAAATACTTATTAGTGTAGACATTGTTGCATATATTGGTAGTTACTCGGCTAGTCCAATTTCTGCCTTCCTGCCTTCCTGCCTGGAGTTGGAGTTCTCCCACTCCAACAGTGGGAGAACGGGTTGCTAATAGGTGTTCACAATTCAAAGAGAAATGAGAGGAAGACTTGTTTGCATTCCCTGAACACCTGTACCTGCTTCCTAATCATCTTCCCAGGGAAGAACGCCTTTCCCGGGATTGAGAGCAGCTCCAGATTTGCCCCATTGGATGCACTGGGAATGACGAAGCCAGTTAGTCCAATCAACCCTTCCCTTACCACCCTTCCTGGACCTTCCCTTAGGAATGAACGCATCCCCTTTCCCGGCAGGCTGCGGCACGGATTTTGGTCAATGCAAGCCATCCTCCCTTGCTTTAGTGTAATGCTACTCTGAAAACGAGGAGCTGTGGGAAGATGTTTCATTCCAACAGAGCAAAACCAGATCAAGAGAGATTTCAGGGCGGCCATCCCTTGGTGCCCCCGGCTATATGAAGCTCTTATCTGATTCTGACGGTTACTGGCATCTTTAGTCAAGAGAAGGATGTGTGTAATCTTAGTTTCTCCATGACTGGCTGACTTGGTAGGGCCAGGTCATCGAGAAAGACTTACTGCGAAGGGGACCGGGAGGTCAATAGCCACGGCCCTCGCCAAAGGAGAGCTTTAGTGGCACCTGGAGGAGGAGGCTTGAAATGAAAGATGATGCCAACAGGCGGTCCTGACGCCCCCCTCCACACACACACTGGCCACCTTCTAGGAATGCATGCAGGTCCTGTTGTGAAAGTTAAAAAACACTAGGCTGTACTCCATACAACCTTGATCAGGGCGACTAATGAACATCATAAACTAGTTCTTTTCAAGGGAGATACACTGACTACAAGACCATGGGGGCCCCAGTCTGGAGGCCCACAGCTGGATCCAGCCCACAGATATGTTTTAGTGTGTTTTTTGGCTCACACAATTCCTTCCTTCCTCCCTTCCTTCCTTCCTTCCTTCGAGATTTTTATGTATTTATTTATTTTATTGGGGGGGATGGGGGTAAGAAGGAGCAGAGAGAAAGGGAGAGAGAATCTTAAGCAGGCTCGTGCCTGGCACAGAGCCCAACACAACTCAATCCCAGGACCCTGGGATCCAGACCTCAGTAGACATGTACCCTGGGGCAAATAATACATTATATGTTCATAAAAAATCTAAAAAAACAGAACAAAACAAACAACAACAACAACAAAAAAGACCTGAGTAGAAATCAAGAGTCAGACGCTCAACCAACGAGCCACCCAGGCCCCCATTCACACACAATTTTTTTCTAAACAAAATTAAACAACCATGTTACACAAATTGGAACATTTTACCTTACAATAAGTATCACATATTTTTGAAAAATGAGAAAATCTGAAAACACCTTTCTATTGCCAACAACTAGGCAGAGCCGTAGGGACAGGGGTGGGGACAGGAGCCGTAGGGACAGGGGTGGGGACAGTAAGGGAGGCCTATGTCTAGATGGCCAAAGGCCATCTAACCCCATTGTCCTCTTACCCTCTGGGCTTCACTCCTTTATGTCACCTGCTTGGCCCCTAGACATATGTGACTCTGGGGGGCAGAAAGACACACTAGTGTTTTGACAACCAGCAAAACCTTGTCGTCATTCTGCTGACGATGGGGTTTTCCCCAGCAAAGGACCAGCACTCGAACTGTGGTTTCCTCTCACTTCTGCTTTGGGGCAAGCTATTCATTAACCAACTCACATCCATCAGTTCTGGTCTGTTTTCATCTACAGGAGAGACGGACTGCAGCTCCCTCATAAAGAGTGGGGAAACACAGCTGGGGGGAAAAAAAATGAGCTCCAGGATTTAGTTTTATTTTGCGCTCCGTCTCTGCGAGCATGAGACATGGGCCAGTTACAGCCCAAGGTGATGGCCCTTCTTTGTCTGCAGCCCCTGAGCATGAAGGGGAAAGTCATCATGATTAAAGACACGTATGAAATGCACCCTCCTCTCCTGCATTCCATATGTTGGCTTGCGTCTCTCCCAGCTGGGAGCTGAGGCAGCCTGTGGTCACCAGAGGGGATGGCACGGGGAGGGTGAATCAACCCATTTGGAACAATAAGGATAAAACCTGGGCACTTTTATTAGCTTTGATTTGTGTTGCTTTCAGGGCTCAAGTGTGGGGTTTATAAAAAAAAAAAAAAACAGGAGCAAGCAGTTATAGATTCTGCGCTGCTCTTCGCTATGGTTTATATCCGATGTCTGTAAAGGTTTTATTGGATTATTGGTAGCGTGTTTATCTGCCCGAACACAAAAAGTCCTGCTAGGCCTTGAGAATAACATAGAGAGACGGGGCTTTGCGATATTACGGGATTTGAGCAGAAGTCTACTCCCGACACTCCGGGGGGCAGGGAAGGGGGAAATGAGCAGGAAAAATCACAGTGTATAGACCATCATTTAACATGAGGTCACTGAATAGATGTGGAGGGAGCCCGCCAAGCCAGCGCTATTCCTTATTTGTAAATCATGATCCCCTGGGATATTTGTGCTGATTTAACTCATCTTGCTTTTCAATTGAGGGGATTATGAGAGGACGAAGCAAAAAGGCTACTTGGCAATACCCCAATTGGTTGATGGGTGAATTAGTTTTTCATGAAAATAAAATGAGTCTACATTCTCAGGGATAAACTCGTTGTAAAGCTCTACAGCAAGAATTCTCAAGCTCAGCACTAGTGACATGTGGGCAGGGAAATTCTGTGTTGTGGGGACTGTCCTATGCATCACAGGATGTTCAGTAACATCTCTCGTCTCTACCCACGCAAAGTCAGTAATAGCCCCACTGGGTTATAACAGCCCCCAATGTCTCCAGATATGGCTGTGTTTCCTTCACAAGATGAGGGGCACAGATCTCCCCCTGTTTAGATCACTGCTTTACACAAACTGAAGTGTGTGTGTGTGTGTGTGTGTGTGTACATGCGCACACGTGTGCACACACATGCTTACATGTTGGGACAACATAATGAAGTTATTTGTAAAACTCAAAGAGAAAACTTAAACACGATGACTATAATGCATTTAATTCCATCAAAATGAGTCTCTGAAATGAGTTCCCAGCAATTGAAATTGGCCGATTTTTTTTTTTTTTTTTTTTTAAGAAAGGAAAGCGAATCATCAGTCTGTCGAGTATTAGTTTCAGGGAGGTCTTACTCCCACAAATGCATCCATCGATAGCCCGAGGGGGAAATACACATAGCTGTGAAATATGAAGCACTTAAACCACATCTCCGTGTGTTTATATTGATCCTGGGACATCTTTCTAGAAGTTTTAAGGCATGAAGGAGAAAAACCTCCAGTGTAGCCAGAAAAAAAAAAAAAAAAGAAGCGCATTGTGTCCTCCCCTCACCTTCCAACATTAAAGCCTGGTTCTTTAGATCTTCAACAACAACAATGAAACTAAGAGACACGTATCTGTCTGTGTGCTTCTCTGTAAGAAATCACAGACGTAGGCATTGATTGTGTTCCCTTTTTCACTAAGTGGAAGTCCCATCACGGCTGCTTAAAGCCCCCCTTGTTCCTCGAGTTGGACAAGAGACAAGGGGGAGAAGGCTGACTCTAAGTGTTGCCCACCTACCTTTCAATTTCCAAATAACATTCAAATTGAAAGTGCTCTTGGGTTTAAGTACAGGGGTCCGAGTTACTATCTCGGCAGAGAAAGATGGTGATGACCATCCACTTGTTAAACTACGTCACCCAGCGACACTGTTCCAAGCAATGGGAGCCTAGCTGAACTGGAGATTGTCGAGACCCGTGAACTCAGTGCCCTTCCTCCAAATGGGATGCTTACCGTGCCCACATCAAAGCCACGGGCTGACACTGGTTAAAAACGAATACTACTACATCAAAAACTAATGATATAGTGACGAACATAACAAAATAAAATACTAAAAAAATGAATAACCCTCAGCCTCACCACCAAATCGGGATCACTGAGGCTGTGGTCGGGTAAGAGGCATTTTTTTTATCCTGATGGTTTTAGACCCATTAAAAGTTGGGAATCATTTAATTGAGTTGTAGGTTGGAACGACAGAGAAGACATAAGAAAGGAAGTCTTGAAGACATATGAGAAAATAGTATCAGAATTCCCGTCTCAGAATCAAGCCAATTGGAGAATTTGAACCAAGAAATGCTAGCGGGATTCACTAACTACAGGGTTTTTCAAGAATCACTGCTCTGTCAATGAACTGCGAAGTCAATGAAATCCCCAAATTGGTGTTATCTGGGATTTGTTGTTGGCAGAGAGCCGCATGGTTAAGACCAGCTGTGGCTACAGAAAATTATACAAGCACCTATATTCAGCATCCATAGATCCGAGGAATGAGGGAGTTTGGGAAAGGAGACTCTAGATATTGTGTTGATGCTGAATGCCGGCCCATCTGTGATTCAGTATTATTTATCGGAGGGCCAGAAACCTGACTTTCACCGGCATCTTGTCTTACAGTTTTTAAATTTGGGTATTTTTTTTCTTTGCTCTTTTTAAAGTAATGCCTTTTTGTTTTGCTCTCATTTTCAGATAATCTCATAAAGAGAAGCAAGAAATAGGATGCCCAGCCTATGAGAAAAAGGCCCACTAAGCTTTTGTACTTTGGGATGGCTGCAATTTATCTGTGAGTTCCCCAGAATCCCACAGTGATACTGGTTTACAAAAGATGCTAATTTTCTCTCATACTTATTTTGCTATTACCCCCCATGGTGTCAAAGACCAAGTTTCCTGATGTCAGAGGTTTATGCAGTTTCTGTTGTCAAGGTTATGGTCCCAGATGAGGGATACATGCCTTGCATTTTCCTCCAATAGGCCAAAGATGGTCACATGACCATACTTAACTACAAGGAAGCTGGCAAGCAGTCTTCATTTCAGTGGCTATGTACCAAACTAAAAATGGGAAGGGATTCTATTACTATTAAATAACGGTAGGGTTGCCTGGGTGGCTCAGTCACTAAGCGTCTGCCTTTGGCTCAGGTCATGATCCCAGGGTCCTAGGATCGAGCCTCGCATCGGGTTCCACGCTCGGTGGAAAGCCTGCCTCTCCCACTCCCCCTGCTTATATTTCCTCTCTCTCTGTGTCAAATAAATTAATAAAATCTTTAAAAAATAATGAAATAAAAAATAATAGTGGAAGACTACTTGAGAAAAACTGGTAATCTTTCCAACAAAATAAAAGACCCCCCAAAAGAAAACTAAGTACATACACTGTAGCCTATTGGAAAAACAACATATGTTAAAAAGTCCATGAAAGAATGTTGAATAAGACAAGACATAATCCCGAATAATTGCTATTATATTTTTAAGAATTTATTTATTTATTTAAGAGAGAGAGAAAGAGCATGAGTAGGGGTTGGAGGCAGAGGGAGAGGAGAAGCAGATTCCCTGCTGAACAGGGAGCCCAATGTAGGGCTCAATCCCAGGACCCTGAGATCATGACCTGAGCTGCTGCTTAACTAACTGAGCCACGCAGGCATCTCTAATTGTTACTATTTTTTAAAAAATCCAACTTAACCTGCGCAGGAAGAAAGATAGAAGGAAATGCAACCAAGTGTTACTTGTGAACAGACCTATGTCTCCTTACCTGGTCTACATTCTTTGATGACCCATTATGGCCGCCTGCTTGCATGTGTTTTCAACTCTCCTTTCCTTACCACCTATTTCACACCACCTTCTTTCACGTATCTGACTGCAGGAAGGGAAAACACATCACCCTCTGGCTGGTATCACTTCAAATGCATGACCGAAAATTTCTAGTGGGCCCTTAATGCAGCCAAATGACCACAGCGTATTTCTCTTGCTCATTTATGTTCTCAGACTCATACTGAACCACTTCTCACCTTTTCCTTTATCCTGAAAACTTCAATGATTCTTCACCCATCCTCTTCTCAGTCGATGATCTTTCTCCTAATTTCCCTGACAAAACTGAAGTAATCGAAGATCTTCCAAAGCTTCTCGAGATCTCTTCTACCAATCTTTCAGAATTTAGTTTTATACATGTGCCCTTTCTCATGTTACTATGGATAAACGATCTATAACCTTGTCAAAGGCTAATCCCTCCATGTCTGCATTAGATTCTCTCTCTTCATCCCCCCTTAAGGACATCCATAAGCAATTCTTGCCTCCTTATTCTAAATCACTGGTGTTTCCTCTTTTTCCTAGATCATTCCTATCAGTATACAAATGGATATCGTTACTCCATCTTAAGAAAAAAAGTTTCTTGATGTCACCTTAAAAAAAAAAAAAGGCACCAACCATGGTCCCATTCTCTGTTCCCCTTTGCAATAAAACTTCAATTCCTATTTTATTCTCTCTCATACAATCACTCTACCAAAACTTCTCGGGCCAAAGTCAACAATAGCCTGCATTTTATGAAATCCAATGGTTGACTACTACTCCTCACCTACTCAACTGTACTTGGCAAAGAGAAAATACTCTTCACTGGGCTTCTAGAACACTGTACTTCTGGTTCATCTTCTGGTTTTCTTCCAACCTCATCCCTCAGTCTCACCTGCAGGTTTTTCTACTTTAAATTCTCGATGACAGAGCACCCGGGACTAAGTCATATATATATGTCCAATCCAGACCTCTCCTCCCTTCGCTCATGATCTAACTACCTAGTTGACATCGCTTCTTAGATATCTAGCAGGAATCTCTAAATATTTACAAAACTGAATTGTTTATAATGTCCCCACCTGCTACAAATCTGTTAAGTCCAAGTTTTCCTTATCTCAACTGATGGCAACTCCATCCCTCCATCCTTCCAATGGTTCAGGAAAAAACCAACCAACCAACCAACCTCTATGAGTCTTCCATAATTCTTGTTCTTTCCCTCACCTGCCACATCCCATCCATCATGAAATCCTGTTGGTTCTACTTGTAGTATATATGTAGAATCAGACTCCGGCTGCTTTCAGTTCTAGCACCCTGGACAAGGCATCATTAGCTTTTACTGGATATAGTCTTCTGTCTAGCCTCTCTGCCTGCCCATTCCCTCCTACCCTCCCTCCAACATCCCGAATGTGTTTCTCAAAAGAGTAGCAAGAGAGTAAGTCAGATCACATCATTGGCTTCTCATTGTTCTCAGAAAAAATCCAAGGTCTTTTCATAGCCTAATGTATATGACATGATACAGTCCTTGGCCAACCCCCTGACTACTTCCTATATTATACTCATTGTTTAGAACGTTCAAGTCACACTGGCCAACTTATCATTCCTCAGAAATGCTGGAAATGCCCACGCATGCACTTGACTCTTCTTTCCACAACGTATCTGCATGGCTCAGTCTCTTATCTCAAATCATCACTCAAATGTCACCTTCTCAATGATAAGCCCTTACACTTCACTTTAGATAATCCCAAAACCTCTTTTCCTCAATTATTTTAATTTGCCACTTTCTAAAATCTAAAACGATTCCAGTATTACATATATTCATATATTTGTGTATGTAATACAAAATGTATACTGAAAATTGTACAAATTACAATGTGAGCTGCACAAGAATAAGAATTTATGTTTGTTTTGTTCAT
The DNA here is from genome assembly GCA_028533885.1 of Nasua narica. Lineage (NCBI taxonomy): Eukaryota > Metazoa > Chordata > Mammalia > Carnivora > Procyonidae > Nasua > Nasua narica. The sequence goes on from CM052797.1 coordinate 7,126,318, forward strand.
AGATGTGGTCTTGGCCCTTAAAACAATGATCTACACATAGTAGGTGACCAACATATTAAGGAGATATTTTGGAAGCAGCAAATTTAGGAAGCACATAGTAGGTGACCAACATATTTAGGAAATATTTTGGAAGTAGCAAATTTAGGAAGCAGCAAAAAACCTAACTCCTCCTGGATAATTAAGCATTAATTTTTTTAAATACATCTTTTGAAACGTATTTTATTATTTTTTATTTAAATTCAATTAGCCAACATATAGTACATTGCTAGTTTTTGATGTAGTGTTCAATGATTTACCAGTGCTCATCACATCATGTATTTTATATTTTAACTTAAGAACAAATAAAACCTAATTTCTCACCACCTATCAAGCATGCATTAAGGATGCAAAATGATATATTTTAGGTCACAGCACTGACCAATGGCAAAACTGAGAATGTGAGGCCCTGATTCCCAGTCCAGAACTATTCCCATCATATCACAATGGGATTCTACAGGAAATCTCTCTTCAATGAGGCAGAGTATACTATTGTGGAAGGTCTTTCATTATCTTAAAAAGAAAAACAACAACAACAAAAACCAACTAACCTAAACTCAAGGCTTCGAGTCTAAGTGTGAGAAGGGAACACCAGAAACATCCCTTTCCTCTCAGAGAAGGCTGGGGGCCAAGGAAAAGCAAACAGAAAGATGTGGATAATGGAAACAAGGAAATTGAAAACAAAACCATCTCTATGAGAAGAAGATAAACAAGACTGGATAGTGCTCTCAAGTTCAAGAGGAGTGTCAAGGGTCCAACATACCTATTTCCAAAAAGCCCTCTAATAGCCACTAAACTGAAATGAACAAAACCAGACATAAGGAAGCTTTCCGTTTGGAGTTTTTACTGCCACCAGGCAAGTCAGCATGGCTCTCGGCAGAACTATTTACATGGAATTACCCATAATGCTTGACACCATGATAATTCCCTTCTGCCCTGATGCATATTCAACTGACAGCATGGAAACTCTGTCAAAAGGAAAAAGTAAATGATTCAGCAAAGTGTGGATGTAAGACAGGGAAATGAACATCCAGAAATTCTGCTACATGCAAAGATTCACTCCCTACCTAGCCAGAGAAAGAAAGCAAGGATATTACAAATTCAGAGGAAAAATACAAAATGTTCCCAACTAAACCAATAAACAGTACCTCTCTGATATGTGATCGGAGATCAAACATAACCTGAAAAGGAAGCTGAGGAATTTGAGGTGTTTTATTTTTTTTTTTTTTACTCTTCCTGCAAAAATTTTCACATTTTGGATGGTGTAGTGAAAATAATTTTGACCGAAAAATCCAAAACCAAGATGTAATGCATGCTTTAGCATCCCTTATTCACTGTGTGAACTTGGACCACTTAACTCCTCTTGACATCATTTCTAAGACTAGAATATCTGATTAGCTGACCACTATGATCCCTATCTACTGTGAAATTCCAGCATGTCTTGTAGCTCTCACCTTCCTGAGCCCTCAGTCAACAATATCCTTGTGGCTTTGTGGAAGGAGCACAGAAGACAGAGGGCCTGGGCCACAGTCCCATCATGGGCTCTGAGCAGTTTAACGAACTCCCATGAGCTTCAGTCTCCCCACATGCTAAATGGGATCACAACAGAAAATCTACTTCTCAGATTTTAAAAGTTAGGATTAACTCACAATGCTTGTTTATTTTTCCTTTTTTTTGGTTTTGATAAATTCAAATCCACAGAAAAGTTGAAAGAATAATGTTCGTGGACACCCAAATATCTTTCATCAGTGTTTAACATTACACCACATTTCCTTGCTATTTCCCTACACACACACACACACACACACGTACACACACATGTGTGTATTACTTTTACTGAACTATTTTAAAGTACTTTGCAGACCCTATAGTATTTGTATTTGACTCCTAAATACATCATCATGTCATCACTAAAGAACAAATAGACATTCTTCTATATAACAAGACCACCTCACACTCAAAAAGTTTAACATTGATAAAATAATCTTAACTAATAAACAGTTTGTATTCAAATTTCTCCAATTAGATCATATTTTAGGTCGCCATGGCTTCTTATTCGCCTTTAATCTAGAATAGTCCTTTAGTTTTTTGTTTATTTTCTCCTGATGTCTCATGATACTGATTTTTTTTTTTTTTTTTAGTATTCAGGTCAATCGTTTTTTAGAATATTCCACATGAAACATATTAACAAATTTCACAAATACAGTACTGAGTGAAAGATGCCAGACATGAGACATTACAAAAACAGACACAACTTATTTCTGCTGTTATAATTAGGAATCTTAGGGATGTGTAGGGGTTACTGACTAGAAAGAAACATAAGGCTGAACTATCAATAGTCTAATTCTTGACCCAGTACTGATTATGTACATGTGTGTTCACATATTACTTAGGAAATCAGTGATTTAATTAAGTGATTATTTGTCAAAATAAAATTAAGAAATTGAAAGAAATATAATTGGAATTGCTTTATTTTCACTATATAATGGATAAAGTAGTCAAAAATATATATGGATATCAAGGATTATACTAACATAATTAACAAAATTATTATTCAACATTTGTTGAATTTTATATAGCAGAAACTAAAACATTATTCTTTCTTTTTTAAGCTTGAAAGGAATGGTCTTTTAAAAAAATGTGTTTATTGGGACACAAGCCTGCACTGAGTTCCCCAAATTAAACATATAGTTCAACATTATTTGTTTAAGATTCAGCGAGAGTAAAGATTTCAAAAATAATTTTACAAAGCCCTAACCAAAGAAACTGAAAGCTGCTATTCTATGTCTACTGAGTCAAAGACTAAAAGCATAATAAGTAGTAAAGTACTTAGAAACCATCTTAAATGAGAATATCATGAGTCTACATAATAAATATAAGCAAACATAAATTCAAGTCCTTAATCCCTTGTTATTAAATAATTTTTTTTAATTATCAAGAATTTAGAAAAAATATAAAAGCAGCCTCCAGGAGGAAATGATGAAATGCAGCAAAAATTAATTATTAAAAAATGTGAGAACCAGCAGAAATAAATAAATCAAAGAACTGCTTCTTAAAAAAAAAAAAGGTAAAAACCAAAAATTGTAAAAAAGCTTACCAATCTAATTAAGAAAAAGAGATGAATTAGAAATAAGGTATGTAAAGTTCTTTCCACAGGACCTAACCCAAATTAAGCTCTCAATTCTATCATTATTATTCACAGAGAAAATCAAGGATATGGGAATAGATACAGGAACACATAGGAAATTAAAAATACAAGAACACCATACAAAACGTTGGCTAACATATTTAAAATCAGGACAAAATGGATGATACCCTTGAAATAGATTTAAATTACAAAATTAACTCATAAGTCATAGGAAACCTAAATCAATTAATAAGCAGAAAATACCTAAAACATACTGAAAGCCTAAACAGTTTTAAAGGTAGATGCCTTCAATTATTAAAGGACTCCTTTTAGTGAACATTGAGGTTATCACTCCAATAGCCTATCTATCCCTCCCTCACTGCCAAAAGTCCTGGGAAGTGTCCCTACCAGTACTTCGAGGCTGAGGCTCCCACTGTTTTAACAAATCCAGGCAACAGTTCCTTTATTATCATAACTGGATCAGGTGACCCATCCATAAACCCATCAATTCATGGCATTTGCAAGGCCAGAAGGTACAGATAACTCAATTCAACAGAATTAAACACAAGAGCAGATTGTCTATGGAGTTCTCAAAAGAAGATACCTCCATCTCATGAGACCTTATAGAAGCCAGCCCTCTTTCTCCTCAACGAAGTACCACAGAGATGGGATGCCTGAAAATGCTGCAGCCATTTTGCCCCTGAGCCAGCCTGAAAAGTCAGCCACCCCAGAAGGTAGAATGGAGCTGTAAAAAGACACCAAGTTACTGGTGTCAGATGATCACTGAATCAACCTCATAACCTGCCCAATCTCTTTACCATCCTTGTAGGTAAGCACATGAACACATTTGTTTGTTGTTGTTGTTTAAACAGTGTGAGTTAGTTTTCCTGTTGTTACATAAAAAGTCAAGTCATTCTCCTAAAGTACAGAAAAGACGGTAGGTCGCCATGGCTTCTTATTCGCCTTTAATCTAGAATAGTCCTTTAGTTTTTTGTTTATTTTTATTTGTTTATCCTTCAGCACTTCTGGTGAAGGTAGTACAATCATAATTATCAAACCGAAGGAAGAAAACAAACGGCAATGGCTAACTTAGAACACAAAATCCTAAATAGAATATGAGCAATAGAATTCAATATGATGTAAAGAATAATTCACTATGGCCAAACCAGATTTATTCTAGGACTACAAAAGTGGTTTAATTTTAGTAACACGTTAATATGCAATTTCATGACAATATGCAAAATGCTCAAAAATAATACCACGATAATTTTAAAGACAAAAATTGAACGAAAAAAAAAACCTCTTAGTTGGGAAACACACGTGCCAGAAGAGGACACACCCCAAATCAATGGGGACAGGACACTTCTGGACCTTCCTCTATGTACCTCTTCATCTGGCTGTTCGTTTGTATCTCTTAACAAATGCTTTATTACCAATAGACATAAGTATTCCCTGAGTTCTGTCATAGCAAAAGAGCTAGAAGAGGGGGGTTATGGGGACCACTGATTTATATCCTGCCAGTCAGAAATCCTGGAGGTCCAAACATGTGATTGACATTTGATGTAGGGGAACTTTTGTGGGACCAAACCCCTAACCTGTGGGGTCTGACACTAACTCTAGGTAGATACCTCAGAACCGAAGTGAATTGTAAAACACTCAGCTGGTATCAGAGAATTGGTTTGTGTGAGGAAAGCACTTTGATACATCTGGCATCAAAGTGTGGTACTTAGTGTGTAAAGGAAATGGAGCTTTTCCCTTCAGAAGGTAACAAAAGACTTTTAAAAATAAGGCACAGAAAGAATAGATCCTAAAGGCAAAGATCGATACACCCATCTAAGTAAAATTAAGAATTTCATCAATCAAAATACATCAAAAGGAGTAAAAAGTCAAACCATAAATAAGAAGCATATATTTGCAACACTTATGATGACAAAAAAATTAGAATAAAAATAAAGAGCACCCATGATTCAGTTAGAAAATGATTAAAAAAAAAAAAAACAGAAAAATGAGCAAAAAATTTGACCATTTCTCAGAAAAGGAAACATGAGCAACCCCTAAACATGTGGAATGTGCTCTAGCCCATTTATTAATCAGGAAAATTATAATTAGAATCATGTATTTCATATACACCCTAAAGTCAAACTTCAAAAGCATAAATCCTAATACTGTCCAAGAAAAGACATGAGCACTTCTTTCATGGCTGAGGGAAAAGAAAGCTAGAATGACTACTTTAGGATACACTTTGGTGTTTATCCAGCAAAACTGAACATATTCATATCCTGGAACTCAATGGTTTGGCTCCTCATTATATTCCCTAGAGACATTTTTGCAAATTTGCAACAGGAGACATGCCATGTACAAGAATGTTCAAAGCAATATTGTCTGTAATTGCAACACAACAACAAAACCCGTGAAAACAACTCAAATATCCATTAAGAGTATAATGAATAGATAAACTGTGGCATATTCACTATACTGCAGAGAGCAAGAATTATAGTGACACGTATCAACACGAGCAATTTAGAACTACATATTGTTGAATGAAAGGAGTAAATGACAGAAAATCAGTGTGGTTACATTTATATAAGGCTCAAATTTGAGAAAAATGAAACAATGTATTGATTAGAAACTCACACATACTTGCAAAGTTACAAAGAAGAGGAAGGAAATGATCACAAGAGTGAAGAGAATGGTTACCTTGGGGAATGGGGGACAGTGTTGTGATTAGGTAGGGCATATGGTAGGAAGGCAAGGGCTGGCATGCTTCCTTTTCTTATTTCAAGTGGTGGAAAGGAGAGTGTTAATTTTATCATTATTCTTCAAATAGTATATATATATATTACACATTCTTTCTGTATATATTTTATACATTCTTATGTGCACGAAAATATTTTAAAACAAAAGTAAATAAGTGATAGCCCTTAATAATTTTGGAAAAACAGTTGAATATGGTACACTAGCTCTACAGAAGAAGTTAATTTATTTAGATGCCAAAAACATCATAAACAAAATCCTGAAGGCAAACAACAGCTTAAAAGTGATCATAGTATGATACTCATAAGGTTAAAACAAGCTATTAAAGAAACGTCATCAGTTAAGAAAGAAAATATTAAGATCCATCCAAAGTCAAATAAGCAAAAGTTATGAACAAACCATTCACAGAAAAGTAAACATAAATAGCTAAAAAAACACATGGTAGAAAAAAAATCAACCTCGGTAATTAAAAAATACAATTAAAACAAATCAGCAGAAATTTAAAAATGATGTTATTGATACAGTTGGGGGTGAGAAGAGAGGCAATGTTCTAGACTCTTGGAAGAATATAACCGAGCCAATTCTTTCCAGAAGTATGCTTTGCCAATTTTACAAAAATATAGTAAAAGGTCCTATCATTGACTAGTAATTCAACTGTTAAGACTCCAAAGGAAATAACTATAAAGTTGCAGACAATGGCTTCTTACTAAACATAAACTTGGAACATTATTCATAAGTGGTTTATCCTATTTTATATTCTCATTTTATTTCTGAATTCTATATAATAAACCTGATTGCTTTCATAATCAGAAAAAATATATTTGGAAACATGAATGACATAATACATGATATTCCCACTCTATAATATTTATAGTCCTGGCTTTTAAAGCAAAAGATTGATGCATCCATGTATCTTTAGAAGGGATCTGTTTCTTTTGCTGAGCTTAAATTCTGAAGGTCTAGACAGAGCATCTATCTAGGAAAGGACTTATTTTTCAGATAGTGCTACAAGATGTGCTAGAGAAGGAGAAGCCTGGTGATGACAGCAACAATAGTCCCCGTGACATGTATATAGACTGTTACAATTTACATAGCACTTTCAGACCCATAATCTCTTTTAATCACTCGGTCCCATGGAAAAAAGGTCATAGCAAAGCACAAATGAGCCCGCTCACCTCATCTCAGCCCAACGCTTGCTATGGGGGAACACAAGAAAGCAGACGATAAGAGGATGTTTTCAAGGAGCTTGCGGTCTGGCCGGAGAGATAAAACCTGCCCCCGAACACATGTTATGTGACGAGAAATAATAATAAATGTGGGTTTCCAGCCTTCATCCTCTCCTGCCTGCTCAAGAGGACTTGCTTTGCCCACTGTTCGTTCGCCTCCTCCCCTTCCCCAGAGGGTTCAGCGACTGCTGGACCATTTCTGGGCTGCCCCTGGGCCTCTTCTCTGGACTTCGGTAATCTGGAACTGGGAGAAAGGACCAGAGATTGGGGGAGTTGTCTGGGGGCAGTTTGAGAGGAGTGGGTGAGTTAAGTGGGTGGGTAGGGGGATAAAAGGGGATTGAGAGAAGGAACAGTGTCCTGTACAAGTCGTACACCCTCCGAGCCGTTTGAGAAAGAGCAGTAAATAACCTGAACCAGGGAGAAACCCCTTTTGGCCGCCAGACTGTTCCGCTGACCACCACGGTAATCCGAGCCTCAATCAGGCCTCAATACTGGAGTCACACTTCGGAGACCTTTCCATGTAGAAGGGAAGGTACTCACCAAAGAAACTCCTTCTCTTCCCTCCCCGGGTCACGACAGTTTTCATACTTGCGACTAGTTCTAATTCAAGGTCACTGAGGCAGGCAAACTTCTACAATGACCTTCAGGGACCTCCATCTCCTGTACCTGCACCTCGGTGCCATACCCTCTTCTTCGTGTGAGCCGGAACCGACGACTTCTCTAGTCCACGGGGTGCAGCCAGCAAAGGCGGCAAGATGACCATTCTGTGATGAGGTGACACTGGGACTCCTACTTTGCTCTGTCTCTAGAACCTTCTCATCTACACAGATGGATTAAAGCAAGATGCCCACATGAGGAGGAGCGCCAGGCGGCCTCCAGCCAACAGCTAGTGAGGAACTGAGTCCCACCAACCACTGAGGGCACCTGGAAGTGCCCCCTCACCAACCTGCATCTGTGATGACTAGAGACCAGCTGACAAGCTGAATGCCGCTGAGGACAGTCCCCTGAAGCTGAGCACCACAGGTACTGCCCCCAGACTCTGACACGGACACTGAGGTAATAGACGGGAGTGTTTTTTTTTAAGCCTCTAAGTTTGGTGGTATTTTGTTACTCAACAAGATAGCTAATCCAGTCATATATTTACCTTGTCTTTCCTTCTGCTTTTTCTCCCAGAAGCTCCAAATCGACCCGACCCCCTCCCTAATTCAAGTTTTGCAATCAAATTGTGCAGGATTGTGAAGTGTGCTTTACACACTAAAGCAGGGTATAAACACTGCATCTAAGGGGGAAGAAAATACTGAGTCCGCTAAGTTCACTGTACCCCCCAGAGCAACCACTTTGCCCTCAGACCTCATGACCCACAGCCACTTCCCCCCAAGACGGAGAAAAAAAATGATGGCAGCTTGATGGCAGCCCTCCCAATCCCCAGACAGGCCAGGAGGTGCAGATGGCCGGGAAAACCCAGAGCATCACCTCCTTTGAAGGTCACTGAAGAGCACCAGAGCCCACACCATTTTCTGGGACATATGCATGGAAATGTGCAAGTTACATTTCAAGGCACTTTCCAGGTCATGTTCCTCTGGTAACTCCACCCACCAGAATACGTCCTGACCACCACCGTATTTCCCTGCTTTATCTCAGAAGGGTTATCAACTGCTACCATGGTGACAGTCCTTTCAAGGACCACCAAAAGAGCAGGAAGAGTTAGGTGTCTCCATCCCGTGCTAAGGTGAAAGAGGTCATTAACCAGCCCTGCAGTGCAAAGTGTAAAAGATATTTTTTCCCGTTCTTCCTCCAAGGTTCTGAACAGGAAGCATATACACAGCAACAGAAAGAGAACAAGAGAACTCTGAAGAGCTAACGCTAGGAAAATTAGATTTTCTACCCAGTACAACAAATTCCAAATCAATATTTTTTAACTGCCTTCTACAGTCTTAATGCTGTTGGGAGACGAATCAAGGAGAAAACATGTCCACTGCCTCCAAGAGCTTGAGGTCTTGTCACAGAGTTAAGATTATAATAGAACCAGAAATGTCTGGAATAGTTCTTCTCTTCCCGTCTCCCCACCCAATACATATCCAGGTCTTGGTTCTACCTGCACAACTGGATTGCTTTTTCTCCCATGTGGCTTCTGCCCTAGTCCATGCCACTCCAGCAACCTCTCATCAGTACCTGTTTCCAAGACATACTCTACGTCACACAAGAATAATCTTCTCTGTATCTCCAAAGGATTCCCAGAGCGCAGAATTTACATGTCTGTAAGCTCCTTCGGGGACGAGCGGCTGCCCCTTCTCTACGAATCCCCTCATGCCACACTCACCCCTCCCTGTAACTCACCACATGCACCTTCTCTCAGTTCCTTAAACTCACCACGCTTAGAACCGTTAGAACCAGATTTAGAACCTCTCACGCCTCTGTGTACCTAGAATATTCTAGCCCATCCACCGAAGTCATCCACACTCAGTACTCTTGACCTCTCACCTCCTCAGGCCTTATGAACTTCCAACCTTTAACCAGAGCGCTCTTTTGTTGCCTCCAAGAACTTCTTCTTTGCAACACATCACAATTTATAATTATATATTCATGAGTGTGTGGAGTTAGTTATGCATATCGTCCTCACTGGACTCCAAACTCTGGGAGGTCAGGCCCAAATATATTTTGTTCGACTCTATCTTTCAATAAATGACCGGATGATACTCTCCCTCTTCTGAATTTTTACAGTTCTTTTTATCTACCTGTTACCCAGCATTTTTATTATAGTTACTTGTGTACATGCCTTCTTCTGTCTAAAAAATTTATGAGCTCCGTGAGGACAGGGTCTGTGCCTTATAAATCTCTAAATCTACCTTAGGTCCAACACACAGGCCTACACGTAATTGGCACTAATAAATATGTATTCAATGGATAAGACAACTTAATTGTGTCTTATGGGTCTTTAGAGATGGTTTCATGGTGTTTTGGCTAAATATATTAAAGAATGTCATCTTTCCCTGACTTTCTAGATATATATCAATGATGGTTCCATGGGATGTAAGCCAATATGATAAGATTTAAAATTTCTAACTCACAATGACTCAGCAATCTAATAGACTCCCACAGGGAGGACATTACAAAGGATTTATTTTTGTTTTGGTTTTAATGTACCTTATTTATGAAATGAAAAGAAGTTTTAATCTCTGTCCTGGTAGTAAGAACTTTTCTTTAAAGTGGGGGACATAGCGGCGCCTGGGTGGCTCAGTGGGTTAAAGCCTCTGCCTTCAGCCCAGGTCATGATCTCGGGGCCTGGGATCCAGCCCCACATGGGGCTCTCTGCTCAGCAGGGAGCCTGCTTCCCCTTCTCTCTCTGCCTGCCTCTCTGCCTACTTGTGATCTCTCTCTCTGTCAAATAAATAAAATCTTTAAAAAAATAAAGCGGGGATATACTAGGCAAATATATGTTGATAAAGTAAAGAGTATTTTTCTCGTGTTGCCTCTTCTACTATATTCCCTCTGTCTTAAATTGGAATGTTTTACCAAGTCCCATGGACTCATTATGCCTCATGAAATAGTGGGGGAAACAGATTTATTTGAATGGACATCTATAAAATGTCTCCGAAGAAAGGGGGTCAGTGGAGATGTATTTACCATGGAGCCAAAGACACTGAAGCTTAAGTATCTCTCACAGCCTCCTTCCAGGGCTCTATTACCATAAAATTTGCATAACTGAATATTTTAATAGCAGTGAATTAATACTGATATTAACTCCCTCCTGTCTTATACTGCTACTTTCCCACTGCCCTCCATCACATTTCCTGTCACGAATGGTAAGTGGGGCCATGGCATTCGGGCCATCACACCAGGAGAAATGTTGAGGTATACCTAGGTTCTGGTTCATGGTACCCATGTATGAGGTTCACTGTGCATACCATGATAAGTCATCGCCATCATCCCAGTGTGGAAAGAACTTCCAGTAAGGCCCCCACTTACAAAAGTCCCCCACTTCCAACTGTGCTGATGTACCTAGTGATACAGAACAAAAGTCAGGGCCAGGAGTCATTCGACTGTGTTCCACATAAATCCTAGGGCTCATGCACTGACAGGAGGGAAGGAGAGGGGATACAATATTTGAAATGAGTTACTATTTTTTAAGATTTTTTTGCTGGTTAGATTTGGCAGCATTTCTGCCCGTGCGATTTGTTATACCTTTTCTCTCTCTAAATTTTCACCTTAGTAACTATTTTTAAATTTTGAAAAGGATCCCCCCAATTCAGTGGAAGGCCCCACAAAAGCTGGATTTACTCCCAGCACCCTCACCCCTATAGAGCTACTTTTCTCAGAGTAAGAGCTCAGGGTAACTGACAAACAAAATCGGGTCCTTCAATGACCACTCTGGCAAGAATGCCCAAGAGGAGGCTGGATCCTGTACATTAGCCTTCAACGGATGCTGACACCATCTAGCTGCTGTGCCTCTAAGTGAACTCCGCAGGAACCCGAGTAACAATTCAGGCAGCAGTATTTTGCCTTTGAAATGAAATAAAAAAACAACCACGAAAAAGGCCATATCCCCCATCATCCAAAAACAGGGCAAGAAATGAGATTATGGGTAAACTCTGAGTTTTCAGGCTTAAGTTGAAGAAAATATAATCTCTCTTCTTCACAGTCCTTAAAGAAAAAGACATTACAACCTTGATAAAATTGCTTTTCTTCTAATTCAGAGAACAGTTTATTAGTTTGCACAGCATGTTCTAATTCTTCGATATACATCCAGTGGGCTCCTTCTTAGACCACCACGAAGGCACACAAAATGGAACATGCCATCTCTGGTGAAACCAGTGCTTAAGAGGATAATTTAAAGAAACACATCTTGTAGAGACTGTGCTATTTAACAGGAGGGAGGACGGGTGGAAATGTGGCCACCTGATGTAAATGGAGTCGAACATTTTTATTCTCATGCTCTTCTCAGGGACACTGGCTTTGGCCAGTTTGTGTGAGTTTGTCTAAAGCAGTGACATTCAGATGAGCTTTTCTCTTCTTTTTTTTCTTTTTTTCAATAAGAGTTCTATTGAGATATAATTCACATATCACAAAATTCACCCTTTAAAGTGTGCAATCAAGTGTTTTTAGTTTATCCACAGAGTCGTACAACCCTCACCACTCTCTAAGTTTGGAATACTCTCATCCCCCAAATTGGTTGTTGGGCTTTTGGGTTATTTCTACTTCTTGGCTCTTCTGAATAATGCTGCTATGGATATCTATGTACAAGTTCTTGTGTGGACATATGTTTTCATTTCCTTTGCATATATACACAGGGGTGGAATTGTTGGGCCATATGGTAACTCTATTTTTAACAATTTAGAGGGTTGCCAGATTGTTTTCCAAAGTGGCTGCACCATTTTTCATCCTCACCCGTAGTAGATAAGGGCTCCAATTTCTCCACATGCATGTCAACATTTGCTATTGTCTGTCTCTTTTATTTTAGTCAACTTAATGAGTGTGAAGTAATAGCTCATAGTAGTAATGATTTGCATTCCAAATACTTTTCATTTTGCATACCTATTAGCATTTGAGTATGCACCCCATGTTATGTGTGCTGGATTATTTATAAACTCATATACATATAGTACAGTACAAATGTAGCATACAGTAATCTGTATAAAACACGGACTAAATATATGTTTTAAATACAAGAAAGAAGTTTTAAGATTTTTCTCCAAGATGTCACAGAACGGTCCTTTTTACTCTCCTGGAGTAATTCGTCGCACTTGAAATGGAATATTATCTAAAAGACCAGGAAAATTTTAAATAAGAATTCGGCTGACAGTCAAGGATTCTAGTATTCCTTCAGCCATAATTTAATTATGGGTTGGGAGCTCACTATGTGCTCTGCATTTTGCTAAGCACATTCCAGTACATAAAGTTCATAAAAGATGGCCCATGGTGTCAGATGTCACAGTCTATCTACCATGTTCCATAACCAAGACACTTTTCCTTTTAAATTGGGAGCATGTGACCATATTACATAAATAGTAATTCATGGTACAGTCAAACACACAAAACTAATCTGACACATCTTAACAGTATAGGCAATAATTCATATGTGTGTGACAAGCCACAGAAAGTGATGATTCATCCAAGTTTCATCAATTCATTGTTACAGAAACCGGCTTTTCTTTCTTATCTTTTTAACCTCTTCTTTATAAGTACTAAGTGGTGTTTGCATAGTCTACCTTTTCTCTCCAGCTGCCTTCAAAATATTTTCTTTGTCTTGATTGTTCTGAGTTTTTTTTTTTTACTATACTGTGCCTGTGTAGATTTATTTTTATGTGTCAGACGAAGACTTGATTATGTCTACCTACAGGTAAGTTTCACAATGTTCAGCCACTCTAGAAAGTTCCCATCCATTTTGTCTTCAAATAGGGCTTCGTTTTTCAGGAATCTTGACATCCAGGAGGAAGATCTGCTTGATTTGAATGGATTGTGTGGTCCACCTACCTTCCTCCCTTAGTCAGGAATAACAGCGTGTAGTTCAAAACCTGATTAACATTCGAAACCAGGAAAAGTAGGGAACCCAATGGGAACAAGGGAGGACTGCTAGTTTCTGGAAATCCTCAGCAAAAAAAGGAGCCTAGGTTGGAGGCAGAGGCAGTAGAAGGAGGCTACCAGCTCTGTGGAAAGACAGCAGCTCAGACAGAAGGGGATGGAGGATGTGAGGAGGGCTGGAAGTGGCCAGCGGACCCTCTAGCTTCCCTGACAGCATTTTTGTACATCACCCTGGGGACTCTTGGGAGACCAGGAAACATTCCATCATCCCATGAAGGACATGTGTTTATCTGTACAGGAGGTTTGGGTACTCAGGCAACCACACACAGCTCATGGGAAATGACACGAGAGATAAATAAAAAATTTAGCAGGGCTCGAATTAAACTATAGGTCTCAAAGAATGAGTAAGCCAGAAACAGCACCCTTTATAAATAAAGGAACATGGGCTATAGGTCTTCCTGGCAAACCTGGCTCCTGGCAAGCCACTCAATCTCTCCAGATCTCTCTAAGTCCCCTTGAATTCCTTTATCGTGGATATATGGTATTACTGACCTGTCAAGGCTCTTGCTAAGATTAAAGCCTGAAATGTTTGTCAAGCACAGCACAAAGAGTACCCAAAAAACGTGACTTCTTTGTCACAGCTGGCCATGTCACACATGGCCAGCCGCCCCCCCCCCTTCTTCCCAGGAACCTGCGACATGAGGAAGTCATTCCTGAAAATTAATAACTAGACTTGGAATAAACAGGCTAGCTCTACTGTTATCACTATACCATCTTACTGCTTTGTGCTCTCTCTTGCTTCTCTTAAAAAAAAAAAAATCAAGAGGTTTTCCTTGTATACAAGATTTCAATCCTGCTAATTTTCATCCACTTTGAAAGAAAAGCTACGTGGCTATCTGAGCAAAGTTCCAGTTGTTCTTAGAGCAGATGACAGGGTCATACCGAGGAAGCTGGGGCTCATCCCGGGGCAAGAAAAGGGAATTTCAGGGTGAATCGAAGTCTGGTTCATGGGAGCTTGTGCAATCAGCTATGTTGCTTAGTAAAATCCTAGGTGGTTTGCATGCAGATTAATGTTCGAGAAGCACAGTACGCCCCCCGGTTCACCTCGGTACCCGCGGCCCTCATCCCCCTCTTCTAAGTCCGGAGTGGAGTCCAGAGGCCCTTGCTTTGCTCAGTCCTCATCTTAATCCACTCTAAGGGCGGTGCCGTTCAGAAGTCCCTGGTAGTCCACGGATGAGACCCATCAGAGCTGAGTTCCACAGACTGTCCTGGAACTGTCTGTGCCCAGGCCATAGTCCCATCAGCCGCCAAGAGGGTAACAAGGATGTAAAGGATCTGGATTCATAATGCCCAAGGCCCACAAGCAAGGCATAGTGTATTCCTTAGACACACAGGCGCTGGACAGACATAGCTACTCTCCCTCACCCTATGACCCACCTTCCAACCACAGAGGAGATCCTGTATAAAGAGAAACTTCTCGAATCTTCAAAGCACCAAACTGAAAAATTAAAGATGCTGGATTTAGCAAGCAAATGGGAGCAATGAATCTGCCACGGTATGAAGCCTCTACGTTGGTTGGGGCATCTTCTCTGCTTATATTTATTAATGTAATGCCAATTTGTTCCGCTAATAAGAGTTCTCTAACAGAAAGGTAATGACCAGAAGCCCCATACAAATTGTTCTTCATCTGTTTTCTTTTCTCTCTCTCTCTCTTTTTTTTTTTTTTTTCCTTTTAGCCATGAATTGATTAGAGCCTGGAATGAAGAAAATGCAGTATCTGTCAACCCACTATAAATATGGACGGGAAATTCTGAGAGGGGTTTTTCTGTTTCTTTGGCATTTGTTTCAGGGCTGCATGGATTTATTCAGAAATGAGCTGGGAAGCCGGGATCATAAAAATGACTAAATGCGAACATAAAAAATTAAACCTTTGTACCTTGGACCAAGCTGATGGGTATCTGGCTCCAGCCTCATCTCCATTTTTATTGAAAGCAAATTTTGCATTTTTTTCATTTTCTCCTCCCCTTCTAAATGTGTGTGGTTTGGGTGCTCCACTTAACTCTGTCCAAAGGAGACGATAAAGCTTGCTTTGAGGCTCACATGTCCTGCTCACACAGCCAGCTCTGAAATCATATGCTATTTCACGGAGATCTGTTGATTCAGATCAAATCTGTTGTCCACAAACATGCACAGATCTCCCCATTTCTTAAATAAGCCACATAAAAACATTTTTTCTTCTGTATGCTGCCTCCTGAAGCTCAACCAGTCTCTGTCTTATTAATTTTTTTTTATTTGTATTCAGCCAACGTGTTTTAGCTACATACTGTGAGGTAGGGCTCGCTTTAATGCTCTGGTCTACACCCCATGGTGTAGACCAGGTCCTTATCATGCATATGGGCAAACAGGCACAGAAAGATGCCTAAAGTCAAACAGCCAAGAAGAGAAAGGGTTAGGATTCCATCCAGGATTTCTAACTGAATATCCAGCGGTCTTTTCATTAGCTCAGTGCTTCTCAAAGTGTGACCACTAGGGCAGCAGGAAGGGGGTCATCCAAGAACTTGTCAGAGCGAGAACTGGGGGGGGGGGGGGGAGCTCAACCCAGACCTACTAAACCAGAAACCCAGCAGTCCACGTGATAAGCCTACACGTGATTCATTGTCAAGTTTGAGAAGGACTGCACCAGCCCACAGCTGGCTTCTGTCTCGCCCTTCAGAACTTTTTTTTAAGATTTTAGTTACTTATTTGTCAGAGAGGAAGAGAGAGAGCACAGCAGGGGGAGCAGCAGGCAGAGGGAGAAGCAGATTCCCCACTGCGCAAGGAGTCTGACACGGGACTTAACCCCAGGACCCCAGGATCATGACCTGAGCCAGAGGCAGACACTTAACCAACTGAGCCACCCAGGCGTCCCCCTTCAGAACTATTTGGAAAGACAGAGGATGCTCATTGTGAGCTTGTACCCAGAAGCCACGCCTTCTGTAACAACTTTGTTTCCATGGCTACAGCTTTCTAAACAGCACTGTTTGCAAGTTCTCCTTTCTCCACTCAGCAAATGTGCACTGAACGCAGTCGATGGGTGGGATGCTGCACTGAGCATCCAGAGGCACCAACAGAGTCCCGGGCTCGGAGAGAACAGCAACGCTGAGCAACACTCCAAGGACCACCGGTGATTTTGTCATGAGCACACCTGGTCCGCCCTCATCCGTGAGGCACCTGACACTACCGACCTTGCTCTTGGTCAGGACTCTCTCCTTCTGCAACTCTGTCCCTCAGCAGGTGGTTCCTCTGTGCTTCCTTTAGCTTTGCCTGCCCCCATTCATTCCGCCAGAGCACGAGTCCTCCTTAGAACTTCACTGGCATCTATCTCCCTTTCTCTTCTACACCTCCTCCTGTTAGTCTTCTCAAAGTTTCCGACCTCCTGATTTTTCTGCCTCGGAACGGCACCATCATTTTCCACGGAGGCTCGCAACCTCAGCTAGTCCTTCCCCCCTCTCTCCGATACCCCGAGCCCTACAGTAATCAGAGGCTAAGTCCTCACGTTCATGCTGCGTGTCTCCAGCATCTCCTCGCTTTCCCTCCTGCCGCCACCAGGTGAGTCTGTGCCTTCATTATCTCTTACAAAGACTTTCACCAACCACGGATCTGGCCCTCTCCATCTGTCTCCAGAACCCATCCAACAGAATAGACAAAGAAATTTATAAAGAACTGTGTCACTAGCTTGCTTCAAAACTCTCACTGAGGGGCACCTGGGGGCACAAGTCGTTAAGCGTCGGACTCTTGATTTTGGCTCAGGTCGTGATCTTAGGGTCGTGAGATCACGTCCCATGTTGGGCTCCGCACTCAGTGGCAGGTCTGCTTGGAATTTTCTCTCCTTCTTCCTCTGCCCGCCCTGCTTGTGCTCTCTCTTTCCCTCCAAATGAACTTCTCCAGGTCTTTCTTCCCTATGTGCTCCATCACTTCAATAGGAGAGACTACCAATAAAACATTTCCAAATGCAACCTTTTTTTTTTTTCTTTTACTTCTGTTTATGTGTTTCTTTCAGGTAGTTCATCTTTTGGACTACTGCCTGTTGACATCCTACTTTTCTTTGAGATCTAACTGAAATAACACTTTCTCCATGACTCTGCCCTAGTTCCACCAATGGGATGTGGTTGGTTGCCTTCCCAGTGTCTTCCAAGAGTTCCTTGCTTGTCTTCTTCTGCTCTTTGTTATTCTCTTTTGCATTTGGATATTGGTGGGGCCAGATCATCACCAGCCCTGGAGAGTTACATGTCTTTTGTTGCCCTAACTGGTAACTTTCTCAAGGGGGAAATTCATTAGATATTGGTTAAATGTAATTGAGATTTGCTTTCCTTCTTCCATTTCTCCCTTACATACCACCAACGTATGATCCTGTTTTGTCCTCAACATTTGATTCATGAACCAGATGTAGCTCCCATCCCAATGATCCAGAATTTCCCTTTCACAGAGTCTAATTCAAATATATCCTCTGTGCCTTTTCTCTCATCAGATCTTAAATCCAGTTCCCAGGACTCACATGATGAGGTTGGCATATGGTCTGTAAATTAACATCTTGATTATGATGTAATTGATCCAGGCAGATCTGGGTTAAAACATCTATACTGTGTGACCTTTGTCAGTCTTTCAGAAACTCGGTTTCCATGCCTATAAAAAGGGATGCATTCTTCCTACCTTGGAGGGTGTCAAAGCCAAGTAAGACTCTAAAACTGAAATGTCTAGCAAAACAGCAGGTCACAAAACTGGAGCTGGAGATTTGCTTTCGCCTGACAGATAAAGAAACCGAGGTCCACTTCTTCGGTCACCAGCTTGAAGGAAGCAGAGTCCGTTGTTAAAATCACTCTCGCTTGACTCTCCGCCAGCTCCTTCTCCAGATAAATGAGACCCATTCCTCCAGCGGCAAACCAGGCCTGTTTGACTGAGGGCCTAGAAGCGAGCCGGCCCTGAGCAGGCCCAGGCTGTCCCCAGCCCTGCCCCCCTCAGAGGCCAGCCAGCACCTGCATCCCCTCCTGTTACACAAGGAGCCTCAACAAGCCAGCGGAGCCATTTTGGAGACATTCTGGCAAGTCTCTGGCAGCAGCGAGCTCCCGGGTGATTTCTGGAGCAGCTGGGCTGGCTCCCTGGGCAATGGAGGCAGAAGTCTGCTGGTGTCTGACCTCTCCCCGGACTGCTCCTGAGCGCCTCCGGGAGTCTCTGGGGCAGCTGTGACACCCTGTGGCCAGGGTGGCTCATCACAGCAGAGCGTCCCTTAGTAAAACAACGACTGCAGGAGACAGGTGCAGGGAAAGCGAGAGCCGCTCCCTGACTTTGTGGAGCATCGGGCCTTCTGGCTTCCCTTCATGCTCTCCATTCCTCCACTGCCCAGCCCCACTCCCCTCTCGCCTCCATTAGACTTCTGTGTAGCCTTTTCAGCCGCAGTGAATGCAGAATAGCCCTGAGAGAGGAAGGAGAGAGGACCAGAGGTGAAGAGCACAGGACTCCGTATCAACACCAAATTCCTCCAGAGGGCTCTATCTTCCTTTCCACGGCGCCCCACCCAACACATCAAGTGCACCGCATACTTGAGCTGCTCAACAAATGTTGTTGAAGGTTGAAGGCATCCCAGGTCCTACAGCTTGATCAAGGGCTGACACTGGTCGCACGCTGCTGTGTTACAGTTAATCAATGTAAGTCAATCTCATCCTTGTAAAATTCGAGTGTGGTCTATAGTGCGTCTCCAACAGCAGGAACGAGGACCCTGACCGGAGGAGTTCAGGAGACGGGATTCCGCACGAGTGTGGATATAACGAAGTTCTTTCCATCTCAGCAAGACGACGCTATTCGCGCAAGTTTGGGCTTTCTGTGAGCTGCCGTGTTTCTGTCCGACGCCATTTTTCACTCTCGCTCCTTCCCCCAAGTATTGACCATCTCCTTTCCTTCCCTTCTGGAAAGGCCCTTAATTCCAGTTTCATCTTTTCATGCTTGCCTTTATCCCGTGAGAATTTTTATTATTATTATTATTAAATAACTGAACACTGTTGCGCGAGACTGACATGGGATTCGATCTAACTCACGCCTCTTCGAGGCAAAGTGCACAACACAGCTGAGCTTCAGGTGGACGAGACAGCAGCAGCGGTCAGCAGAAGCACACTCACTTAACAGGATCTGTAGTTTTACGAAGTTATTTCTAAAAGGACCCGCATGTCACTTGTGCTGGAGGAACTGACAGACTGAATGCTTCCTCTGGCGTATGTTGATTTCCAGAAGTGTCTTGGAATGTTACCATCTACTTCTATCAGGTAATGAAAATATAAAATAGAATAGAATCGACTAGAAAGAGAGCAAGAACAAGCATCAGGAGATGGTCACAGTCCCATGGTTTGAGAATAGTTTGGAGAGTAGGCCAAGAGTATGCCGGCCGTGAGAGACCAGAGCTGGAAAAGAAGGACCAGGTTCGGGGTCACCTAGACAATTCGGTCCACACTGCTGGCTACCTTCCAGACTGTTGCTTATGGAAGCTGTTACCCTTGGACATAGTGCTCTGCTGGTTAGTAGATCTTACCAGGCACCTATGGCGGGTCCAGTCTCGACCCTCGTTTACCTCTACATGATCCGCCTCCTGCCTCCTCCAAATTCTACCCCATATCCCAATGCTTTAGCCTTCCTGGCTGTCCTGCCTTTCCTCCACCTGCCACAGGACCTTTGCACTTGTTGTCCTCTCTGTTGAGAATGTGCATCCCCCACCCCCTTGCATGGGATGACCTTTCACTTCATTCAGGACTTGCCTTAAATGTTACTTTCTCAAAGCTCACCTTTTCCCCAGCTTTTCAGTCATGCTCCATCTCTGTCCTGCCATATTTTTCTCTATTTCATTTATAGCTACCTAGAATTATATTATACATTTCCTCTGTTATTATTTATTATCTATCTTTCCATGAGGCTTGAGCTCTTGTCTTTTTTAGTCAGTGTTCAGCTACATGCTAAGTCCTCAGTAAGTATTTACTGACTGAAAAGATTCGGCCTCCTTGGCTTTCTGTCTGAATCCCTACCTGCTCAAACTCCAACTCTGTCTTGCAGATGAATTATTACAAGGAAAACTTATTTACCAATTTTGTATAGTAATATAGCACTATATCTGTGAAAATTAATTTTCCAGTCTGTAAAATAAGATTGCATCCATTTTCCTAAGTGGCATATCAAAGGGGAACAGATATTCCTCAAGTTACAAAGGGGTCACATACCAATAAACTCATTATAGGTTAAAAATATCGTAAGTTGAATATGCATTTAATACACCGAACCGATTGAACATCACAGCTTAGCCTTGCCTAACCTTAACGTGCTTAGAGCACTTACATTAGCCTATAGCTGGGCAAAATCATCTAACACAAAGCCTGTTTTATGATAAAGTGCCGGATGCCACATGTGATTTACTGAACACTACCAAAAGTGAAAAACAGAATGGCTGCATGGGTACATATCAGTTGTGCTCATCACACTCACGATGTCACCGCCCAGCATCAGGAGGGAGGATCTTCCGGCTTATCGATAGCCTAAAAGAGGATCGAACTCCAGAATTCTAAGTACAGTTTCTACTGAATGCATATAGCTTTCACACATCTCCATGTCAGAACGTCTTAAGTCTCTAAGTGGAATTTTGGAAAAGGGGATGAATATTTACTCATCATTTACTCTCTGCCCAGCAGAAGGCCAAAGTCTTTCCAAATATTTTGTGATTTGTTTCCCTCAA
The DNA here is from genome assembly GCA_028533885.1 of Nasua narica. Taxonomy (NCBI): domain Eukaryota; kingdom Metazoa; phylum Chordata; class Mammalia; order Carnivora; family Procyonidae; genus Nasua; species Nasua narica. The sequence continues at coordinate 7,147,724 of CM052797.1, forward strand.
CAGCTATGCTGGTTGGCAATATCGTTTCTATTTTATAGATGAGGAAACAGGCTGAGACAGAATGGTTTGACTAAGGTTGCAAGGGGTCAAATGTGACCCCTAAAAAAGTCCTAACCTCCAGTACCTGTAAATGTAACCTTATTTGGAAATAGGATCTTTCAGACGTAATTAAGTTAAAGATCTCAAGATGATATTGTACCGGATTTGGGCTGGGCCCTAAGTCCAATGACCCAGGTCTTTATAAGAGGAGGAAAGGACGCCAAGACACAGAGAAGATGGCCATGGGAAGGCAAAGGTAGAGCCTGGAGAGACGTATCTACAAGTCAAGGAAAGCCAAGGATGGCTCACAATGCCCAGAAACAAGGAAAGAGGCATGGACCTCTAGCCTCGAGAACTGCGAGAGGATACTCTTCTGTTTTAAGCTACCCAATCTGCGGCCATTTGTAACCTACTTCGCTAACACAAAATCTTGGCGGTTAAGTGGCGCAGTGAGGACTTGACTTGGATCTGAGGCATCCAAATCCTGCACGCATCCCACCATCCCAGGCGACTCCTCTGAATTGTAGAGCAGGGAGGCCATGCTTGCTTGACACGTTATAACAATGCAGAAAGATTTAAAAGCAGAGCCCCGTAACCAAATGAAATCTGCAAGCATGCTTGTTACCCTTGGTCACATTATCGTCTATATTCATGCCCAACATGCAAAAGAAGACCTCACACTAAGGAAACTCTCCGGTGATTCCAAATTGAAAGGGTTGCAAATGCCAGGAAAGAAAGAAGAGGCTTGCCGAGGAGCTCCGCAGCAAAAGTGAAGAGAGCCAAAAATAATAAAGAGAGATTTCACTGGAGGGAAAGAGCAGCGGCTCCCTTTGAAGGGAAATATTCAAAGCACAGAGCAAACTTGAAAAGGAGGCGTGAAAAGAGACATGCGGGAGGGGAGTTGGATTTAGACGGCCATGCAAGGCTGGAGGGAAAAAGAGAGAGAGAGAGCACGAACATCATTTCCAAGTTCATTTTCAGAGGGGGAAAACTTACACAGCCGACAGGCTGCAAAGTCCCTTTTTACGAGGTTCTAATGAGATAATGGGTTATTTCCTAGTACCTTCAAAGCCAAAAGTGGAAATGCACCAGGGCAAGGCAGGAACCCGAGGAAGGGGTTAAGGGAAAGCTATGCATGTAGAAGATGGATTGATTTCTGGGGACAGATTAAAAGCACTGTGCATGCACACTTGACGAGGTGATAATCAAGGTCACTGGGGAAACTCGGGGAGCTGCCTGGGAGGAGGTAAGTGAGGCCAGTGTGGTGGCAAGTGGGGAAGAGGCTGGAGCATTGCACGGGGGCAGATGGGCGAGTAGGAGGATCGGGGAAAAAACCACAGAGGAGACTTCACTAAGTCTCAGTGCAAACTTCCTAACAGGCTGAACTTTATTGCATCTCCGTGTAACTCAAATTTCCAGTGACCTTTTGCCGTGGTACGAGTGAAGTCATTTCCTCTGAGGAAAGGTGCTATATAAAGGTAAACGTGTAAGTCGGCTCCAAAAAGAGTGCTAGCAAATAAATACATCGCAGAATCTTCCCGCCTGGGTCCTCAAGAGACAGGCTGGATGTGACCTCACGGATCTTTCTTTTCATCTTCTATTTATGGGAATTGTACCTGACACCATCAATTCGGTGCACCCTCTCCAACTGGGAAACTCACAAATAAGTGAGAGGATTGGAGACCACACCGTTTTAATAAAAACACTCTAGGAGGTCAGTTGTGACCCAGCCTGTCAGGGAAAATTGTGTTGTGCCTAATACTGGGGCGTCTGGAAAGGCCTTGATCAGGAAAGACTGGGTTCTGAGGGAAGAAATGGGGCTTCGCGCTTGACAGAACTCTCCAGAAGCAGACCCTCGTACAGACCGAGTTGGCCCACTGGTCTGCGTGTGCATACGTAACTTGGGCCCTCGGTGAATGTGGCATCTGTTGCCTGAAACGGCCTTCTTGGCTCTCTTTAGCCAAAGCCTGCTCACGTGCTCTGTACGGCCTCATCTGGGTGCCGTAGCCCGATTTCAGGGCTTGTCTGACTTCCCTCCACCGGCTACCGTAGCCCAGGATCTGGGAATCACAGGTCAGAAGGAGGAGAGCCAGGTTCCGCCTCCATTCACCCCCATCGCACGGCCCAACCCACGGGGCCATGCTTAGCTGCAGAGTCTAATTGCCTATAGATAGGACAGATACTCAGGGTGATTTTCGCCTGGCTGTGAATTAACTAAAAAGGTCACCCCAAAATGTGATTTTTTTCCCCAAGGAACAGTGATATCAAAAGCTAATGAAATCTGAACTTTACCATTTTCCACTGAACTTTTCATTTCATTTTAGGATATTAAAAGAGAGAGAGAGAGAGAAGCATGGAAAAAGGGACAAAGTAGTAGAAGTCAGGAGTTAAATCTTAAGCAGATCTTAATAGGCTCTTCCATCATTAGACCAAACACCAAGTACAGTTGTATCATTTACAAACTGAGGACATTGCAGACTTGTTGAAGACAGGTGTTAGGTCTGTTGGCGAATATATATTAAGAGAAGGGGTGAAGAGTGGGGAAAATGGGTGAGGGAGAGTGGAAGGTCCAGGCTCCCAGTTACAGGATGAATAAGTCACGGGGATGAAAGATATGGCACTGGGAAGTCAATCATGTTGTAATAGCGCCGTCCGGCGGCAGGGGGAGCTCCACCTGGGCTGAGCATAGCATAGGGCACGCTATTCCTGCATCACTGTATTGTAGACCTGAAACTAATGTAACATTGCGGGTCAACATTGTGGGTTCAAGAGTGAGTGAGTGAGTGAGTGAGAAAGTGTAAGTAAGAAAGTAAGTAAATAAATAAATAAGATTTTTGAAGACCAAAAAATAAAAAGATTGTATTACCTACGATATGCTTGACACTATAACTGGTGTTCCTCCTGGGTCCAGCACGGTGCTCGGCTTCTAGCAGGTAACTCAACATATATTAGTTTAGCTTGTGAATGAAGAAATGAAGACAGTTGAACTAGATCACTGCTTCTCCTGGCCACAGATCCCTGGGGGCCCTAATTACAGAAGGGTCCACAAATTTTTCTGGCACTGAAAGTCAGATTTTTTTTTTAACCTTTCAGGACCTAAATGGTTTCTAATGATATTTACTGCCTATATTTGTTCTCTATTCTGAGGGAAGGAGCGATTATAAAATAAGGGCAGGACTTAAAGCCCAAGGAAAGGATTAATGTCAGAGGTCCAGGGGAAACAAGGCCAGGCCAGATGGAGCAGGGTCCCTGGTAAGCAGCAGGATCCATGAAGAACAAAGTAAGGGGCTCTTAGATTAGACTCCTAACTCTTTACCATATACTGCAATAGATCAAGATATGATCCGCTCCCCATTGTCTGATGGAGTGGGGGATGGGAGTTCGATGTCAAATACACATGCATATCTTCTTCACTTCTGGTTTAGTGATTTTCAAACATGAGGTGTCTAAGAGCAAAGAGCTATCAGCAGTATTCATATTATAGCACGAATGGTCATTTATAGAATACTTACTAAAACACAGGCTTTTGGAAAAGTTAGTTAAAATACAAATTCCCTGACTCCCCACAAATTCAGTAGGTCTAAAGTCGGAGCCCCAAACTCTATTTTTAACAAAAGCCCCAGGTGAGTCTGATGAGGGTGGTCCTGGCACAGAACCCAGAGAAAGATGTTCTAGCCCCACTTGCTTTATTATCTTAATAGACCTGTCTGTGTCATCATGCATTTAATGAGCCATATCGGGAGTGGGAAGGATCTTTTAAATCATCCTAGCCTAATTCTAATGGCTTACAAATGAGAAAACCATGGTACAAGAAAGTTTCCTGTTCTTAACCAAAGCTGCAGTTCCTTAAAGGCAGGACTATGCTAACATTATTTTTTTCCCCTTTTGTTTTTATTAAATTCTCTTCTCTGGCATCAAAATTAGCCTCCTGTACCATTTAGAATTTAAGAGTAATTTTGTGGTCCATATTTTGCCCTCTCATTGAATATCCCATCCAGACTTCTGTTTCCAAAATATGCATGAGAAATTGTAGGCTTTGGTGGAAGCAAACTGCAGTGGTTAAGTCCGGTTTCATTTTTTGTTTATGATACTTGTTCCCTCTCTTTGAGCTGTATCTTCAGAATGGGGATAAAAAAGCCTACTATGCAGAAATAGTATGATTAAATAAAATACTTAAAACCTCTGGCTCAATGAACATTAGTTCCACTAATAGCATACAATCATTGATTCAACAGTAGTAACATATTTTTGTTTTTAAAAAGGCAAATCAACACTTCACTATCAAAGTTCTGTCGCCAAGTACTTATATTTTGAGACAATAAGCTAGGTCTCTGCCTCTCTCTCCCTATAGAGTGGAACCACATTCAGTTGGGTTATCAACAATTTTCAATCTACGAGAAGAGCCATTCCATACAGTTTCACCTAATATGTGTATGATCGATTTTGATGACTCCATATCCACATTAATCGCACCGAAATTCAACAGTTGTTGGTCTTTAGTGTAAATTACAGGATATCAACACATGTACAATTTATTAGTAGATGTGTTTCTCATCCTTAACCCTCTTCAAGAAAATTTTATATTATTAATATAAAGCTTTAACTTTAGTCCGAGGCATCATTTCTTCTATTGTTAAAGCCAGTTTGGACAGTTCTTTTGAACCTCTTGTGTCTAGTCCTTAAAGGAAAAGAAAACAGTGGCTCTCGGAGGTCACGGGGATATTGTTCTCAACTATCGACCTGGAAATCCAAACAACTATCAGACTGCAGGAAACATCAATTTTGTCAAATGATCGTAGCCTGAATTCCCATCAAAGGGTCAATAAATTGTGTAAAAACAGGACCCCTGGTGGAATGCAATTAAAAATCACAGATCAAAGGTTAGGGCAGGCCAAAGGTAGCTTGTCAAGGGAAGAAGGCACAGAGATGATTCTCACATTTGGGCAGAGAGTAAGGGAAGCAGTGCTTAAATGGGAAGGTGATTTTAGTATTCATTAACAGTAAAGGATCACAACACAAATTCTTTCCTACCAGTGAGCAATTATCCCTGGTGACCAAGGAGGCAGAACACATAGACCAAGTGGCAAAGATCCTTTTTCACAATACTTACTTTGAGCCGAAGATACGCTACTAGATCTTTAGATTTCTTTTTAATTCTTAAAAACAACTTTAAGTAGAGTTTATGAAAGGATAGGGAAACAGGATAGAGATGGACAATGTAAATGCCTAAAATGTGACAAGTTGGCAAGTGAATAGTAAAAATTCATTGATAATTGAGTATTTTTTCTGAATATAGAGCCAAGTACAATAATAGTCCCAATTCTATGAATGTGGGTAAACACGAAATCCTTTGCTACATAAACATTGGATAGAGCCTTGGCAGGGTCAGCATCAAATCTAGTCACTAACAAAAGGAGACAAGGGCTATTGAATTCTGTATTTATCCAGTGGTCAGGCATTGTTGAAAGTGTCCTCTGCTTGCTCACCTTTGTCTCCCCTCCCACATGTCACTCAACCCCGTGCAATTTCTGCAGTCCCCACCTCTGTAGAAGCTTCTCTCACAATCACCTCCGCCCAGTTTTCCCTCATCATCTACTGTAGTGTAGTGACTGGCACACTCATCGACTTAATCTCCCTGTTCCCACCTCCTGAAACTCTTCTGCGGATGATCTTCCACACCCCTGGGAGGATTTTCTCTTTGTTTCTTGTGGAAATAGTTTCCTTTGCTGACACTTACCCCCTTTCCTTGTATGTATCTCCCAGAAATGTTAATCCTTCGTCATTCTTTCATTTAACAAATATCTCTCCCTGGGTGTCCACCGGCTCCCATGGCTTTAATCTCTACGTTGATGACTGTTTCCTTTCTCTGACCTCTCAACATTAAGCTCTCATTTCTAACTCTGGTCTGGATCTTCTCCGTGGGTCTGCCAGTCAGTGTATGGGCACCAGCTCCAGCATCCAGATGTCAACCAGGGTCCTGGCTGCCCTGTCACATCCAGACAGGATGGTTTCAAAGGCCATGGAACGTTCGTTGTCTTCACCATTCTGGGTCAGCATTCTGTCCTCTCCACCACCTGGATGGTGCGTTGCCTTCTCATGCTCAACATATTACCAACAGTGCTCTCGTCATTATCTTCTACCTCTGTTCATGCAACGTGCACTGTCTATTTCAGTGAAAGCTACAGTGACCACTGAATCATGCTAAGTTGCCAATTTCATAATCCCTTTACCTTCTTCTCACATACCCCACATCTCACTGGACACCCCCTGTGTCAAATCTATCCCTAAATAGCTCTCCAATGTGCTCCCAAATCTTGATTCCTACCACTCTGGTCTTACGCAGCCCCTCGTCACAGGGTTTTCTAAACTAATTTTTAGTCAGTAACTGCGGTTTTTCATCTCCCTGGTCCTTCCCTCTATTCTACCTTCAATATGAGAGTTAGTCTCCCACAGTTTTGGCAGAGAGGACTTCCTAGAAGGTCAAACTGCTACGGTTACTCGGATTTTTAGATTTCTTCAATGGCTCCCCATGACTGCTTCCCAAATCATTCAAGACATTTGACATTATAATCCTAAACTCTCCTGAAAGCCCTCTTCTTGGTGTCATAATTATTTTATCCACACTGCCGAGCCATTACCTCTCACAGCTCTAGTTTTCTCTCATCCCAGAACCACCTTACCCATTCCCTATGATCTATCTTCACAGCCTGGTCAACTCTGCATGCAGCTGGGCTGCCACCTCCAGAAAGAAGCCCCAGTAGGTGTCTGTAGGCATAATTAATGGTTTGCCCAAAAAGCACTTTCATCTTACTTTTAGAAGAAGATATGACATCCACTTACCCACTACAACCCTTCATTACGATACAGTGTTGGCATTCTTCTATGTGCTAGGGACTGCTGTGTTATGGACCCTGCCCCAACCAGCTCACCAGGGTTGAGTGTGCACGACCTTTCCCAATGCCACATTCGGTGATGTCACAGTGAAACTTCGAAATTGGCCACCATGGGAGTGTTTGCATCCCAGAAATCAGCCAACACAACAAATCAAGGCTCTTCTCCAACCCCCTCCCAACCATCCACCCTGCCCCAGGAACTTTTTTACCGGAACTCCATGAGAGTACACACTGACAAAATCCTGTCCTGGTGAAACAAATATTCTGGTCAAAGACAGGCAGATTGGCACACATGCCAAATAAGAAAATGATTCTTAAGATGTCCAAAGGTGCTAAGTACTATGGAAAATAAAAAACAGCAAGGTAAGAGGAATCCAGAATATTCGAGGCATCATCTAGGTGCACAGTAATATTACCAACTAAGAAAGGAGCAGTGTTAAGGGAAACTGATAGCAGGGAGGAGCTAAATTCATGCAAAAGTCAAGGGCAGGGCCTCAGGGTCGGCGGACGATCTCTACCACTGGGGGTAGAGTGCACTGCACTCTAGTGCAGGGACCTCAGTGCATGTATTACCCATTTTCATTTATTCTTAGCACCTGACAGAGCACAGTCAGTTCTTTTTTTTTTTTTTTTTAAAGATTTTTATTTATTTATTAGAGAGCGAGAGACTGAGAATGAGAGGGGAGAAGGTCAGAGGGAGGAGCAGACCTCCCGCAGAGCCGGGAGTCCGATACGGGACTCGATCCCGGGACTCCGGGATCATGACCTGAGCCGAAGGCAGTCGCTTAACCAACTGAGCCACCCAGATGCCCGCACAGTCAGTTCTTAATCAAGGTGAAGGCAGAATCTTCTTATGGGAGCCAGGTAACTAACTAACTAACTAACAACGTGCTATTGCGTATGTCATCCTGAAGTTGTATTTTGATTGAAATCAACAACTCAGAAGGATCGGTGCTTCCCCATCACATTTTCAATGACACACTAGCTCCCCTTGGCCCCAGGAGATGGGTGGGAATCCACATATCCATTAATGATCTGAATTGCCTTTAATAACACCCCGACATTAAATGATTTCACTCGGGCCTCTCAAACTTTAATGTGTAACAGAATCATCTGGGGACTTCCTAGGATGCATTATTTTGGTATAGTATGTCTGCGGTGGGACCTACAGTTCGGCAAGTCTATCCAACCCCCCACATAACGCACAGGCTATTGACTTATGGACCGTACTTTAAGTAGCAGGATTCTAACCGAGGTTGCTCACCTCATTCAGAAGGAAGATTACTCCTGAAAAATGTCACTCCCTCGTTGGGTAGCTGTGTTCTCTTGAGAAGTTCTTACTTCCTTTCCTTTGAAGGCTGGCTCCCAGTAACATGGTCCCTTATTCCGTTGTCCTAACTCTCGCAAACAAGAGGACAATTCCAATCTCTCTTCCACACGACAGGCTTTAAGTAACTACCAGCAAGTCTACTCTGTCTGCGCTAAATGTTCCTTCCTCCTGCACCCATGCCAACAGTGCAGTTCTGAGCCTTCGGAAGAGGCCATGCACTGTCTTCACACACCCTCCAGCAAACCAGAGCCCCGCCGCCCTGCAAGATTTATCTACCATTGCCTCCCAATCCAGACAACATAGTTTGCTGCCACCATGCTGCTGTTCTTGGAGGTTTTAATCTCCGGTCACCTGATCCCTGCTTTTCCTGTGTCCTTGTACTTGGCTGTTCATATTAAGACTGTTCTTTGATCCTCCTCCTGAAAATGGTGTAAGCATGGTACGCGTCACGTTTCCTTGATTTACAGAGAGAAACTCACACGGTCCTTTGTGCTCTTTACCTCATCACTCTCATTTTCTTCTCACCTCTCTCCCGTTCACAGGGAGAAAAAACATGGTCCCCTTCTGCTCTTCATTCTTTTTTCAATAAACACTGAGAACGGACTGTGTATCAAATACTGCTCTAGGAGGAAACATGCACTGAATGCAACAAGCAAGTTCCCGCCCCTTGGAGGAGACCAGGAGGAAACAAATAGATACACACTGTGTTGTCAATTATTGTTGTGAGTTAGGAAGAAAAAGGAAGCTAGTAGAGAGGTGCGGAGGGAGGGAGATGCTCTTTAAAATCAGAAAATCAGGGAAGATCTCCAGGAGACGGACTTGAGCAAAGACTACTGCAGCTCCTTCTCTCAGACGCAGTTCTTGGGATCCTGTTCTTGGGGACCCAAGCCAGGCATGCACTCTCCTTCTGGGAAGAGGCACAATCTCTTCATCTCTCCCCCTTCACCCCAACCCCCCAACACATACCACTTTCCAAGAGAGAAAGAACAGGATGAAGAGTCGACCCCAACTGATGGTAACTGTTCTCCTTTTCCCTCACCTATAACAGGCAGAGCAGCTACAGCCTGCTTTGGATTTTAAATTTGAGGTTTATTTGTTAAATTACTCTCAAGAACAGGGCTCCCAAGAACGCGGCACTCCACGTGTATTCTGACCTGGCAGAAGAGAGCACGACCAGCCTGCTCCTTATTGTAAAGGCTAGCCACTTAGGAATGCGGCACAAGATCACATTAACTTTCTTGGCATCTGGTCCTTCTGTTGAGTCACTCTTAGTTTACAGTAAACATGGGCCTCTGAGCCTTTGTCACAGAGCTGCAGCTTTCTGGATTATTTTACAAAGGGGCTTCCTCTCTTAATGAGCACCCCTTCCCTGCCCTTCGTAACCTGACGAATGAATACTAGGCTTTAAAAATAATAGAATGATAATAAAAATCCCACATAAATGTAAATTGGCTTTCTGATTCCATTATAGGGTGGGGGTGGGGAGAAGCACACCTTGGAAGAAGATGTTGCAACAAATCAGGAAAGGTGCCACGTCCCAGCCACACTGCACTGACACCTTGTAGTGTCTGACATTAACCCTTTGGCCCTCCACCCCCATATTGGTAAACAGTCCTCTAACCCCCTTTTGATTTTTGTTTGGGTTTAAATCCTATACTCTTGAAAAATTAATTGGCTTCCAAATCTGTAAAAGCATTGAAGGCATGTTTCATACCCTCTGTGTTAAAAAAGCCTCAAAAATAGAGTTAGGATTTTCTCCTGGTTTGGTGTTAGAAATAAGCAATGGCTGGGGTATCTGCTAATTTAGGAGGGGACCACGTATGGCAAATATGTCAACGTATAGAGGACAACCAATCTTTGGACACTAAAAAGAGAGTGAATATAAAGTGTCATGAGAAGTCCTTCTGATACACTCATTTTGATTTTGTTGTTCCTTCCTTCTCCCAGGCACTCCGTGCCTGCCTGGATCATATCACTTATCATATACCAATAACCTTCATGGTGTTTCCAGGACCAAACTGTAAGCTACTAAGGGCAGATACTCATTCGATTTTGTAGTCTAGACTAGTAGCTGTTCTCAAATTGCTGTGTGCAGCATCACTGGGGGGGGGGGGGGTCTTCACAGGGCACGTGGGACCCACCCCTCCATTTAGGATTCAGTAGATATAGAGTTCGCCTCAGAATCGGCACTTCCAGCAAGTTCCCGGGTGATGCTGAAGCTTCGGGCCCAGGGATCACACTTTGAGAACCACTGGTCCAGAGCACCGGAAATAAATGAATAAATGTGTATTTATATAATGACCTCTGCAAACATTTAAAGAAAGGCAAAAAGCAAGAAAATGGAGGGAGGAGGAAGAAATAAAATGTGCTTAAAGAAGTAAGTTTAGGCCTGAGTTTGAAGCCCTCTTGGAATATCTCAAAAGACTGTGAAATGGAGCTTTACATTCAAAGTCTAAATCAGAGATCCTTTCTTTTTCCCCCACCTCACAGATTTGCTGGAAGTGGTTTAGGAACCAGATTTGTGTGTTTCCTATTTTAAACCCCAACTGACAGCAGGAGGAAAAAGTCCAGGGTTCCACATGAAGAGAGAGGAGTTTAAAAGAACTCCATTATTTCGCACATCCAGGGAACTTCATTAGTTTATCTCTTCCGCTCTGGGGCAGAATGGGCACATTTTCGGAGCCATCGCCACGGCACGTGTGTCATTCCCATCCAAGAAAATGTCTCTTCACAGCGGAGGGCCAAGGTAGACATTTCAGCCCATCTGCTACCTGTGAAACATTTCCATTTTTCTTCAAGCCGACCATGTTGCTTCATCCGAAACTCTGGTGCAGTGCCACGTGGGAAGAACCAGTGGGTTCGCGACGTTGTCCTCTTCCCCAGCGGTTGTGCTGCGTTGGTTTGTACAGAGCGGTCACCCAACGGCAGGGCGCTGGGGAAACCCAGAGACCTGCCCTTTTCACACCCACACATCTCCTTGTCGTTCTCTCTCGGCCACAGAGACGCAGTAAGTGTCTCCGGCTGAGCGCGCTATGCTCTGGAATGGAGAGATCAACTGCTTATTAAACCGGAGGTCTAATAGAAATGGTTGTGCCCGAAGGGAAATTAAAGTTCCTGCGTGCCGTTGGAGGAGGGACGGGGCTCGCACAGTCTTCGCTGATTTATAGCTCTGTCACTGATTTGCTGTGTGAGCTTGTGCAAGTGACATGTTCACCGATGCTTGGTCTCATCTAGGGTACAGTCAAAGTTATAATGGGACGCGGACATAGACTTTGTGAAATGCAAACACTGGCATAGTGTGGGCATAAGTAAGTAGTAAGATGAGTCGTTTTGACCTCCCCTAGGTGCCCAGGTGGTTATCTTCTTTTGCTTTGCTATTTTTTTTTCCTACGAGAGTTAAGTCCCTTCAATATCCTGCTCTTTGCCGTCTTTTTGAGAGAATGCCTTGTTCAGGTGGCTATTATGGTGTTGATTCTCACATGACCCTCATTTACTATTCAAGTCATTCATTAGAATAAATGGAATTTTTTTAAACAAGAAACTTTTCTTGGGAATGAGCTTTGTGCACTAAGGCAGTATGAAGCCCAAGAGTAAATCAACACGAATCAACTCCTAGAAGTCCTCCTGCCCTGCGCCACAGATACCCACACTCCCTTCCACAGCTACTTACATATGAGTAAAGTGTGAGTCGGGCACCAGACCTCTCCAGCCAAGGCAATGTTTCTCAGGTGGTTGTGCTGATCCTCCACAGACTTCAGAGCTCAACATCATTTGACGGCTGACCTCGGGCCCCCGTAACCCAGCAACCTCTGTTTCCTGGAATTTCTGCACTACGTCCCTCCTCCGTCCTGCCCTCCCTACAGGGATGCCCCCTCCACCGGTGCCTACTTTGCAGAGCCTCGGATCTAGGAATCCATGAGAGCAAGGACGGTTCTAGGGATCTTGACCTGGGTAAGGACAGCAACTCCTTCACAAATGTATCCCTCCGAGTGGGGTGCGTGGGTTGGATCTGGTGGCATGCAGAAAGGGAGTGTGACCTTGCCTATTCTCAAGAGCTGACCAACCATGTTTGGGCATAAATGTCTTTGACCATAAAAAAGTAATGAGCTGATGATACACGTGGGCGGCTCAGTGAAGCGCCTGACTCTTCATTTTGGCTCCAGTCATGATCTCAGGGTTATGAGATTGAGACCCACACTGAGTGTGGATCCTGCTTAGGGTTCTTCCTCTCCCTCTGTCCCTCCCCCACCATTTGCATGCATGCATACACACACGCACACACTTTCTCTCTCTCAAAAAAAAAAAGATTGAGAGAAATTATGTGCTTACAAAATTAAATGTGGGTGCTCCATGTGTCATTTTCCACAGACATCTCGTGTCTGTCAAAGTGCAATTTCCCATCAGCAAATCACCACCAAAGTGAACCCACGCAAAGCAGAAGTCACCAACTTGAGGTCTTGTAGCAACCCGAGGCCATAGCTCACCCACAGATGCACTCTATTAAGCTCACAGAGACTTCAAGAAGCTACGAATTCCTTGCCAATATTTGGAATTCAGGAGATGCCACATTAAGATCAGATTATCAGCTTCCTCTGAAAAGTCAAATCTGAACTCGGCCCCCATTCCAGCCTGTAACAACGAACTGAGCCCCAGAGTCGCTGCCCTTTCTGATGCGCAGCGCTTTCCAGCTCGCCGCCAGCTCCCACTCGGGGACCTGCTGGGTCCCGGCTGTGAATCCTGCCGCTCAGCCTCCTGTCAGCTACAGGAGACTCTCAAGGTAGGCAGTTCAAGGCCCTCTTTGTTCTCCTACTACCTCCTTTATAGGTCTCAAGATCCAAGCATTTTACTTCTCCATGAGAAGTTACAAAACTATACAGTTGGAGCTTCGCATCTAGGGATAGATTCTTGCGAAGAGGGAAAAAGACAAGGCTATACTTGGGCAAACACTTTCCTTGCTCGAATACGCTCCTGATTTAAAACTCTGAGATTGAGAAGTGAATCAGTGGGAAAGGCAGCTGGCCCTCTTGTCGGCTTTGGTTCTAGCCCAAGCCTGTCTCTGGCCAAGGCAAAGAAAATCTTCCCTTCACATAGTGGAAATCATCGCAGTTTGGGATCAAAGACATGCAGTGATATTTCTGGTTTTTCTCACCAGTGAGAAAAGGGACAAAATTCTCCTGGATCCCAAATAATACACCCACAAATTAGCAGGACTCTTCTGACTTTGGTTTTAAAAGTACTGCCTTAAAAATAAATTATGTCACTGTTATGTCATTGGTGCCAAATTGTCAATACCAATGGAAAAAAAGGTACAGAATATGGATGATAGCTCCTGGCTCTCCAGTGCATGATTTCCTTATGGTTTATAGACATAATCTCAAATAACATAACAATTTGTAAACCTCTGACAATATACCCACGCACCTCCTAGATTTTGCTTCCCCTAGTCTGAGAAACATGAACTCTGCATAATAGCAGTGATATATAAGAAGTCAAAAGCAAAGCACAGCATCAAATTCAACTGTAAGAAAATAAACAGCCAACTTTTAAAAAGGGCAAAAGACCTGAACAAATACCTCACCAAAGAAGATTTACAGATGGCAAATAGGCATATGAAAAGAGGCTCACATCCCATGGCATTAGGGAACTGCAATCAACAATGAGATTCCACTCCATACCTTTGAGAATGGTCGAAGTCCAAAGCACTGACCACCCCAATTGCTGGTGAGAATATGGAGCCATAGGTACTCTCATTCATCGCTACTGGGAATGCAAAATGGTACTACTATTCCTAAAGGTAGTTTTGCATTGTCTTACAAAACTAAACATACTTTTTCCAAACAATCCAGACATCATACTCCCTGGTATTTACCCGAAGGAGTAGGAAACGTATGTCCACATAAATACCTACCTATGGATGTGTATGACAGCTTTACCCATAATTGCTAAAACACTTGGAAGCAAACAAGATGTCCTTCAGTAGGGGAGAGATAAATAAATTGTACATCCAAATGATGGAATATCATTCAGTGATAAAAGAAATGAGTAAACAGGGCACCTGGGTGGCTTAGTTGGTTGGGCGACTGCCTTCGGCTCGGGTCATGATCCCAGAGTCCTGGGATCGAGTCCCACATCGGGCTCCCAGCTCCACGGGGAGTCTGCTTCTCCCTCTGACCTTCTCCCCTCTCATGCTCTCTCTCACTGTCTCTATCTCAAATAAATAAATAAAATCTTTAAAAAAAAAAAAAAGAAATGAGTAAACAAAGCTATGAAAAGACAAGGAAAAAATTTAAATGTATATTTCTGGTTAAAAGAAGTCAGTCTGTAAAGGCTAAACGCTGTATGGGCCCAACTACATGGCATTCTGGAAAAGGCAAAACTACGGAGACAGTAAAAAGACCAGTGGTCTCCAAGGGTGTAGAAGCAAGGAAGGCTGAATAGGCAAAGCACAGAGTTTTCAGGGCAGTGAAACTACTGTATATGATACTGTAATGTTGTGTTACATTGTTGCAATGAGTACAAACCCACAGAATGTACAACATAAAGAATGAACTCTAGGGGAGCCTGGGTGGCTCAGGTCCTTGCATGACCGACTCTCGGTTTCTGCTTTTGGGCGGTGATCTCATGGGTGGTGGGACTGACACTGGCTCGGAGTCTACCTGAGATTCTCTCCCTCTCAAATAAATAAATATTTTTTAAAAATGAACTTTAGCCATAAACCGTGGACTTTAGTTAATAATGGTGTTAATATTAATAATAATTAGTTACTAGCAATAGTAATTAGTTAATGATAATCATTATAGGGGGACAAGAGGAGAGGGGGTATGGGAATGCTCTGCTTTCTGCCAATTTTTTTGCAAATCTAAAAAAGGTACTAATTAAAAAAAAACCAAAGCATGCTAATTTCATGGAGCGTAGAAAGGAAGGGCTGCTTCTGAGTCTTGTCTAGAAACACCACTTTCTTCTCACTTCATTCTTAACAAGATTTAAGGACAAAACTAGGTAAATGTTACTTAAAAGAGAGTCATTCAGCAATCAGTAGGTATCTAACACATGTCAGACACTAAAAAACAGCCTCTTCATACATCTTCCCCCAAATCTTAATTAGATGAAGAGAATCTTGGCCATCTCTGTCTTTACTAAATATTTTACCCAAACTAACTTACAGAAACTACAACATTGCCGAGTCTCGACAAATTTATTATGTAGGTGTTTCTCAGGAGTTCCTAGAAGGGCTGCTGCCATTTCTCCCAATGTGCCTTTGTGCTTCAGCAAAACTGAGGAAATCAAACCTTATACCTTCATCTTTAAAACACAAAGTGAAGGGCGCCTGGGTGGCTCAGTGGGTTTAGCTTCTGCCTTCGGCTCGGGTCATGATCTCAGGGTCCTGGGACCAAGCCCCACATCGGGCTCTCTGCTCAGCGGGGAGCCTGCTTCCCCCTCTCTCTGCCTGCCTCTCTGCCTACTCGTGATCTCTCTATGTCAAATAAATAAGATCTTTAAAAAATTATTATTAAAAATAAATACATAAATAAAACACAAAGTGACTAATTCACTAATTAAAAAACTTCCACCACCCAGACTTCTTTCCTCTTCTCTCTTCCTATTCATGTTTTCTCCCCAGTCCCAGCCAACACGCACACACACACACACAAAATTCCTGAGTTCAGCTCACTACAATGTTCACATTTTGACACATTCTACGAATTAAAACTTGGTGTCAACTAGAGACTAACCCTGGACTATCCAAATCAAGATCTTAACTTCAAAGGGCAATTTCTATATTTCATGTGATGTTAAGAAGAGACCAAATACATCAAAGATTTGAAAAGAAAAAAGGATTTAAAATAAAAAGCCCACTAGCTTCCAGTCCCCAGTTGTGCCATCCACCTCCATAAACATTTCCCCCAGTGAAGAAGTTAATGCTTAATGCACGCATTGAATCAGGATCATTTTTAACTTCTGCACAGATCTGTGCAAAGAACGAAAAGTATAGAAAGGGACATAAGAAATCAAATAGCAAATCATGCTGATAGCACAGAAAACTTAAAGAAAGATGTGGGATTCTCCTAAGCTCTTTAAAGCATCACCAACCAGACAGAAATCCTACAATGTTTCATTTGTAATGAAAAGGACTTTCCTTTACTTTGCAATAAAAGGTTTGTTGGTAAAAGCTGAAAGAACATTAGCTTCATTGCTTTCAAGTAATGCTGATTACCATCTTCAAGATCCAAATTTAACCAAAAAAAAATCCAAATTTGTTCTTTGAAATAAACTTATTATCTACATGCTACCAGTTTTGACTGCTTGATATGAAAGGTAGTGAACACTGATCATTGCAATTCACTGATTATTTATACATAATTTCAATTAATGGGCTCAATCACTTCCTCTCCCAACCAACTAACAAGGAACAGAGATCATTTTGCTTCCTCTTCCTTTGGGGTGGTAATGTCATAACCCAAGTTTACAGGAACTGCCAAAAAGTTAAACATATAGGAAATAAGCCACAGGGAAAGAAAAGGCATACAAATAAAGTACAAGAATGGTACAAGCTCTGCGCCATTGAGTTAGTGGAAACACAAATGGTACTACCTGGCCTTAGAATCAGAAAACACTAATTGAAATTTGGATGCTGCTCTTTATTGGCTGGGCAACACTGGCCAAGTCTCTCGACTTCACTGAAAACTTGGCTTCCTCTGAATCTATTAAATGAGGGCCGTTGTGAGAAATAATTATAAGACAAATAAAATGTGTGGACTTGACATATGGTAAATTCTTGATAACTATTGCTTAACGATAATGCTAATTGCCATCTAATTGCCTACGCTTCCATATTACAGTTTTTTAAATCTGTTGTTTATTTGCTTGTTTGTTAAGCTTTTGTTACTCCCTTCCCACACAAAAATTAAAAATCACCTACTTTAATATCTGCTGAGGTAGACCCCGATGGGTTAAAGATGGATATAATTTGGGACGCCTGGGTGGCTCAGTTGGTTAAGCAACTGCCTTTGGCTCAGGTCATGATCCCAGCGTCTTGGGATCGAGTCCCGCATCGGGCTCCTTGCTCCGCAGGGAGCCTGCTCCTCTCTCTGCCTCTGCCTGCCTCTCTGCCTGCTTGTGTTCTCTCTCAGTTAAATGAATAAATAAAATCTTTAAAAAAAAAAAAAAAAGATGGATATAATTTTCATGCAATGTATACGGGTAGATGGTTAACATGATGAGCAAAGGGAAACGCTCTCCTGAAGGGTCAGGTTGTATGACTCTTTTTTTTTAAAAAAAGATTATTTATTTATTTATTTATTTGAGAGAGAAAGAGAGGCAGAGACAGACAGAGAGCAAGCACGAGCAGTGGGGAAGAGCAAAGGGAGAAGGAGAAGCTGACTCCCCACTGAGCAGGGAGTGGGATGCGGGACTCGATCGCAGGACCCTGAGATCATGACCTGAGCTGAAGGCAGACACTTAACCAACCGGACCACCCAGGCACCCTAGGTTGTATGACTCTTAATGCAGAAGTATCTGAGGATAGCTCAACAGTTCTGTCTCTGGTGGCAGAATCTGAAACACCCTTTTGACGCCTTTAAGGGACAATCTGTCCTCATTCCTCTTGGAAAGGAAAAGTGGAAATTTGCTACTCCGGGGGCTAAAGAAGAAAAGAGAAAAAAACAAATGGCAAACAGTCTGCTACAAATGTCCGTAGGGCCCTCTGGGTTCCCTCCACTGAAGGATAAGCTTTCACATTTTTTTGGCACTTTTAGGAGAAGTAATTAAACTTTGGCAACTCCCAAATCTCTCTGTTTCTCTTTTCTTCCAGATGGAGGGGATGGGAAGAGAGGGAAGGGGTCAGGCTCCTCTTCTGAGAGAGTTGATTCAGTGTTTCCCTCTGTAAATGATTCCTTTTCTGGTAGATAATATGCCAGCTTGATCCCATTCTTAGGCAGAAAGCCCATCTTGAAAGCAAAATGGATGGATATGAGAAAGTTGGGGCTCAGGAAGGGAGGAAGCATGCATCACTGCAGCATTACACTAAGCCTTCAGCCAAGTACCCAGATTCTGGAGGCAGTGGGGGAAATGAGAATGTCTTTTAAGAGGAATCTGAAAGGGATTTTAGGTCCTGGTCCTACATCAGCTTCCAACTATTTTTTAAAGAAGATAATTAACATACAAATAGCGGGATGCTAAAACGAACGTCAGGTAGTGAGTCTTTTAGAAGGGAGGGCTTAAGGACGCCTGGGTGGCTCAGTTGGTTGAGGATCCAACTCTTGGTTTTGGCCCAGGGCTTGATCTCAGGTTCATGAGACCGAGCCTCCACCAGGCTCCCTGCTTGGCGGGAACTCTGCTGGAGATTCTCTCCCTCTGTCCTTCCCCCCAGTTCTCTCTTGCAAATCAATCAAGCAATCTAAAAAAAAGAAGCGTTGGGAGGGTTGACGCTGTAACTTAGGAAACCTGTGTTTGGAAGTCTACAGAGCAATGTGAAGAAACACGTGGCAGGAAGAGCTGACTAGTTCTGAGAATAAGCTGAAACCAGCTTCTCTTGCTTGAGGGATGCTAGAAATTGCCCCACCTTCCAAATGGATGTTGATCTCTCCTGCCTTCCTCCTGGCATTGCTTTTGACTGAACTGTAATTGAACCATTTGGCATGGGGCTTCATCTCCAATTACAAGGCCAGTCCACACCCAAAAATGTGTCCACAGGCAGAGTAAGATGCCTGATTTAAGATGTGTCACGGCTGTGAATAGGGGCTCCCCTGGTCCACTGCCGGAAGAGCAGAGACCCTGGAATTCCACTTAGAAGGAATGCTTTTGAAACTGACTCCAAGAGAACAAAACCATGACTGAAGTCTCCTTCCCCTTCAGGACCTTATTTCTTTTTCCTACCAACACGTTTAACGTTAGCATCCTCACTTTCAAATCCTGAAGACATTTCTCCAGTCAGGTCCCATCTTTAAATAGATCTCCCATCTTGTTGATAAAACAGTGGCTACCCATCCCGGTAAATCCCGATTATGATTCCACAAACATACTGGTAACTAGATCACGCGTGTGTTCCCCTCCAGCTGTGCATTTTTCAACCCGTTACAAATGTTTTCATATGCAAGGAAGATGTTAACATCGACTGGGATTTGGTCAGAAGTGGCGTTAAAACCAACTGATACAATACCTGGGCTTGATCTCAATTCAGTGCTGTCCATTCTGTGACTCTCTATTCCCAACCTTTGAAATGAGGACGGATATTTCTTTGTTAAAATTTCAATGTCACTGTTGCTTGGTGAGCATAACAATAACTCGGTAGCAACAGTTACCATGTATTGAGTCCTCACATCTCCAAATGTACTAGGACGTGTGCTAAGCACTTCACATAATAATCAGGTTGAATTCTCACAAGAATTCTAGGAGTTGTTTTCACACCAACCCTGCTCCCACCAGACCTCATACGATAATTTAAAAATTTAAAGCTCAGGGTTTGCAGTTAGTGTGTGCTTGAGATTTCGGTATTCAATGCCAACTAGTTATATTTAGAATGTAAAGTCCACCCTAAGCAGCCATGCTGCCGTACAGGATGAGAAAGGAGGGGTGAAGAGGGCATATGAGTCCCGAGGGTTCCTCAGACAAGGACGTGACTCATGTCTGCTAATGTCATGGTATTTCAACAAAAAAGAAATCAGAAAGCAAGGAAGGGAGAGACAGAGAGAGGAAGGGAGGGGGAAGAAAAGAAAGAAGGAAGGAGGGCTAGAAGGAGGGAAGAAAGAATCAAGATACAGTCAGCTGCGGCTGGCATAAAGTGGGTGGAGACGATTCGTGAGTCTCCGGAGGGACGGTGAGCTAGGGGAAAGACGATGTGGTTCAATCCACTTATGAACCAGCTGTGTGAGTCTGAGCACAATACTGACCCTGTCCGTCTCCACTTTCTCATCGACTGAATGGAATGATGATAATTTGCCTAAATCACCTCAAAATAAAGTGATATGCTGCATGTGGAGGGCTTTGGGAAATTTAAACTGATACTAATTGGAATATGTTGTTACTGCTGATTCTGCTTAAAACCCCAGTTAGAATGCTTCCCTTTCTTTCCTTTTGCTCCCACAGTACACCATTCCTGCCTTCTCCATTAGATGGGCAGAAAGTTGTCTACCCTTCCAAAGATAGAAAGTGCCTTAGATATATTTTAAAAAATCATTAATATGATCGTTAATTTATTCATTCATTGAATGAATTAACCCAGTTGTGCCCAACTACACCATGATCGATGCCTAACTTTATGGCCAAATTTTTGGTCAATGTACTTCATGTTCTGAAGCTCTCAATTCTAATTCAAGAAATGCAAGTTTCAAGAAATGCAAATTGCTTGTATTATTAGTATAAGCAATGCATAATTAGCAAGGTATATAGTAAAAACAAATTCATGTATTGCCTAGGTATTTTCACAATACCTGGCTTAAAGATTTGATAGCCATCGGCTGAGTTCTGGCTGTCTCCAGAAGAATCTCTTCAGTCTTAATCAAATCTATTTAACTTCCTCCTTTGACCAAATGTCTGTCAGTGGAAAGACCTGCTCCCCATATTATCCCCACCATCTCCTCTGACAATGGGCCTTCCTTCCAGGTTGTTTCCACCATGGGGTCTGCCTGAAAGTTAATGCAAATAAGCATATGGGAATAAATGGTTTCAGTTACTACCAATAAGGTACTCTAATATCCCGTAAAGTTTCACAAAAGGAGAAGTCTGCAGAAATTACAAATGAAGTCCAGCAGGCTCTGGGCCTTGGAGAATGCCAGAGCCCAGGGAATCCTACTCGAGACTTCCTCCTTTGTAGTGATTAAAGAAGCATCAGCTTTTCCTGGTCTACTACAGGGGTGTCCGGAATGTTTAAGATGTGAAATTTCTTGGGATTCTGCCACTGAAAGAACAAGTCAGCTCAATTTTGTCTCCCTTTCACCGTCTCTCATTTTAACACTGGTTAACAATCAAAGTAGATTCCAGAGTCGCTTGTGCGGGTGAAAGAAAGCAGAGGAGAAGCAGTGCTCCTTACCCAGGCTCTTTTCAACTCAGCTTCCTATCCTAGGAGCCAGTTCCCAGGCTGCAAGCATCCCTCCCAATCTATCCATCCGAAATGCCTTCAGCAGGAAAACAAAAAGCAGACTGAATGACAGATGGAATCCACCCCAGGACTGCCAGGAGCTGACTTTTGCCAGAACACAGTCTCGGAGATGGTATACAGAGGGGTCTTGACAGATAGGTTGTCATGTGGCAGTAAGCTGAAAACCACATCATACAGACCTTTCACCAGACCTTTTAGAATCTTCCGGGCATTTCGTCAAGTCCATTTTGGTACCATGAACATATGCCACATGCAGAGGTGTATCTGTATTTCTGGAAGACTCAATTCATGTACAAAGAAAGCTTAGTGGACAGTGAACCAATTCAAGTCTGATATTTGAAAAAAGTAAACATATCAACTCAGAGTATTTGCTTTCCCAGGTTGAGCATTCAGGGCTCCAGCAGGAGATGGGACAAGCCTTCAAAACTCCCTACCAATTTGCTATCTACCTCTGAATCCATTTCAAAATGTTTTCTAGTGTCCTTCCCCAAAGCTGGGGCCCAGAACTGAACACAACATTCTAGACATTCTCAGATCAGTAATAACTGCAGAAAAGCAATCATTTTTTAGTACTACAAGTAATTTAATGTTAAATCTAACGAAGGTGGTAGCTCAAGTATACGATAACTTTGGGACAAGTCACTGTAAATAGCTCATATATATATGTATATATATATACATATATATATATATATAAAATTCAGCAGGTATTTTCGTAAGTTTTACTTTTAACCCAGGTCTTATATTGTGAAAAGCACCTTTCTGCATATGTCTAGCATCTACTGAATCCTAATAATGATATGCAAAACAAAGCCTAGGACACTGTCAACCAAGTTGCTATTAACCATTTAGATCCCATTTTTTATCACCATTATTCAGAATCAGGATTGAATTCAGGCTGATGTTTATCACAGTGGGAACCTATCTGGGGAAAAAAACACTTGGATATTGGGTAATGGAGGAAATTGCTGGCAATCAATCTAGCTTATTAGGTCATCATGAAATATGAATGACATCACTACTTCCTGACACTTACCAAAAAGAACACTAATTTGCCGTCATTATGCATATATTCACTTATTCATCCATTGATCTATCTTCCATCTCATTTCACAAAGGATTTGAAGTACTTAGAAGGATGCATAATATAAGTAAATTCCAAACATAAAAATAAAGGACTAAGACAAAGTCGTTTAGAAGAGAAGACTGAGACCACAAAGAAAAAGCATAAACAGAGGCAATCCGAACCTACACAGTTAAAAAGTTTAACTGAAAATTTGCCCTTGGGTTTCATGCCAGTGAAAATAAAAATGGAAACATTTTTCGGTTACATGATTCGCATCATCGTTAAAGAGAAAATACACCAAATTATTAGGGGGAAAACATACGACTATAGAATACTCCATGTGGCAGATGAAACAACATAAGGCTAGTAAATCTCCCTTTAAAACCCTGGCTCAGAAACCAAGCAAAAGTCAGTCCAGTGTGAAACCACTCTCTATTTCCTCTCTATGATTACCCTAAAGTACGTCATTTCCCTTTTTCTTACAGCAGTCAGTCATTAATCAGCATCTCTCGAGAATCATTCTGAGATGTAGACTCTTAAAATTGAAGAGACATTAATCTATTTCAACCCCCATTTAAACCAGAATGTTATACACTATCCCAAAGACATTCCTGCAATGGCTAACCACTGCTTGAAAGCATACAATAGCAAGCTGCCCAACACATTCTCAAGGTAATCTGCTTTATTGGCACCGTTCTTATTAAAACCAAATTCGCCCTTATATTGACATTCAACAATGGGCCATAGTTTTACTGCCTAAAGGACAATAAAATTGAAGCTGAATTTTTATACCATAAATGCCATTAACATGTCTATAAGTCACCTCAATATAATATCTTAGTATAGATGCTTCCATATTTTAAAATGACCCATTGTTTATGAGAACAGTCAGAGAAGTATTCCAAAGAGTGGGAGGCATACACATAAAAACAAAAACTAAAAAACTTATCATTAACTCTGGCAGAAGTCATTAAGGATACTACCTCTGCCCTAGATGGAATATAGATCAGCCTCACTTGTTGACATGAATAGTAATGTACCATCACACTGTTCTATATTTCTAGTGGGCTGGCCATGGTGGCATCTGTATCATGGCTAATCCCTTTTTTGCACTTAATTCAAACAGGCAAGGTAGAACAGGTTAAGTTAAAGTCTCAGATTAAGTTAAAGTCCACTTAGATTTATAAGGTTGATCCCCGTAGCTTCTGAGATTTGGACTTCTGGCAATTGGGGCTCTTGGGTCCAAAGCATCTTACAGGAACTATTTATTATTGTTTTTGTCAGAGTGGTAATAATGCTCAACCATTACATTCCACCCAGAGTTTTAAATGCTTCCGCACAGATGCTCTCTCAACAGCTCATCACCATGACGACACAATAAGAAAAGGTCAGGAAGATCTAACAAAAACAGCTGATGATGGTGACAATGCCTGAGTAGTGAAGATAGGGAATTTGGGCCTTCTCTGAATTAGTCAATGTCTCATAAGCGAAAGAATGACCAAAACAAAGGCCCAAGAGACTGAATATACAGACAATGGCAAGACCATTTATGACAACAGAACTCTGATCTACCAAAGCAGCCCAGGAAGCCTAACTGTAACTTCTGCAGCAATCAGCCAAAATGGTCCAAACTGGGTCAACAATGGCCAACGTCCCATTGTTTCCCCCCTCTCTCATCCAACTAGAGAAAGATGAATATTCACCCCAAACCAATCATATAAGTTTCCCTACTTCTGTTTATCCATTTTCCCTGTGCCAACAACCCCCAATCTGCAGTCTTCCCCTTTTCTCACCTTTAAGTTTTCCAACTACCGGACTGCTTTTGAGTCTATGCTAAACATCGGTGATTGTGGCTTATTCCCTTACTATAGTAAGCTCTGAATAATTAAAACCTAGGGACTCTGCATTTATTTCCACAAAACAGAAATACTGCAAGAGTTCATTTTAAGGATCATGTTGAGTTTTGTTATCTGGGAACTCTATGCTTAGGAGTTTAATGGCTTGATGGCAAGAGGTATATGTCTTATGCTTCCAGTGACACTGGTAAACTGGATTGTGGTTGGGGTATGATGAGAAAAACTTTACTTTATAGAGTTTCCCAATTTCTATGATGCCACCAAGAGCAAATGCTCTTACTGTGACAAATTTCAAGCAATCATTGGTTTAACATCCAACTTGTAAAATTCCTGGATATTTCACAATCACTTCTAACAAGCGGACGTGAGTAGCTTTAGCACACCACTGACATTTCTTTATTTTTTCACCAGGTGCCTAACAAAAAGTAAATGTTCAAAATGAAATAGCAAATGGTAAATATATAGATATAGGTATGGATAGGGCAATAATTATAGCTATATGATGGATGCATGCCTGGCTGAAGGTACTAGAAAGTGACCAAAGCCTAATCTCATTATAAAAAAAAAAAAAGCATTTCCAAAAACTTATAATGTACTATATGGTGACTAACAGAACATTAAAAAAAAGAAAAAAAGCAAAGAAAATCCAGGTTTAGATGATTACTCTGCTGAATTCTCTCCAATACCTGAAAAATTAATACTAATATCCTCCAACCTACTTAAATAAATAGGAGGAAAAACATTTTCTACCACATTTTATGAGACTACCATTATACTGTGTAGAAAACTTAAAAACAATACAAAGATAAGATTAAAAACAAATACACCTCCAAAGCATAAGTGCAAAAGTGTGGAACAAAATATTCGCAAAAGGACCCTAAAAACACATAAAATGAAAATTAATCATGAGCAAATATGGGCTTATCCCAGGAATGCAAGGCTGGCTCACCACTGAAAAAAGGCAATGTTGCATAAGATGAAGAACTTCAGAAGCGTCATACTGAGCAAAGGAAGCAGAGACAGGAGCGCAGAGGTTATGGAAATGTTAGAAATGAGAAACATAATTGATCTGCGTTGCCATGGTGGTCACCATGGGGCCTGACCCAAGGCAAATGAGTTCCAAGTGTATGCGTGCTTCAGACTTACTAATCATGGTGAAAAGACAAAAACAACAGATCCCAGCACTCCCTGAAGTAACTTCCCTCAAGCAGGGCACAAAAGGCAGGCTTGTCCTCTCTAGGTACCACAATCACTCTTCTTCCCCTGGGGCATGTCCCCCTGTTTGGGAGGGCAGGAATCCTATTGGCCGAATCCTCTTCAGACAGTGGTCACAGGAGAAGACCAACTGTGTCAGAGCCTTTGATAACACCCGGAAGAAACCGAGGCCCCTACAGCTTTGATTCTTTACTCACCTTCTCTGAAGGGGTGGATTATATTCCCTGTCAAGTAAGTAGTCACCCCAGGCTCACTCTGATTTCAGATATCACGATATTCTGTTAATGCGGACTTCAACAATACTCTTTGTAAACTTTATTCTTATCCCTTAATGTAACTTGCTAATTGTGGCAATTAAACATAAACATTATTGACGTCTTTATATGAGTTAATCTTTAGAATCACTGACAAAAGTGCCCAGAACATATATGTTAGTGATTAGTAACACTTTCCACGTACCTATGGAATATACCAGTAATGTGTTTCAGAAAAAGGATTGTGGCTAAAGATAACTCTGGCCTTCTAGTCAGTCTCCAGGGCCTGTAGAAGTTAGAAGCTTCCTATTGGGTTGTAACTCTCATTCCAGGATTTTTACTCCAATGGCCCCCACTTTGGAAGGTAACCCAGCCCAGGCACTGGTGGGTGATTACTGCATAGGTCCCCTGGGCAGCATCTTCACTGTGCCTGGTCAGTTTCCGAGGCTGTCCATCAGTACTGGCTTTGGTCAGTGTGCCCTTATCTCTTTGTAACCCAAACCTTTTTTCTGAGTTCTGAGTTTCCCTGAATTGCTGTCCTTTCAAGGATATCTTGAGGAAAGGCACAGCATGTCTGTTTAAGGACAGGGTACACCCCTCTCACTGCCCTAAACCTCCCCATGACCAGCTGCATGACATTTCCAAAAGGACACCCTACACCATTCAACCTCTATGCCTTTGCATATGCTAGTTTTTTCCCCCTAGAAGGCTCTCCCTGCAATCTTTGCCCATAAAATTAAACCTATTTTCCCAAGCCCTGGCCAATACCACCCCCTCCATGAAGCCTTTTTGGATATTCCCTTCCAAGCAACCAAATGTCACATCTTTCTTTTCTGGAAAAGGAGAGTATGCTACCCTATATACTCTGCGACTCTGATGACATCCATCACACTGTACAAAGCTGCTTTAGACAAACCCTATAGTTCTTTCAGAGGAGGTCAGAGCAAAGGATGAAGGTTGTACAAACCAAGTTTGAATCCCCGATTCCTTACTTTATTCCTACGTGACCTTGACAAGTGATTCAACCTCTGTGCACCTAGGTTTCCTAACCTATGGGAAAAAGATAAAAATAATCCCTAGTCCTAGGGAGGTGGTTAGGATGATACAAGGCATGCTCAGTGGAGTGGTATGAGAGAGCAGTCAAAAGCAAAGACTCCACGAGTGAGTCTCATTGGGTTCGGAGCCCAGATCTTTCAACTTCCTCTCCGTGTGACTTCGGACATGTTACCTAACTATTCTCTACCCTAATTCTCTTATCCTAAGAAGCAGCAACGACCTTATGGGTTTATATTGGCAGTTAATCTAACACAGGTAAAGGTTAAGAGCCCTAACAAATATGATGAGTTATTACGAGGTCGAGCACTTAAATAACGTTACTTCTCATTTGTAGTCACAAATGCTTACTGTACGACTCTTAGAAGTTGTCCTGCCTGGGATAACTTGGAAGTACAGGGTTAGTGGAGGGGGGAAAGGGAGGGAGGGAGGGGGAGAGAGAGAGAGAGAGAGAGAAAGGGAGGGAGGGAGGGAGGGAGAGAGAGGGGGAGAGGGGGGAGAGAGAGAGAGAGAGAGAGAAAGGGAGGGTGGTAGGGAGGGAGGGAGGGAGGGAAGGAGGGAGGGAGGGAGGGAGGGAGAGAAAGCAAAAGTCAGAGATTTAGTACCCTTTCCTCTTCTTTCTGATTCAGTTTTGTCAAGAGTTATCTCTCAGACGTCAGTGGTCTTGCCTATGGAGTTGGACCCAAATCCAGTGGTTTTATTCAGTGTATGGAGCTGACAAGCCTTTGTGTCCACAGACACTGAGCATTACAAATGCTTCCCAGGGTGACGGCCGTGGGATGCAGAGCAAGACTTTACTGTTCTTAGTCACCTTTTGCACAGTCCCACCCACCCTTATAGCTATGGTAGAACTTCAGAGCCTCTGCTTCTCACCAGGGTCTGGATTCACCAATCACTCCTTCCCATATATCCTGAACCCAACTGACGAATTTCACACTTAGTCTCTTCCCATTTGTTTACGTTATACTTAAAAGAAAAAGTAAGGTGGGTATTTTCAGACTTGAAGCTTACTGGCCTTTCCTTTACTTCTTTTTCATTCTTAGTTTTGGTCACTTTTCTGTCTTCTGACTCCATCATATTCCAGCCTGCTTCCAATCTTAAAACTTTAGGGCATTAGCACAAATAAAATGTCCAGTCGTGGTCTGTAAAGATTTTTTTCCCCTTATGGAAAACAGTAGCCCATTTTGTTTATATTCCCCAACGATAACACCATGGTGTTTCTTTGAAAACATGTTCAAAACATTGTTGTGATTCTTTAACTTAAAGAATCACAAAAGTCATATAGACATGAAGTCCATTTCTCTGGCCCAGGCATGTTCCAATACCTTTATAACTAGAGAGTAACATGGATAACAACCAATTCAATTTCCTGATTTTTCAGATGGGATGACCAAGACTCAAAGAGGGGACTGGGAAATGAAACAGGCAGCAAACCATGGTTCTCAGTAATGGTGGTTCTAACACACATGGAGACAACTGACAATGTCTGGATACATTTTGGTTATCATGACCAGGGAGGTATTACTGGCATCTGATGGGTCAAGGCCAGGGATGCCACCAAACATTCTACAACGCACAGGAAAGTCACCACAACCAAGAATTGCTCAGCCCCAAATGACAGCAGTACCAAGTTTGAGAAACTCTGAGCTAAAGAGATCATCCTTGCTTCAGTAATCCTTTTACTGTCTCATGCCAACATATATCCATATCAACCTGGTAATCCAAATTAAACTTATATCCTGAATCCTTAAAAAAGAGAAGTCTTCTGGGTTCCATTTCCTAGAAGAAAACCTCCTTGCTAATCTCTTTAATGGTTAGCAACTAAAATTACAAAGGTCTTATCTCCGTACAATGTTGATTCAGTGAGCAAGTATCTCTACCAGAGAGATTTGGGGAAGAGGAAGGTTTTAGTTTTAGGTTATATTGTGGGGTTGATAGTGAACAGCTGTACTCAACCCATTCATCGGTGACTGAGGAGTGCCTAAAGGAATGTTAGGACACAAAAATTGATTTGTTATGGTAATTGGCAATGACTATGAGTAGTAAATGACATTCTAAATGAATGATAAAATGACCATCCAATTTGGAAGTCAACCTGATGATTGTTTCAATGGTTTCTTTTAGGATATCATTTCACAAAAGCTAAAAAGAAGCTGACAAGCAAACCTATGAATTCTTTCTTATGACAATATATCACATAAAAAAATAACCTTATTAGAAACATTGGCACTACATCTTGCCATTAGCTGATCTAGGGGAAAAGAAGGAACCTATCAAAATCAAGAGAAGCCAGAATTTGAGAAAAATATTTAAAATAAAAGTAGCCATTCCATTTCTATCCTATCTTCCTTCCTATCGATGCTGAGTTTCCCACTCATTTAGCTGAAGTGTACTATGTATACAGTTAAACTAAAAAGCCTAAGTGAAATTCAACTTCTCAATAGTGACTATTGGCAAGAGGTCAAGGCCAAGTCCAGTCTCAACTGGGTGAATGATATTTTGTAAGATCAAGTTCCATAATGTTTTTTTTTTTTTTTAAAGTGTAACCTAACAATTCCCCTCTGGAACTCTAACCTATATTAGTTAAAAATATTGGTGGTGAGTGGGGAAAAATTATATATAAAGAACTCCTTCCTAGAGTTTGCATAAAACAACCGAAAGTTTGGGAGCAACCTAACAGTTTTAAGTAAATTTCAGTGGGATAAATGCAGTGTTGGGGAGGGGAATGCCATTGTTAAAAGCATGGAGTCTTCAGAGAAATTTGGAAATCTCTTACAATGTAATGTTAATTAAAAAATGGGGGCGCCTGGGTGGTTCAGTGGGTTAAAGCCTCTGCCTTCGGCTGGGGTCATGGTCTCAGGGTCCTGGGATCGAGCCCCCCATCGGGCTCTCTGCTCAGCAGGGAGCATGCTTCCCTCTCTCTCTCTGCCTACTTGTGATCTCAATCTCTCTCTCTCTGTCAAATAAATAAATAAAATCTTTAAAAAAAAATGAATAATCCAAAAAAATTTTTAAATGAATAATCCACAATACAGGTACTGATTGATGACAGTTCTGTAGAAGATGTACATTTGGTCAAAGTCTAGAGAAAAACATCAAAACCACGAAATCAATGGTGGCCATATGTAAACATACTTCCAGGTCATGCTGTTATTTTTCTCTTTTGATTTTCCTACATTACAGTCAGAAAAAATATAGACTTATATGTATTATGTATATTGTGTATATATATATACTACACATATACACACATACTATATATATATACATATACACACAAACACTATATATATGTATATACACACATATATATATCCAAGACTTCTAAGACACACACATTCTCTCTCTCTCTCTCTCTCCCTCTCTCTCTCTCTATATATATACACACGTACAGTGTCAGGTTTAACCCAGAGCCCCTTTCTCCAGTCAAGATAGCATTAGGAAGCTAGTAGCAATAAGAAACCTATAATAAGCATTTTGGAGTGGGTAGATGGAATAAGCTTGAGAATTTAAATTGAGCTGCAAGGAGGATAAGGTCAGTTGTACTGAAGCAGTAATGAGTGTATGCTCTAAAGTCCCTCGTAAGGATAACAGCAACTTCACACTCTCCCGCATTAATGTTCTAATCACAGAATCAAGAATCCCACAGAGCAAACTGGCCACAGACTTTATCCATCCAGCCAAACTCTGCTTTAGTGTCTTCCGTCACATGCAAGGAAGGAGTCAGCTTCCCTGCCTGCGTTCCACTTCCTGGTACATATGACCAGCCTTCCTCTCTCACACCTGCCCATTAGATGATTTCCCTGGCATTTATTACCTTGAACCCCGTTGTTGTTGTTTTTTTTTTTTAATAAACGGTCTTGTACTTGAGTGATTTCTTTTTGTTTTAACCAAATATAGGACTTCCCAATTATTCATATGAAGCTCCTCTTTTGATACTTTGCCTAAGATCCCACTTTGCCAAGATCTTTTTGGACACAAATTTTGCCCCATAACACGATAACTGCTTGCTTGCCCCAGACTTGTGTCACCCCAACATTTCACTACCATAGGCAACGTGCTGTAACTGAGGAACACAGGATCTCGTGGTTCCATTTTAATTAGAGTGGTTTAAATTCTAATCCCACCACGGACAAGTTGTCAAGCATTAAGTACTGCCACTCAAGGGGCTGGCTCACTTGGTGGAACGTGTGCCTCCTGATCTCGGGGTTGTGAGTTTGAGCCCCCCGTTGGGTGTGGAGATGAAAGAGAGAAAGAGAGAGAGAGAGTGAGAATGAGAGAGAGAGAGAGAAAGAAAGAAAGAAAGAAAGAAAGGGAGGGAGGGAGGGAGGGAGGGAGGGAGGGAAGGAAGGAAGGAAGGAAGGAAGGAAGGAGAAAGGGAAAGGGAATGAAAAGAAAAGAAAAGAAAAGAAATTTTACGTAAGAAAGAAAGAAAATGAAATGCCACATAGATTTTCTCCAGCTCAGTTTTCACATCGGTAGACGGAGTGTAAGGATATATAAGGCAGATGACCGTTGGGTGACGATGAGGACGAAGATGAGGATTAGCTGGCATTTTGTGTCAGATGCTCTCCTAAGTGCTTTCCCCACAAACATGCTGAGGAAAGTACAATCGTTAGCCCCATGTTCCTGAGGACTACACTAAGGGTTAAAAAGAATAAACAACTTACCCTAAACACAGTCAATGAATGGCGGAGCCAGGGGACAGAAACGCTAACGCCCATGTGAACGCACGTATCGTGGGCCTTCTGCCTGCGTCACGCACCATTCAGACAAACAACTGTTTGTTACACTGATCCTCTACTGACGGGGATTTAGGTTGTTTCCCCTTTTTCACCATTAACAAGCAATGGCATCCTTGTTCATGTACCTTTGCGCCCTTCTGGCATTAAAAGTGGAAATTTTAGGATCCAAGGTTAAGAATATTTTTGTTGAATACTGTCCTTTTTGCGCTCTTTTATGACTAAAACTATACATTTTTTTTTTGGTAATTGTCGAGGACATATCTTAGGTGCCCCCCCCTCCCCAGCGTCCCTTGGTGGCATCAGCTCTGGACCCCCCGTGGTGAGCTTTGCCTCGGGTGCCACCAATTCTGCGTGGGCCCTCACGCTTCCACACCCTGGGGCTGACCAGCGGCATCCTCAGGAGGACTTCCTTCATTGCGGCTTGGCTGCTATTGCTGCCGGCCCCTCCCACCATTTCTGGATCTAGACGAGAGGCTGCAGAAGGGCCCAACGATGGAACTCGAACATGGGAGCTGAACTCTCTGGGGACACACTCTGACTCACGGTAACAGGACCGAGTGAAGCGGGCACGTAAGTCCTTCTTCCTTCTCAGCACCTCCTCCGGGAAACGCTTCTGCGGACAGCCTTCCCCGGGCACAAGCCACACAGCCAAGCCACCCCACCTGACAGGCCCAGGAAGGCAACACCCTGTGCCCCTTCCCGGGTCATCCCAGGCGCTCGGGCCTTCTCTCGCTCCCGTTTCCCCTCGCGCTCTCTCTGCGCTGGTTTTCTAGCTCACCTGAGATATCCAAGTTTATGCAAGTGTTTTCTGAGTTATAAACCACGAACCAAAGGGTATTTTATTACTGTGATTTCTGTTGCCTTCGGGAATACTCGGGGGCATTCAGACAGACACTCATTCATTCAGATAATCAAGAAAATCACCGTTATTTAAATTTCATTACTCAGTACTGGTCTAAGAAGGACTGTGCAACATTTCTGATGTTTCCGGTTCTGTGTTCGCCTTCAGGGCAGGGTGGTGAACCATATAAGCGAGCTCCCTAGGAACACCTACATGGAAGGAACACCTTCCGCGTGTCCCTAAGGAGCGCGTGCAGGAGGAAGGAGTAGAATAACACACTTGCACACTCTAGTGCCCTCCGATTCGGCAGCATGTGCACCCTCGGTGTGGAATTCCAGGGTGAGATGGAGAAACACAAAATGAGCCAGAAGTAGCGCGAGAGGGAATGGGAGTGAAAGAAAAATCAAGAACTCCCTGACTGACCCGACGTTCAGACGAGTACCTTTCAGTTTTGCCAGGTGAGTTCCGTTTTCCAATTTCACACACGCACACGCACGCACACACCTAACTTGTGCATAATTCATATGCAACTCAACCAACAGTTAGCAAAGCCCTAAATTATCTCCTTCCGTGTGCTGTTACGGCCCCCAGTTGTGTTCAGATCACTCTCTGCTGTTACTGCTGACTTAATTAACTGCCTTTCTGGCTGGACTATAAACCTGGGAGAGTAGGAAGCTGTCAGTTCCACTCTGTCATGTTCTTGGCACCTAACATATTGTCTGGATTTTTTTTTTAATGTTTATGGAATGATGAATGAAAGAAAGAATGAATGAAGATGAACTGACCATGTGTCTGGCCTTCACTAAGGGTTTTTAGTTTTCTGTAACTATCCCCAGTCACAACCTTCGGCTTAAAGCGGAGTAGATACCTAATAAAAATGTGTGGTAACGAATCAATAAAACAGGTGTAAGTTTATATAAAACTAGCTAATGGCTCAAAGTATTCTAAAATGTTCTCTTCTCATTTACATTCAGGGAATACAGGCCTATAAAGAGAATGACTGCTTAGTGTTAAAAAACAGAAATCTTTAAAAGGCCACTCTGTTGGAGGGAAGGCCCAGTAGAGGATATTGAAAAATTCACTGAAGGAATGGGGTCGTCACCTGCCCTTTGTAGTCAAGGAAGGTCTGGGGTCCACTCTACATCACAGAGAAAGTGTCCCGAGGGTAACTCTGATGAGTCGCACGCCGCCTTTCTCAGTTACTCCAAGGAGCTGGGTCATGTGGCCAGAATACCAAAGAAATGTTATCTCAGGTTTGGCTGGTCCTTTTCCCCTATGATACAAGCTACATAAAACCCTGGATTAAATTAATCCTTTCTTTGGTTTAAATCCCTTCCTTTAGGGTATTTGGTTGATTGCACTGACACTGATCACTGGGGGAAAAGTGAGATTTACAGAGATAAACCATCTTTTCTTCCTCTTGGTCCTTTGAAGCCAAATTATTTTTAAAGGATCAGAGGTCATTTGAGGCTCATTGGACTATCCCAAGGGCCAGATTCTGTCTTATTTTTTGATACAGTGAACCATTTTCTACAATGGGCATTTAAAATTCACAGCTCCCTGGACATTAGTAATCCCAGGAAAGGCCCCTGCTGGCAATCTTATTAGCATCTCTGCCTCTTGATTTTTATTTAATTCCTTTTAATATTCTACCATAATGCTGACATACATTACAGAATTGAGGGCTACAGAATGAGACGATTATTTCACTACATCATTAAGCCTGCGGTGAGTTAATAAATGGCTCAGAATGTGCTTTGAGATCATATACAAAGAGGTTTAAAAAAAAAAGAACACCAAGGCAACACTTGTTGAATCACAGTTAATAAGAAAGAAAAGGGTACTGAGGTGAATGGTTCAGATAGTGGCTCACACAAAAATGATAGATTAGGTCTGCGTTTCCTATTTGTATTTACAAAGGAATGAGTGGCATTCTGATGGCCAAACAGGCTTTTGGAAAATTGTCCTTCTCTTTTCACAGCCCTAGAGCAGAGAAGGTTAGACCAGAGAGATGAGCAATGAGGGGGGAGTGGTGGTGGGGGAAATACAACACTCACCTAGCATCAAAATGTTGGCAAAGATCAACAGAATGTCTCTTATAGAGGGTCACTTGCAATTTTTAAATCCCATTCACACAGAGCATCTCATTCGAGCTCACAAAAATTCTGGAAACAATATCCTTGCCCCAGTGAAAAAGATAGAACTCCCCAACTTCCCTTTCCTGAGCCCTAATTCTCTCACTTCCCCGCTGTGGAAGGGTGCTCTAAATTGGTGCTTCTCAGCCTCTCCTAGGGACACGGACCACCTGAGGATCTTTGTAAAATGTAGATCCTGAGGCAGTCTGTGCAGCCTGGGATTCTGCATTTCTAGCAAAGCCCAGCCGAAGCTGAGGTTACCCCTCCTCAGTCAGAATCGGCCCCTGTGAACAGCATCGTCCTGAAGACATCAGTGTCCTGGGTCATCAGACAAAATGCAGACGGAAGGAGCGCCAATACACACTTAATGAGATGCATCACTGTTTTTGTGCTCCTTGATCAGTAAGAGACCGAGTCAGTGAGTGACAGACTCTGTCTGACTGTCACAAAGTCAAGCCAAGTACTTCCACAGCTGAATCAAGAGCAGAAACCTGGCAGCTGTGAAGGGCCTTCTGGAGATCTTGGATTCAGGAAACTAAAGCATGAGCCCTTAATCATTTTGGGGGTCGTCCACCCTTTCAAGTGTGTCTGAGAAACTAGAGATTCTCTCCCCCAGAAAGATGTACGCACAAGCCAAGAGACAAGTTTGTATGTAATTATATCTGTTGCTACACTCTTTTGTTCCACAAGCAATTTAAGAAATCTTGACCTGGGGACGTCCCAGGAGCTAGAAAAACAAACAAATGAAAACATTTTTAAACTCTTATTGGGATATAGACAGTTTTTAAGTACAACTCTTGTGCGAGGGCTAAGCCAACAACCGAAAGGCAAAATGAAACACACACACACACAAGCATACACACATGCACAAGAGTGGGGGGAACCAGAGAATTTGAGACTTTAGGGCATTAGGACAAAAGCCATGGAGAATTATCGATAGCCCAAAGGAGATCAGGAGCAAGCAAACAAAACCAGAAACTGTAGAAATTAGCAACCTACCCCATTTCCCAGCAACTGGCCCTTAGGTCACCAGAATCTGAATCTTCAAGGGTACTCGATAAAATGCAGACTTTTGGGGCATACCCCAGATCCCATGGAGACATGGTTCAGACATCGGCATCATTTAAGACCCGTAGGTAATTCCCATGCACATTAAAGTTTGAGATATACTATGCCTCAGATTATATTAATGAAATTAAGAGATTCCCTACCCCCGCTGGCATTCAGAGTTTAGAAAGAATCCTATGCTAATAGGAAGCAGCCCTTAGAACAAAGGAATGGGTTCCAAGAGAACAGTGATTCAAAATACATTCTTGAGTTGTGCTCCTGATTAGAACAGGCTTTTAAATTCAGCAACCTTTGGAGGAATTCAAATCTGCTTCCTGTCCGGAGCTCCACTCTTTGCTCCTTCCCCTTGCCCCCTTCCCTTCCCCCATACTCGGGCTCACAAATTCCCTTCCCTTTTCTAGGGCCTCACCTATGAATTGCCTATAATATGGGTTAGGTTATGTAGGAAGTTTGTAGAATACAGAGTAGACCGTAGAGGAAACGTCAAGGTAATACACACAGAAATGGCTTTGATATAACTAAATCTATAAATAGTGGTGTATAGATATGAGTCTCTATAAAAGCCAAAAAAAATCTATGGTTCCCAACTCTGTCTTCCTATAAAAGTGAATAAAATCACAGACCTGATCCCCGACCTCACAGAGACCTGATCCCATGTCTGTTTCTTAATCCCAGCTGTTCTGAAACACAGGTGGGAGCTGCCCCCCAGAAGGGTTTTGGGGCGCCCTCACCAGAACAGCACCTGCGAATGGTGCAAAAAGCAGAGGTGGGCAGACGAGGGAGCTGAACCCCAGTACAATTGTGACAGAGGCCCCGGGCCATCCCGCAGGGAGTTTCTGGAGCCGCAAGGGCCCCGTGGAGCGTTCCCAGCCGGGGCTAGCAGGCCAGGCACTTGTCCCCACCCCGACCTGCCCTTGGATGCAGGAGGCTCGCAAGGAAGAGCCACAGCTTTGGTCGAGGCTGCCTCTATCAGCGACAAATTCTGGTGGTGTATCCAGCTGTAAGCAGCTGGGAAATGAGCACTTTGGTCCTAGGTCCAGCAGGTGCATTGAGGCACCCCGGCCCCCCCGCAACCCTTGTATGAGTGGCAGTCCTTTGGCTCAGCCATCATTTGTTATTAGAATGCGGGCGCGTGAGAGTCTGCCTGGACTAGAAGCTCCTTCCTCTGGGAAAGAATCCATTCAAGGTATCATGGATGAGGGGCTCTCACATCATGCAGACAGCGACCGACCAGAGAGGTCTCCATGCTGCATTCTCACACACCTCCCTCTCTCACTCACACACTTTCCGTGACTACCCACTACAATGACTAAGAGTCTCCACTGGACAGTGGCTTCTAATCGCATTTGGACCGTGGCAATTCCTCTTTTTTCTAGTGATCTCTGGACAGAGAGGATACTCCTCTGACTCTACATGGAAATCGACACTCTTTGTTCATTCATTCATTCATTCATTTGTCGGTCATCACACAGATTCAACACATCTTCTACACTAAAAAAGGTATTGAGCATTCAAAGAACAAGTGAGATCGTAAAAGGCTTTACCTGCCGTAAGAAGGAACTGGAATTTCTCTAGACACAGTGAAGGATTATGGGTAACACAGTGACTTGAATAGGTTTGGGCTACTGAAAAACCCCTCTGTTGGTGATGGAGCGGATGGGCTACTGGGGGGTTCCTGGGAAGTAGTGTACAGGGAGCGGGGTTTATACATCAGTTGAGACCTTTGGACCTCCCCTGAGTCACCCAGCTTCTGTCCTTCCTCTAAGGCCCACTCTGCCCACAAGTGGGTCTTGGGTGCTTGTTGGGGCTGCCAACAAGCACATGGCGAGCCTGCTTGGGTGGGAATACTCACATGTCGTAAGCCACAAGCAGCCCAGGGGCCCCAGTCACATGCCTTAGTTTGTGCCAACACATCCCGTATGTGACCCCAGGTCGCAAACACTCAGTGGGAAGCACACAGCTATCCACATAGACTGGACGCCTCTAGAAAAATGAGCCCCAAGGGGATGCATGATTCCATTTTGACTTTTTCCCTCAACAGTCTTAATAGCTTTGGGCTCATCCCTAATGGATAAAGTAAATCTCTCAGTGGGTGGGACTTCCATATTAAACACAAATTATGGATCTAAGTGTATAACCTAGTAGTAGAGAGTATATTCCAAAGAAACAAAAGGGAGTTTTGTTTTTTAATTAGCCAACTATAGACTGGAAAATAAAAGAGAAAATATCATATTAATAATAATTATTCAAAGGTAATAGCTTATGTTCTTTAATGCAGTTCCAACATAAATGTCACTGTAAGAAATGATATTTCATTTCAATACTAACAAATCAGTTACTTAGTGTGCTGGGGGAGAAATGATTGGAACTACTTTAAAGCCGTGTTAACCAGAGAAACTGCAAAAATATTTATATTCTTATGAAGGAAGGAAGGAATGCCCCTCATGGGTGTATTTAAGTATCCTCCATCTTTTGGATAAATGGTAATGCTAAACAAAAAATGGAAAGATGACCTTAGAATAATAACCTCAGGACTCAATTGGGATTAAGCTTCTCAATGTACAAAAATCATTTGCAATATGTTCAGGATGGAAATTTCTATAGTGCTTTATAGCTCATAGACTTCATTATATACCTCAAACAAAAATCACCAAAACACCCAACTCTGGGCTGCCTTCCTTCCCCTGGGGTGCCCCCCATATGTAAAATTATTACCATCCTCTTACTCACTGTCTGCAATTCTGCTCAGTGACTCAACAATGTTTGTAAGGACAGAGAAACAAAGGGAAAGAGAAAACCAATCCATTTGGAGAGGTGTTTCATATAGAGAATGGGATTGTTAAAACAAAACCAGGTTTGGCACCATTAGTACTTTCTCTAGCCAATTCCTTCTCCATCCTTTCCTTCAAAGACCTGGTGCAAAGGCCACAGGGACAATTTCACAGGGCAAACGCTGGGCTGATAGGTGAAAGCCATCCCATTGGGCGAGCTTCTTCCATTCTTTGTCATTTGTAACAGCCCCTGTGTTTGTTACATGGAAGACGGGGCGGGGGGGGGGGGCGGGGTAGGGGCCTGAACCTAAGAGTCATTTAGTTTACAAACAACTTCAGAGGACTTTGAGTTTCTAGTTGACTTATGGTGAATGGCATTGATGCTTATCTGACCGGAAGCTCTTAGCCTGAATTGGGGCTTGGAGAAACAAGGTCAATGAAAGTCACTAATCCAACAGATCTGTGAAGGATGCATGCATTTGTCCTTTAAACAAATGACTGGCCCGTGTCCATTAAGAGGCGCACAGCTAGAGGGATACAAGTCTACATCCATAAGGTCTTTGAGTCACAATAACCCAAGCTTATTTTTCCCAATCCTATGGGTTTTCAGAGCCAAGAGACTGAACCTATTCCTGATGATATAATCTCCAAGTGCATTCCTATCTGCATTTTCTTTTGGCCTTTACAAAACTCTTGTGCAGTGGGGAGGAAAGGAATCCTTATGAATATCAATATGTGATACGTGACACACAGGTTCACAGAGGTGTGTGGCTTGCAGCATTGCTGATAAATGGAAAAGTGAGGTCTGTTGGTGGTTTGCATTGCCCCTCCAATGCTTTCTTCTTACCCTCCATCGACATCCATGTGGGTAAAATGGACTAATTCAATCTAATAATATATTAATTCAATAACAGAACATTTATTTTTAGCAACTGCTTAAACTAATTGGTTATTTAACAGAATTAATAGGTCAAAGCTGGTGGTTCAGTAGCCCTGTGTATCAAAAAAACCATGGCCAGGTGGGGAGTTAGATAATATTCATCACCCGTCACTCCCTATATTCCCTTCGATAGCTTAACAGATTTTCACATGCACAGGACCATGTAGATGCCAAGTGCTTTCTGGCTATTCCAGGAGAATATCAAAGCCAACACAATGAGCACTAATGCTCATAAGGTCCAGGTATCCTTGGGGTTGAATGGAAGGCTGTCAGCTCAGCTAACAAATTTAGAAGCACCTATGACCATGGCACTGTCACAGTGTCCCCTATGTATGCTCCTCTAGTGGGAGGAGTGGGAGGAAGAGCTCAAACAGTCTGCTACAGGAGCTATCCAGCTGCTCATGCAGTTAATACAGCTGCAGAAAGAATATGATTTATATGAGCCTTTCCCTTGTCACTAGAGCCTGAGTCCCAGATCCACTCCTGTTGGGGAGACGCACGTCAGGCAGTCACTTCTGTGCACTCTGATGACAGCGGGGTAATAGAGAGCTGCTGATTTAGACAAGCACGGAGGACAGAGGCATAAAATACGTGGAGGCAAAGCACACTATCTCTGCACCGACCTACAGCCTTGGTGATGCAAAGGGAGCTTAGTCGACTGGTGCAGAGGGTAACAAGAGAGCCCCGCGCATAGGACACGGCCCGACAGAGGTTCCATAAAAGCTGGGGGTACATGTCTGAGGGAGGCTCCCTGCCACTTGCTGGCAAGGGCAGATGATTGAGAAACCAAATCAGCAGGCACGTACAAACTGCTTGCAGGATCGACACTGACGGTGCCGCCAGGGAAGACAATCATTGAGCTAGTTCTGCAAGATCGGGTCTGGGCCAGATTACCTGGAGACTTCTTCCACTTTCAGGAGAGAAAGAAGAAGTGAGAGGTCTTTGACAGCCGCCCCTCCGTTACGGTATACTGCTGCCGGACAGAAAACGTGTGCACGCCGGGGCCTCACGTACCTGATAGGGTCCCTGGTTGCAACCACAGTAGCTGCTCTCCATGGTGTAGCTCCTGGACACCCCCATTTCTCTCCACACCACAACCCTGGCCGTGGAGGCTCGGGATTTCTCCACGAGGAAGCTGCAGCTGCTCATTGTGAATGCTGGGGCTAGCTTATCAAGGATTTTGGGAAGAGTCTACGATAAAAAATAAAACTGTTATGAGTTGGGGATGTGCATCATAAAAATTAACATTTCAACATTTATTATGCATCTCAATCTATCCATCACTTACTATATACTGCCACAAATCTTACATCAACCTGAAGAAATGGATACCAAGGCCTGTTCCTTTTTGCTTTTAAATGAGGAAACTGAGACTTAAAAAAGCAAGAAAGAACTACCATAATTCCAACTATAAACCTAAGTCCATAAGGCTGGAATGGGAGCCAAATGCCAACCTGGCCAACTCCAAAGACCACAGTCTTTCAGATCCATGTTTCGGCATCACCGTGGACCAGTGTGGCACATACATTCAGCCTCACGCATTGCTGCACTGAACTCCATGGAAAGCCACAGAGTTCGCAGGGACGGAAATTTAGAGTGACTCCAACCGATCTCATGGTTTTCTAGCTCTAAGTCAGACTAAGGACTGTTGACTTATCCCAGATATACAAGTCACTGATAATCACTGAGGGTCGCATAGAAAGTTTCCTAAAAGAGTATGACTGCCAAAATGAACTTTCTAGTCCCATCTTGTTCTTTTTTTAAAAGATTTTATTTATTCATGACAGAGAGAGAGCAAGAGAGAGCGCACTGCATGAGAGAGAGAGATAAAGAGAGAGAGAGAGAGAGTACACAAGCAGAGGGAGGGGCAGAGGGAGAAGCAGGCTCCCCACTGAGCAGGGAGACCAACAGGGCTCAATCCCAGGACCGCGGAATCATGACCCTAGCTGAAGGCAAATGCTTAACTGACTAAGCCACCCAGGTGTGCCTCTAGTCTCATTTTGTGATTCATAAATCATCTGAGGCTGGACCAGTTACAAAACTCTTAAAAATATGCCCTCTCTGGGTTCTTTTATATATATATATATATATATATTTGTACATATATATATATATATGTATGTATGTGTGTGCGCGCGCGTGTGTGCGTGTGTGTGTATATCTACACACACACACATATATATATATATGGGATTTTATTTATTTGAGAAAGAGAAAGTGCACACAGTAGAGAGCAGGGGGAGAGAACTTTCATCAGACTCTGCACTGAGCACAGAGCCCATTACATGGCTCAAAATCATGACCCCAAGATCATGACCTGAGCTGAAACAGAGAGTTGGATTAACCCACAGAGCCACCCAGGTGCCCCCCTCTCTGGGTTCTTCTATCCCACCATTTCCTAGAGTAGAAAAAACTTTATGTGAGACCACTTAATCTCTGTTTAGAAAGCATCTGTAGACCCTCTCCACTCTGACAGAGAGGGGGCTCCTAGTCACCAGACCTCCTCCATCCAAGGACGATGACTCGAGGTTTGATAGCACATCAGGTCCGTGGGTTAGTGGAGATACTAGACCCAGATAGTCCCAAATTTCTTTGATACTAGCAAGAAGCGTTCTCTACTTCACTGTTCACAGAACATCCACAAACTAGCACCTAATATAAAATTATGTACATTCGATAATAAGCAGTGAAACTTCAGGTTTTTGGACAAATTATGGGGAGAAGGAGGGGCAGTAGAATAAGAATATGAATTAAGAAATGATTTTTAAAGAAATGCAATTTTTTGCCTAGGTAGCTTCTGCCTGCCACTCCCCCTGCTTGTGCCCTCTCTCTTTCTCCCTCTCTCTCACAAATACATTTTTTAAACCTTAAAAAAAAGAAATTAATTTTATTAATTTCTAGGACATTGAGCAAATCTCTTAATATCCCTGGGTTCTTATTGTCCCCATATTTAATATAATTTAATTACATTAACATAACGATTAACACAATTATTAATTATAAATTACCTATATGTGTATGTTAACACAATTATTCATATAGTTTAGTATGATCTTTATGTTCCCACATAGCTTGCAGGCCTACAGCATCATTTGAACATGGAAACTGAGCTGCTCATGTCTTCACTTGAGTTTCCACAATTGCCCCCATAACTGATTTCATTTATCCACCCTTGTCCCTCTCTCCCAGTGATTCCTTCACCCTATTTTTCTCCATCAAAGTGTTCATCACAATTACAGGCAAATTAATGTTCATGTAATTAGCTGTTTATTTCCTATATCCTCTGAAGTCCAGAAGTTCCATAAGGGCAGGTCTGTCTCTCATTAACAGGAAAATATCTACACACAAAGATGTGCAGCTCAGAGAGGGAACTCCATAATTAGTTGCTGAAATAAATAGAATCTGCTAGTCCAGACCCTCAGGGGACTGCTTAAATATAAATACACTTTATATATACATATATATATGTATATATAAAGAGAGAGAAAGAGAGTATATATGTGTGTGTGTGTTTAAAAAAACTTAAAAATAGTTTTCATTTATCAATGTTTTACTGTGCTATAAAAATTCTAATTGGACATTTAAATGATCTCTCCTTTCTTTTTTTTTTAAGATTTTATATTTTTATTTGAGAGAGAGAGAGATCACAAGTAGGCAGAGAGGCAGGCAGAGAGAGAAGGAAGCAGAGAGCCCGATGCGGGGCTCGATCCCAGGACCCCGAGATCATGACCTGAGCCAAAGGCAGAGGCTTTAACCCACTGAGCCACCCAGGCGCTCCTCTCCTTTCTTTCTTAAGTGAACCTGCTTTTCTTAGCTCATACAGCCCCTGTGCAAATGGCCACATGTTCGGTTTAACGGCATGTCCCTGGGAAAGCTCTACAAGCTACGATCCCCTCATTGGAGCCGGGAGGAGGCAGGATTTACAAGGTGCAGTCGGAGTATGTCCCCTACACGCCCACAGCAACGGTTTATCCATTCATTAAATAATGGATTCCAAAACGACTACAGCATTGATAGCAAAGTCCTGATTCTATTTCTCTTTTGATTTCACACAAATTGATCTATGTCAGGTGAAAAATGAAAATAATGATAGCTATGATGGCTAGAGGTTGTCTTGCCCTGTTTTCTAAATAAACAAGGAACAAATGAACTCTATACATGACCTGAGCCACTGAAGGTTTGTTTTAGTGCTCCCAGGGATGTCCCATCTTGGGTGGAAAACTGGGGACACTCAACTCTTTCCCTCCTGCTTGCTCTGTGCCCTGCAACTTAATCTGGGCTTCCAAAGCTTGAAAATCATAATAGATACCTTTTCATTGGACACTTAACTATATATTTTACATGCATTAGCTCTTTTAATCCTCCCAAGTCTTCAAAGTAAATTCTCTTATTATCTCATAATACAGAGGTCCGACAAGAACATCAACCCAGATGTTCTAATATAGATCACATGAACTTAGTTCAACCACCGCCAAGAACTACTTCTTAAATAAGTACTATAACCCCCTAGACGTATAAAGGAATACAAGGAATGGATGACATCATGTACACACGGGGCGTGGCCCAGAAGCTGGCCTTGAGCATGGTCTCAACACAGACCCAGCAGGGACTGAAAGACTAGCCATGAAGCAGCACTCAGAGTCTTCTGTGTCCCCACAGACCCTGAATCCCATTTCTCCGGGAGCAGCTGGGTCAAGAGCAGCCTCAGCTGATGGGGAAAGGGATGAACCTGATTCATTACTTCTGGTTTTGAGGCACACCTTAGAAGCCTGAGCTGCATTTCAATTCATCTGCTTTCCGCCGACTCTTCCAAGCCCTGTCTCGTTTCCCAAATTTGCAGAAAATATAACTCTCAAAGATGTGCTGACTATGACCTCACCAGACAGCCCTAGCTCAGGGCTCATTTCCAGGGAGAGGCCATCTCTGGGGCTCCGGTCCCCCATGGTCAACCCTACGGAACTCAAATGGCTTCTCTTTCCTCCAAATTAAGCATGTGGTAGGGACCCGGTTGCAACAAGGGGTCAAAAGCATGAATTCTGGATGCACACTCCACAGTTTGACTTGGAGCAGTCGTTGAACTCTGCTAACCCTCATTTTTGTCATCATAGAAGGGCGAGGGGTAGGACCAGTCCCTACCAGTCCCTACCATGAACAAGGGGGCAAAGCTATCGGCACCCACCATAAATGCGCAATGTTTATTGCGCTCTTCAGAGTGGACTTTGCTGATGGGTGAAGGTCTGGAAGAGAGGGGAGTCACTCTGCTCAAATATTCA
Organism: Nasua narica; assembly: GCA_028533885.1. Taxonomy (NCBI): domain Eukaryota; kingdom Metazoa; phylum Chordata; class Mammalia; order Carnivora; family Procyonidae; genus Nasua; species Nasua narica. The sequence goes on from CM052797.1 coordinate 7,192,299, forward strand.
AACTTCCAAGATGGAAAAAACAGTTTTGAAAACCTCTCTTTGCATTGTAGATTTCCCATCTCTTCGCTGAGATAATCTCCTGTTTACTGAGCTCCCAAGGAGGATTCATTCCCATTTTAACCGCCTTTTTCATTCTGAACTACAGAGCAGTAGACTCATGGCGTAGTTTCTGCCTCATAGAGCACATGCTCTAGAAGATCACTGAGGTCAGAACTGGAGGAGAGCCCTGGTGTTGAGTCACCCAGGTCCCCATCCCAGCTCTTGCCACCTGTGGGACCTTTAGACGTTTTAGCTCATCTCCGCCTCTCCCCTCCCTCACATGTGACACGGAATGCTATTCAAAGTCCCTACTCACTCTACAAACATTGGTTAAGCATATCCGAACTGATTTCAATCCACTTCTCAATTCACTGTGATCCACAATGAGCAGTTAATATTCTTTGAGGCTCAAGTTTTAATTATCACAGAATTCACATCGCTCTATTTCTTCAGATTTCTCTTGAAATCAAACTTAATTAAAAATTATTTGTGAGGGCGCCTGGGTGGCTCAGTTGGTTAAACGACTGCCTTCGGCTCAGGTCATGATCCCGGAGTTCCGGGATCGAGTCCCATATCGGACTCCCGGCTCTGCGGGAAGTCTGCTTCTCCCTCTGACCTTCTCCCCTCTCATTCTCAGTCTCTCGCTCTCTAATAAATAAATTAAAAAATCTTTAAAAAAAATTATTTGTGATATTTTTTTTTCAGGGAATGTCCTAACACCGCTCATATTTGCCCCTCAAACACTTGTCCATTGGGATCCTCTACGCAACTCTACACCAGTAGAGAGTTAATCAGTCTTTTCTGTGTTACCTCCTAATATTTCCATTCTTATGGAATAAGACAGGATATGTCTTATTCTGTCCTTTTAAGTTTCTGATCTTCTGCCTCTCTCCCCAACCATTATTTCTTGGAAGTCCATGCTCTGCTCAGCTTCGTTACATAAATACTTGGCACAGTGCCTGGCATACGGTAGGTAATCAACAAATGTTTACTTTTAAAAATACGTGTATCGGCTTTATTGAGGCAAGTGAACAGTGCGATGATTCTTAGGAAATGTATAGAATTTTGCAGCCATTACCAACAATCCAGTCTTCAAGCACTTCTGTCACCCTACAGACATGTCTTTCATGCTCCCTTCCAGTCAATCCTGCCCCACGCAACTCCTGAGCTGCTGCTTAACTCTGTAATTTTTGCCTTTTTCGGAAATGTCATGTAAATTAAACCCTACATTTTTTTGTTGGCCTTGGACTTATTTTTAAGGTTATGTTGTCGTATTTATCTGTAGTATGTCCCCTTTTATTGAGGGAGAGGCAGGGGGAGAGGGAGAAGCAGACTCCCCACTGAGCCTGGAGCCCTGTGGGACTCGATCTCAGGACCTGGAGATCATGGCCCAAGCTGAAGGCACACCCTTAACTATCTGAGCCAAGATGCCCTAGATCTGTCCACCTTTCTCATAGGAGCGTTCAAAGCTACAACTTTTCTCTAAGCACTATTTTCACTCTATGCCACATATTTTGATATACTGTATTTTTATTTTTACTCAGTTTAGGGCATTTTCTAATTTCCTTCTGATTCCTTCTTTGGCCCAGGAGTTGTTTTGGAGTATGTTGTTTAATTTCCAAATATTCAGACATCTCCCAGAATCTTACAAAAGTTGATTTATAATTTAATTCTGTGACAGCAAACGAATATACTTGTATGATCTCAGTCCTTTAAAACACACTGAGACTTGTTTTATAGTTTAGCATAAGGTCTACCTAGGATAAGGCTGATGTGGACTCAAAAACAATGTATATTCTTCTGTTTTAAGAATCGTTACATATGTATCAATTGTATGTATCAATTACGTCAGGTATTCTCCAGTCACTAATTTTCTGTTTGTTCTACTGCTTACTGAGAAAAGAGTATTATTAAAATAACCAACTACTATTACTGAATTCTTATATTTCTTCCCTTGATTCTGTCAATTTTTGCTTATATATAAACACATTTACTTACATTCATTATATCTTTTTGATTAATTATTCTATTCAGTATTACACTGGATGCTATCCTACGTCTCTAAGGCTGTTGACTTTTTTTTCCACATTTGTTTCTCTATTACGTAAGATTAGTAATTTTGGATTGACCTTCAAGTTTAATGACTGATATTCCTGCCCTCGCAGATCTGCTCATGATCCCATCTAGGGAAACTTTCACTTTGGCTGTGGTACTTTTCAGTGCCAGAATTAATTTCCCTCCTTCCTCCCTCCCTCCCTCTTTTCATCCTTCCTTCCTTTACTTCCTTCTTTGATTTCCTTCCTTCCTTCCTTCCTTCCTTCCTTCCTTCCTTCCTTCCTTCCAACTCTCTTTCAGATTCTAATTCTGTATCAAAATCCCCATGACTGTGGTTGGGGCTTGGAGTAAGTAGGACATTGAAGATAACTTGTTGGTTCTGCTATAATCCGCCTTGAGGAACCCTCTACTGATCAGGAGCAGTCGCGTTTCTGGAGGACATGAAAGGAGAGAGTGGAGAAAAACTGAGGGCATAGGGGAGGTATTTCTAGGCAAAACAGTAGTTTGGTGGATATTTATCTCTTTTAGTACTCATTAACCCAGGGAATGAAGCTATTGTGTACCCAGTAAATTCATAAATCCAGAATAATAAAGGATTTGGAAGAGGTAGGTACCATGATAATTGTGATATAGTGACTGATAGTAGGACATATATACTTGTCCTTCATCCCCAGTCCCTGACACGGGGCTCCTAAAACCCTTGTAAATTCCTAAGTGATAACAGCATTAGGAGCATCTTTTGTTCTAATGAGGTGATTCTGGGAGGGCTCCTGGATCAGGCTATCCCCACTTCTCTAGAGCGGGGAGAGGAGCTGGGGAACAGTTAATAATTGACCACAGCTACGTGAAGAAGCCTCTATAAAATCCCAATAGTATGGGGTTCAGAAAGCTTCCAAGTTGGTAAACACATCCCCATGCCAGGAGGATGATACCCACCCCTGACCCCACAGGACAGAAGCTCTTGTACTTGGGACACACTCAGTCCCCGCCCTATATGTTTCTTATCTGGCTCTTCGTCGCCATCCTTTATCATACCCTTTAATAAACAGGTAACTGTCAGTAAGTGATTCCCTGAGCTCTGTGACCCACCCTAGCAAGTAACTGAAACCAAGGCAGGCGGTGAGTTCACGGGACCCTCCGACTGAAGGCTAAGTCAAACTGAAGTCCTGGGGAACCTGGGACCCACGACTTGTGAAAGGAAGGAGGAAGCAGTCTTGTGGGACTGAGTCTAAGCTGTGGGATCTGCTGCTGTCTCCAGGTCGATAGTGTCAGGATTGAGTATGTTGCAGGATACCCAGCTGGTGTCCCAGAAATGCCTGGTGGGGTGAAATCCCCCCCCCCCCAGATCTGGCGACCAGAAGGGTCGGAAGTTCTGTGCGAAAGTCAAGGAGAAAGACGCAGGAGAACTGGAGGCTTTTCCAACTCAGTAATTTTTCTTCGTTTTCTATATACATTTGAAATAAAGGCCAGCTTTTATTTTGCGTTTGGACAACGTTGCCTTTTCGACTTCTTCCCAATTCCCTTTATCCTGACAGGAAGAAGTCCCTCCTTCTCTTACCCCTCCTTAGCTTCCCGTCTGGTTCAGTGGGGAAGGTTCACTGAGCTCTAACCGCTGTAACCCAGAAGAAACAGGATTAGCTTCAGCGGATCCCTGTTCTGCTTTCCAGAGTGTGCTCACGCAGACGGTACAGAGCGTCTGCTGCTTTACATTTTTCCAACCCTTCAACCCTTTCATATTCAGTATCATTTCGTCGCTCTCATAAACATGAAACAGAAACAGTATTTATACTATCCTAATTTCACAGGTGGTGAATGGTGGCGCAGAGAGGTAATGGTAATGACTCCTGGGTGCACAGTCAGGGACTGTAGAGCCAGGTATTAAAATGAGGTTTCCCGTCTCAGGTTCTTATGCCCTTTGCACCGTATCGTATCACACGGGAAACAGAGCAAGCAGGTAGGACCGCTATCATTCATCAAAAATACAGGGAGGTTGCCTCCAACCTGTTTGTATTATGATCCTGCAGTCAAAATAACGACAATGCTTATTTAGGGGTGGGAAATGGTGGAGCACGTGTCTCAAAGGCAAGAATATGGACGCAAAGCGTCTTGTGTCGTTCTCCCCAGTGACTTACCCTGTAGCCGACGTCTTCCGAGAAAGTCGATGCGCCCACACTGGACTCTGCTTGCCACAACGTCTCCTTGATGCTACAGCCATAAAGGAATACATTCTTCTTTTGAGAGTGGCCATGGAAATCACAGAAGACCTACAATAGCCAAAAAAGGAGAAAAAAAAAATCCAGGTCAGGTCTATTGGCTTCTTTTTTTTTTTTTTTTTAAGATTTTATTTATTTATTTGAGAGAGGGAGAGAGAGAGAAAGGAAGAGAGAGAGAACATAGGCAGGAAGGAGGGGCAGGGGGCAAGGGAGAAGCAGGCTCCCTGCTGAACAGGGAGCCCGATCAGGACTCGATCCCAGGACCCTCAGATCATGACCTGAGCCAAAGGCAAACAGTTAACCAACTAAGTCACCCAAGAGCCTCCAGGTCTATTGATTTCTTAAAAGTCTAAAGCGTCAACTCGCTCAGACAGCTACTGCTTACTGAGCAGAGCCAGTTGCATGAGGATCACTGGTGATCTTGGTACGAGCTGTACTGGTAAAGCCAACCACGAGACCTGTTTATGAATCCATCGGGCTCAGACCCAAAGAACCACCCGGTTTACCTGCATGACTCTCACACAGTATCACTGGAAATAACGTGTACTCTTTCTTTAAGCCACTAAGTCTGGGGGTTGTTTGATATCCAGCAAAAGCTAACTGCTACAATCAGCTGTGTTCTTAATCTAAATATTTACTTCCCTTCCTTCCACATGTACACTATACTCATCTCCTCCCCCAAGAAGCCTCCCTGGACACCCATCCTGTCACAGGATCAGACCCGCAGTCCAAACTCCCATGATGGCTTCCAGACCCCATATGTGCCTCCTCCTGATCCATGAACTGAAAAGGCCAGTCACCTGCCTTCCACCCACCTACATACAATGGTGGAATAAGGAGACATTACTCCCTATGAACACTCATCTTTCAAAGAGGAGGAGTAGGATGGACACAGCAGTCACTTGTCCATAACGATTCTGAAATCATAGTGGGCAGACACTGGGAGGTTCCTATATACTGAGTATAATTTAATAAAACATATATGTTTCCTCCCTGAAATCAGAAAAAGAGCTGGTTCTATCCATGGCATTGGATGATACAATTGAGAAAAGAAAAAAATAAAATAAATGTAAGAGAAAAAAATAAAAGGTGTAAGATTTGAAAGAAGTACGTAACAATGTCTTTATTTTCCCACATAAAGATGGTAAAATGTAGAATATCAAAAATCTGTAAGTACACACAAAACCACAGGTTAGAATGTCAATATCTAAAAGTCAAGTCCCCTCACATATCCTATCAATGTACAAATAAAAGCCTAAACTTAAAAACGGGATTTAAAATAGCAGAAAAGTGGGATGCCTGGGTGGCTCATTCGGTTAAGTATCTGCCTTTGGCTCAGGTCATGATCCGAGGGTCCTGGGACTGAGCCCTGTGTCGGGCTCCCTGCCACACAGGGAGTCTCCCTCTGTCTGCCGCTCCCCCTGCTTGTGCACTGACTCTCTCTCTGACAAATAAATAAAATCTTTTAAAAAATGGCAGGAAGTATTAGTCTCATAAGAATAACTTTAAAGATGTGCAAGACACATTATTGAGAAGAATGAAAATTTGCAATTCTTAGCAAATTTATCTACCTGAGTTCAATGCAATTTCAGTCAAAACCCACAGAGGGTGTTTTGTTGGTTTTTTATCTTGTGGAAACTTACAAGCTGTTCTCAAACAAAACTGAAAATGCAAGGAGCCAAGAATGACTGAGGCACTCTTGACAAAGAATGAGAAAACTGGACAAATTATGTAGACATATCAAAACTTGTTTTGAAGTTACAGTATTTCATACACAGTATTATTGATAAAACAATACATAAACCAATCAATGGAGGAAAACAGATATTCCAGATAGGGACTCCCATATATAATCACTTGATTTGTGACAAAGTTGATACTCTGATCCATCGGGGAAAAGATGGTTGGTCTTGGAAGACTTACGGCCTCATGTAAAAAAGGTAGGAAATAAAAATAAATGTACATCCCTACTTCATAATATGTTAAAAAAATAAATTCAACACAGATGGTAAATCTTAATAGGAGAGATAAAATAATACGGCTACCTGGGGGTAATAAAATGGGCTACTCTGTATGACCCTGGAGTTGGAATAGAGTCTTTGGAGGAAACAAACAAGAAATACACACAAATGAAAATACTTGAAAATTAGATATAGTCAGGGGTGCCAGGGTGGCTAAGTTGGTTAAGCATCTGACTCTTGGTTTCGGCTCAGTCCAATGATCTTAGGGTTGTGAGATTGAGCCCTACATTGGTGTCTGTGCTCAGCATGGAGTCTGCCTGAGATTCTGTCTCTCCCTCTCCCCTCTGATACTCTCACTCTCTCAAATAAATAAAGAAATCTTTTTAAAACATTAGATATAGTCCAAAGGCAGATGCTTAACTGACTGAGCTACCCAGGCACCCCGATTTTCTACTATTTTAAATCCTATTTTTGAATTTAGATTTTCATTTGTACATAGACAGGTGGACTTGATATTGAGATACTGACATTCTGACCTGTGATTTTGTATGTTACAAAGACATTATGAAGAATGTGAAAAGGCAAATCAAAGAGTGAAAAGACCTATTTGTAATATATATATATATATATATATATATATCCCACAAATAAATATATATATTTCTGCACAAGGAAAAGAAAGAAAACCCATTTTTTTTTTCAAATGAGCAAAAATCTTCCATTGACATTATATAAAAGAGAATGTCCAAAGCGCTATTAAGCAAATGCAAGTGTACTCCACATCATCAATATCAAGAAACTATAATTTGCACACCACAATGAGATGTCACTGTATCTAAGGGATTATTAGGATGTTAGCATCATGAAGACAGACAAAACCAAGGGGAAAACGAACCCTTGAATCCAGTCTATGGACAATAAATTGATCAACACTCCTTAAACAATTGGGGAGTGTCTTCTAAAGCTGAATATGCAGATATTCTAGAAACCTCCCAACAGAAATGCATACACTGAGCACCAGAAGATATCAAAAATGTACACAGCAGCACTATTTTTATTAGCTTAAAACTGTGAACAGTATAATGGATTAATTAATTGTGGTCAAATCATTTGACAGAATATTGTTGAACACAGAGAATAAAAAAGCAAGCTAGACACAAAAGGGTACACCCAAGGATTTCTTTTTTTTTTTTTTAAGAATTTATTTATTTATTTGAGAGGGGGTGGAGAGGGAGCAGGAGGAGGGGCAGAGGGAGAAACAGGGCGCCACGCTTCTGAGCAGGGAGCCTGATACAAGGCTCGATACTAGGCCCCTGGGAGCATGATCAAGGATTTCTTTTATTTGATTTTCAGAAACAGGTAAAACTAATATGGTTGTAGAAATTAGGGTGGTATTTAGTTGGGGAGCTGGGTATTCTTGTCTGATGTCTCTGGATTGCTGGTTATATTCTTTCTCTCGATTTGGTTGGTGGTTACATGGTGGGTACATTTTGTGACAGTTCATCAAGCTGTGCAGTTGTGATCTTCGTTCTTAAAATTAACAGATGATCCCTATGCATTGTGTGTTTCAAAAGAGACAGAAATCCTAATATTTTACAGAGGTATTTCCTCACGTTGGCCCCTTAGTCTCTAGAAATGCAGCCTTTGCATATAAATTAAGGACACAGAGTAGGTAAACGAAGGTGTTTGTCAAATTTGATAATGATGCAGAATTGAGGATAAGTGATAGCAGAGAAAACAAGGAAGAGTGGAGATTGTTAAGTGGCAGAAAGAACAGGATTAGCAAAAATAGAAATACTTAAAGTGGGATAAATATAATGTCCTACAAGTAGATTCAAAAAGTGGCCCAAGTGAAGGATAGACACATTTAGCTAAGAAGTAGATTTTGAATGAGAGATCCAGAGGTTTTAGATGGCAATTTGTTCAGAATAAATCAGAGGCTGCGGATGTCAAAAATTAATCTAATCATAAATTGCTTCTGGAGAAGTAAAGTGGCCATATATTAAGAGAACAATCAGTCCAATGTACTTCCTACTGGCCAATTTATGTCTAATACAGTGTTTCTCATGTCTGAGCACGGCATTTTAGAAAACGCCAGGACACCTCAATAAAGAGGAACCAGAAAGCTAAGAGAAATGCGAATGTTTGAAAACAAAGGACAGCTACAGATACTACAGATGTTTATCCCAGACGTAAAGAAGGCTCAAAGGAGTCTTCATAGGAGACTCACCAGTTTCCAAATTTTCCCAGCTGGAACATGAATAAACGTACTTGCTGTCATCTCAGAAAGCATGAGAAGGCAAAAGGAAGGATAATATGGACACAGATTCCAGCTCTGTATTAGATTCAACAGTTGCTGAATATCTATTGCTGGCAAGAAATAACTCTCAATGGTTACAGCTGTCTTGATATGCTGTGTCCTACTTTTAAAAACTTCCGTTCCCTGGAAATGTTTCAGCAGAAGCCAGATGAGTGGCTATCAGTGATGTTGTTGGTTGAGAATTTAGACCAGATGATGATGATTTTGCTGCGTGATAAAGCCCTGAAGTTCACTGGGTGACTAGGAAGCTCTTGACAGCAGGGAGGCAGCCCAGGACGCTCGGGGTGCGTGAATGAAGCCAGAAACAAACACATACGTCGAAGAACACAAAAGGGACCTGTGAGTTAATGGTCTGCCCAGCCATGGCAGAAGAGGAAGCCAACTCTCTGAGGGCAGGTTAGAACTGAAAAGCCATGTAGCTCTCTTGGTGGACCATGGGAATAGGGAACAATCAGTGCTGTCAGGACTGATTTTTTGGAACCAAGTTCGTGGCAGGAAAAGGGGGGCTGACTCGCTTGGGAGCCAGAAGGCAGGTTCCTGGACAGACCCAAGTACGTATGAGATGAGGGTTTTAAGGACTAACGCACTCGAAATTGTTATGTTCCCCTTCCTGTCCTCCTCCTCTTTCTAGTCGTCAATAATAGACAGCTACTACTACACTGGGGGAATCTTTAAGTGACATTTTAAATTCCCTGTTAGCAGCAAAGTATTCCTTAAGGATTTTTTTTCTCTCCAATAAAACAAGAAAATAATTTTATCTTTTTTTATGTGGGCTCTTTTATTCTGGCTTCAGATTGAAGTCTTAGGAAAAAATGAATCTCCCCAGCTTCTCGATACCACTGAGCTGCGGGGGCCAGAGCTGAAATGACAAGCAGATTTGGGAGGAGGGAGTCGATGCAATGACAAGTCAGATTCCACACAGGATGCCAGAATGAAAGCACAGAAACAGTGAATGAGCAGAGAAAGTTGTCCCCTGAAGAGTGGCGTCATCAAGCAAATGCCCGGAGAAAAAAGCAGAACACAGAAAATGTGGGGGGTAGAAAGAGAAACTTGAGATATGGGAAGAAGAACGATCTGGGCTCCTGGTGCTTTCCATTCCTCTAAGAATACAGGACTTCTTTTCTTCGACACTCTCTATCCTACTACTTGGGTTACTTTGGGAAAGACTCTGTTATTTCCAACTAATATATCCCCGAGGCCAACGTTTCTCCATCCTGTCTCTGCATTAAAATCTCCTGAGGAGATTATAAAAAATATCGATGCCTGGAGCCCACCTCCAGGAAGTTTTAGTTAATTGGTCTGCGGTGACACCAGAGCGGTGGGATTTTTTTTTTTCCAGGAGATTGTAACGTGCAGCCAGGGTTGAAAACCACTCTGGTCCTGTCAAGAGTTTAGAGCCGTGGATCTCACATGGTATTGAGTGTTAGAATCGCCCGGAAGACTTGCCAAAGTACAGACTGTAAACCACTCCCCAGCAATTCTGCGATTCAAGTAAGTCTGGGGTAGGCCCCGAGAATTTGCATTTCTAACAAGTCCTTGGTGATGCTGAGACCTTGGACCTAAGCCCATGTTTTGGAAGTCTCTAGCCTAAAGGAACCGACAGAACTGTTGGAGCTTTAATCCTCTACCATCATGAATTTGCCACCAACCTTTATCTCTCGCACCTCGGTGTGTCTCTGCGAATTAAACACCCACTATTCTTATGAAAAGTGTGCAAACAAATCAAAGCTGTGTCTTAGCAACAGATTTCTCAATAAAGCCAGAAGCTCTGCCTTCGTGGTGACACGAAATGTGACACTAAATGCTGAAGTCAACTGAAGAAAAGAGTTTTCTTTTTTTCTGATCCTTACAGACTCGGGAAGTGAAGGTAATTGATAAGAGTATAGCCCGAGTCACCTGTGGGAATGAGCCCCGCTTAGCCCTGGGACTTCTAGTGGCCTCAGGAGATTCAAAATAGAGGAGATGCCGACATTGTCCTGCTTTTTGCTCAAATGACATCCCTAAAAATAAATGCTTGTTAATTATAAGAAACATGTATTCCTCTAAATTATAGGGGGCAATTATAAGACAAATTATCAAGCTATTTCTGTTGAGGGAGCTTTTTCTTTCCTATGGGAAGATGTAACACTTAGTCTTCCTTTCAGTAAAATCCTGTGCCAGGTGGGTAGCAAGTGTGCCCAGTAATGTCACTCTAACATCCACAGGCTAACCTATGGTCCTATCTTGCTTCTTCATTGATTGAGTCAGCAAATATTTACTGGATGGATGCTTTGTGGCAGGAGAAATTAAAATTTTAATATAATGGAGCACTGTCCTTAATAAAACAATAGTTACTTTATTGAAGACTTATGATGCTTCAGATAATGAGCTAAAAACCTGATACGGAGGGGCGCCTGGGTGGCTCAGTGGGTTAAAGGCTTTGCCTTCGGCTCTGATCATGATCTTGGGGTCCTGGGATCGAGCCCCACATCGGGCTCTCTGCTCAGAAGGGAGCCTGCTTCCCCCTCTCTCTCTGCCTGCCTCTCTGCCTACTTGTGATCTCTCTGTCAAATAAATAAAATCTTAAAAAAAAAAAAAAAAACTAATACGGATTATCTCATGATGAAGCAGGTGCTACCATTATCCCCATTTTGTAGCCGAGAAAACTGAATTTCAGATCAAATAAGTAACTTGTCTTTTCCTGGCACACCCAAGTTTGCACTGCTATTAAGTATGTGAGTAAATATTTGAACCCCAGTATGCTCTAACCCAGAATCCATGCTTCAAAACACTTTTTAAATTTCTGTATCGCCTTTTCCAGGAGCTCTTTTGTTGGGATGATCCCATGAGTAAACAGGAAATCATATTGCAGTGAGAGGAGGATGGAAGTAGAGGAGGGTACAGGGTCTCTGGGAACCCAGATAAGGGGGTATGTGCACGAGTCCAGGGGCATCGTTCACACTGTGCCCCAGATGAATGGTATCCTTGAGGGTGTGCAATGGAGGGGTCCTAGGATTCTTGGGGTGTGTGGGGGGGTGTTCCTAAGGTTCCCTGAGTTCCACTGAGTGAGAGCTATCCAAGCCAAGAGAATGAGGAAGAAAGTACCATGGATCTGAGGAACTGCAAGCATTCAGAATAAGGCTACAGAGTAAAAGGAAAGGAGGATGGGCCTCAGGACAGTGGGGCAGTGGGGCAGATCAGTGATACCCTTGCATACCACTCTGGGACGTCTGGACATTTCTCCTGAAGGTGGCGAAGGAGCCATTAAAGTGTTTGCACAAGGAGACGTAGCATGGTCAGGTCACCAGGACAGGAGGGTGAAGAGCTGACTAGAGGGATGGACCCCAAGCCCCAAGAGGTGACAAAGGCCTAGCTAATGCAGTGGAAGTATGGTGCTTAAGGAAGCTTAAGTATGGAGAAAAAGGAAATTGGGTAAGAGCAGAAGGAAGTAACATCTACAGGAGCTGGAGACAAAATGGATCTAGGGGCCAAGTGAGGAAGAGGTTAAGGATACTCCCTAGATTTCTGGCTTAAGTGAACAGGCAATATGATTGTGCTTTTCCCCAAGGCAAAGAATATAGGCAGAGACGAAGATTTGGAGGTTTCATTTCATTAAGTTGTGTTTTGCTTGAGCTGGAGTGGTTAGTTTTGAACTTGCTTGCCCTGGGCTAAACTGACTCCCCTGTGTCTCGCTTTCCCCATCAGCAAACTATATGGTGTTGATTGGATTACAATTTTGAAATCAGGCTCTTCTGCACCTCCCCGGTACCTTTGCCAATGAATTCTTGTCTGAGCTAAATTGCAAGGCTAATTTAATCCATGCAAACGTGAGTTCCATCATTTCTTGCTCAACAAAGAGATCATTCAGGCCCACATTACTATGCTCCTCACATGCCTTCCCCACCTTCCGCCTCCATTCCTCGGTCCCACTCCTGTTCTTCCATAAGCTAATTGGGCCCCTTATGCAAGAGGTTAACCCCCATGTCAAATGCACCCCCCCCCAGCCATTCCCCGGGTCCCCACAGCTCACCCATCCCTGATTGTGTTTACTGCTCTGCCAGCTTTAAGCTGCTGTGTTTTCCATTCCTGACATCTGGGTCTTATTCCTGCTTCCCAGCAGTGAGACCTCTGCATTATTTATGCTACTGCCACAGGAAAATGAAGGTGAGGCTGAACCGTGAGGAGGCACATTCTGGGGTATGTGATGGAAACCCAGAACAGCAATGCTTCCAATTAAGCCAAGCAAGGCTCGAGAAAGCCCTGGAGATTCCAACTTGTGCACGATATTTTGCAGGCGGCATTCAGCCCAAGCGCCTGAGTGGAACAAACATCTCTATGAGGGAAGTGATATTGGTGGCATATTCAATTGTCCTCTGCAAAACCAAATTTTCCAGACCTCTTACTGACAGTCATGCTTTCTCCTTAGCATTTCTTCTGAGTGATAGCAACATCCAGTCATGGCTGAGGTGAACCACAGGGGGCTTGGGCAGAATTTATTCCTACAACTACCTGAGAGGAGATTTTACACTCCACTCCTTTTCCTAAAGGGAGAGACTTTCACTAAAATGGGCCATTATGGGCTAACGTTCCAACATGGCCCTAGAAAAGGCAGCCTTTACTTACAGATCAGTTGGGCCCCCTCCAATGGCTAGTGTGGGGCGATTATTTCATATTAAATTCAACAGAAGCTTCAATAACTAAATTGCGATGAGACTGTCCAGAGTGGGACCCTTTATTACATGTTATAAAATGCTGGAGGAGGTTTTCTGACATCCCAGTGCTATGTATTACAATCTCCTTCTTTCCAAGATAATTTAATTACACTGAACGTGCCCATGAAAATTAACACGAAATGTACAGTCTAATATGTGGCTCTGTTTCAGACACAGCAGTTTTCCGGTAAGTAATGGTAAGTTTAATATCTGCTACTTACTAGACTGCCTGATAGATGTCACACTGCTAAGATTTTACACACATATACATTCAGTATCAAAATCCTGCAAGGAGGGTATCATCCAAATTTTCAGATGAGGTTCTCACTTCTGCTAAGTTAAAGGAGGTTAATCGCTTGCCCATGGCGACCCATTACAAAGCGATGTTTCACCTCAGACTCTGATCAGTCTGGCTCCAAAGGTTTTCCACGATAAAATATGTTAAATCATTGGACGTGCCAGTGATGAAGAGCAGTATAACAAAATTCAGATGGAGCTACAAGGCTTACCCTGAGCTCCTACCTTGGCGAATTTTCAGCCCGTCTCTGGCTGGCTGGCCCTCTGTGAGCAGTGAGCTGGATACCCTGAGAGGACATTCGGCAGGTTCCTCGGGAGTTAGAACTGGTCCTTTTCCCCATGTTTACAGGCAGGAGGGATAGGAGCATCAGCCCAGGTGCCACGTTTGGACACAGTCCCAGTGACCTTCAGCCTCCATGAGGCCCCTGCCATCCATCTCACTCAGTTACAGGTACTGAGGCTCTCAAGGTAGAAGCATTAATCTACCCATTTTGTGCACCACTCCTCAATCCTTTGTTGGGTTATTGGGACCCCCATCTTCCCCAAGAGGTGGGGCCTAGACTAATCTTTTTGACCCGGGGCGGATGTCCAGGTTGTCTGGATAAACCCAGAAGGTGGGGGATAAATGCTGACCTGCCACCATGTTTCCTTCCTCCATGTAAGAAGGCTTACCTCACTTTCCTGATTTGCATTCCTACCTTCAAGGGCTGTCAGTTGTCTTGGCCCCTGAGGCTGGACTGTGCTTTATGGCTGGGAACCCCCACTTTCTGGGACTGAACTTTGAGGTCTACATCCATCGCCATTGGCCATGATCAGTGCTGCCTTGTTCCACTCACTAGCCTGTCCTGCTCGAACGTATGTATTGAACAGATGAAGCACAATTCCCGTGTCTTCATCTGATGCCTCTTTTGACCTGTGCCCCCGCCCCCAAAGACAACAGTCTTATGGCAAAATTAACCTGTCTGGTCCTGTCTCCACACATTTCTTGCCTCCCTCCCCCCCATTCCACTAGCTCCAGGCAGAGGCACTGCCACATTGATTTAGGCAACGACCCTCTTACTTTCCCCTCCACACCACCTCCTAGCTTTGCTCCGCCTCACAAAAAAAAAAAAAAAAAAAAAAGGAAAGAAAGAAAAGAAAAGAAAATGAGGGAATTGGCTCAAACTTCTTTGAAAAAATCTGACTGGCCCTCCCTGTGGCATGTCGAAAACCCTAGATTTCCACCCTTATGATATACACAAAAGATACATTAGCAATACCGGCAAGGGAGAAAGAGGAAAAATTCTCTCCTTGTCAACATAAATTTATTCAAGAAACTTTAGCAATTCACTTAAATGTGGAAGTACTTGTGTCTATAAAAATACCTATAAAACATGGTTTCTGGTATTTAGAGAAGCACTGTTTAATCTGTATTCTGACAGAGTGGGAACAATTTTAAATAAAAGAATATGGAATCAAATTTAAATTTTTTTACCCAGGACCCTGAAGAACATTCTGTCCCCACCCCTCAACTATGAAAGGAGGGTTTTTTCCCCTACCATATCCTTACACATGAAAAGAGGGGAATTCTAGATGTAGTACCTTAGCATGAGTCAATGGAAATGAGCAAAAATAACACTTGTCCTTCTGCCATTTCTGAGGCATAAAGTGGAAATAAATAGTGTGTATAAGTGGATCTTGAGGCCTTGGGGACAAAGTTTTAGGAAGAGACACACCATCCCTTCCTGCAATCTCCTTTTGTGTCTCTTAAAAGAAGCTGATTAACTAAAAACATATGCCAGAGGGACAGAAAAAG